>JASMMZ010000005.1:24295976-24749727 GCA_038502455.1 Anisogramma anomala | reverse complement strand
ACAACCCATGGCATAACGCTGGTAACAGTAACATTGTGAATAAATTTGTGTGTTGTTGAATGGACCAGTGCAGCCGCTCGGTGGAGGGTGCTCCTGGTCTACCATGAGAGGAGCCCATCGCCTACCCCTGAATGTACCGTATGTTGTTACAGAGGACCGCGCAGTCCGTCCCGACTCGCCTCTTTCGAGCTGTTTTCCTTCTGAAGTGCAAGCGAGGAATGGATTCCAAAACCCGAGGAAGGATGTAGCTCCTCTCCATGCCCACACCGAAACAATGCCGTACAGGCGTAAAGGGGGCAGTAAACACAACGCCAGCCATCCCGTGCACCCTCACGAGCACCCCGCACAGCAAAACCCCCATTCCGTCTCAGGACAACCAGGACACCGACCATCGCCTCACGTCGAACTCCTGCAGGTCCACACTGCGTCTCCTGCGACGCTGATCTTGTCCTGCGGCCCCGGCAGCTCCGGTGCCTGTTCGGGGGACTTGACAGATATCGAATTGCCCTCCGCAGGGCCGCCGGGTTCGTCGGGCGACGCTAGAATGCTCTGTTTCGCGACTCTGGTGGGCTTCTTGACCGTCTTCTTGCCGGCCGTCTTCATCATGGTGAGCGTGGCGGTCTTGATCGTGCCGCGAACACTGTCCTGGACGCCTGCGCTCTTGATTGTGGCCTTGATGGTGGGTTCACTGGCGGTTTTGGGTGCAGCCTTCGCCTTACCGTTGGCAGAGGGGGTCTTGGTGGTGGCCTCCGCCGTGGCCTTCGCCGGGGCCTTCGCCATGTCCTTCGCCGCGCCCTTGGCAGGTGAGGCTTTTGCGACAGCCCTCTTCTTTGGGGCTACCTTGGGCGTCGCCACGATCGTCGTGGCTCGCGATACAATGGTGTCGGCAAGCATGAGCTGCTTGCCGTTCTTGGTATACACCTTCGAGGCCTTGACCAGGGTCGCTTTGCGCACGGAAATGCTCTGTGCTGGCTTTGGCTTCGCGGCAGCCGAAACTGTCTCGGCATGGACGGAGATCGAGTTTGCCGTCTTTTTGGACGCAGCAGCAGTCTGGGAACCCAGAGAGGAGGCCTTGGCACCGGTGACCTGGGCGGTTTTACGCCTCTTGCTGGGACTATCAATATTCTCATCGCCCAGCAACGCTTGCAGCTTGTGCTTCCCAGCTATGGTCACGGCCTTGATCGTTTCCTTCACAGCCTTGGCCTCGCCCTTGGGAAGCCTGGGGACTTTGGGGCCCAGGACACCACGGCAGTTGGTGCTCCCGCAGAGACACTTCTGCACATTCTTGGCCGAGAACGGGTCAAAGTTGTAGTCGTAGGTGAGCTCGTCCCCGGTCATGATGGGCTTCTCGCCAGCGAAGAGGGCCATCCGCGGCTGACCGTGCACGATCCACTTTTCCATCCGACAGTTGGGATCGCACGAGTGGTTTACGAAGCGAGCGATGCTGCCAGTGGTGGCATCGATGATCATATTCTGGTCAAAGGCCATGAGGTAGTAGCACTGCATGAGATATTAGCATGGCCTCAGCGCGAGCGACGGCGGAAGGGAACTTACTTCATTGTCCTTGTACTTCTCGTTCATCCGGCGCTCACATTCAGCTTCCGTGATGATCTCGCCTGTGTACTCCATAATGATCTGGTTGGGCTCAAAACAGCGGTTGCTTCGCACACCGTGTCCACGATCAGACGTCTTGACGACCTCCACCCCAACGCGGAATGGACCACCCTTCTTGGTGCGCTCGGTCAGATTCTGGAATGCACGGTTCTGGCAGCGCTCCTTGCCAATATTGCAGTTGGCGTCATCGCACTCATACAGCATAATACGGTTCTGACAGTCCTCAGCACACCCATCCTCCGGCTTGCAGACGCACTTCGACTGGTAGTCCTTGAAGTGGTCCGTCTTGCGCCAATACGTGCCAGCATCTCCCACAAAGCGGTCTGGTGAAATATCAGTATCAGATCGCCGTGTGAAGCCGAGACAAGCCCACTCACTCTTCATCATCTTGCGCCACTCATCCGGCTTGGGCTGTCCCGGTGGCAGAGGATTGCATACGTCGTATGGAAGCTTGAAGTTCCGCCCGTGTATCAAGGTCCGCAGGCCAGCAAACATGGGCAACGGCAGGACCTTGTTGACCTTGCCGGTAGGCTTAAGCTCTGGTAAGTCGGCGAGTCTCTTCTTGTCGGCGGCGCTGAGACCTGCAGCGTAGTCCGCCGGAGCCTGCTGGCCGGCGTATAGGCCCTTGCAGAGCCACTTCTTGACGCGTTTGGGCGGTGCTTGGGCCACTGGCGTAGCCTCCTTGCTGCTCTCCTTGTCCTCTTGGGGCTCCTGCTTCGGGGCAGCCGTCTTCCGGGCCTTCTTGTGCACAGGCTCGCCACACTCGTCCAGTTCATTGGGATCGACGTATTTGCCGTTGCTCCAGATCGTGTGGAGCACGGGCTTGGCCTCGATGCCCACGAACTCGTTGGTGTCCTGCAGCCTCCTGAGCTCGCGAGGGACGCGCACGGGCTCGGATGACTTGCGACTGCGCTTGGCCAGGGCTGAGACCAGTGCGATCACATTCTCGACAGGTTCGACACCGGAGGCTCGGGTGGCCCTGCGCGTGGGCAGCGCGGGCGTCTTGGCGTTGCCCTGGGCAGATCCAGCGTTCGCAACGGCGCCAGGCGCACCGTTGGGCGAGGCCGAGAGGGACGAGCCGGCAGCCGGTGCGTCGCTGTCTGCAGCCAGGCTGGCAGCCAGGCTGGTGCGCTTTCGCATCGGGCCAACATGGTCGCCATGAGCGCGTCTCTTTCCATGTATGTCGGTGCCGGCGAGCTTGGCCAGGTTGTAGACGGGTGGTTTGGCGGTGGAGCGGGCAGCACGGGCGCGCTTCGGAGTTGCGGTTTCCTTCTGGTCGGCTGCCGTCGGCTGCGGCGTCGGCTGGTCGGGGTGGGGCGTGGCGACCTCGACGGTCTGCTCGATGCACTCGGAGGGCTCGGACTGGTCGAGAGAGGCTAGCGTGGCGGCGATGGTGCTGAGGTCGTCGCGCTTGGACGGCTCGGAGGCAATGCTGGCGGCGTCGGTGATGATGGTGTGGGGGGTGGAGCTGAAAGACGCGTCGTTGGAACACTCGCTGCACAGGTCGGCGCTGAGAGCGGGAAGCTCGGTGGTCCCGGTGGCCTCGGTGGTCTCGGTGGTCTCGGTGGTCTCGCGCACAGGCTCGGGAAGGCTGGGCAGACCATGAAGCGCAGGCGAAGAGGCCCTGGGCAGCGGCAGCGGCAGCGGCAGCGGCAGCGACAGCGGCAACGGCAGTGGCGGCGACAGCGGCAGCGACAGCGGCAGCGGCAGTGGCAACGGCAGCAGCAGCGGCAGCGGCTGTGGCTGTGGCTGTGGCTGTGGCAGTGGCAGTGGCAGTGGCAGTGGCAGTGACAGTGGCAGTGGCAGTGGCAGTGGCAGTGGCAATGGCAATGGCTCTGCGGAGGGAGGCGTCTCAGCAAGGGCGTCAGCCATATTCACTGATAGTGGGTCTTGGACACGGGCAAAGTGGAGAAATGACGATGCATGCAAGAAAAGATGGGTGCGCCGATGGAAATGACGCGTCGAGCTGGTGGGTGATGATGGGCACCTTGTCGAATTGGCCCGGTGGAAAGGCGGCCAAGTTGGTGGAAAGGAGAGGAATTGCGCTGTAGCCTGCAGGGCGGTGGTGCAGCGGTGGCAGCGGTGGCAGCGGTGCAGCGGCGGCAGCGGCAGGGCGAGAGTTCGAGTGCGGCTTGCGTGCAGCAAGACGTGCTGGGGGAAAAGGTACCACAAGGCTTCGTAGTGGGGCCGCTGTCCTTCGTGAAGACGCCTTGTTCCGTGCGGAATCGGGTCGAGAAAAGGGATGGAATGGGCGGGCGAGCGGGCGAGCGGGCGAGCGGGCGGGCGAAAAGTGCCGCGGGCCGAGATTGGCGACAAGAAGCCAAAGCTGAGGGCAGCAAATCGAGCGTCGCGGCACGTCAGGAACCAGACAAGGCAGACTAGGACAAGACGTGCTGGAGCAGACGGAGCATCAGTCGGCGAGTCACGGCGTGGCGTGACGTGGCGTGGCAGCGGTGGTGTTGGGAGGAGTGCGTGGTGGATGTTGTTGAAGAGGAGGAAGTGCGGTGGAGGGCGTGGTTGAGGATGCGGTGGAGGTGCAGAGCGAGGTCGTTCGAGGTTGTGAGCTGAATCGGAAAGGAAAGGGTCCGAACTTAGAAGGAGAGCTTGAAGAAATAAATAGCCTGGGCTGTGCGGCTACTGTATCGACGCCTGTGGTTGGCATAGGGCATAGGACAATGGCAGCGAGCAGCCTTACCCACGCTACCAACGCCTCGCTGCAAACCAACGTTGGCCATGGCAGAATGGCCTGTTGCACGTCTCCCTTCCTGCCAGTGTGTTCTGTTCGGCCTCCACGCCTTTGGCTGTACTGTGATTGTGTACTGTGATTGTGTCCTTCAGCCCTTGGTCATTTGTCGAGGCTGGTGACAGCACACTGCATCACATTCCATCCAGCCGAAGCAACGCACCCGTGGCCTTGCCAACCTACTGGAGTGCTTGCTGCCGAATGCATCCTGTCTATCTTCCTTCTTCATACCCACATCAAATGCCAAGTGTGTGGCACGCAGCCATCTGCTGGCTCTCTCTGCGATCGGTCTCAATGCATGTCGAACCATCCACATCCAGCTCTCGGTTTCCAAGGTCCATGGCCCATGATCTATGATCTAGCGGCGTGTCGGGCGGGTGCACAGCTATGCCCTTTCGTACATGGAACGACTGATGAGCATGCCGAGGCCACCTGCTTCCTGGTTGCTGCCTCTCGTGTCCTACGATCGATCATGGTCCATTCCGTGCTTTCCCCCATTGTCTTCCTCTCCCGTGATCCGCCTTCCAAGTCAATGAATGACTAACATCTGGAGCTGAGCCCGCCGAGTGTTTACGTTGGTATGCCATGATTACATGAGCCTTTCGCTTTTCGTATTTCTCCTGTATTTCCATGCGAGACAGTCCTTTGCCTCCCCTTGATCTGCCTGGTGCTGTGCTTACCTGTCGCTGTCGGACTCACAGTACCTACTGATCTGTTTGCATCCATCCGGAACGTCCATCTAGTGCAAGTCCAAGAATGGTAGCGTGGCCCACGGACCAGATATCTTTGGTGTCTTGTGCGAATCATCTCCTCTGTGCAAGTGATTGTCCATGTCACCTTCCGTCGCCTTTCTGCCACGGCTACGAAGCGTTTGTGGCCGCGGGGCCGAGAGGGTGGACACCGTCACCGGTAGGTATATGGCGACTTGGACCAATTCAAATGTTCGAAAAAGGATGGTGCGGCTTCCCGGGAGCTGTCTTATGACGAATATAATGTTTCGATTGATTTGGACCTTGTGGAATGGAAGGACTTGAATACGAGGCACTGCTAAATCAGGTGACAGGTGGGCACACGAACTAACTACCTCTACAGCAGCGGCAACGTAAAGTATGGAAATAAGGACAACAGACCCTTGAGATTCGATTGTAGTCTCCGAGTGATCGAGGTTTTTTGCTGTCTTCTGTATTGTGTACAAGAACTCGCTGACATCTGATACTGTGCCTTGAAACCCCGTTCCATGTATACTACCGGAAACGTGTCCTTACGTCTTTCTTCCATCTCAAGATGTCACATCTCACGATGTTCCATCTCAAGATGTTCCACCTCAAGATGAACTTCTTCTACTACGTAGCCAGGTCAGCTCTTTCCCCGCAAAGTGAACCCCGACTTCGTCGCGCCCCGAATCACAAATCGACCTTCACAAGACCCAAGCGGTAAACCGCTCATGTGCCAATCACTCCCTACGAACAGCGGCAGAGATTGTGCTTTATAAGATACTTGGATATATTGGGTATCGACGCTTGGCTTCCTCCCTCCTATCCCCATGCCCTTGCTTTGCTATGCCGGGTTCCTGATTTACGAGCCATCGCTGCCGAGGTGGACTCGCCCACGAGGAAACTTCCTCGTTGCGTAGCCATAGGCTGCTTAGTCATAAAAGAAAACCTCATGGTCTGGTTATGGGCGCCGATGAGCCGTGCTGCACGCGTTGCCTTCACCTTGAGAAGTCCAGGAATGCATTCGATCTTGAAATCCCAATGTGTTTCCCTCCTTGACTGCCTGATGGAAGCCTTCAAGCCCACATATTGCTACATCCTGTGACTGTTGTTTGATCACAGTACCGGTATCAGAGGAGACTCGAAATGCGGGCAACGTCCTAGTGAAGCATGGACACCTGACGAGCGAAATACGGAATGAAATACACACTTGGAGGTATACCGGATGATCTCGTGCAAGACATATACTTGGAAAGTAAATTGGCCGTAAATCTGCCATCAATCCAACATCACGCCCAGGAAACGGTGGCCGTCCAAGTGTCGGACGAGCATTTTGTTGATTCTCTCATATTTGAGCAGAGGCTAATGAACGATTGATCATTTCGCCCTCTGTTTCCTTGTTCCACCTGGATGACAACGCCGGAGGGAAGTGATAAGCAGTCAATAGGCAGTTACCAGGGACGGCTCGGGAGGCGTCTTGAACCCCGTCGGGGACCATCGGTCCTCGTCTTTAGCGAGCCAAAACAAACCATTGCACCATTCACTCTGCCATAGGAGTAGAAAGCCGTCTCTTATTGCAATAAGGTGCGGTTCTACCCCGGGATTATTTCGGTCTACTTCGGATTAGAATCCGGGATTACTCGGAGGATCACGTGATCACACGGAGGCCTCTGGGACTGTTCATTTTAGTTAGCGACAGATCCTTAGATTTGTCTTGTTTGATCAATCCCATTTGATCAATCCCATTCACAATTTAGCCTCAATGCAATATCCCTCCCATCCTGATCTTCTTTCCGCTCCGTCTATCCTTCTGGTTAGTCAGTGCGTCAATACGAACATCTGGTGACCTGCGATGATGGTGGTGGTGGTGGTGGCGACGACGATGATAGTGGCGATGTGATGTGGTGGATCTTGTAATTCTCCGGCTTTGCGTTTGCGACAATGATATAAAGGTGGGGGTTGTCGCGTTGGTTGGCGTCCTTTCCTGCATTCTGCATCTCCAGGAGGCGCAGGCCCCTGGGTGTGTCTCCCACAAGGGATGTGCAATGTAATATGCTGGAACCCCCCACGGGATGCAATGCAACGCTGTTGCAATAACATGCAGCTCTACCCCGGGATTATTTCGGTCTACTTCGGATGTGCCCACGGGATATCACGAAGCATCAAGTAATAACAGAAAAAGGTCCATAACTATTTATTTGAACGGGTAATAACAAATTCAAAATCACTAGTTTTGAAGTAAAGCAATTAAAATATTATTTTTTGTAATAATAATGAAACAGAGAAATTATTAACAACGTTTTCTTTTCTTTATTGTATTAGCTTCATGTATTCAATTAGTCTCTATTTTCATTAATTTTTTTATTCGACCATCTTTGAACAAAAATCTCGTTATTATCGAATTGATAAAAAAACTATTTGAATTCAATACTTCAACTATATCAAAGGATGAAAACATTAAATATATTGGAATATATTGGAATAGTAGTAATTGCAGTGTTGTAAGTCAACTTTACCTACAGTAAAGTTGACTATATTAACTGTAAGTTGAGTGTATTGTTTTGTGGTTCTATTGTATTGACTGTAAGTCAAGTATAGTATGTGCCCACTTCATACTAGGGCACAAGCCAAACAATTAGTTATACCAATTACTATACAAACCGGCTAGCGGTCTACCAAACCTAAAACAATACATCCACTACTCTCAATGTAGCACCAATTACTTAGACCAATTCGAATCGACTACATTCTAACGATAAAGTCTTACCAATACTAATTAGTACGTATTGAGTTAACTACAAATAAGCTAAGTGAAAGAAAAAAGTAATTTCCGGTTATGCTTTACGTAAAATAGCAGCAGAGTAAATGGAAGATTTTGACGAAGAGCTTTTATTAATATAACGCTAGTCCATAATAGTAAGAAGTGGAGAAAACTTCTGGATTACATCAATCTACAACGGCAATTTAAAAATAAGCGACGGTATCGTTACTTAAAAACACCAAGAAATTTTCACAGATCCTTTTTAAAAAGCGTTAAAATTAACCGTTAAAAGTCTTAAATGTTACAAGCTAGTGCCTGGCTAGTATTACCAGGGATTCAACCCTGGTAGTTCTCCACGCTCCTGCGATGCTCTAAAGCATGGAAGAAACCGCTTAAAGGCACGCTACCACACGTCACATGATTGAGGAGAGGGTTGCACTATTTTAGCTCTATAACTGCTCCCTAGCTAGGAATTCTCTTCTCCTTCTCTTTTATCAAGGTTTATAAATAGAATCCGACTACCTTAAGCGATAGCTCCGGCCTTAGTCCCTTTACATATAAACCTCGATTTCTTTCCAATAGTATCTTAGCTGCTTTTTAATGGCTACAGCTTAAAGCTATGTCTTTATCCTTCGACATATCGAATTTAATCCCCTAAGCCTTGTAATAATTCCTTAACGCACGCGTTAAGAAGCAGTTTTAAAACGTTTTAACAGTTTAATACGATTACTTTACGACTTAATACGAATGTTTTACCGACGTTTTATGTGTAAAACTTTTTAAGTGGGATTAAGCTGTTCGAAAATACGCTTTACATTTGAAATAACGAAATATTAACGCGTTAAACGCCTTAACGAATATAATCCGATAACTTAAAGTTACAGGCACGTTTACGTTCTCGGGTTAACTTCCCCTTTAAAAGGGCTTCCTTACATACGTTATAAACGATGCCGCCGTTATACCGTTTTTTACCGAAGACTACGCCGACGACTTAAATAACGATAACTTGTACTATTTTAACTCTGAGTACGATATTAACTTCCCTTTCGACAGATATCAACAACCTAAACGTAAACCATTTAATTAGCTAGTTAAGTTTTCTGGTATTAAGTTACGATTTCTGATATAAAAAGTTACAATAATACTAAAATTACATCGGAACCGGAAATTTATCGAAATAAAAAAGAATAATTTTTACACTATTTTTCAATAGTTAAAGGGCTTCGCGAAAAGTATTATAAAAAGTTATTATGCTCGCGAAAGCGACGATGGTATTAACAACTCCAACGCTTTTATAGCTATACTTTGTACCTATTACTACGGCTTTAACGCGGTTAAAACAATTATTACTCGGCTTACCAGTATAAAATAGGAAGTTTATAAACGATTTTACGTGTTTTTCAACATTTTAAAAAATTCATTTACGAAAACTAACGGTATATCCTTAAAATCTGTTATCAAATTCGTTATCCTAAAAAGAGCTATTTATAATATACTTACTAATACGTTATTTCCCCTCGACATACGGGGGATTATAATAAATGGGTTGTTTACGTTTAACTTATTAAGGAACGTTTTTAAAACCTTTGTACTCGTTACGACGATAATAATATCATTATTGCCGAAGGTGTTTTCCGTAGTGAGAATAACGGCGACGACGCGCCCGCTCGAGATAACTAAGGCGATGTTATCATAACTAGTGTAAACGCTTTTCGAGCCGTTTCCAAGCGACACGCCGCTTAGGTTAATTAAGCGTGACTCTTTCGCCGTAAAGACTTCGGGCCATATTTACGTTATAACGAGAACGGCTACAAAATCCGTACCTACCTAAAGAATCTGGCGTAATGATCGAACGACTAAAACATTAAAGCCGTTATAAGAATTTATCTTACTTTAACCGAAAACCTTATCTATTTCGAAAAAGGAAAAACGTAACTTTCGTATAAATTCGTATATAAAAGTTAGTAAAAATTCAATTCAATTCGGTAGCTTTATCTTAACTTTTAAATAATTCCCCGCTTATAGTAAATTTACTTCGTAATTCTATTTGTTTCATTTACGCCTTAGTAAATACAAATTATAAATATTATAACGTGATGAGTAAATAATGGTTTAACCGTTTAAATTTACCGCGTTTTTTTTATTCCCTTATGATAACTTGACGAAGTAACATATTATACGCCCGGTTTTCACTTACAATTTATTTCCTTTGAAACTTTTTTAAATGTCAACATCGATAATTACCATTACCAGATATAAGATTATATGGTTTCCTTTTTATAATACAACGTTATTTTGGGTAAATTGTAAATGAAATATTAGTCAATTACTTACAACTTTGCGAAATATATACTACTTTTAAAACAAGCCGGTAATTACGGCGTTTAGAAACGGAGCTTTACACCCATTTAAAAAGTATTAAAAGTGGTCGGCGCCGTTATATTATACGTTATTTCACGACAAGTTCGTAGGAACCGAAACGCTATAATATAGCTCGCCGCCGTTTCCTTAGAAACTATGAATGAAGTATTTGTCTTGAAATTACTCGTTTTCGTTTACGATAAACTCTCCGTTAATTTCAAAGATTTTACGCCTTTATTAGACCAAGTCCTTAACGATAAGTTACTCCTTTATCATTTTAAATCGAATTATAAAATCGTTCTTCGTACCAACAACTAAGACTAACCTTTGGAAGTCCCGTAGGGCACTTTATACGGCATATCGCGTAAAGAGCTTCTTCTACTACGTAAGACGTTAACCGAGCTATTCGATTAAGGTTATATTTGAAAAAAATATCTTTTTAACAGACGTTTTAATGCTTTTCGTTAAAAAACGTAAAACGGGGTTACGATTTTATATTAATTATCGCCGGTTTAATATTATTATGAAAGTAAATCCCTACCCATTTCCTTTGATTAAAGAAAAGTTTATAAATATTTCGTAAGTTAAGTGGTTTACTAAATTAGATATTAAAGTTGATTTTTATAAGCTCCGTATTAAAAAGGGAAACGAACAGAAAACTGTATTTCGTACGCGTTTCGGACTTTTCGAATGGTTTATCACTCTTTTCGGTCTTTTTAACGCCTCCGTTACCTTTTAACAATATATTCATAATTCGTTACACTTTTTACTCAATATTGTCAATTTTAGTTACCTTAAAGATATCCTTGTTTAATTTAACGGAATGTTTTATAATTATATAATTAACGTTCGGCAAATTCTTAATGTTTTAAGCGCCACTAAACTTAATCTTAATATTTTCAAATACGAATTTGACGTTTAAAAAACTAAATACCCCAAATTTGTTATCGAAGTTAGCGTCAATATTCGTATAAACTTAAACAAGCTATGTGTTATCCAGGAATAATTGTTTTCTACAATAGTTTTAGGTATACGAAACTTCCTTAAGTTTATAAATTTTTACCGTTATTTTATTCGTAATTATTCAAAATTATCGGACTATTATTTCAGCTAACCCATAAAAGTAATTCTTTTTGTTAAAGGTTTAATAAAAAAGCTATTTTAGATCAGCTTAAACTTGGATTTTTCTCCAAACCCATACTCGTTTAATAAGACCCTAATCGCGACACTTTCCTCGAAGCCTCTTATTTTAATTAGGCTTTAAAAAGTTACCTTTTTTAACGTAACGACTATAGTGACCTAGGCCAAATAACATATTATTTCCGTCGCCTGTTTTTCGCTAAATTTAATTACAAAATCTATAATAAAACACTACTCGGAATTATGAGCTATTTTAAAAAAACGCGAAGTTTCGGGATACGATATGTACTTTTACAATCCTAACGAATTGAAAAAAACTTAAAATATTTATAACTATACGACGCCTTTTTAAACGATAAATCCGTTAATTTTGAAACCTGTCGTAATTTCGCTTTCGATCAAGATATAATAAAGTAACAAATTATATACGATCCGATATGTTATTACGACTAGATTAAGATATTTTTATGGGCTTTTCGGATTTACGTTACTTAAGCCGAAAACTTTAATTTATACGCCTTAAATAATTTAATTGCCTGCCGTTCTAACGTACGGACGTTTTTGGGCTAATCGTCATCGGCGAATTAATATTAAAAGATCGTAAACGTTTTACTAACATCAACTTTTAAAGTTATTAAAATATAGTTATTATATACGATACTATTTACCCCTGATTAAAACGTATGGTATGTATAGGTAACCGACATTTTTAAACAAATATTCGTATCGACGACAACCGTACGTTAAAAGTTTTAATTTAGAAACATTTAGTAAACGACGATAGAATTTTAAGGTTTGGCGACTATATTCAGGTACTTATTTACAAGCCGTTCATTATCACGTTAATTTAAACTACTTACGATTTACTTTTTACCAGCTACCCAAGTTACGACGTTATTATCGTTATTTTTAAAACGTATTTTTAATTAGGCTTATATTGTATAATTCGTCTCTTTTACCGTAACTACGACTTTTATAACCGTATTAACAGGAAAAACTTCTTTAAATGTAATTTTTTTGTCAAAAAAAAACTAATTTTTATATATATTAAAATAAATTTCTGCATAGGTGGAGCCTTTTAAAAATCATATTATTATTGAGTAGTGAGACTAATAATCATATCTTAAGATAAACTTTTTTCTAGCAATGTGTGAAGGAACTAGGCCAGAGCTGTCGATTAAGGCGGTCGTATACTGTCTTCAATCCTCGATGAATAAAGGAGGGAGAAATTCTTATGGTATAAGAGCTTGTTTAGAAGAAACTCCAAAGCATTGTGGGAGCATAGCAACCGCTAAGGTAAAATCTTTAGTAACCACTAGACTAAGCACAAACTTATAACACTACCTTCAGCTTATCTATTTAAAAAAGTTTCGAAGCCTTGTAAAAAACAGTAAAAGGCGTTGGCCATATATTAAAGATGGTGAAAGGTACTTTTTTACCATAAACCGTTTTAAAAGATGTGTAACGTCCTTCCCAACACATTTATGGGCGGACCCCACATTTGTTAACGCCGCCACTAAAGCTTTATACAATATCTTAACATCATAGGAATCTTTTTCCAATAGCTCTCTCTATGCTACCTCCAAAGGGTCCAAACCGACTACTTGCACCCTTCATGCCCCTGTAAAGGACGCCCAACCGTTGTGAACTTCCTAAAGGCCCTAGCATAAGCGTCAGTTAACTAGTCCGATTTTAATGAAAAAGAACGCTGTTATGTACCTATCTCTATAATTTAACGCCGAATCTATATATAAGGAACTCGATACATAAAGACATGACCTCGAAGTTTGCGAGTCCATTTACACGGCGTACGAACAGGCTATTAACGATTTTATTACTCGTTACGAAGGACTTAGATTTACTAAGTACCGGGTGTTAACGTTACATATCGTAACGTACGTTATTGAGTACTCAATTAATAGGGGTTTAGGGATAAGTATTATAGCAAATACAACTCTCGCGAGCTAACCCTTTACCTTAAACGATTAATCTCGAAAAAAAACTTAAGGGTTTGTCCGAACCCCTTTGCTTATCTACTTTACGACAATTTGAACTTCGCTCGTGAATATGTAAAATAAATATATTATTTTTATTGTCTTATATATACCGGTACAAAATATTTCGTGGGTTGTAGTAATTAGGCGAAATAGAACTCCGGTCTTCCTAACATTATAAGGTACTTTTACACTTACGAAAAGATATTAAAGTTCTTCTTTAAACCAGTCGAAGTTTTACCCTATATCACGTATTATATCCTAAAAGATAACGAAAAATGTGGATTTAATGATTCTTATTCAAGTATTTAAGAGTTTCAAATGCAACGTCGAAGGGGTTTCCCATTAATATACTTTAATTAAAAGTGCATAATAAAATCTATTTAATATTAAGTCGATAAAAAAGACTTTTATGGGGTTTATTATATGGTACGCGAATGTAAAATTGAAAATAAAACTCTTTCGAAAAATACTTTATCGGTATAATTTTTTTTTTCGATGATACTTTCGATATATGATATTCAACTCAATATTTGTATATAATGAATGGGATCCTTTGCGTTATTTATAAATCCTTTTAAAACATACTAATTGATATCTTGAAAGTAATCGAAGTTGGGATCGTTACGTAGGTTAGGGTTATACTAATCGATGTCTACTCTTTAGTTTATGATCAAGGCGTATATATAAGCCTAATGAATTGGATTTTTTTTAGGTTCGTTAAGTCTTTTCGCCTTTTCTGTATTAATGAAAGGGCCTGGCCAACGAATAAACGACACCGGTTATAGTTGTATAGCGATATATGCCTAAACTGGAATATTAATATACGATACATCCCGTTCATTCAATATCCTAACAATTCGTTTTTTATTAGGGATCACGCTTCCGAGGCATATACAATGACTTCGTAATATTATAATTATTGTAATCGGGTTTACTCGGTATAAGATAATTGTTTAACGGCTCTTGAGACAAAAAGGGGTAAGTATATATACATATTAAAATACTGGTTAAAGAAAATTAAGTACTTCGGCAGGATCTAGTATAATATTAAAGTAATAGCGAAGGATTTCATCAATACCGTTTTTACTACGCCTAAGTCCGTGGAAATTACAGTTTACCCCACGAAAAAAAGTATGGATTTAAAACCCTATTATACTAGTTTCCGATAATACTTCGGCGGTAATAGGGTAATATAACTTACGATTCTTAAACTTAGTTTCGAAGTTAATGGTTACGTAACTCCGCTTTTTAATACCGATATATTACTTGACTCGTTCCTTTCGAATTCTTCGACTCCGAGCGAAATTAGATTAAATAATAACCGAAACGAAATTATATTATGAAAAACTACGAACGAAGGCATAAAGTTTCTCACTATAATCATTTCGGTTTGCAAAGTGTTTACGATGAACAAACCTGGTTCCCGGTTTATAAGAATTTAGGTTAAATAGGTTACAAGTTTTAAATCGCGTGTTTCGAAACTTCTTTCGTTTAAGGTTAGGAAAACAAAGTTTAACGTTTCCAAGTCTTTAGCCATTAAAGGCTAAAATTCATTAATAATTGTTCCTAAAGCCCTCAAAAATATTAGTTTACCTACTTTAAATTCGACTATATTTATATTTTAATTCGATTTCCCATTACTTTTAAATACTATTACTACGTAGACTAGCCCTTCAAACTCTACGTAACGAAATGATACGTCAAACTTCTAACCCGTTACGAACGAGGGTCTAACTACTTTGAATAACTCCAAATGTTAGATACGCTCTTTACGAAAACACGTAATGCGACTAGGCGTTATTGAATGCTGGAAATAAATACGAGACTTATAATTACTTGGTTTAATATAGGTAAAATGATAGCTATATACCAAGTTTTACTTACAAGTTATGCGGACTAGTATATAGATGTTATTAATATATAGAAACTATAGTACGGTAAAAAAGACAATAGGTACTGATTTACGTAAATTTACCTAGCGTACGACGTTTTTTTACTGGTTCGTAATTAGGGGGGGTTAGCCCCTATTCAAAAGAAATAAAGTAAATTATTGTTCAATATTAGACTTCGCTTCGGGTCCCAATATACGTTCGTAAAAAGGCGTTCCCTACCGTTACGTATTTAAAACCAAGCCCCGGTAAGGATTCGGTATAGCTAAGTGTTAATAAGATCCATATTATTAACACTTATAAAAATCAGTTTACTAAAGAGATCTATACGAAGGTTTGAAACTAGATAGAGGGGCTTTAAAATATAGTAAAAGGCTACTTTAACCTGGTATATAACCGGGAAAAACCGACATAAAATAATGTTCGCGGAAGATGAGCGTTGAATAGCTAGGCACTTATTACCGGTATATATTTTAACGAAAAGATAGGAGTTTATACGTATCGCTAAGAATATATCCTCGACCTTACGTTTACTAAAATCGCCGGGATAACTACGATCGTCCGCTTTAGTTTACATAGTAAATTCGATTATAGGGGTTTACTTATAACTCTATTCATCTGTAGATCCCCTTTTACCACGTTTTTTCGAATTAAGGTTCCGAAAGCAGGCCTATTTAGGTTTAAAGACTTAATCGGTATTGATATAGCCTTTTTATTTAACGCCTTGGATATAACAGACGAAGCCGTAATATAAGGTTGAACGAGGTCCTTTATACGATTATGCTTAAGTACCTTTTTTATAGTCAGAAAAATTATTACGATATAGGTTAAAGTTATGAAATAGTGGACCATTAAGTTAAACCGGCTCCGGTATTACATAAAAAATTCAAAAGAGTCCTGACTTTGAGAAACTAACTTTATTAAGTTTAGGAATTTCTTGGAAAATATATATAAAACGCGGGCAGGCTTATAAAAAACCAAGTTATATCGGTTAGTTGACCTAATTGAAGTATACAATATTATTAACAAATATAAGTATATAATATTATTAACTAATATAAGTCTCTTTTACCGTTTTGGGCCCCTTCTTTTAAGTTAACGGGTTAACCTATTTTCGACGAAGATTAATAAGCTTAAGTATTTTGTAATAATACACTCCATAGTTTTTCCGCTGTTAATAACCTTTTGGACGACCCTTTAAACGATTAGGCTGAATTATAATATACAGTTTTATAGAGGTTTTAGATTTCTGATCAAAAGGTATAACGTAATATTATAAACATCCGAAACTTATTCGCCGGGTTTAACGATATAATGGTGCGACTTTTTAAAGTCTATTACGTATATATAGCAAAGACTTTACGTTTATTCTACAATGAATGCCTTCGCCGTAAGGTTTTTCCGCAAGCATAACGATAGTCAAAGGTTTTTATAATATTTAAATTTTGGGACCGGAACTCATTGTAACTACGGTTTTAAAAACCAATCGTATTAATTCCGATATATTTTAAACTGTTAAAACGTATGATTCCTCGGCAGACCTTCTAGTCTTCTATTACACGATGTTCAATCAGCTCTTAATAGGGAGGAGGAATATCTAAACGATTCACCACCAATTTCATTGCGGTTTTAACTTATAACATAATGTCTGTATTCATTCATGATAAAGTTGTATCTATTTTTTTTTTTCAAAGACGTATCAAGGACTTTCGACGCCTTATTTTATAACCGACTAATATATAAAATACGACGTTTAAGGTTTTACCGAAGTTTACTTACCTTTATTAAAGGTATTTTAACTAAAGAGTATTAAGGGTACGGTATTAGACGGCGATTACGGGATTTTCAAACCATAATTACAATATCTCATAAAGTTTACCCCTTTTTCCGATACATTATATGATTTATATATTCAACTTTAACAAATATTATATAGACCGAGGTTTTATTTACATTGATCAAGTGTTTTTTTTCGAACCTCAGATTTCTCAAAATTAAATATTATAGGCCTTAAAGTTAACTTGTAAAAAAAGAACTCGTAAGTAAGTAATAACTTACTGAATTTTCCTCAGGAAAGGTTGGAATTACTATATATTACTAGGAGTTAATTCCTTTTCAATTTTTTTAAACTGGGGAATCCCTTCGCTTTTGTTGATTCAAAACTGATGGAACCGGTAGTAAGGATCACATTTTATACGAAATTCTAAAATATATAATAGTTAGGATTTTGGTTTAACCGCGTTTTATTTAAAAAATTTATACGTTAGAAAACGAGTAATAAAGGATTTAAACGTCGCCTGGAACTATGAAGGACTTTTACGAAAGAGATACAGACGTTTATCGTACCTCTTTCGTATAACAACTATTACCGCGGTTATAACTACACGTATTTATTACATTAAAATTTGATACTTTAAACGTTAGTAAAAGGGTTTTAAAGGATATGATACAATCCTCTTTATTGTTGAGGTAAGGGCGATTATTTCGTTATACAAAATTACGTTAAACGTCGTCGCCCATAGGGACTTCAGATTATTTTTTAAAAGAGTCGTTTTAAAATGAAAATAACTTTGCTTCGTTTACCGCTGAAAAACCCCTTGACTGTGGGTATATTCCTGTATAATGTATAGAAGTATCGCCCATAATAAAGGTTGCGAAGGGTAGAAGTATTACCTTTATAACTATGGTAATTAATAAAAAAAGGATTACGTATAACGCCCTAACTTTTAGGAAATTCTTTCGACTTTTAATACGCCTAGCGTATAAGAATTATAATGATCTCGATAACCTTCTTTTATTTATACAGAGGCCGAAATTGGCTTAGATACGTCTACACCTCCTCGTAGCCAACGTTAGGGTTCCTAACTTTGTACGACCTATTTTATTTACCTCGCAATTTACTTTTGGTTTTGTTTACCAAGTTTACGGGCGAAATAACCAAAGAGAAAGTAACTTTATACTTTTAAATCTAATACTTCGACTAAAACTGATATTATATCATAATCTTTATTCACGGGATCGAATAAACTTTCAAAAACAGGCGTTATATTGGGTACGGATACGTGGTGTACCGAGATAGTCAAATGATTACGAAGGGAGCCGACAACTAATACTTTAATATACATGTTTTCAATGCGAAAGCTATCGGCGCTCTCTGTAACTTCGAAATAGCGTCGTGTAACACCTTAGGCAAAATGACAAATTACGTAAATAATATATTCGTAATTAAAGGCTTAACTAAGGATCCAGTTACCTTTTTTTAACAAGCTTTTCGGGGTTTTTATACGATAGTCGAGACGTATCAGAATCTAATAAAATTTAAATAAATCCTTGTGTATAAAGAATTTGTCGAAAACGAGGTTATAAATAAATTCGTTAACTTAAAGGCTAAATCCAATACATTTTACGAATACAATGGTTTATCTTTTATAAACAAAATTAAATTTTTATTCCGATTGAATGTTAAGGTCGTTAAAAAGAAAATGAACATCCTTAGTAGTAAACCAAATTATTTTTCGTAATATAGGGGGTAACAGCTTCTATATAGTACTAAACATGAACCAGAATTCGGTATAACTCGTGGATCCGGTACCTTGCCACTTATAATAGCGTTATCGCAGACTTTTTTACACAGTTTACTTACGATAAGGTACGGATAAGAGAACTTCGTTCCATATTTTCGAAGATTTTGGTTTTTCGAGGCAAATGGGAAGTGCTAACGTTATAAAAACAAATATAACACGGTTTATCTGGTTTACTACCCTATTTCATTCAAATTTTATAAGTTTTGGCTAAGGTCATTTTGAAAAACCTTTAAACGGGAAAAAACGGTATTCGTATATAAAAAGAGTTTTCGCGAACACTAAAATTTTCCGGAACTTAGTTTACGTTACTAATTATTTCTCGGAAAATAAATATAGTAAAATTAAGGCCTTATTAAGCCGCGTTCACCGCCTGCCGATAATAACTACGTTTTACACCCGCTGACGATTACATATAAAATCCGCCGACTTATACCACCGCTATTATTACCTTTACCATTATTATTGATATTAACATAGAAAAACTTATCCTTTTACCAACTTTACTACGGCTGCCACCAAAGCCTTTACAGTAACCGCCCAACGAACTCGTTCCTCCTAAAAAGGAGTCGTAAGTCCTAGAAAGGGACCCGAGGTAACGGTAAGCACGGAGATATAAAGAGCGGTAAGAGCGGCGACGTGCGAAAGGGTAACGGGTTAATTAGGAATAAAGCCCGTTTACCTCCTGTTACTAAACTCGTCATCGTCGCCGATATCTATCTAAGACCCCTTAGTAATAAGACCCCGTCCACTTAACAATAACTTTATAACGGCTTATGCCGTGTTACCTTTTGCCACCTTTACGGCGGCGCGTAAGGGTCGTCATAAGGCTGTAAGGCGCCTAAAAAACGCATTCGCTACGACAGTAACATGATAGGACGCTAACGGCTCGACGGCGTTAAAAGCGATGGAAATACATCCGCTTTTACGTTTGGTTATTACCGTTACACGTTAGGTCCGTCCACTCGCTACATAGATATTAACGGGGTTATAAACACGTAACGGACGCATTTTATACCTTTTCTTCCCTCAGTATAAGCCCCGTTACAAACCCCCATTAAAAGCGACCGCACGTAACCTACACATGGTTACGCCCCCTTAAGAACGAATCGGAGGCTAGTAAGGAGAATCGAGGGGGCGGTAAAAAGAGGGAAGGGGTAGGACGAAGGAATAGGGTATGGGGTCGCACCGGAGGCGCGCTTAGCGCGTTTAAGACGAAAAGGCTCCTTAGCTTTGGCGCGACGAGCGCGGGCGCGAGTTATATGGCCTTTACAAGTAAATACTACTCAAAGACAAGTTTAATTGAAATACCCTAAATAAAAAGGAGATAGGATATAAAGGGAGGGAGAGGTTAAGTATAAAAATTAGGGCTTATTATTACTAATTACTTTAACGGTTGTTTCAAAAAAGTTTTAAGTTTAGAGGTCGTATAAAAAGAGATGCTATTTATATAAGGCAATGGTGTATAAGCTACCGCATATATATAAAGGGGCACTTTATCTATTTAAAACTTTACTCAATGGGCGCGCGTACCTATACACGCTTTTTACGACTACCCCTTTTAAGGGATTTTTCCACGCTTTTTCCAACTCTACAAGATCCTCCTTTTAAAGGACCAGGACTAATCATACCTCCAACACAATTAGGCGTTAGGCGGGGAGTGAAATAGCAAGGTTACGTTGCCTAATCAAAGCCGCAATTTATATGCCTACGGGTTTGTAAATTGCGGAGAACTCTAAGGTGTTAATTGAAGGGGTGGCGAAGGATGTTAAAGGCCCCCCATGGCTGTATTGGCTCACGTTACGACTCCTTCCGCCGGTATCTACAGGGATATTTCGTAGCAGTTGGTGCGCCGCTTTACGGCAAGCACTGCTCAGTAATGATACAATATATATATATATATAAAAGGTGCATAACAATCATTTAGAAAAGGGTTAAAAAGTTATGGAAAAATAAAATAGGTTCCTGTCGTCGATCGTTCAATTACGTCATAAAAAACACCGGAAGTAATCGCTTATTACCTTTACTATAAATAATCCCCATTATCCCTTGAAATATTAAAATTTTCGTTTTTCGACAATCACTTTCTTCCTTACGTAATAGTGTTATACCTTCTAACCTTACTTTATTAATATTTACCGGTTTCCACCGATTTGAACTGTTTTATTAATATTATCACTTAACCCGTATAAAACAATGCTTGTTAGTATAAGTTCGGAGGTTAATAAGGCAATCCATACTATAATTTTTGTTATTCTCAAGATAGGTTTTCGTTAATAAGTATATAATATCTCCTCAAATTTCATATTAATATATAGTCCAATAGTATCTTTGAGTAGTCTAATTTTACATAAATTTATAAAGTGACGTAAAACGAACTCAAATTTTATGAAAAGATTGAAAGTAATCATAAATTAAAGTAACGATTAAGAATAAATTAATAATTAATTCAATATTAACATTAAATATTGTTTTCTTCTCTTGGTGTTAGGGCTAAAACTTTGGTTATACCTATACGCCTTTGGACATTAACACTAATATATATAAGACCATGAATGACTTTTCGAAAACTTATCTATCGTTCGAAGTTTAAAACCAAAAGAAATATCCCGGTTTTTGAATTATTTTCTTAATATTAATAAATAGTTCGACGATGGATAATCTTAGACAACTGCTGTTAAAAAAACTATAAGAATTTCAGTACTATTTAGTATAAGTTCGATACGCAAAGTAGTACTAGCTTTGTATTATTTACGATTATTCTCTTGAACAGTTTTTATATCATATAACCTTTAAATCGAAAACGTGATAATTCGGTCAAGAAAGATGTTTTGACAATAAACCTAGAAGTCGCAGTAGAAAAACAGGTAAAATGTTCTATTGAAACCTATTAAACAGTTGATTTAGGTTCTTAAAAATATTGATAATGAATTGGAGAAGTTGATTAGTATGGGAAAGAAACTGCTCGCCGAAAAAAAGGTTTAAACGTGTATTTAGTTAATAGTAATAGTAAGTATAAAGTCATAGTTTCATAATTATGGTCGTAATCATACTATGAATTCTTACTTCGTACTTCATATCGCAAGAATAATCACTTTGAAATGATATAATAATTGTTAAAAAATCAAATATATATCGTTAATGGGTTAGGCAAGAAAATTCGTCGTTATTTTCAACCGAGTTTGAACGGGATTCGGAAACATCAAAACTAGCGATATTGAACAAGTTCATAAACAACTGGCTTGTCGGGTGTATATAACTTATAATTTTAATAAGAACTTGTTATTTTAGAAATTTATTGATATAGAGGCGGCTTATTTAAGGTTTATTTCGGGTTTCTATAATGTTTTCGAGGTAATATTCGAATTAGATTTGATTATTATTATAAAGAACATCAATGAAACGTATATAATAATGACGGATTGATAAACTCGTGAATGGGTGGAAAACGGTTCGTATAAATTAATATATGTAAACTCAGGTGGATTTTTTACCCGATATATCAAAATAAACGACGTAAAATTTGATAATGAATATAATACGATATTTTTTGTAAAGCTTTCTTACCTAAAACATTAGTACGACCTATGATATTTTTACAAAAAGAGTCAAGAGCTATAGCTGATCTGAAACCTTTTCGAAAGAAAACATTACTTATTAGCGGCTTTTTCCATACGTTATTATATAGCTGTTATTTAGGCATATATAAATTTCGTAACATTGTAAATACTTAAAACGATGTTTTTGACATTTATATATAATTCCGTATTTAAATTACGGAAAGGTTTAATGTGTTATATTAAGTCAATATAATAACTATATATTATAAAAAAAAGAATAAGAATTTATAGTAATGATTTTTTAATTATACAATATTGATTTGAAATTAAATAGTAAACAGCTTGAATCAAAATCAGTATAAATAAAAGAGAAACGTAAATACATTAAAAAAAATTAATGAACGCGTTTGATGTCGCTATCCTTCTTGGGGTGAAATACGGGGTTTAAACGATATTATACCCTCATAAAATCAAAAAGGCGTTCCCCAAACCCACCAGTCTATTATGAACCTTATAATAATAATAATAACACAGAAAGCCCCGTATAATCTCCAATATCAATTGAAAAACCGCTTCGTGTAAACTTCGACGTTTATAATATTTATTACTTTTCAAGTAACGGTTTAACTCAAATAATGCGTAATAGCTATAAGGTAACTTTGGTTACAAGTTCGGTTTTTTTATAAAGAAAAATCAACTATGAAATCAATTAAAAACTCATGTTAGAACTCTTTAAGAACTAAAAAAGGCTTAAAAAATCTTTTTCGGCGATATAGTAAATAGGTTTTTTTATTTACAAATATTATGATTTCGGTGAATAGGTTGGATTATACGGTATAACACAGGGATAAAAGTACGATTTAAATAGAATAACAATAATAACGTCGCGACCTAAGTTTCTAAAAGAAAATAAATTGTCCGTAAGGTTTATATAGTTGATGTTAACGTAAATAATTGATATAAGATAGAATAGTTTTAATAGATGATTGATTGATTGAAGGGAAAAGAGGTATCCAGAGAGTGCACGCCTCAGGTGATAGATTACAAGCTTTCACCTAGAGTGTAGCACTCTACTATGCACTTTGTTAATGTAACTTCTGGGTCATAGCACGTTATCATACACTCTACAAGAGTGTATCTTACAGAGTGACACATTATTGTGTACTTTTCACGAGTATATCTTATAGCGTAGCATGTTACCGTATACTTTGCAAGTGTATCTTATAGTGTGACGGTTTACTAACTATAAGAGTATATATAATTATATCTATACAAACAATTTTTTCTTTTTTGATACGCTTCGTATCTGTAATTTAGTAGTGATAGTAAAATTTGGCCGTGCGCCTAATCAGTCGATTAGTAGTAATAGTAGTAGTGGTATAATTTTTTAAGGTTCTAATTAGTTGTTTTTGGTAACGATAGTATTGTCGTTGGTAGCGGTAGCTGCAGGTTTTGGAGGGTTGATCGGAAAAGTTTTTAATTCTTATACAGGTGTGATTGTGGTGGTTATGTGTTTTGAAGTCGGTATAAAAGATTTATTACCACCGATTTAGGCAAATATTCCTTTCCTTTCCTTTTAAAGGCGTTTATTTACCTTTAAGGTGAGCTCTTAATCAACCATTCGGCATTCGTACACCTAACCACTCGTTCATAATTAGCTATTCAGAGTTTTTATATAAATTGATTACTTAACTAATATTATTATTTTCCAATTTTTCAATGTATAACCTGTAAAAACAATGCCGAAAGGCGCCGTTTGGCGTAGCAATACCGCCGAGCCGAGGCTCCAACAGCTGTTTCCCGCTGCACCGTCACCAACACCAGCACTAACCCTAGCAATTCAATTATGTTTTCAATCCCCAACTTTATTCTCTTGCTACCTGCCGCCGTTAAAGTTACAACCTTCCTTTTTCATCCCTTCTTTCCCCCCTCCACTCCTTTTTCCACCTCACAGAGGGGAAAACGAAATGTTTTTAAGGTTATTAACCTTACTATTTCGCTGCGTGTAAAGACCCCATTACCTGTAGCGATCTCTCACTGCTACAAGAGTAGTATAGCCGAGATATAACGCAGTACTTAATATTTATCCCACTCTTCAATTGTGTTATACTAATATTTTTTTGAAAGGAGGCTAAAACAGCGAAATGGCCCCGTCGCCTCAAGTTACAACTCGTAAGGATACTCCGCGAAGCCTTTTTGACGAGTAAAGTTCTGGAGTAGCGCACCCTATTTCGCACTTACGGGTCGCGAATAGATACACCTTACGTGTTGTACATTACTTCCGTCGCCGTAGACAAGTCTATTGACAATTACCGCTAAAATGGGGGTCGTTCGTCCCGTCATTATTGTTACAAACGCAGTAAAAACAAGTATACCTCTATTCTGGTAGTTCTAATACCGTAAACCGAAGTCTTTTTATGCGCCCACCCTTTTTATAATAAACTACTTATTCCCTTAATTTGTAATCCAAGACTCGATTATTTTGTTTCACTTTTCCAATACGTCATTTAGGAATCCATTAGATATTCACTTCCATAATACGTTATCCGGGTCTCGATCACTTAGTTTTCGATTTTTAATAGGCTTTTTGAAGCATAATTTGACATTTACTATTTTAATACGTAATCCGGAATTTGATTTTCCTTATTCTTCCAATAAGTTGTTTAGGGCTTATTTATTCGATATGTACTCTTTTAATACGTAAAACAAAACTGATACTAATATTTGTTAAGTGTTAACTGGCAGCTGAAGGAGACGGCAACCGCTATTAGCTTTTAGCGGGCAGGTTTATGAATATACTATGTAGGCGAGTTCGACGAAGTTATCGCGCGTCATCATAAAGAAGGTGATCCCATTCCACGTGTTTTACCCAAAGTTACGTAGCCTAAGGTATGGTACCCTCCTCGTGGCGACAACGACGATAGCAGCGTCGACGGTGGTGGCGGCGGTAATATTAGTAGCGACAACGACGACAACCATGATAATGAGGGTGAAGACGAAGACGTCAACGTAGCCCCCCCTTACTACTTATCTTTTGAAAGTGAGTAATTATTAACCGTTGGTATTTGCCGGCCTAATTCAGCTTATGTGTAGATAGTGGTAAGAAATAAAATTGTATTTTAAAAAACTAATCGCAACGTAAGTGACAGATGGAGTATGTAAAAAAATGATAATATATTAGTAGAGTAATAAATGGCAAATGAAAAGCTTGATAAAATGTTAGTAAAGTAGAAAATGATAAATTTAAGAGGGATATTTGTGTCGTTAAAGTTAAAGACTACCTATTTATCGAATGAAATGTCTAATTCAAACGAAAATTCAAATGTGATGTGTAATTTAAGCGATAAATGGTATATGAAAGGCGTACAAAAAAAAGAAGTAAAAAGAAACGGTTCCGATCAAGGCTAGGTTACATGATCTGTTCAGCGACGTCAATGAAGAGAGTTGTGGTAAAAACGAGTGCTTTTTAATGAATTATCTGGAGTGTTATTTTGTAGTAGGAGCGCTTCCAATGCGCTATCCGAAGCGACTTGCTTTGGCCTCGTTTAGAATACGGCTTTTATAGCGCCGATTTTGAGCCTCGCCTCCAATGCAATATCTAGGGTACCTTTTATTTGTTTCGCTTCCGACGCGCTATTCGGAGAACCCTGCTTTGGCAAGGGTTCCTTTAATGTGTTATTCAAAGCGCTTTGCTTTGATACGAGTGCTTTTAATACGCTCGTTATCCTTTTTAGCGTTGATGTTTCTTTTGTAAGCGTTATCCACTATTCTAAAGCGCTTTTGTCGCGGTTCGGAGGGCTGTTTTTTGTGCCGTTCGGAAGCACCGTATCCTTCTTTTAGGGCGTTCCTATTACAGTAAGAGGGGCTGTTTTTACCTGTTACGGCGTTATTTATGTTTCTGGGGGCATCATTTTCCTTTTTTAGGGCACTTTTAATGTGGCTAAAAGGTTCGTTTCTTTTAGCTAGGAAGCAAATGTTTTCGTGGGTGCTGAATTCCTTCGGAGTCGGGTAGCGCGATATATCGCTAGTGTAGGATGGTTTTTATGGTTTTTCTACTTTATTTACTCGAGTAGAGGATAACACCTTTGAACTCGAGGTATTGTAACCCTTACGGCCCTTTTTTTTTTAAAAAAAAAAATTGAGTATCGGATGTGATTTGCAGCCTGTCTTTTTCCTGAAGCCGAGTATGAGAAAGTCCATGCGGTCTTTCCTTTTTTTAAAGCCAAGTGACGAATGGCCTTTATGGCCATTTCTTTTCTAGAAGCCGAGGGGCGGACGGCCAATGCGGTACCGCTTCATCTTAAATTTAAGCGCTGCATGACCCTTGCGACCGTTCCTTCTGTTAATATCAAGTGAAGGGCGATGCTTTTAGATTTTTCCCTTTTTGACATTTAGTTACAGATGACCTTTTAGGCCCTTCCTTTTCTTATATCCGAGCGCTAGATATTCTTTGCAGCCATTCCCTTTCTTGTACCCGAGTCTTGAATAATCCTTTCGACCCTTTCTTCTTATATATCTGAACACCAGATGAGCCTAACGACCTTTTATTTTGAATTCGAGTAGGTCCTTCTTTTTGCTTCCATAAAATATTTTCAAAGCCGGTTTTAATAAGGTGTTCCTTGTATATAGCCCTCCATTTTCCTCTTACAATGTTCACTTCTAATATCTCCTCGCTAGTTCAATTTGTCATTTGCTTAAGCTGGACTATTGCGAGTAACAATTTGACTATTCGGCTGTTTTTACTAATAGGCATATTAATTTCTCTCTTCTGTAATTGTACATGTAGTACTTTTAAAACTAAGTCATTTACCATACGAAACATAACCAGCATTCAGTTCAAAAGATTAATTCGGAAATACTCAAATATATAAAATCCTTAAATATTTCTCTTCGAATGGCAAAAAATAACCCTTATAAAGTGTTTATTCGTAAATTTTAGGTCTAAGTCCTTTGAAGAGGCTGTAGTATCCCATAAATTTCAATTTTCATGTTTTCAAACACTTATTGAAAACATTATATATAGGAAGAAAGGTTTATATATTTATTATATTTGGTTAGGCTCATTGAATTTATGGTTGTGAAAGTACTAAATGTAAGAAATCGTTTCGGAAGTTGGCTTAGGCGTTCGGAGTATTTGTATAAACATTTCGAAGGCCGCTTTAGGCGCTCTGCAGGTTTGCCGAAGCGATTCAAAGTTTTTTTTTGCAGTGTAGTAGTCGTAATTCGAGTGCGATGGGAACGACGTGAATAAAAAGATCTCGTAATTAGAACGATTTAAATGAGACGTCTGACGTTGAAAGTGTAGAGTTAAAGGGCAAATTAAATATAATAAAGTGTTCCAAATATGGCTTTTAACGCTTGCTGACACAAATGAAATGTAAATGAGACGTAATTACAAACCAGTTAGGAGATATAAAATAGTCTTTCAATACTTAGAAACACTGTATTAGTTAATTGATTAGTGAAATTAAACGTTGTAAATAATAATTTAAACAATCGGTGAGATGAAGAGCAAACGAGAAGAAGTTGTTTCAAGCGCTTTTTAGGCTTGTTGAAGTGTCTCAAAAATTGTTTCCGGATAGGTTCCAACAAATGATTTTGAATTTTAATACCTTACGTAGCCGATATATAATATAACGCTCTCCCAAAAGTATTCCAATACGTTCAAAACGCCAACCAAATTAAGTGATAACGTAATGAAGCTTTTAATAGTAAAAGCGCTCCAACCATGTTAATAATTTCGTACCAAATTAGTTCTTTTTAAAGTCACTCCACTTTATAATCTGTTCATAGTCCTTTGTATTTCTTGTAAAGCGAAATATTAAAGTACTGATAATTTGGACCGCTATAGAATGTTTCTGTAGGTATCTAATTTAAATTAATCTTGTTCCTCCTAAGCTATCTATAGTTGACCGAATTGGCTACTAGTTTAAGTCGGTAAATTTTATACCGTATACGTTAACGTAAAGAATATATAAAAGATTAAATAGTATGAATAAACAATTGATTAATATAGAAGATAAAAAGTATCTGGTGAGTGCACGCCTTATGTAAGAGCTTATTTGCTTTCACCTAAAGCGTGGCACTCTACTATATACTTTGCTAATATCCATTTTGGAGCGTGGCACGATATTATATACTCTGTAAGGGTACACCTTATAACGTGACACGTTATCTTACACTCGGCAAGAGTGCAACCTGCAGCATGATAGCTTACAAACTGTAGTAATATATATCATAATATCTACAAAAATAGCGTGCAACTTATATTAACTCAATAACAAGCAGATTATGAATGAAAATCAAAATAAAGTTACAAAACAGTAAAATATTATTATTGTTGACCCAAAATTTGAAAATGAAAACCTCAAGTACTTCATCGTTATTAATAAAAATATTAACGGAAAAATTTCGATGGTTTATACGTCTTGTAATTATTCAACGGGAGTAAGTAACGATCCGGATAATAATTGCGCTCCAGTTGCTTTAAAGGTTGATGCTGGAAAAAACTTCGTAACCTTTCGTAATTGATTAGTTGATAAGGATGAATCGAGAGACCTAGGTATTTGGGAACGGCTTGGAAGCAATCTATTCGGGGCGAAGAAATTGTATTTACCTAACCAAAAGGCGGGGATCGGAAAGGGTTTGAGGAATATATTGATTTTGTCAAGTTAGTGCATCGAGTTGTATATAGTTTACTTCTTTATTGTGAACTTGCTTTAACCGAAACTGAAAAAAGTATTTTTATTGTAGAACCTATCGTTTGGAAATTGTTTGGTAATTATAAAGTATTTCAAGTTTTTATGATATAAAAAAAGAATAAATCAGCGAATCGTACTCCGAAAATTCGTTTTGGATACTTTTGAATAATGGATAATTTTGAATAATTTTTAATATTAATTGAGGAAATATATTTAGCTGGTAGCAAACGACGAGAATAATACATGACTAAGTCAAGGATACAAAAATTGTTCAATTCATATAAATAACTTCTTAAATACGTATCGGAATAGTTGGCTTTTAAAAAATAATCACTAGCCGAGATTTTGTTAAACGAGAAAAGGTTTTAAAAGGAAAACTAGTTTAAACCGCTCGGAAAAAGCTTCCTCTTCTAGCTCCTAATGAAAGGCGACGCCCTTTCCAGTTGACAGAATAAAGGTCCAGTTATTACTATATGGTTCCGAATAAATTACCGGTAAAAATTCTAAAACCCAGAAACCCCCCGTACTTTGAATATGGACGGAAAAGCGGCCTACTCACGGATAATGCGTAGTCTTTCAGGTGTAAACGTACCTCGATTTCCGTTTCTATGACGAACCCCAAATTATTAGTCTTCTCATCGCTCAACATGCACCTAGATATACGGAGGTTCAATATAAAAACTGTAAATTAATTTAATATCTAAAGAACCTTAATGATGTAATTGTCGAAATTCATATGAAAATACGCAAAAATATCGTTAAGGAAAATAGAATAGAGTATATTGAACGAGATTATAACTAATTAATAATATATTATGAAACGGTAACACGTAAACAAGAAATATTTAGAAGCGGCAACCCAATATTTAAAATGTTCGAAATCTATACAGAACACAATTTTCTACTCGTCACCTTCATCAATACGAAGCTTATAAAAAACTACTTTAATGTCAAATTTGTGAAATTATTTTGGTTTCACAATATTTCTGAACGTCCTCTTAATTAATGGGGAAAGATAACGGTTGGTCTTTGTAATAACGTTAAGTTTACTATAATCGACACAAAAATGTAGGCACCTTCCAGAATTTTAACGAAAAGTATAGTAGTACCCGTTAAAAAGTTATCTACGAGAATATAGTCTTAGTTGAGTAATATGATAGACGTTTTCAGTACCATTGAAACCTCTTTCCATAATATACTTTATAATGAGCCTTCATAAACTCCTAAAATTTGGATTTTATCATCATTTTAAGAAAAAAATTTGTAATCGACTTCGGAACGATGAGGAGGCGGTTTGTACCATAAATATTTGTCCAATAAAGATAGAATTTCTAAAGAGTATCGGGAATCTTATTGCTAACAGTAACAAGTATCTTCAGTGTTAATATTTTAATGATATCTTTGAAAGAAACAGCAGTAAACCGTATAGTAGCGGCTTAATATCTTCGAGCCTTACGTAATATGGCTTGAAATATGACAATGATACGACTTTTAGGTTCCTTTTATGCCGATGTAATTCCTTAGTCTTATACTCGAAGATTAACTGTTTATCATAAAATCAATAAATATTTAAAAACGGAGAATATTACCCATTCGTATTTTATTGAGATTTTACCCAAATTAACGTCTTATTACGAGTAACATATAATATAAATCTCAATTTTTATTGGAATCAATCGAATACAACGTTAAAAAAATTATCAAAAACTTATTCGTAAACAAATGTTAAATATATAACAAGTAACTTTGTTAAATCGTTGATATGAAATGAAGACACCCGATGATTGCAATAGATGAATAAACTCATTATTCATAACACTATAAAATTTATTACCTATTTCTATTAAAGAGTCGACAAATGAAATAAAACAATGAAGTAAATTTACTATAAACGCTGAGATATTTAAATGCTAGGAGTAAGCTACCGGGTCCAATTAAAGTCTTTCCAAATACTATACTTGCTTATATACAACACTTACGATTTTCCCTCATAAAATTCAATTTAATCGTGAACCAAGGTAATGTAAATTCCTATATTAACCTTAGTATAATAGTTACTCAGATATTATGCGGAATCCAATAAATATATCTGAATTAGATATTTATTTACGTCGTATCTTGAACAAAATTCAAGGTTTGTACGACAGCAAAGTTTAAAATAGTAAATTTAGGTAACGCGCTGTTTGAAATCGATTCGAAAGGCTTTTAAACTGGTTATAATAATATGTTACTAATTGTTATGGGCGGGCGTATCGCTGTTATCACTACCGTTATAAATGATACTACCATTACCAGCCATACTAAAGTAAATAACGTTACCATACTAAATACAAAGGTTATAAAGTCGTCTATTGAAACATTGAACTAGAGCGTCCCACTTGTTATAATTTATGAGTATACCGAGAATAAATGAGGTATTAGTTAGTATATCATCAATAACTTTTTTTAAGATAGCGAGTTTAATAGTGAATTTCGATTCTATACTATTAATTTCGGCAAATAAAGCTTTCCAAATGTTTAAATAACCGTAAAACCATTTATAAGCTCTTTATTTTAATTTTTTAAGCCGAAAGATAACGTTTTTCACCGCGTTTTGATTGTGATAGGTCACTCGAAACTTAGTTATTAAAACGTCGGAGACGTTATTACTGCCATCGTTTCCCCGTACATAGTATTTTTGGAATCGATTTTGTAAGGTCCTTTAGTTTTAAAAACATGGTATAAAAGTTCGTATTCTTCACATTAATAAATTTCTAATCTTTACGTAATTTACGTAATATCGTGATTTTTGAAGCCGGAAAATATAACTTAACACTGGATTCACTTGATTAACTACTCAAGTTATTGGGTAGGCCGTTAATATCGTAGTTGAAGTCGGAAAAATCCGGTTTGTATTCGTTATTGTCGAGTAATTCAACGCGATTCCCGGTAGAAAACGACGCTGTAATTAAGTTATTTGTACCTAATGTAAAAATAAGATCTTTTTCAATAAATAATAACTCTATAAATTTAGTTGAATCAATAATAAATTTAAATTACCGGTGTATATTTATTCATGTAATAATACGTTAAAGTTGTGATATTTCATATATAAAGCGTATTTGTAAGCCATTTGGTTTCATTTAACAATTTTCATACGTAGGATTTCGATAAATCATTCGTATTGGGCAATCGAATAATCGTTTTACATTATAAGAATGCCTTGAAATTTGTCACATATACGTGCGTCGAAAACTACGCTAAAACCTGGGAGTCAAAGTGTAAATGCTTAAAGAACATGAAGATAAGCTATAGCTGCTCATGAACTGCTAAAATACAATCGGAAAAAAGTATCGAAAGCTATATGTAGAGGGACTAAGCCAAAGCTATCATTTAAAACGGTTGGATACCACTTATTATAATCGATGAAAAAAGGAGGAAGAATCCCCTATTAAGGGGTTGATATGGAGTTAGAGTAAAGGGGTAGCCTGGTCATGTGACAAATGTAAGGGAATGTTCAAAAGCAGCTCCAGTGTATCGTGGAAGTATGGCAACCGCTAGAGCTAGATTTCTGGTAACTACTAGCCCAAGTACTAGCCTTTGACAAAAGGCTACCCCTGTTAAATCATATTTATTCATTCTCCGCTTTTTTTTAAAAAAAAAGCAAGATCAAAACTTTATTTTAGCTTGTATTTACAAGTGTAAAATCATACAACTTTAAGTTGTTAACTTCAATAACCTTGCATATTAAGATCAAAACAACGTATATATCGAGTAAGGCTAAAGACAACTTACGAATTAAATCCAAATAACATTACGAAATAAACTTAAATAACTTTAATCATTAATCTTGAAGAGCATCACGATTCAAAATTGAATAACCTTATGTATTAAGCCTATACAACTTCATGCATTCAACCTAAATAACTTTGAATATGAAACCTAAATAACATTACTTATGAAGCTGAAAAGATGTTACGTATTAAACCGCATTAGTTGTTCCCATTAAATATAAATAAATTTATGTACTAAGTCTAAGTAACCTTATACTTAATTAAAGTTTCAGGGAAAGCACAAATGATCCCGTATTATAGCTTGTATCGTAAGCTTTTTTCCATATATTCCTTCATTTGGTTTGTTTTTAATATAAATGTTTCAATTTTAGACGTTAAAAATAAGCTTAAAAGTTTTATTTTTAGAAAGCGCAGTTACAATCGGAATTCATTGGTCTTGAGATTCGCTATCTAATTCTCTTCAAAAATAGGACTATTTCTGTATACTGGGGGTCTCATAAAGTAAGTGGGGAAAATACGAGTTTGCAAAAGTTTGCAAATGCGTTTAAGTGAAACAGTAGAAATTTTCGTGACGAGGAAATCGTGCCTTGTGTAAATTTCGCGAAATTTAAGAAGGATGGCTTGGTAGAAACCACGGTAGAGTTGTGGATAAAAGAGTAGCCGTACAAGCCACTCGTTGCCCACTACTTTGTGGAAACGAAACTTTTCAAATATGTTATATATATATTTCTTTGAAGGAACTACGGCAAAGATATTGCTTTAGGCGGTCGGATACAGTCTCTAATCCTCGAAGAAAAAATGAGAGAGAAACCCCTTTCAAAGATCTACTATAGAGATAGAGAAAAGGGGTGGACTGGTTACGTAATAACTACAAGTGAATGCTTAGAAGGGGCTTTAGTGTATCGTAGAATCACGGCAACCGCCAGGCCTAAATCCTTAGAAACTATTAGCCCAGGCACCAGCCTGCAAAATTAACCCCAGTTTACACCTTTATAAACGTTTCGTCGCCTTTTAAAAGACGGAAAAAGACGTTAAAAGACGTTAGCAATGTGTAAAAGGTAGTTCAAAATACAATTTTGCCGTAGACTGTTCTAAAATGGGCATGATAGTCGTTTAGGAGCGTCTTGGAACATTATGGTAACGTTTATAAGGTTCTTCCCGTTGATTGTTTGGAACATTGTAAAAGGTACCGGCATTGATCCCCTGCCTTCCCTCTTATAAATGATTCCTGTAAGCCCTAAAATATCAAACCTTTCCTTTTTTAATGACTATTTTTTCCATTTTATAACAATATTAAACTTTCTTACTTTACATTATACCAACCTCTTCGGTCCAAACACTTTTGAAACCATTATTTCTATTTTTTTAACCGTTTGAATCAAAATGTTCATATGAATATTATGATCAATAAGGCTATTCACGATATAAGTTTCCATAATCTAGATTTATATTTATCTTATTAACAACTATATAATTTCAACCTGTACGTGTCATTGACATATATCCCTATAACACATGAGAGTAGATATGTCTAATAAAAATTTAGAAAATAAATTTAAATTTACGCATTCATTGGTAGAAAATCAACAGTACATTATAATTCAATTAACTGTTAGAAATGCATTAAGAAAAAATGAAAAATTAACGTTCAATTTCGGTTTTACTCTGTCTTTATAATTAGTTTAAACTTTAGCTATACCTGTATCTTTTGGAATTTCAACGGTTATATAAATAAAGTTATTGATAAGTTTTCAGAAATTTGTTTAACGTTTAATATTTAAAATCGAAATAGATAAACCGGTTTTTAAGACGTATGTCAAATGTAAATAAGAGGTAAAATAATGAATAAACTTAGGTGGTTACAGTGAAAACCATTATAAAGGTTCGTTGTATTATTTAATATAAGGTCGATATGTAGAGCGGTAATAATTTAATATATTTTACGCTCATGAGTTTGAGTGGTTTTGATATCGTACTACCTTTAAATGATAATATGATAATTGGTTGAAAATGGGTACTCTGGTAATAAATAAAAAGGTCTCGGTTGATAATCATGTAAGTAATTCAGTTGAAAGTTTTTAAAAAGTTGGTTAAATATATTACAAATATCAATAATATGTTGAGATAATTTGTTAGTATAGAGAAGAGAATATTCCTCGTACAAGATTGATGTATGGACTTGTATAATATAAATGGCGAGTATAAAGCGATAATTTCATAATTATAATCGCAATATTGATGTAGATATGTACATCGTATTTAATATTTGTTAAATGAATGATTTTAAATAATTAGGTATTAAGTAAAGAATAAAATGAAATTGAACCCGTTGGTGGGTTGAGCGGAAATGTCCGACGTTAGTTTTAATGGAATAATAATGTGATTCGAAATATTCGAAATTTTCAATGTCCGAAAGGTTTAAAAGAGAGTTTAAAGTCAGGTATGTATAATTTATATATTCAATTAAAACTTATCACGTTAGTGAGTTACTCATTCAAGAGTAATTTACTTCAGGCTTATTCCATGTTTATAAAATGTTTTTGTCGGTAGAGTCTAAATACTTATTTACATGAAAAGGTAAGTAGAAGAGTAATCGTTAGATTGTTATTGTAGTAATAAAAGACGATAGTGTAGAAGAAGTATTCTAGAGTGGGCACACCACGGATAGGAGGTTATATAACTTTCATCTGGGCAGTGGCCCTTTTGCCGTTCGCTCTGGAATACCCATTCTAGACCGCTTCATGCATGATTTACTTTGCGTCTTGCAAGAGTGCAGCCTGCAGCGTTAGACGATATCGTGCATTCTGCAGGAGTGTACCCTAAAATACAGTGTACTGCCACTAGGCTAATATATACTATCTATAAGAGTATATAGTAATATCCACATGAGTAATCTTTTTTTTTTTCCTTTTATACCTATAGCCCAATAACGACAGTTTAATTGTAGTACTAATTACCAAAGGTTCAAATTAGTAGTTTCCGTAGTGACAGTATAGTTATAAGAGTTAAATTTAGGAGTTTCCGTAGTAATAGTGTTGTCGCAGTATCAATCATAGGGGTTTGAATTAGTAAGTTCCGGCCGCAGTGGTAATTGTAGTTCAGTTAAAATCAGTAAGATTTAGCCGTGGAAGTGATTTTAATTCGGCTCTGGTTGGTATAGCTAAATGGGGGCGAAATAATTGGTAATAACGCCTTTCGTGGTTTTTAAGTAGGTTAATTACATAGTTATTATAAAGAATGATTACGTAAGGGTGATAACGTAAAGTTATTTACGTGATTACGTGTTAGATTAGTATGAAAAGACAAACGTTATCGGTTTAGATAGAATTTCATCCGTTTTCCTTTTAAAGACGTGCAGTTGAAGTGAATATAAATTTATATTTCAATTTAACCTTTATTCCATTTAATCAAAATAAGCTGTTTCAATGGGTAGGTGACTTAGATAACACCTATATACTAACTTTTCTTTCGAATTAATGCCGCGTAAAAACAGGATAGCCAGGTGCCGGCTAAGGCGAAAACGACATCGCATCGCCGCCGCCGCTGCAACCGCCACCACCGCTGTTAGTAACTCGCCCTCGTCGGGTAAAATTTCGTCAATAGCGGCCACTCCGCCTGCCACTATTATCCCACCCAACCTTGCCGACGCCGCCTTGGCTCCCYCCGCCACCGCCGCCACTCCCCTCAAACCCTATCGCCGTAGCCGCCTCGCTTTTTTCCACCGCCGCCGCTACCACCCCCCCCCTTTCCCTCCTTTCTATCCCCATTCCATAGCTTTTAAGGGGAGGAGCGAGGGGTTTTTAAAGTTATAAACCTTACCCTTTACTCACGGGTAAAAACCTTATTATCTTTAAGGGCCCTTTTATGCCATAAAAATAACTTGACGTAGTTACATTAGGATTTATATATCTCAAATCCACCCGCTTTCATACCTTTAACATCTTTTTTTTTGAAAATAAGAAATAAAAGGCGAATCTACTTCGCCTCCTCGAACTCCGTATCGCTAAAGTACGTTGTAAAGCGTTTTTAACGCGTAAAACGTTAAAGTGGCGTACCCGGATTTGTAGTCCCGGGTTGCGAATAAAGACGCCTTACGTATAGTATATCTCTTCCGCGACTGCAGGTACTTCCGTTAGCGAATATTACGAAAAAGGGGGTTGTTTGACCTGTTATTACCGTTACAATGGGACTAATAGCTCGTACGCTCCTATTTTGGTAATCTTAAAGCCGTAAGCCGAAGCTGTATTACGTACCCACAGGCTTGATAGTAAATTTGAACGGAATTTTCAAGATTTCCTTTAATAAAAACATAATATTCAGGGAATTTCGAAAAACAATCGCGGTTAAAAATAACTAAAATACGCTGATACTAACTAATAATAAGCGTTAACCACCGGTCTAAAAAGTCGGCGGCCGTTTTTACTGTTTTGAAACATGGCCTACGTATATATTAAGTAAACGAAATCAACGACGTTATTATACGTCGTCTTAAAAAGGGAAATGCCTCCTTTACGCCTTTACCCAAGAGTATTCATCATAAGGTGTAGGACCATATGCTTACTGGCGTTAATATCGTCGATGACGGTAATGGCGATAACGTTAATATAAAGGGATAAGGTAACGGGGAGAATTGTAAAAACGTAACAGCGTCTCTTTTTCCCTCTTTTAATAGTAATTAGCTGCCCTTACCGCTGGGTCGGCGAGCCTAATTACAATGATATCATGAAGTTAATGGAATAATCGGTTTTAAAATGTAGTAAAAATATATAAAATGAAAAAGGGAATATATTAAAACCCATATAATATTGTAATTCGAAGAAGAACAGGGTAAATAAAATACCAAATGTGGTTAAGTTTATAAAACAAAATTTGAAAATACGTTAAAAGTGATATATTCAAATAGATAACAAAGAATTATTTCGAAGTATATAAACGAAACGTAACAATATACCGGAAGCGGCGCGAAATGGTAAGTTTCAATTAAAGAAGAATAAGATAGTAGAAACGATAAAGTTAAAGTATATAAAATAGAAAATGGCAAAAAGTGAGGAGCAGTACGAAATAATAAGTTAAATAAAGGTATAAATCAGGTAGAGGCGCGGGTAACAGATTTTAGACCGTTTAAAATCGGTAAAAGTAATATTATAACCTATTAGAGACGTAAACCCTTTTTGATTATAATAACAAATAGCGTATTTTTCTAAAAAAGTGTTTGTAATACTTTGTTTGTGGTAGCATTAATTATTACGTTTGTTAAATTTAACACATCATTGATTTATAGTATTTTTTAGATTTTATGGCGTTCTTACGACTGACATAAAGTTATAATATCGATTATAAACCTTTTTTCATTCGTAATAATTGAAGTAAATAAAAATTTATAAAGAGAAAAGGAGTTAGTATATATAATAAAAGAAATAGGGCGTGAATTAAGGTTAAAATAATTATCCGTACTGTTATTACTATGATAATATTTCAATCGAAACCTTTAATTATTTTTTAAATCTCTAAAGCTAGGATGCTTTTTTCAATACTTTTATACTCGGTAAAGCTTTAATGGATAATGTTTTTACAAAGCGTAAAGTCGTTTCGTGCTGGTGTTTCGTTTCCAAAAACGAAAAAAAAATCCTATTTGCGAATTATAATTGTTATTATTCATACAAAAGATATTATTAAAAAAAATATCTTAATAACACGTATATATTACAATATAAATTATAAACTACGTTTTGGTTTATATATTTGTTATGTAAGGCGTTTATCAAGTTTTTTTTCGCTTTATATATATCGTCTACTGGGGAGATTTACTATTACGCGGCGACTAAAGGATCAAATACCGCTTTTAATTATATTATCAAAACAATTTAAACGTAACGTACGAGTTGGTATATTTATTAGGCGACCCGTTTTATAGTATTCATAACGATAAAGGTAATTATGTTTAACTACCCCTTTTAGGTAAGGTTCAAAACGTTGTTTCAGATTGTAATAGTTATTTTATTAAAATTGATTATGTAATCTCCCGTTAGGAATATTTTGGGTTTCGTTCTTCAACCGGTTTTCAAAAGTTTTCTTTCCTTAAACGCGGAAAACGAAAAGTTACACAATCTTAAAGCATCGTCCGTTTATTTACCCGTTAGTATAAACTCCTTTAAACGTGTTATTAATACCAATAAACACAGGTCGAAGGAAAAGTTAATTATTTCGAGCCGTTCTTTATAATTTTTTTAGTAAATATTATACTAGTAAATACCATATTAAGCCAATCCATAAAATGGGTGTATAATATGTAAAATTATCTCCGGCGGATGGTATTGTCCAAGGTATTTTTAGTAAATCGGTGTAGATTCGTTGTTTCAGCCGTTTCTCAAATTGGGAATATCCCTGTATTATATTTCGAAGTTCGATATATAGGTCATATGGTACGTAGAAGGAAGTCGCAAATGTAAGAATTAGGCGGTAGCTAGTTCGTTTAAATTTAAACGATTAGGTTATAATATCTTTGTTACTTTTGTCGTTATATCCTGTAATAATTAAGCGAATCTTTTGGTAAGGTTAACCTATTTTATCCGCAACCTCGTATATAAGGTGTGTTGGAAAAATCTTATAAATACTGTAAATGTTTATATAGATTTATTTAAAACAAAAAAAGACTTAATCAATTAAGGTTGAAATTTTTATTTGGGTAAATTATTCGAATAGGGTACCTAATGTGGTTATAATGTACTCGTAATGAAAATTTAGGCTTGATGCGTGATTTGCTATTTCTTTTTACGTGATAAAGGAATATATTACAAGGTTTTTAAGGCGTTTTCTTCTTTCAAGTTGAAGGAGCATCTTAGTTGGCGAAGTGCGGGTAAGGTTAGTATAGGCGAACCGTTTGAGTTTAAAGGGAGCGAACCGGAATTGTATTTCGGGGGGTAAGTTAAAGTTGGGATCGTTTTCGAAATGTTATCCTAGAGGATTTTTCGTTAACGGTTTTATTCGTTTTACGTTTTCAGGCTGTTCCTTTTTACCTTTTTTTATATTCGTATACCGTTATCTAATAAAACGAACATATACTGTTTAATAAATTAACGAATATATTATAACCTTTAAACCCAAGAATATTTTCAAGGTTAGATCATCTTATTCGTCTTTCAAATAAAAACTTTCAATTATAATAGTAAGTCCAAAACTTTAGCTTTATGTGGACTATTACCTATAACTAACGCTTTAAACACGTTGTTTTTAACCTGTAAGGAACTTAATACAGTTATAGCTTTGTTATAACATTAACCCTTATATTGTAAACGGTAATAGTATAGTGTTTATATAAATTTTTGGATTGGCATTAAAACAACGAGCGTAGAGATAAACCTATGTAAGTTAAAATTGTTGTTTACGGTGTTAATCGTTATTTAAACGATGTATTCTTTTAAAATAGTACCCTTTAGGTTTTTCGACAACACCGTATACGCTTTTTTAAACGGTTAGTAATACCGTTTACATTTTCCAAAATCCTATAGGGCTTTTACTAAGATTTACATGTACTTGTTACCGGTTATCCGATCCTTGATGCATTACTCAGTAAAATTCAAGGAGATATTTACGTCGTATATAATTTATTTTAAAGGTCTAAAGTAAATTTATGACCAATCATAAATCAAAACTTCTTAATAATTCAGAATAAAAACGCTTCGTATAAATTTGGCTTTCTCAAATGATATTACCGTATCGATAGTGTGAAAGATCGGTTAGCTATTTAAATATGTAATAAAAACAATTACTTTGTAGTTAAATTATATATTGCTTTAAGAGCGGAACTTCAACTAACGTAAGGCCTGTAAGTATAGCTAACACTTATGGTAAAGCTTTTCGATTGATTTCTGTACGTTTTTTCTCTGTATCCGTAAAGCTTTTGGTATAAAGTCGACATAAAAAGCGTTTTGTAAACCGGTATCCGAATCTTCGATACAAAATACTCAATTTCGGTCGTATTGAGTAAATAACCTTCATTATACGTGCTTTAAGGGAAAATTATTAGTAATCGAACTTAAGTAGGAATGATACGGATCCGTTATTTAAGGAATGGATAAATCAGTTCGTTGTTTTCCGGATCTTAATTACGAATTTAGTTATATTAACTAATATAAGTAAAAATCGTGTTTTAAAGTCTATTATGTAAAATAAACCGGTTCGATACGCGTATTTTCACCGAATGTTCCGAATAGTAACGCTTTGCCTTTACTTAACAAAACTTCACGGTATTCATTTATTCGGCTTAACTAAAATTTTGGAAACCTCGCTGTAAACGCTTCGAATTATTGCTTTCCGGCCGTTAAGATTTAGGCTATACCGATGTCGGGTATAATAACCTAAAACCAATTATCGTATCTGTTTGAAAACTTTAATTACAACGCTATATAAGCGTCGAGCATTCCATTTACGTAGTTTGGGCCTATGATGTGTAAAAAGAAGGCGTTTTATAGGCCGGTAAAAATACATTAGGCTATTCTATCGTTTTAAGCTAATATGTAAGTATTATTACCCTTAATGTTTTTTTTCCGGATGTATATTCGTATAAGTAGGCGTTACATCTATTATTTGTGCCTTCGTACATAGTTACGTATATTATAAAATAAACTTTCATCTGGTTGTCGAAATTATAGTCGGTCTAAAACTATAGTTTAATCCGAATTTACTCGCAAACTGGGTGGTTTAGAAACTAGTAGCCGATCTTACCGCATACGATATACCTTTTTTACAAACATGCGGAGCTCCGTATGCTTTTTTGCATGTATTACTATAACCGCGGTACGTTTAGTTTATTTCCGAATAAACTTCCCTATCCCTTATTGTTATGGTTTCCTCTTCAATACCAATATTTTAGGCGTTCGTTTTGTTTTAAGTAAATCGTTATTCTTCGACCCAAAACGTGGTAAATAATTTCGACGAGGTTTGCTTTTATGATTTAGCCTTCTCTTTTGGTCTTATTAGTTTAAAATGTTAATCCGAGGCTCGCTTATTGGCGAATAAAGGTCTTAAATGACGTTGAAAGGCTTATACAAAAATTCTCTAAGTTCTTTTCCGGTTTAAAAAGTATAAAGTCGAAATCCGGGTTTTCGCGTCAATTTTTTGTTATTACCTAGATGAAAAGTTTATTATCTCTATATTCTGTTTCAAAAGTTACCTAGTATTTCTGGAACTTGGCTAATAAGGGGATAAAGATTTCCGATAAGCTTTTATCGGCGTTTTCCTATAAGTTTTTCATAGATTTTCATGTTGTACCAATCTAGTTCTTATCGTAAAGTTCGTAATGAATTTCTGTATAGAAATGGTATTCAAAGCGGTTATAATACTTTACAAACATATTTACTTACGTAAGTTGGTATATGCATTATTTTTCAATTTACGCGGATAATATACCAGTTAAAATAATATAAAATTGAAACAGCTTAATGTTCAGTCTTTTGTATATATTTAACATGGACCGTATTTTATTGTTAAACGTATTGTATGGTTTACCGCTATAATTAACTTTACTATTCTAAAGCTTAGCGAAGTTTATAAACTTTATAAGGTGGCTTCTATTAGTGGGAAAGCGATACTGTAAAAGGTTATAGTAAGGGTTGTGGTTAGCGGATATTAATTCATGGGGTACGTATTGGCATTTAGTACCATTTATTAATTCCTGGTGCGAGCTGTTTTTTATGTTTCGGCCGCTTTTATTATGGTTGAGCTAGTTATCTTCGGTGTCTCGGTTGCTTTCGTTATAGTCGAACGGGATATTTCCAGTATTCTAGGAGTAATTAAGTGTTTTATTTTATTTTACAGAATATACTGGTATAAATGTGTATTATATTTATGTGGTAGATAAGGAATATAGTTACTTTTCTTTTTCGAAGTCATTATTTCTGACTTAGGGTATGGATATAGGATTAGGTCGTTTTACGCTTCGTCGCTGTAGTTTTAAAACAGTTTTTTGTATTTTATAAAGTAATATCCTTTTACAAATTTCGTTAGGTACAAATCTCTATCCTCCCAATTGAATACGTCGATAAGTTATGCTATTTCGAATATGGATTTTATAAGGCGGTTGTTACTACCCCTTAAAATATTAATACCTCTAATTCGAAGTTTGATCCGTAAGGCTTTGATAATGGTAGGATTCACAATTTGCTATATATTCAACATCCAGCTTGAAAAAAGTTCATGAGAATCATCCAGCAAATCAGGTTCTTAGGCTTTTCCCTCCCAATAGCTAAATGTTAATGGCCAATATATATATTTTAATTATATAGGGTTTTAGTTCCTTAACGATCGTATTGATAACGTTATCCCAAATGTCCATATTAATTTCATCTATTATAGCCTTCTTGATTCCATATGTTCGACCAAAAAATTGAAGTAAGAGTTGGCTTCCTTTAGTGAAGTTAGGCTGATGGCTTTGGCTGTACGTATTTTGAGACGATTGGTATTAATTGTTCCTACGTATACCTGGTATGTTAAAGCGGCGTTAATTGGTGGTTTTACGCTGTAGTTGTATTTTGGGTACTTTTAGATCCCAAAGTTCAAGGTTTTCCGGCAAATACAAAGTAAATAAGAAAATCAAAGCGGTTGGAATCGTGCTCGATAATGTTTACTTGTATAGATAAATTTCAAACGATACTCGAATAAGACGTAACCACAGACTGGTTAGTTGTTTAAAATTAGTTTTATTCACGTTTGATAATGCTACATTAGCCAAGAAGCTATAACAACTCAAACGTCGTACTAACTAAATTTAAAATATATGGAGCTAACGTGTAAAAGCGAATATGGTAAAGTAAATAAAAGGCGAATGAGGCAAAATAATTGTAGGTGTGAGGAGGTATAGTGTATGATTCGATATATAGGTTTTGGTAAGCGGTCCGGATTGGTGTATCCCGACCGCTTTTAGTGGAGTAAGCGGTTTCATTGGTTTGTACGTAACCGCTTTTGCTGGAGCGATTAGTTTGGTTAGCGTGTTCGTAACCGCTCCTGTGTTTTGTAAGCGGTATGGATTGTCGAAAATCGGGCGGGTCTCAAAAAAGGGTTCTGAAACTTAGTGATTTTAGCTTACGTAGCCTGATATGTAATAGAATGCTCTCCAAAAAGTGTCCGAGTATGTTAAAACGTTAAATAAGTGTTGATGATAGAGAAACGAGGCTTTTAGTAGATAAAACACTAAATAAAAATTAATAGTATCGTATTAAAGTTTTCCTTTTTAAAGTCACTTAACTTTTATAGTTTTTGTGCATATCCCGTATGATTCTTATAAAAAAGTAATGTTAAAATACAAACAGTTGGGAACGTTACAGTATTCCGCTATAGGTATTTAAATTGTATCTATATTTTATTTCCTAGGATGTCTATAATTGACCAAGTCGGCTACTAATCAGTGTTGGTAGGGTCTAAATACTTATTTACGTAAAAAGGTAAGTAAAAGAGTAATAGTTAAATTGGTATTATGGTAATAGAAGACAATAGCCTAGAAGAAATATTCCAGAGAGGGCAAGCTACAAATGGGAGGTTAAATACCTTCCATCCGGGTAGTGGCCCTTTCGCCGTTCGCTCTAGAATACCCATTCCAGACCGCCCCATGCATGATACACTTTGCGTCTTGTAAGAGTGCATCCTGCAGCGTGATACGTTATCGTGCACTCTGTAGGAGTGCATCCTACAATACAGTGCCCTATCATTAGACCTATGTATACTATCTATGTTAGTATATAGTAATATCTACAGTTTTCGACGTCTTATTCGAAATTGATTTCTTCATTATTATCAATAACTTTAATAATAGTTTACATATAATCGCGGATTTATTGGTTTGGAAGAAGGTTAGAAGCGGTTCGAATAAGTTTGTTTATGTAAAATCGGGGTTGATTTTTATCTGGAATTTTAAGTTTGTTGACGTAGAAATGAATAATACGTTTAATACGATTATTTTCTTTTAGTAAAATTTGTTTGTGTTCTCAACATATTCGTTCGGTTTTTTCTTTTTTTAAAAAGGCTAAACGTTAACGTTGACCCGAAATCATCCTGAGTAAAAACGTTATTTATTGGTGGTTTCCTTTGTACGTTGTTAAATAATTATCATTAAAATTTGTGCGAATTTCGTCATGTCTCGAATATGTTGGACGATGTTTTCAACCTTTAATTGTGTTGAATTACAACAGGTCCAGTCACTCAGTATATTTAACAACAGGGCCGCAACAGTGCCAGTCAGTACTTGGCACAACCATAAGTACTCAACACCTCTTTACACCAAAGGATTAAGAATTTAGTAAGATAAGGAGAACTCAGCTAAAGATGATGATATAAACTAAAGGCACTAGTATTTCCTGGTGCAAGTACTAGTATTAACTAATATGGAGGCTAGTACAGAAGACTAGTTAGCTGGAAGCCAGCTACTTACACTAGCACTTACAAATACAGAGGAACTAGTACTGACCAGTACAGAGTCTCGATCATTATCAAGATCTTCATAAGGATACACGTAATCATATATCACGCCCTTTCCTCCTACATATAAATTCTAGAATACTTAAATCTATAAGCCTCCTTAATATCTTCTTATACGGTAACATCAACACACTATTGGTATGATTATACCCTACTGCTTTATTTTACTAAATCTAATCCAATGCACTTCCGACGGCACAAATCGAAAATGTTTACTTCCTGATTTTAATACCTTTAAATATGCCCCACAAACATCCTAAAAACGTAGATCTGTATGTCAATCACTAAAACTCACCCACGGCAGAACCGGTGATAATGACCCTTCTTCACAGAGACCCGGCATAACTTCCAGCCCCTGAACAACTACTTTCACTGCTCCTAATTCTCTATCCCTTTGTTTCCTACGCTCTAAGGCTACTTGTGTTACTTGAGAGGCCTTAGATCCTAAATATCTATTAAGTAAAGGACGAAAGGCAGCTATTAATGCCTATGGAGCTTAATTTGAGCAAGAAATTCAAGCTATCAATGCTTATAATCTTCCTAATAAGGAGGCAAAGGCTAAAGCTAGGGCTACCAGTTCCTTAGACTTTTCAAAACAAAAATGGTTCAAATCAGCCATCGACTTATACGAAAAGCTATTAGCTAAGCTTAAGAAACAACTCAAAAAATAAAAATAAATCCGGAACCACTTAAATCAATAGACACCATCACACCAGTAAAAGAGGAGGGAAAATACATCAAACCCCTCTTGTTCAACGATAAAAGGAGGCAACTATTAAAACCAAAATCAAAATAACAAAAGAACTTGAAAAACATGACCTTTCCAAATATAAATACATAACTCACAACATTAAAAAAATGTGCCATTAACAATAACTATTACGATATCGTAAAGAGTCTCTTAAAAATCAAAATAAATATAGTCTTTACAGAAAAGAACTATATTCCCTTATATACGACCATCGATAATAGTCTTACAAAAACTTCAAAAACTCTTCGTACTCTGATCCGAGCCCACCAGATAATTACTTACTTTATCAATCCGAACCTGTAAAATGTCATTGTTAATATTAAAGACATGTTTAAAGCCCTCTTAAAATTGATGGTATACATCAAAGTATTGCACCGATATACTATCAAGAACTCCTTAAGAAACTGCGTTACCTACGCCCTTCATACTATTCCTTCTCAACTCTCTTTATGGCAGAATTTAAAAACACCAGAAAAAGCCTCATGTATCAAGGTCGTCAAGTCGAGGATATTAAATACCCCCTTCAGTTCCTAATCTGTATTAAGCTTGAATTTCCGATTTGAACTATTCATATACGAAATGAATTAGAGAAAGACGTTTCTCTACCGCTACGTAAATTATAATCAGACTTCCAAGACAAAAACATGCTCCAAGAAAGAAAATAAACAATAAATTCAATACTCCAACAAAAATCAGAAAACATTCCTATAGACTAAAATAAACGTACCAGCTCATTTAATAAGAATTGCCGCGGCGGTTCTGACTAGGAGCATTCACCAAAAGCATATTAAGTTCTTTATCCAAATCTTCAGCCTACAAAGTCTGGTAAATTTAGGAGAAAGAAAAAAAAAAACGAAATCCGTTACATTTAATAATGATTAAAAAGCCCCACACCACGAGCAACATTACAAATTTATAGTACTGCATGCAATGACACAGTCAGATGTTCAATTAAACCAATATATTACAGAAAACACTATACAAGCCCCGGCACCAGAGAATTCAAGCCAATCAGAAGCCATTTTTTACACGGGTAGTCCCACTTTATGGGATCTACTTTCAACATCAAAAGATCTACTTTCAACGTCAAAGAAATCCACTTTCAACGTTATATTCTCCAATTTTCATATCAATCCACCCAAACTACCAATCCAAAGCTGTACCAAAACCAATGAATACTGTCATACAAACCATACTACTAAATTTAAGCTATTAATACTTACCATTAAATATTGATATTTTTCTTCTTTCCTCCACACCATAAAATTATTTTACAATTTCTAAACTTTAATTTCGTGATACTATAAATGATGACTATGGTTTATATTACCATATTTTGAATGATAAGAAAAAGTTTTCACAACTCGAAATACAAGGCAGAAACTACCAAGAATTACGAATAGGAGGTAGTGTAATTGAACCTATAGAATAAGAAATAACATAAGTATTAGTTAAATTTAATAAAAGCTACCATCCTTTTATTTTTAATAAATGTTTTCATTGCGCTGAGTTTATCATGAACCTAATTATCCTATAAGAGAATTATAGCTTAGGTATCAAGATTAGGAACTTGTCTTTGATTAATTTACAAACTAAAAAAACAGTTGCTATTATGACTAACGACTATACTATTATTCAAGCTACACAACAATTTCATTACATCCCTAACGCTAAAACTCTCACTAGGTCCTTCGATACTTGCATCTAATATATCAAGTTTAGATATAATAGCCTAAAATTAGTATTGGAATTACATCAATTGTTGGACGACCCTAAGAGGGATTAAAAAAATGAATACTTTAACTTTGCTTATACTCCATGTAAGCTTTCCAAGATTTTTCGACAGTGGTCAAACTTTTAATATAATGCCTCAGGAAAAGAAGGGTTCATATAAACTATTAATAGCTTTTTGAAACCAATTAATAGCCTAAAAGGCGAATGTCGTATATTAATAACTATAAAGGTCAAATATAGCTACAAATATTATAACATAGCTGTCATATCACTTGGTAAAAGACCAAAAGCCGTTTATTGTATATTATACGATAATATTAAACGCATGAGATGTATTATAAAATACTTAATTCTAACGAAAGAAAACGAGCTCGTTAATTATTTAATTAGAAAAATGTTCATTAACCATGTATATACCATTAAACTTTCTTTACTATATACCCCTTAAGAAAGAAGAATATTTAAACATTTCAATAAAGTGATTTTTGGAAAAGATATGGATTCATACCGTTGCTAGACAAGTACCATATCACTTGTAACCTTACTTGTTACAAGTGGTTGTTATTATAACTAACTTAACGGTCAATAATAGGAGTAAGATCCAGAACCTTACGCCCTAAAAATGCCTTTATAATAAAGTAAAAGGTTATGAGAACCATAAACTGAACGTTAAGTTTTCCTTTACTCCAGTTTTTGCCGTTATCGTCTATATACCCTGAGAAAAACGAGTAAAGAATTAAAAGGCCGATTCTATAGGAGAAAGTGGAATCCTTCTTTTATAAAAGTTTTCTGATATTACAAAGCCTTAACACATTTTCAAAGTCTAGTTACCAAACCAGCCAGAAACTTCAACTAGGAAGATTGTCAATACTTCAAGCCTGACGGTTTCTTAAAAGACTATTATGTGATGCCATTAAATAATTGTAAAAGATACTTTTGAAATTTGTAAACATTATAATACTGAAAAGGCTGCTCCAAACCCCAATCTAATAAGGCGTATTTATCAAGCAGTAATAAAGACAGTAAGCACCCTTCCGGTAAGTCTGCTAGCAAATGCCTTTGTTAACGATAAAATAGTCCAGTTTATGCTTTCATTTACCAATCAGGAGAAATAACTAACCATAAAGAAAAAACTGAAGGGCCCTGATTCGGAAGACTGGCAGAAGGTCCTCCATAGTGAAATACGGAGCCTGCTATCCCTCAAGGTTTTCGAAGCCGTGAAAATGGATAACAAACGCTATACCCTAACGGCTAAGGAGGTCACCAAGGTCAAGATTGACTTCAAAATTCAAATATAAAAGTGTAAGGTCAGTATCTTAATACGGGTGTTTAAGCAAAGGTAAAATGTTAATTACTCTGAAACTTTTGTTGCTATGACAAAGTCTTACACGTAGAAGATCCTGGATTTGCTTACTACCTTTTATAGATAGAATATCGATCAAAGCGACATCGATTCGACCTTCCTTAACGGGGAGCTTAAAGAACTGGTGGTAATGAAGATTCCAGATACCATTAAAGACTTATTTTTGAACTATCTGGAAGAAAACAATGTAGGCATTTAACCTATAGTCTACCAAGTCTTTTAGCTCCTAATATTACTATACAGACTAAAACAAACATCCAGAATATGGTTTAGAAGGTTAAGGGAAATATTTAATACCCTCAAAATAAAAAAAAATAAGCTTTGACAACGTGGTATACATCAACTATTACTGTCAGCTTATTGTATATACTTATGTTAATGACTTCCTGATAATGGGACCTAACCTAAACTCCAGCAAAACCTTTAAGATAGATATTGGGAAGCACTTCAAGTATAAGGAGCTGAGAGAGGCAGAGAACTTCCAAGACGTACGTATCTTGACGAATAAAGACGTGCATACAATTATCCTGGCCCAAAATACCTATATTTAAAGTGTTTTAGACTGAAAGACAAAAAAACTAGGCAAATGACCAGCCTACATTCCTATTACAATTGGATCACTCGTCAATACCATTATACATTAAAATCAGGCAACTATTGAACAAAAAAAAACGTATTGATTAGATATTAGGGTTTTGAGTTATTCAATGTATCTGATTAAGCCGGATGTCGCCTTCTTTATATCAATACTATCACGCTTTTACCGCCACCCTTCACATCATAACATCATACTTATCAGTTATAACTTGAAATACTTTAAGTAATACAAAAACTATAGATTGCAAGTGAATAACGGAAAACTATTGATACTTCGGTATTAAAACTCCATAAAATTTAGCTAAAATCACCATAGAAACCAAAGGCTTTAAATTAACAGCAGGTACGATTCCGACTATAAAAACAACAAGGCCATTGAAAAGTCTACTTATAGATACACAGTTTGAATAGTTGATAGCATGGTTTACTAGGTATCAAAAAGAGGATAAAAAGTATACCTCTCTTCTCTAGATGTTGAAATCATGGCATTGATAATGGTTACCAACAATACTCTCTAAATAATGAACTTATTTCAAAAGATTCCTATTCCTATCATTATTACGATATACTTCAATAATAAAAGTGCCATTAAGTTAACCAGAAAGCCTGAATATTACCAACGTATTTAACATATACCCTTTGTAAACAATTTGCAAGGGATAAAGTTGAGCATAATAGAATACAAATCAAATATGTACATACGAATCAACAATTGGCTAACAGACTGATAAAGCTATTTCCGAGGGCAAAGGACGAAATAAAAATGCAATAGATGAGCTTAATTGACCAGGGTTTAAATTAATGGTATTTATTATAATATTTTGTGCCCTAAGTTATATGTTGTAGTATTATAGAGAAGAAAAGTAAATTAGTGTTGTTGTAAACTTTGGATATTAATAAAAAAGAAATATTATGAAGGTTATCGGTTCAAATGGGACTACATAAGTCTTCTTACCTTTCACATATACTGATTATTTTCCCAAACTACGCATCATTTATTACCCTTTCATTATTATTCTATTTTACTTATCCTTCTTTAAGTCTTCACAATATCTTCCTGGGTAGTAAATTAAACTATACATAAATTTTTGATTGTAAAAAGTAAACCTTAAACAAGTTTTGTAAGGTCTATATAATAGTTATACGTTAAAGAAACAGGTGATCATTAATAATGAAAGTATTTTCATTATATAATATCAATTAGTAACGAAATTACAAATAATACTAATTAAGTTAGGTGTGAATAAAGAAGAAACATAAATACTTGAAAACTTGATCATTGGTATATTCGGTTGCACTTTTCGTTTCGATGTGTAATACTGTATTGAGGTGTTTTTATACCCCTGTTTAGTCCAAAATATGTTTTTAAAATCTACTCTTTCAATTCCCATCTTTATCGTGAATAATAATAACAGATAAAACTTAAAATTTTTGATAAATGTTTAAAAATCGTTTCGCATAAGCTTTGGCGTTCATAATATCTATTATTTTTAAATTGAGGTCTTGACTATAACGATCCGTAATGATTATAAAATAATGTAAATTTCTATTTAATTTTAAGGGCAATCGATTATCAAGTCAACAAAAAGCTCGCTTTCAAATCGCTTAGAAATTATGATGGGTTCAAAAAGTGGGTGTTAACAATATTATTCATAGGTGGTCCTTTTGTAAATGTTACAGTTTCGTCAAATATATCGAATTATATGGTGTAATCAAGGTTTAAAGTGTATTTGAAAGAAAGAAAGATAGTATAGTCGTGGTTTTGGCGTTCAGTAACAAGTAAGATGTATATAACTTAACAGAACACAATAATAAAAGATTCATAAACGAAAACTTAAATAAAGTTATGGAGTATTGAATTATTATAATCGTTGTTCATCATTTACAAATGAAGACTTTAAGTATTTAGGTCTCGTTAACACAAATATTACCCAGAAAATTTCGGATGTTTATATATATCGTGAGGATTAAGCGGAAGTAGGAGGCGTTGCAGGTAATGACGGTATTTTAATTCTTTTCAAATTTATTACATGAAAAAAGTTCGCAATATATAGGAATGAATTTGTTAATAATGGTTAACCAGGAGAAATGAGCGCTTAAAAAAGGTTTGAAAGCAATTTATTTGGGGTTAAAGAATTACAATCCCCGATTTAAGAGGCTAGGATCGGGAAAACTTTGAGGCATATACTAATTTCTTTGAAATAACGTATTGGTTTATATAAAGTATACTTCTTTATTCTAAATTAGTTCAAAAAGGAAAGATAAAAGGCGTTTTAATTAATAACTTGATCGTTCGGAAATTTATCTAATATCTATAAAGTATTTTAAACTTTTATGATTTATAATAATAATAAGCGAACGAATCGTACGCTGGTACTCCATATTCCATAATTTTAAGTAATTTGGATTTATTCATAATTCTTATTAAAGATTTTGTTATTGTATTTGGTAGGTGATAAACGACGAAAATAATACGTTCATAAGCAATAGATACCGAGATACTTCCATTGAAATAACATATTTTTCAAAGCTTAACCGCAACAATCGGTATGGTAAAAATTTTCTGGTCTGAGTCTTATTAGGGGAAAAAAGGTCTTAAAAGTAAAAAAAAAACTAAGCTATTCGAAAATAGCTTTTACCTCAGTCCCCTAATAATAGGCAGCTCCCTTACTCGTTGATTGAATAAAAGAAACCGTTAATTATGGAATAATTCTATATAAATTAAAGGTAAAAGTTCAAAAAACCAAAAAGCTTCCGTAGTTTCAATATGGACGTAAAAGTAGTCAATTTTCGAATAACGCCCAACTTTTCCGGGTTTATACATACATTAATTTCCGTTTCTATAATAAACCCTGAATACTTCATTTTTTGAAAATTGAGTTTCTAGTCAAATATAACAATGTTTCATTTAATAGTATTGAATTTTACCGTTATATTAGACGAAAGTATAATTACAGAATACAAAATATTATTGAAATGAATAAAGTTAAAATCATTGACAAATATGCGTAACTACTTTTCAATATATCATTAAGGATTAAATGGTATACCGGAAAAGACGAAAGGCGGAACTAGTTATTTGCAAAGTTTGAAACGTATACGGAATTTAATTCTTTACTTATTATCCTTTTTAATATGAAATTTGATAGAAAAGTAGCAATTGTAATGCCGTAAGTCAACTTTACTTACAGTAACGTTGATTATACTATCTGCAGGTTGAGTGGATTGTTTGATGGACCTGTTGTATTGACACCAAGTTAAGTATAGTATGTTCTCACTTGACACTAGGCTACGGCTGAGCAATTGACCATACAAATTATGGTACAAACTAACTAGCGGTCTGCCAAACTTAGAATAATACATCCAACACTTAACTACGAAATACTTACATTACTTCGACCATGTCTCGAATAGATAACATTGCAAAATCTAAAGTCCTACCAATACTGATTAGTGCTTCTTAGGTGAAGCCCAGATGTGCTAAATAGAAGAAGAGGTAACTTTCAGGTTACCTTTTGTATAATTGTAAGGTAGAGGAAAGACTCTTGTGAAGGGTCTTTACTACTACGTCAGTCCATAACGGCAGGAAGTAGAGAAGACCTTTGAATTACATCAGTTCACAACAGTCATTCGGAGTAAGCGTCGGTATCTCTATCGAAAACGCCAAGAACATTACAGAAACTTTTTGAAGATAAACGTTGAGATTAACCGTCAAAAATCCTAAAGATCATCAGGTTATAAAATAGATAAGTCGGTGCTATGATGGGTGTTACCACTGCAAAAATGACCAAATCTTACAGCTTACAACTTTTAACAACAACCAACAATAACCAACCTTCGACCTTGCCTTTTATATCGAACTTTGCCTTTAACACTAAGTTTTTCCCTTTACACTACTCTTTTCCCCTCCCATATGTCACATTCTTCAATTGAACAGGTCAAGATCGTTACTTTGAGAACAGAAAAAATAAGAATTGTCGAGTTGCGCTAAGAAAGTCATGTTACGTGACATCACACTAAATCACCAAGTCTCCACGCTCCTGAATCTCCTTAACCACCAAGTTTTACGTTTCAAGCTAGCCGAAACGTCTAGATGACTACCATAAGCGCTTACTTTAAAACTATCGCTGATTCTGTCAGGAAAGATGCAATCAAAGCCCTCAAACCTACTTTTTGAAAGTATTTCAATAATGAACTCTAGGGAAGAAATATTGATCAAGACTTAACCAAAAGCAATATAAACAACTTTAGCCACTATATCGTCAACCAATATGGCGGCAAACTTGACCGTAAAACTCGTTCCTTTGAAAAGTATCGGGAATTTTTGGAAGACTGGACTATTGATATGTAGATAACGATTTCAAAAGCTATCAAATCCATATTCAAGGCAAGTCTGAATCGATAAGGAAGCTACATATCCAATAAAACCTTAATTACATTGACATAAACCCATTTTAAATGAATACAACTTAAAAAATTCCCTTAAATTCTTCGTCTTTGAAACCTACGAGGAAAAAACAAATGCGTTAAAGAAATTTAATGCTTTTACACACTTTTTATGAGACTACCTTCAAATCTCTATTTAGGTTGAGAATTTTCATACGCCAACGATAAGAAACCTGTTAATAGAATCAGATGTCTAGTACTTTTACGTAATAGCGTGGAGTATGTTTTTAGCGGCGACAAAGCATGTGACGCAACAGCTGCCAACGCGGAAAGAGGAATTGACGTCGACGCTATCTACAGATAAATTAAGCAAGACTGTCAAATATATTAAAGTCTTTCTTACGTTTAAGTTCCCCTTATCCTTTCAAAATTCATTTAAGATTGTTACTACCTCTAAATTCCTTAAAGTTTTCCCCAAAATCATTAAATTTTTTAAGGCAAAACCTTCCACGGAAAGTACACTTATAAATGTAAACCTATCACAAGTGCTATTATAGGATTTTACCACACGTCTCAAGAGACTAGAAACTATCCATATCATTGTGATTTAGAAGTATGAGAAAATACCACCGACGTCCAGGATAATTATCTTAACTTTCCTCTAAAACCTATTAAGATTGTTAATACTAATTAAAGGCGATTCATTAATTACGCCAAAATTCGAAATAATGTAAAAAAGTATAATAGGAACCATTATAATTTTCTAATATGAAGATAATATCATTTCAAACCATTTGTAAGTGGATGGAGGTATCTACCTTCAGTTTTCACTCATTGTTTCCTGGAATCCACATAAATCACGCCATGGATTACTACCCAACCTTTTTCATAATTGTGAAAATTTCCGATAGATATACAATGGCATGAAAAACTATTTCGAATACAATATCCACCTTGCGCAACATCACATGGATTGGGCCACTATGAGGTGGACAACGATAATACCTAACAAGAAAAAAAAGGAAACGTTAATGGATATCTTTAACAAAATTCCTGATAAGTTAATAATATGTTAGTAAACAATTGGAAAGGCCTGCGTTAGCGAATCAATATTTCGCTAGCAAGCATAAGTAGCTATTATAGGTGTTAACAAAGTTTCAATACGTTTTTTAATGCACAAGTACCACTAATAATGACTTTTTTTTAGCGAACTATAGTTCTCGTCTACGACCATAATAACTCGTACACCAAATTAGGTCGGTATATATCTCCAATCTGATAACTTTAGCAATTAAGATAAAAAAGACCGTGTCATGAAATATTATATTGATTGCAAGTAAAGGTGGCATTAGCGTATCAGATTTGGTTTATAGCCTTCGAAGTAAACGTTACGGCCACATTAACATTAGTAATAAAAGTAAGATTTAAGCACACCTGTTAAACATAAAAATTATCGTCATAATAATGGTAAAAAGTATGGCATTAGTAAAAATTCCGGTCGTTAGTAAACTCTTGAGCTTTCAGTTAAACATTATAAATAATAGGTAATATATTATATCCAGTAACTTATTACTTCCGGGTAAGATTGCCACAATAATATAGAAAACTAAAAGGATAAAGAAGCTGTGGAAAATAACGATACGCCTAAGCAAATCAAGAGGTATTAAGATGCTTGTCCTGACGTTGCCTAATACCTAGCCGACCACTCCTTATTATATCGCTGAAGTGGCGAACACCTCTATCTTTGCTATAGTGATTCAATACCTAATCCTATATATACCTTCATTCTCCGCGATCGTTTGCGGACACACATTTTAAGGTATTATACCAAATATGGGGATAGCAAGGTACTTAACATAAGGCTATTCGAAATCAGTCGTATCATGTAAGAAAAGTATTATTATTATGGGAATTAAGTTTTCAAATGTTCAAAAAGCTAAAGTTTGCTTTAGCACGAGCAAAATATTACCGTTATTAATGTTGAAATTTATTGAAATTACTATTGGGTTGATGGCGTTTCACATCCTTAAGTCCCTTATTCTATTTCTCATTTACCTAGAAAATATTAATATTATTAGCGTTTATGTCGACGTCAACATTAAAGAATTAGTTAAAAACAGCCAAAGGTTTTGTTTTCGATCTTAAGTGAAGGTCTTTTTGGTTTTACCTTTACGGCTTAGAGGCAACATTATTAAACTTAAAGGAACAAGAAATGCATTAATTGCACCGGCGTTTGAATTACCCAATCGTTAATAGGGTATATAAAGTTTTCAAGTTGGTATTGTATAAAAATATGCAATACTCAGATTTAGTGGTTATTCAAAAGATTTGCTATTGTTACTAAATGTATACCTAAGTCTCACGAATATTGAAATTTATATTGAAAATGGATTCAAATGAGGCGATTTTTGTTTATGTATTTTACTTGGATAATAAACTTATTTGTTACGTTATCGACTTCGTAAACTCTTTTTATGGAGTCACAATTTAAAGTCTTTTTGGGCAAAGGATACTTAAGAAACGTTAAGACTATTATGAATTTATATGTGCTCAGGTTGACCTGACGTCATTGTCTACAATACCGGTAGTAACTTTATCGTGGCAAAGTTTTAGGCGAATTTTAAGATGATAGGGATGCAGTGTAAATTGATGTTTGATAAGTCTTACCAGAGTATTAGAAAAATAAACAGGGTATATGTATTACTTCGCACGCAATATGATATTCTTACGTTAAATATTTTAAGCTTTAACGATTTGGAAGCATATTTTCAGATAGAGGTTAAGGGTTTTAATTATATTGTAGGCTCTGAAGGCTTAGTATAAGCTTTACTAGTTTTCGAATTATATCCTCGTTTCATAAACAAATACTCGTTATTAATAAGTACCTTGAGGAGGATAGTGGTGTAAGGAAAAGGTTTGAAGGAACTATAGAAGGAATCGGTAAAGTGTTAAGTTAATAATGCCGTTGATATTAGAAACTACTTTACGACGATCTTAACGTCTTTTTTTTTTTTTTTTTAATTTTCACGTAAACTCTTTGTACGGATAAAGCTAAGTATATACGATATCCCATTCAAAATCTTGATTATCACTAATTTTGAAGTAATTGTTCAACTTATTAATGGTTTTGCAACGTTCCACGTAACATATATCAAATCTATATAAGGGCTACTAAAATATCGTTAGTATCGGTAGGGTCTCAAGACCTGTTCACGTAAAACAAGGTATCTTAGAAGAGTAATCAAGATGATTTGTATTTGTAGTATAGTAAAGATGAAGATGAAGATATGATAAAGAAGAAGTATCCAGAGGTGAACGTTATAGGTAAGGGCTTATAAGCCCTCGCCCAAAGCGTACCACTCTGGAATACCTGCTTCTAGACCACTCCACGCATAATAGTATAATCTGCAGCGTGTCATATTATCATATACTATATAAGGGTATAGCCTGTAACATAACACATGATCATATACTCTGCAAGAGTATAGCTTATAGCATGACACGTGATCATGTCATGCTTCAAGAGTATACCTTACAGCGTAATTTACTTCTACCTAAATATACTATCTATGAAGATATAAAATGATACCTATAGTTAGAGATAAAGATTTTCAAGTTAGTTGCATCAGTTAATATAACCATCCTCTTCCCGTAATCGATAAGCCGATAAAATGTTGATGGTGTAGCCAACTACTAAAGAGGATAAAAGTAAAGGATAAAGAATAGATACCGGATTAAATTTACAATACTGCTCATGTTAACAGAAAAGATAATTATAATTAAAATTGAGCTTTAAAGTTCCAAGTATAAAGCGTTATTAAGCCCTCCGGAAAACCTTTAAAGAAAAACGATAGGGTTGAAGTTAACGGACTTTTCACTCGAAAGTTTATATCATTCATACCTAACCACAACTTTATCCTATAGGACCTAAATGTCATATTCTTCAAATTAAGGATTATTTTCATGGTTCAAGGTAAAGTCACGTGTGGTTATATGAAAAGTTACGCCTAATCGTTGAAGGATGCAATTATGAAGCCAAAAATTTAATCCTTATATAATTTTCAACAATTGAGAAAATGAGCCAACGTTTAGAAGATGGTTTGGTGAAAAATATGCAATTGTGAATCTTGGGAAGTGTACTATTAATACCTGTAAAATGATATAAGCGTATATATAATGAATAACTAATTTATAAATGATTATTTTATTGGAATAATTGCAAAAGATTTTGATAAATACCCTCTGGAAACAGTTATATGATATATTGAGTCATAATATATATTAATTAATTTAGGTGGTTATTAACTTATGATTTTCGCATTGTACTATAAGTTAGGGTTAGTTATAAAATCTTGACCTTACAATCCGTGTTTGATAAATACGTAAGATGAAAATAATGATTTCGGTTTTATAGGTATATAGATTGATGATAATTCTTTTATAGGAATTATTAGTTTTGTGGTATCGGAATAATATGCTATTAAATATTTGAAATTCTGAAATTGTGAGTTGGTTGTAACCTTGGCGAAAAGTCAATATCTTAATTTTAAAGAATATTTCATTCGTAGGTATAGTGTTAACGATATTAATGCCTACATTGGTTTCTATTGAAAGAGATAGAGTGTTGACTTAGTTATAATAAACAAGAATAATGTCGCCAAAGTTTAAAAATATTTAAAGTAACGCGTTTATGGTATTTATATTGTCATTTCATGTTAATTGAAGGCCTCTTGAGATTTATCGATTGCGAAATGAATATGAAATCAAATTGATGAACACTTTAATTAATTGAATGAGAGATTGAAGGAATAAATGAGGAATTTGTATCGAGCGATTAATATGATTCAGATTAATTTGTTTAGGGCTTAGTTAATAACTATTATAAATATCTTATTTGTAAACAATATAAATTTATCGTTGTAACCCATATTTATTTATATCTATCGGTAATGAGGATAGGTTACAAGATCAATTTGGAATTAATTGAAACCTGATTTATTAGACCTCTTTTGAATGTCAGACGATTATTCAAAGCGTGGTAACTCTGAAGGTTTGCGGTATCATAGTTGGCTTTAATATAAGCATAGCGATGTAGGAAACTTTTAATATAGTCATCGAGAAGTTGCGAGTTCCTTCTACTGCTGTAGTTATTTGTATTGATTTGAGAAAACTATTTTACTACCTTTCGAAACTCGGAATTGCCAGCGAAAAACAGCTGATGATCGATATATTGGCATTTTGTAAAGCTTATGAAGGTAATGATGTTGAGGAATTTAGGTGAATTAATAGTGAAGATAAAATTGCCGATGCTATAACGAAATAGGTATTAAATAAAGCCTTTAAGAAGTTTATACATAGTAAAATGATAACTTTACGAATCGAGAGCTATGTTTACTAGCTTCCTGTCAAGGATATATTACGTACTGTCGAATAGGGGTGTCTTGGGAAACTTGAAGATTGCTAGGGAATCAAGTCCGGCGATTCTATTGAATAGTATGGTTAAGTTGTATATTTCTATTATTTTTTTTTGGAAATATTTATTTGTAGGAACTAATAAAGTTGAAATTCGGAATTATAAGGTAATTAAGCTTAATTTGGCTGTAGAATTAATAGAGGTTTAGTCAATTGATAAGGAAATCATTCAGTGGTAACCGGAAACAATTGGTCGACCATACTAGCGTGTGTACATAAAACAAAAAGCCGTTAATGTTGGAACGTTGCATTTGCAATGCGATAAGTTAACTTTACTTACATTTAAGTTAACCATGATCTCTGCGGATCACTTATATTGTTTTGGGGGTCTACTGCATTGATTGCAAGTCAAGTACAGTATACACCCACTTCATACTAAGGCTCGAGCAAAGAAATTGACCATAAAATTACTTTGTAAACCGACTAGCAGTCTGCCAAACTTAGAACGATACTTCTACCACTTTAAAACGCAATACTACTGTTATTTGGACCACATCTCAAATTTACAACGTTGCAAAGTTTAAAGTAATACCAATATAATTTGTAAAACGAGGTTTTAAAGTCGAGTTTAGTAAGTTATTCGGCTTATAAGAAATTGGTAATTTCTGTTTTAATCAAGCGAGATAGATAACGAGTGGATTTCTTAATAACGTTTAGTTCAAGGAAATTGATGTCAAAGCGTAGGCCGTTTTGGTTTTTTTCTTAACTAAGAGTATAAATATATCATTAGAGTAGTATTTGCGTGAATAAAGCCTTAATTGAACATTATAATAAGTGTTTTTCGTATCACTAGAAGTTCCTCTCATTCTATACCCTACAACAGGATTTAATAACTTTTTCAAATTTTACATTAATTATCTTTTCACGAAATGATTTCGTCACGATATTTGGACCAGTAAAGATATGATTTATCCCTGAGGATTCAGCCGAATAAAGGTGCGAATTTTTTAAAGAATTTGTGGAGTTTATTGCTAACAGTAGCGAGTGGCTTTTGGGTTGAAGACATATTAATATTATCGAGGGAGACGGCGATAAGCTACGTAATAGTGGTTTAATCTCTCTTAGTCTGATAGAGGATAATGTTAAAGGTAAGGATATCAATACCCATAGGTTGCTTGAACGCCAGCGCGAATCCCCGTTTTTATACGCGATAATCACCCATTCGTTTTGAAAGTAACATAGAGTTGGGAGCCACGTAATTTAATTCCTCGTATTTTATCTATGATTCAACCAATATAACGTTATAATGTAAGTGGGGAATAATAAAGTTCAAAATTTCATACCGTAATTCATAGAGTTTAACATTGAAATAAGTTATACAACCATGAAACATAAATTATCTTTCAATACACAACATGTCATTTTGTTTTATAGTGGAATTGTAATAATTATACGTGGTAATTGTAATTTTAACGCCAGGTAAATCATTTACACGCAAAGGTATGATATTTAAAATTTGCATTTATAAAATTGGAAATAAACTCGATGGAGTTATGAAGTAAATTGATTATAAACGGAAAATTATTTTAATGCTTGGTTGAATTACTGGATCGACTTGAAGGTTTTCAATTTTTATACGCGATTATGTATATAATCTGGTTCTTCCCTTTAAAATTCGATGATATCATCATCAAATGTGAGGTATATATCTGAATTAACTCTAATATAAGGGTTATTCGTGCTTTATACGTTATTAAATAGGTAGACCCGAATTCTTTCATTATTCACGTTGTATTTTAAATATAAGTTGATTTTTTTCAGTTAAAGAGTTCAAAATGGTTAATTTTAGTAACGCGTCATTTGATACCGATTTACACAGCGTTTACGTCTGTTCTAATGATATTTTTCTAGTTATAGCGAAAGGGCGAATCGCCGTTACCACTCTAGTAACGAATAATACCAACGTTATTAGTAATATTAACGTAGTCAATATTACCGTATCAAATACGAAGTTTAGAAAATGATTTATTAATGGAATACACGACGGCAATTAATCTTTTATAATTTAGGTATATATATAGAAACACCAACGCGTTTGTCATTATGTGTTTCATTTTTTTTTAATATAACGATGTTAATGGCATATATCTAGTTTATATTGTTAATTTCGGTAAATGAAGCTGTTGAAATGTTTTGAAATATGCAAACCCATTCACAACCCATCGTTTTCAATTCGTAAATCGAACCATAACAATTTTCGTCGTATTCAAGTTATAATGATATATACTATATATAGATTTAAAGGTGTTGAAGTCATTATTGTTGCTGTCTCCTCCGTAAACGTAACAACGTATTATGACTGTTTTCGTTAGGTCTTTTAAGTTTTAACAGATAACATAAAAGATTGTTTTTATATTGATGAACTTCCAATTTTTTACGTAATTTATTTCAAATCGTAATTTTGGATATCGGAAAGCGTTTGTTAATGCCGAAAATTTCAACCGATTAATCGAAAGGTTTGTATTTAGCTTATTAGCGGTTGACGTTATATGGTAAGTTGTTAATATTGTAATCGAAGTCGGAGGAATCCAGGTCGTTATTATTGTTATCAAGTACGTCTATACGGATTTTAGTAAGCTATGGAGCTATAACTAAGTTGTTTATAGGTAATATTAAAGCGGGACCCCTTTGAGTAAAGGGTTGTTGCGTGGATATAGGCGTATTAACAGTAATTTTAAGTTATCCAACCATGTTTATTGACGTCATTAATATGTTAGAGTTTCTTCGTTATATATATAAAACGTATTTATAAGGGGTTTCTTTCCGTTTAAGGAGTTTTGTACGTAAGTTATTAGTAAATTAGTTGCATTAGTCGGTTCAATAATTTTGTTGCGTTTTTAAGGCACTTTGAAGCTGATCCCATACGTAGGCGTCGAAGAATTGGTTTAATGTTTAGGAGTAGAAATTCAAAAGTTTAGAATATATAGCCTCAAATTATAGCCGTTTGAAAGTAGTTGGATGACCGTTAGAAAAAAATTATCATAGATTATATGTTTAGGAACTAGGTTAAAGCTATCGTTTAATGCGGTCGGTTATTGTTTATAAACCTAGATGCAGAAAGGAGGGAGAAACCCCTTATAAGAAGCTGTAATAAAGTTAGAGAAAATGGGTGGCCCGATCTAGTAATAGGTGTAAAGACATACTTAAAAGCAGCTCCAGAGCATTGTGGGAGCATAACCGCTAGGGCTAGATCCCTAGTTACTACTAGAACAGGAACCAATCTGTGGCAGTTACTATATATATTACCGAATATGAAGAATAAATAAGGATATTTTTCCTATAATAAGAGGCACTGGGAAAAATTCCAGACTCAAAGTACAGTATTCAAACTTTACTTTAAGATGTATACTCTAGTAAAAAAACCGTCTTCATATATTTAAATATTGTTTTCATCATCATTTATTGAAAAATAATTCACGTCATTATCTACAACCTAACAAATCTTTTCCATGAGTTTAATTGAATCAATTATAAATGATTCAGTTTCAAAGATAGAGATAACAGTTTAATAGTTTTGTACCTTACGTTGAAAAAGTTTCAATTACTTCGAAATTCAATGTTGACAATTAAAAGAAAAAGAAGCCCCTATACTTTTATTTCAAAAATAAAAAATATTCTCCCTGAAAAATTGTTGTTCTAACTAAAATTAGGAGTTTGACCACTTGATTACAAAAGATATAAAATCAATTTTTGAAGTAAATTCTAGTACTTACTAGTTTCACACATATTCCATATTTAGGTAATCTTGGTAAAACTCTCCGAAATATCGATACACTTGGACTTTAATTTTTTTGCAAAATTATACCTTAAACATCATAATTTTACTTTATGTTCTTCCAAATACTAATTATTCTACCATGTTATCTTTTGATTAAGATATATTACGTAATTCGAAAAACGCTGTTTGTTTCAGATTTCCAACTGCATAACTAAAAGCTTCACGTACCTTGTTTCATTTCACTCATTTTCCAGCGTGAAATTTACTTTTCGTTATTTTCTGCACTGTTTTGTGAAGTTTTTTCTTTCAATCAATCATAATGTTGATAGGCTTTCCTGATAGGCCTTCAGACGTTGCAACGTTATTAATTAGAATCGTAGTCGAAGTAACAGTAGTGTTGCGTAGTCAAGTGGTGGATGTATTATTCTAGGTTTAGCAGACTGATAGCCCGTTCGCACACTAATTTGTATGTCTCATTGCTTAGCCCATGACCTAGTATGATGATGGAGCATATTGTACTTAACTATACAGTAGATCTACAAAATAATAAACTTAACTTGCAGTTAGTATATTAAATTTTACTTAAAGTAAATTTAACTTGATATACTGAAATTCCTACTATTCTAACACTGGATGCTTTTTGTTTTGTGAGCGTACGTCCGTATAGTCAACCAATTGTTTTTGATTGCTGCCGAATTACTTCCTCATTGACTAGTTAGACTCTTACCAAGTTCATAACCAAATCAACCCGAATTTCCCTACAGTTGCAACTTCCGACTTCATCAATTTTCATAAAAAAGTCTTTCGTTATAAACTTATACAAGTTTCCAACTTAAATTTACGAATCAATTAAGTTGCCGGCTTTAGTTACCAACCTGTTATTCAGCCGTGCCAATTAAATCAATCGGAGATTTTATTTTTTTATATCAAGGGACTAAGCCGAAGTTGTCGCTTAAGGCGGTCTAATACTGTCTATAATACTAGATGAAGAGAAGGAAAGAGAAACCCCTTTTATGGAGCTTGGACGTGGTTATAGAAAAGGGGTATCCCGATTATGTGACAGATGTAAGGGCATGCTGAAAAGAAGCTCCGGAATATCGTAAAACTATTGAAACCGCTAGTTCTACATCCTTGGTAATCCTTATTTTAGTCATTAGCTTGTGATATCACCCTTGGAATAACTCTGTACCTATAGCCCCCCCCTCTCGAAATATAAAAGTTTCCTCTTTTAACAACTACCTCATTTTCAAACAGTAATGCCATACAGACTTTCGCTCTACCATACACTTTATTAGTCTGAACCACCCCCTGCCTTTTTTGTTAACGTATATTAACTCGCTAGCTATTTTAATTAACGAGGATTAACCCGTTTCCTTCTGTTACTTAATTTACGTAAGTTAACCCACCAACTATTTACAATGATAATTTTAATAAATATAGGATCATACGCCTATGACCTTCGTTCAATTTTCGTGAGTTAACTAACACACTATTGCTACTAACCCATGTGAGTTAACTTTTCTATTAATATTATCAACTTACGTGGATTTTGTTGCCCACTTTTCAAGGACCGTAAAATATCGGCTTTGAAAGGTATCGGTAATTATTGAAGAATAAATTTGAGTTTAGTTTGCTGGTTGGTTAGGCGGGAAAGCCCTTCGTTATCTTCAACCGAGCTATTACGGACTTCAAAAATGTTTGAGACCGCTATATCTAAAAAGCTTAAAAACAGCTTTAAGTCGAGTGTATAGCACCCACCTATTGAACTAAAACTTATCGTTTTGGGGAGTTGTTGATACTGGATCAGCGTACCTAAGATTTATTTCGGGTGTGTAAAATTCCTTCGATGTGTAATTCAGGTTTAATTTCGCTATTATTATTTATAACGTTGATAAAGGGTGGTTCATTATCGCGGTATTACTAATTCGAAATCGGGTCGAAATAGGCTTGGATAAGTTGTTTGATGTAAAATCAGAAGTATTTTTCACTCTAAATATTAAGTTCGACAAATAAGAAATAAACTACACGTATTATACGATATTTTTCATAAAGAAAACTTGGTTTTTATTGAGAATTGGTCCATCATTCTATTTTTTTGAAAAATAGTAAACGTTGTCGCTAACCCGAAACCGTTCCAATAAAAAAAAATGCTTTACTTATAAGCGGTTTCCTGAATACGTTATTATGTAACCTCTATAACGGCCTATGAAAATTTCATTATGTTGCAGATAAGCGAGACACATGTTCCAGCCCTCACATCTGATTCCGGGGCTAAAATAAGGAAACTCTAATCAAATTATATAAAATCAATATGATAGCTGTATATATAAAAAACGAGCTCATACTAAAATAATGATATCTTCATTATTCAACGCCAATTGACAGAGGGTAATCAACGGTTTAAATAGAGTAAGGCGTAAACAATGAAGGAACGTAAGTACGTTAAAATCTATTAATTAGCATCTTCTGTAATACCATCCATCTCGGGGTGGAATATGTTACCTAAAAGTTTTTTTACTCCAGTAAAATCTCAAGGGCATTTTTGAAACCTATTATTCTCATTCGAATCTCAATGGTAAATAATAACGCGAAACGAACCCGTAAATTCCCCAATAATAATTGAAAACCTTTCCGCTTAGGTTTCAGCGTCAATAATATTGTTATGATCCAAGCACGTTGGCGGGTCAGAAAACAGGCCAGCATGCAGCTGAGCTACCGGTGAGCCTCAGTGAGCACCGGTGAACCTCAGTGAGCACCGGTGAGCCTCAGCACTGAAGATGGTATGAAGGCCATAGGATATAAAGACACGGCCATCACCACATAGATAGTATTTACTTCATAGCTCTTCAGTTGTCAATCTAAGTATTCAGTCTCAGTATATTCTAAAAAGCCTTACGGCTTTTGATCATTACTTCTATGGTTGCGATATTGTTCACTTAGCACCTCTGCTACCTTCTTGATAACATAAACCCTCTGACACCTTCAATATACTCACGGGTATTTGGTGTGATCATTAAAAAATATATATTACTTCTATAATATCAATTTCATTAAACCGATTGGTAAAAATGTCAATGTAACGTGAATTATTAGCTTGTTTTCAAGAGAGATCGACTATAAAGTCAGATAAAAGTTCGTTTCATAGCTATTCTAAAACTGGTAAAAGTTTAAAAAATCACTTTCAACAAAATGATTAATAAGTCCTTCACTTACAAATATAGTAATTTTAGTAAGAACATCGAACCATACGATGTAACCGGGTTGAGAAATATGAATTAAATAAAATAAAGATAGTAAAGACGCAGCCTAAGTAGCTGCTAAAATGTGAATCGTACGTAGTTTCAATCAATCCAGTAGTATGCGTTTTATAAGCAAAAACATAAATACGGTTACAAAACCGCAAAAGTTTATCATCGTTAATTAAATATTTCAAAATAAAAATCCTAAGTATTTAGTCGTTGTTAATGCAAATATCTATAGAAATACTCTGGTGATCTATGAATACGAAGTTAACTAAATAAGGGTAAATAACGCCCCGAGTGATAACAGCTTTCCTATGATTTTCAAAGTCGATGTTAGTAAAACTTTTATAACCTTCAGAAATGAACTCGCTAACAATAGTCAATCGGAAAACGTGTTTACGCGGGAGGAGCATGTAACATCCCATTTAGGACGCAAAATCTATAATTCCCGGTTGAAAAAATTTGGGTTGAAAAGGTCTTTAAAATATCTTGGTTTCATCGACATATTATATCAGGTTATATATAGTGTACCCCTTGATCATAAATCAGTTTAAACCATAAACAAGAAATGTGTTCCGATTAAAGCATTTGTCGTTTAGAAAGTAGTCGGATGATTATAGAGTATTTCAATTTTTCATAAGCCGTAAGAATAATAAAAAGCCAAGCAGTATCCTATTGTATCGCGTTTTATAGTTTTAAATAATTCATGATCCCTGGTAATATTTGGTAGTGAATCTAGTAATTGTATTCGAGAAGTGATAAACAATAAGCATAATATACTATTAAGTACAAGGTACTTGAATTGTTCCGTTGGAGTAGGTAGCCCTTTAAGGTCCAACCAAAATAATTAGCCCTTAAGAATATTTTCCGATTAAGGTTTGTGTGGGTAAGTTCTAAAAACTATTCATGTGAAATAAGGTATTCAGAAAAGTGATCGTTAGATTGGTATAGTTGTAGTAAAAGATGATAATTAAAGAAGAAGAATCCAGAGGGGCACGCTACGGGTGGGAGCTTATAAGCCCTCGCCCAGAGAGTACCACTTCAGACCGCTCCATGCATTACCGTTCGGTTTTGTATAGCCATTTCAGACCGATATATGTATTTAAGTTCAGTTTGGTATAGCTATTTTAACCCGATACATGTATAATGTACTTTGCGCTTTATAAAAGTGCAGCTTGTAACGTGATACGTTATCATACAATTTATAGAAGTGTACCTTGTAATACCGTATAATACCACTAGCCCTATATATACTATCTATAAGGGTATATAGTAATATCAATACAGGTAATCTCTTTTTTCTCTTATGTAACATCTTGTAATAATAGTGTGGTTGTAAAAATTTGAATTAATAGTTTTCATAATGATAGTATTATTGCCGTATTAATTGTAAAAGGTCAAAATCAGTAAGTTTTCATAGTGATAGTATTATTGTAGTATTAATTCTCAAAGATTTAAATTAGCAAGTTCGGTTGTGATTAGCAGGGTTTGAACGCGGTGGTGGTTGTAGTTAGGTTAGAATTAGTAAGGTTTGACCGTAGTAGTGATTGTAGTTCGGCCTTAATTAGTATAACTGAAATTGGGGCGATACAGTTGGTGACAACGTCTTTTGCAATTAATAGAGGTAATTAAGTAATAGTAATTACGCAGGGGTAATTACTTAGGGGTAATTGTATAATAGCGTGTTGAGTTAGTATAAAAAATACATCTTTATTGATTTGGGAAAAACTTTTTTTCTCTTTTAAAGACCCGTAGTCTCAGCCGATATAAGTCTTTACTTTCTTTGAACCTTTTTTTCTATTCAATTAAACGAAGCTTCTTTAATGTGTAGGTTATTTGGCCAATACATATATACTAACCTTTCTTTCGATCAAATACCGTGTAAGTTCATGTTTATAGAACGCTATTTGTCATGTACCCGCCGTACCGCTACCGCTACTGCTGTTGTCGCTTATAGCACCACTACCACTAGTAGGAATAACCCGCCCTCTTAGGGTACCATATTATCAATTACGGCCTTTTTACCCGCCGCCGCCACATTGTTTTACCCTGCTGCCGTTACGTTGCCTAGCCTTATTGCCGCCGCTTTGTCCCCTGTTACCGTCACCGCTACCCCCATAAGCTTTACTACTACCGTCGCCTTACCCTTTTTAGCTACAGACGCCACGATTCCTTTCCTCCCTTCATTTTCCTCCCCTTTCCCCAGCTTCCAAGGGGAGGAGTGAGGGGCTTCTAAATTTATAAACCTTATATTTTCTCTACGGTTAAACATCCTATTATTGATAGAGCTCCCTTTATACCGTAAACAAAGCCTGTCATAATTATACCAGGGTTTGTATTCCTTAATTCCGTTTGTTTGTATACATTTAATCTCCCCTTTATTTTTAGAGAAGGAATACAAGGCGAATCTATTTCACTGCCTTTAACATCCTATCATTAGGGTGCACCGCAAAGCCTTTTTAACGCGTAAAATGTTAAAGCGACGAACCCGGGTCCGTAGCCCCAAGCCATTGATAAATACGCTCTACGTGTTATATATCGTGTTTACGGCCACGGGTAAGTCCGTTGGCGATTGTTATGAAAGAGGGGGTCGTTAGGCTCGCTTCCACCGTTACAAATGGTTTGGTAACACGTACGCCCCCGTTCTGAAGACTTCATAGCCATGGGCCGAAGCCGTATTACGCGTCCGCCGGCTTTTTGGTAAGTTTTAACAGAGCCTTCAAAATTGCCTCTATTAGAAATATACTGTTCGGGGCGATTCGAAAAAACAATCGCGGTCGTAAATAACCAAAATAAGATAATACTAATTAATAATAGGCGTTAACCGGCGGTTTATGGAGACGGAAGCCGCCGTTGCCTCCTGTAATCGGAGCCTATGTATGTATTACGTAAATGAGTTTAACGAAGTTATTACACGTTGCTGTGAAAAGGGTAACCCCCCCCTTACGCTTTTACCTAATGGCATAACTAATAAAACGTAAGGTCACATTCTTATTAAAGTCAATAACATCGATAACGGTAATGAAGGTAATGTTAGCATAAAAGGAAAGTGTGGTAGGGAGGACGGTAGAGACGCGATGGCGTCACCTTTTCCTTTTATTAGTGGATAAATACTCCTAAGCTGGGCCGGTGTCCCCGGCTATAATGCAGTACGTTACATGGTTATGTTATAGCTTTGCACATAACGTTCGTTGAACAATGACTTCGAAATATATGAAATGAAAGAACAATATATTAAAAGCCGTACGATATTATAAATTAAAATAACGGTAAAAACGGGGGTCTGGACGAAGAGTAAGATTAAATGAAGAAAAAACCCGAATAGGAAATTTCGTCGAGTTAAAGCGTGTAAAACTAAGTGTACTAGAATATTAGTATCGAAGGGAAATAGTTAGGTTAAATAAAGATAAAATCGGGGATTAGCGTATATAGTATAGTATGAGCCAATTTAAGTTGCCGAAAAATAGTGTAGTAGCTTATTAAGGTCGTAAAACCTTTTTAACAACCCTAATGAATAGCGTACTCGTCGATATAAATGTTTTCAAAAACTTATTACACGTAGCCTTAATTATCGCGTTTGTTTAGTTATATTTGCCGTTGATTTACTTTTTTTTTTTATTGTACGGTGTTATATAACTCGCGTAAGGTTATTATATCGATTATTTAACGTTTTTAGTTCGTACTACCTAATTTTACCCAGTGCTTATCAAACGAAAAAAGTTAGTATATATTATCAGGGGGGTAGGGCATAAAATAAGGTTAAAATAATTATCCGGACCGTTATCGTTATAATAATGACTAAATAGGACCCTCTAACTATGCCATAGATTTTGGAGACCGAAACATTTATCGTAACCCTTTTACACTCGGAAAAGATTTAATAAATAATGTTTTTACAAAACGTAAATCCATTTCCGGCCGGTATTTCATTACCGAGGATTAAGGAGAGGCCTATGAATATATTGTAATTACTATGATTAACGAAGAATCTCTTTATAAAAACAAATAGTTTCCTAATAGGTATATTTTACGATATAAGTTAAAAACTGCGTTTTCAATTATATAATTGACATGAAAGATTTTCGTTAAACGTTTTTTATATATTGTCCACCGAATCGGTTTGGCATTACAAGGAGATAGAAATATCAAATATCACCTTTGGTTTTATTATAAAAGCGATAGAAACGTCACGTACGCGTTAGAATTTATATTTGTCAGCTCTTTCTACGTCATTTCAAACGATAAATTCAATTTTTTGTCGCTGCCCCTTATATAAAAGGCCTTCAATGTTGTTTTAGAGGGTAATAGTGGCGTTATTTAAATCCATTATATGATTTTTATTAGGTATGTTTTAGGTTTCGGTTTTAAGCCAGCCTTTAAAAGTTTTTTCTCTTTAAAAGCGGAAAATGAGGTGTAATAAAACATTAAAGTATTATTCGTCTATAAGTCCATTAGTGTAAATCCCCTCGATCGGATTATCGATACTAAAAGATATAAGTTAAAGGTGAAGTTGGTTATTTCGAGGTGTTCCTTATAATGCTTTTGGTAATTGTTATAGTAGTAAATACTGGCTTTAGTTAAGCCTTCAAGTGGTTTAATAATACGTAAGATCCTTTTAAATAGGTGGCATTACCATAAACGTTTAATATATCTAGGTAATTTCGTTATTTTAGTTATTTTTTTAATTGGGTATATAACTATGTAATATTTCGAAATTCAATATATAGATTATACGCCCTGTAAAAGAAGGCCGCGAATATAAAAATCAAACGATAATTTACCCGTTATAGTGTAAGTGAACAGGTTATAATGTTTCTTTTACCTTCGTCATTATATCTTTTAATAATTAGGCGGGTTTTTTTCGTAAAGTTTTCCGGTTTTATACTTAATCTCGTATTCGAGGCGGGTTAGAAAAATATTATAAGTATCGTCAATAACCGGGTCAAAACGTTTAAAAAGAAATAAGCCTTAGTTAATTATGGCTAAGATTTTCTTTTCGGTAAATTGTACGAATAGTGTACCTAAGGTGGTAATAATACCTTCATAGCAAAGATTTAAGCTTAATTTGCGATTTTACATTCTTTCATATGTAATAAAGGAGTTTGTTGCAAAGTTTTAGGGGCGTTTTTTTTGGTTTTCGAATAGAAGGGGCACATTTAGCGGCGAGGTTTTGGTAAGGTTAATCTAAACGAGTCGCGTTTATTTAGCGTACTCGGGTCGAAATCGTGTTTTAGGGGTAAGGTTAAAGTTAAGTTCGGCTTAAATTCGTTATTATAAATAATATCTTGTACGTAATTTTATTCGTTTTACGGGTTCGATTCGGTTCTTTCAACTTTTTTTTTATATTCACGTACTATTATTTAGCGAAACAAACTTATACCGTTTAGTAAGTTAACGAGTATATTATAGACTTTTAACCCGTTAATTCCTCAAGGGCTAGTTCATTCATTTTTCGTTTTTTAAACCAAAACTTTAAATTGTAATAGTAAATTTGAAAGGCTAGTTTTACGTGTATTAATTTTTATTACTAACGCTGTGGATATATTGTTTTTCGCCCGTAAAAAGCGTAATGACACTATGGCTTTCTTCATAACATGGGTCTTCAATATTATAAACTGTAATAGGGCAGAGTTTGTATGGATCCTCGGGAAATCATTAAAAATGAAAAGCGTGGAGATAAGTCCACTTGCATCAAAAGTATTGTTAACAGCGATAATCGTTATTTAAAGGATATATTCCTTAAAATTGGGACTTTTAGGTTTTCTCAAAAACACTATATACACTTTGTTAAGTTGTTTATAGTACCGCTTACATTTTCCAATACCATATAGGGCTTTTACTAAAATCTGTTTACATTCGTTGCCGGCTTTGCGAGCATTAGTACGTTATTCGGTAAAGTCTAAGGCTGTGTTAACGTTATATGTAATTTATTTTGGGGGCCGTAAGTACAATTTAGGTTAAAATTTAGTTAAAACGTTTTAATGATTTGTAACTGAACCGCTTTGTATAAGTTTAACGACCTAAAGAGACGTTATCTCATCGAAAGCATGAAGAACCGGTTGGTTATTTAGGTATATAATATCAACATTTACTTTTTACCTAAAGTTTACATTGTTTCCATCGCGAATCTTAAACTATCATACGGCCTGTAAATGTAGTTAGCACTTATAGCAGATTTTTTCGATATCTTTAAGTACGTCTTTTCTTATATTCGTATAGCCTGCGACGTAAAGCATGCGTAAAAAATGTTTTATAACCGGGTATCCAAATCGTCGATGTAGAGTTCTTAAATCCGGTAAAATTAAGTAAATAACCATAATTATAAGTTTTTAGGGGTAAAACTAGAAGTGACCGAATTGAAGCCAAAACGGTATGGATATGCTATTTAATGAGCGCATAAGTGAGTTAAGTATAATTCGAACCTTAATTTCGAATTTATTTATATTAGTTAATAAAAGTAGAAATTTTATTGTAGGTTCTATTTTGTAAAACGTAATCGGTCCAATACGTGTATTTATAACGACCGTTTCGAGCGACGATGTTTTGCCTTCGTTAAACCGAACTTTTCTGTGTTTTCCTATTCTGTTTAACCTAAACTTCGGAAACTTCGCCATCAACGCGTCGAATTTCCGCTTTCCGGCTGTTGAAATATTGACTACGTGAATATTAAGCATAATACTTTGAAACTTATTTCTGTTTTTATAAAAAAAAACGTGAATTAAGACGTCATATAGGCGTTAAACACATCGTTTTTATAATCCAAGCCTGTAATATATTTAAAGAGGGCGTTTTATAGGCTGAAGAATAGGCATTAGACGTTTTTATTGTCATGAGTTGACAAATAAGTATTATTATACTTAAAGTCGTATTTTCTAAATATGTTTACGAAAAAGTGAGCATCGAATCCATTATTTGTACTTTTGTATTCGGCTGCGTATATTGTAAAATTCGCTTTTATCCGATCCTTAAATTTATATTTAGCTCAAAATTTTCGTTCAATCCAAATTTACTCTTAAGCGGGATGGTTTGTAAATAAGGAGCCGACTTTGCTATATATGATGTATCGCTTTTACAAACCTATAAAGCTTTGTATAATTTTTTGTAAATACTTTTATGGTTTCAGTATATTTTTTTCTCTTTTCGAACAATCGCTCCTATCTTTTATTACCAGGGTTTTGTCCTTGATACCTGTATTTTAAACGCTTGTTTTACTTTAAGTAAGCCTTAGATCTTTAATCAAAAACGTGGTAAATAGTTTCGGCAGGGTTTACTTGGGTAATTTAGCCTTTAACTCTGGTTTCATTCGCTATAAATACTAATTCGAGGCTTACCTATCGGCGTATTAAAGTTTCAAGCGATATTTTAAATCTTATATAAAGATCTTTCACATCGTATTCCGGCTTAAAAATATAAGGTTGAAATTCGGGTTTCCGCGACAAGTTTTTATTACTTTTTCGAAAAATGATTCATCCCTTTCGTATTCTCGTCCAAGGTTCACCTGACATTTTTGGAACTTAACTAATAAGGTGGTAAGGATTTAATATAAGTTTTTATCGGCTGTTTACTATTGTTTTTTTTATGGATTATTAAGTCGTATTAATTTAATTACCTATCATAAATTCGAAATGAATCTCCGTATTAAAATTGGATTTGAAGGGTTTATAATACTCCGCAAATGTATCAATATATATAAGGTAATGAATATATTACTCCTTAAATTATCCTTACAAAATACCGGGTAAAATAACATCAATTTAAGTAAATTAGATATTTAATCTCTTATATATATTAAGTATAACGCGTATTTTATTATTAAATACGTTGTAAGGTTTACCATTATAGTCATTGTCCTTATTTTAAAGCCTAGAAAAATTGTCATATTCATAGGTTTACTCTTATTAGTAGGAAAGCGATACGGAAAAAGGTTACGGTAAGGGTCATAGTTAGAGAACATTAGTTTGTAAATTACCTATTAACGTTTTACGCCGCTTTTTCTTTCATCAAGTGGGTTATTTTCTATATTTAGGCTGATCGTTGTTTCCCGTGTCAGGTTATTATTTGTGTTTCGGCCGATCCCATTATAGTTGAACGAGTTATTTTTATTATTCAGAAAATAGTTTAGTATTTTGTTTTGTTTTATAACGGGTACTGGTGTTAGGGTATATTATAGTTGTATAGTAAATAAAAACTACGTTTGTTTTTATTCCTCTTTACTCATGTTTTGGGGTACGAGCATAGAATTAGGTCGTATTACGCCTTGTCCTCATAGTTTTAACAATAGTTTGTTTGGCTTCGCTAAGGAATACCCCTTCACAGATTTCGTTCAATACAAATATTTATCCTTCCAATCCTATACGTTCATAAGTTACGTTATTTCGAATAGGGCTTTTGTTGGGAAGCTATTTTTACCCCCTAAGGTATTAATACTTTTGATTTTTAGCTGTATTTGTAAGGCTTTAGTAATGGTAAAATTTACTTTTTTCCATATATCTAATGTCCAATTCGACCATATTTCATGAAAATCATACAGTAAATTAGGTCCCTATATTCTCTCCTACTCATAACGGAATATAACGGCCAAGATATATATGTTTTCGATCCAGGGTTTTCATTCCTTAACTAGCGAATCGATAGTGTTGTTCCAAAGGCTTAGGTAGATCTCGCATATTATAGCCTTTTTAATTCCCATATATTCGACTGGGTAGTCGAAGTTAATGTTGTCTTTTTCTTTTGTTATTGGTCTTAAGGCTATAGCTATTGGTATTTCGGGGTGGTTGATGATAGTGGTTTTTTAACGTACTTGGTATGTTAAAACAGTTTAAGTTGGTGCTTTCGGCCTGAGATTGGATTTAGATACCTATAAAGAGCAAACAGAAAGTAAATAAAACAATTAAAGAAGGAATAATTAGGCTTACTAAGGCTTACTAATACGAGTAAACTTTGAATAAGACGTGAATAAGACGTAATGATAAACTAGTTAGTCGTTTTAATTAGTTTTATTAACGTTTAGTAATGTCATACTAACTAATTGACAATTTTTTAAATGTTATAAGTGCTAATCTTAAAATACACCTTAAGACATATAAAGCGTGCGTAGGTGAGGTGGGTACAGTAAAGGAAGTATAATTATGTAATTTAGTATTTAAGTTGTGTTTGATAATCGGTTCGGATTGGAGTAGCGTAACCAATCTTATTACAAATATGGATTTGGTTACCTAAATCGTAACCGAATTTGAATTAAACGAACGGTTTAGATTATGGAAATTAAATGGGTATTAATAAAGGGTTTTGAAACTTGGTGGTTACGTGGTTTAATACATAATAGGACGCTTTTCAAAATGGTCTCGAGTACATTAAAACGCTAAATAAGGGTTAATAATAGCATAACCGGGATTTTAGTAGATAGAAAGTTAAATAAGGTTTAATAGTACCATACTAAAGTTTTTTTTCAAGTCACTTTCTTTTTACAGTCCTTCTAGACGTTGATGTGTAATTTTTATAAAAACGAAGTACTAAAGTACAATTATTTGAAACCGCTATAGCATACTATTGTACGTCTATAACTTGTATTTGTCCCTTCTTTCCTAAGGCTGTCTGTAGTCAACCGAATTTACTACTAATTAGTATGGGTAAGGGCTAAAACCTATTTACGTAAAATAAGGAATTTAAAAAAGAAATTGTTAAATTGGTATAGTTATAGTAAAAACTAATAATTAAAAAGAAGTATCCCGAAGTGTACGTCACGGGTAAGGCCTTATAAGCTCTCGCCATGAACCTACCACTATAGCCCGCTTCATGCATTGCTTTTCGGTCTGGTTTAGCCATTCCAGACCGATCCATGCATAATGTACTTTGTATCTTGCAAGAGTGCAGCCTGCAGCGTAACACGTTATTGTGCACTCTGTAAGAGTACATCCTGCAACACAGTGCAATACGACTATCCCTATATATACTATATATGAGGGTATATAGTAACATCCACAGTTTGATCAGGCGAAAATTGATTCCAAAACAGAGGTTCCCGCCGCTCCAAGATAACATTTTCCTTGTGCCACTGAAAAAACACAACGCTCTATCAAATTAAACAAATTAAAGGCCTGAAAATTATAGAAAATTTGGAATAAATTACACATAAAAAGTGAATAAAGTCTAAACTAACCCATAATTTGAATAAAAACGTAGAAACCGCTTATTCCTCAATAATAAGTATCTTTTCTGGATTTATACGTATTTTGATGCCAATTTGAATTCAGACACCTTGAATACTCAATTTTGGAAATAACGAATTAATATTTAAATATGTAAAAAATACGATTGACTACGCTTAGGACGTTGAATATGAATTTAATTTTAAAGTTATGGTCATTGAAAGTATTTTGCGAATATACAAAAATATTGTTAAGGAAATTAAAATAAGGATGGTGGAAAATAGGCGTAACAAATCATTAATGTATCGTTAAAAGGTAGTCTATATATTGTATAATCAGAAAAGGGTAATTGGCTATCACCAAAGTCCACACATTACTCGGCTCATAGTCTTTCACTCGTTATCGTCTTCAATACATAATTCTTAAAAGGTGTTTTTAACGTCACATTAATTAAATTAATTGATTTATGAAATATTTGTAAATGTTTCCTCTATTGGGGAAAAGAAACAACAATCGATTCTGGTAATAAAGTTAAATTTGCCGTAATAGATATAAAAGCGCTGGTTGTCTCTGAGTTTCTAAACGAAAATTAGGGGGGAACTCACTAAAGAGCTAGTCGAACAAATATAACCTTAATGTAACAACTCCATTAATGTTTTGCATAACATTAGGAGCTCTTCTCGTAACATTTCATATAACGTCCTTTAACGGATTTTCAAAGGTTGGCTCTAATTGTCATTTTAAATACTAATTTAGTAATTGGCTTCAGAATGGTGAGAACGTAGTTTGTTTTTTGGGCCTTTGTCGAATAAAGGCACGAATTTCTTCAAGGTATTTGAGCGCGTCTCGCTGACGTATAAAGGTAACCTCGGACCTATCACTTCGCGAATATCTTTGAGATAGATGGCAGGGAGTTATGTAATAAAGGTAAAATCTTTTTAAACCTTGCGGAATATAACGAATAAGGTGGCGGAACTAATACCCCTAAGTTCCTCTTATACTAGCGCCAAACCTCGATCCTATTCGCGGTAATAGTCCGCTCGTTTTAAAGTAATACATGCTTCGAAAGGACATCATTAATCTATTTATACTCCATCTAAAACTTACCTAAAAGAATGTCGCATTGAGAAAGAGAAATGATATAAACACAAATTTAATACGGGTATTCATCGAAATCAACATCAAAATAAATTATATAACATAAATCGTGTAGCGGTTTTATGTGTATAAAAAGTAGCTTCATCGAATCGTCGAGAAAGGATAAAAATATGAGGCAAATTCAATTGGCAGATTATCTATTTACTCGAAACTTTATAATATTCGCAATCTTTATTTATATAACTGTTAAAACATTCAATAAAATTATAAAGTGAATTTACTTTAAATAAAGGGATATTCAAAAGTTCGAGGTAAGTTATAAAATCGAATTGAAATGGCTCCTCTCTTTCATACGATTGTATATAAAAATGACACTTTTTCCTCCCTAAAATATATAAGGTTATAGTAAACGTAAGGTAAACACCGATATAAGTTTTGGTACTCGAGTTGTTAAGGTATTACCCAGGATCTAATAAGCAGCAACAAATATATAACTCTTCGCACCGTATTTGAAACAAAAGCCAAGGTGCTTAAGGCGGAAGAGTTTGATTTCAATATAAAGTGGGGGGATTCAGAGAGATATTTAGAGGGGTGGAGTGCGTATTTGTATTATTGTTTCTCTAATCTAGCTAGTACCTACAGGTACCTCATTATTACCCAGACATTCCTCCTATGACTTTGGGTAGCTATTTCCTTAGTTTAAATCATGCTTGGTATCCATACATATCCTCCGTGCTACCATATATCCCCCAATCAATGTATGGCTAAGTCAGCGAAGTTATACAGAACAAAGTTAAGTAACAAAAGTTGAGGTGTACGTGAAAAGTTAATATGAGGTGATATGGGGTAGCGAAAAAAAGCAAATAGTAGGACTAATAAATAAAAGAGAATAAAGCATAAAACACAAGAAAAACTTTCCATTACACTCTACAATAATTTTTCACGTTCCCATTCTTTTCAACCTCCCAATATTTTAACTTTTAACCTTTTAAACTTTAACTTTGACGAAGATCCACCCTATAGTTGCTCGATTCTGTAACGATTTAGCTATCAGCTTCATCAAAGTTGTTACTATTAGGTTCCCTTATTTAAACCATATATTAGACTTCATCCTTCCCCTTATTCACCAAGTTTTTTTCCCCCTCGTTTCCTATTGTCTAAATGTATGGCTTTAGCGAATTGATTTGAAATTTCTTTCGTTTCTTCCTGGTAATGGGTTAAGAAATTCCGAGGGAAACAGATATTACAATTTCATCAACTTCACACGGCCCTATTCATCGCGGCTTCAAGTTAGGCGCCCGAATATCTTTCAATATTTTCGTTTCTTAAGAATAAACCTATTCAACTTGATGTTACGAGTCCTCAGCACGGTTTCCTACACGTAATCACCGACTTAAAACTTATCCCCATTGTTTTTATCGAGGTTAGGTTTGGACTTAACCTACCGTTCTATCCATCTATCAGTTGTTTGTTGGTAGATAATTTCGCGTCGAATATCGAATTAGTCGCAAATTTTGTCTTCGTTCGCTTGTCAAGCATTGAAAATCTCCCTTAATTGATTTAGATCCATATTCAACACGGGCTCTCCAATAGGTCCTAAAGATTTTACCATCCAACCAAGTATGATTTATCACGGTGTATATAGTAACTTCTTTTTAAGCTTATTATTAATGTACTTTACAATATTGCTGAAAACTTCAGGCCATTTATCAAGTCGCTTATACTCGTGTTTATAAGCCCATTTAGTTAGCCTTTTCTTGACCAGTTTTACTAACCCCTCAATTAATCCCACTGACACAGCTGAATACGTAGGTGTATTTATCATTTTCGTTCTCCCTTTGGCGAAGAATCTTATAATTATCTGATTTTTCAAGTATTTTAAGTTGTTAGAATAACGTTCCTTAAGGTAGCCGAAGATATTAATAATAGGCTTCCAGCTCCGACACACCTTCTCATCTATTAGTTTACCTATAGCTCTGTAAAATAAAAATCTCGAGAAATAATCAACTACCAGGTGAAAATGGGTTTCGCCGACAACTTCTTTGAAATTGATTTTTCCCACAAAATCCATACTTACAATATTCTGTGGTTTTAGAGCCATACTAGGTACGAGGTTTACGTTCATTAGTTTGGCAGTGTTGGAAAAAACGTATGGTTTATATGTTCTGACTTATTCCTTAGTATCGATATAGCGTATCGTCCATCATAATATTCTCTTTAATTTGTAAAGGGTTAAGGCTACTGCGAAATTCCCGTGAAAATCGTGGTCCCACTTCAATGCCCGAATTATCTCGTCTTTTTTCACGATAATAACGTATACACCACCGAGTTCTCGCGTTAGCAACACACCGTTATAAATGAAAAATTGTAATAGATCGCGCTTTGCTTTTCTTTTAACTTATGCCGGTAAGTCTTCGATCATTTTATAACCGCCTATAAAGTATTCCACAATATTTATATACCAGTTTGTTTCGTCGATCAATACGGTTATTATCGTTACGCCTGCTGGTCCCAATATGTGTCATAGACTTATAACTTCTATGGGGCAAGAGAACTCCCATTTTTGGATTTTTTTAAAATTACTAATCTTACGATTAAGTATTCTCCTACCGCCCATATGAATTCTCTTGCATTCTATTTTCCCGTTTATGAATTTATGAGTTTTATAGCTAGGTCCTATAACCTTAAAGTTCTGTTCGCGATTTTGATTTTTGTATTTAAATTGGGGAAATGCACAATTCTCGTATTAAACATCCCAAATATATTTACTAATGACGTAAATTTCCCCATGGGTATTGTCAGACTGGTTAATGAAGAGATGAGATTTGTATAGTTAGTATAAATCATCGTTGGCAAAGGAAATATAATTACCTATGGTCGTGATTTTTTTTTAGATATGTTACTATAGCCGGTGCTTTTTTATCGCCAATGGTATACATCGTCTTGCCATTATTCGGATTTCAGGCCAAAAAGGCCAGGATTTTCGCGTAAGGTATTAACTTGGTAACAATCTTAGTACCTATTATCAATCTATTTAACTAGAAAGTGACACCACTGATCCCTTCATCAGATGTATCCATTACGAAGTAATTTCAAAGCAAGCGATTTGGAGTTATCGTAAGTTTTTATTGTATGGCTAATTATATGGTAACGAAAGCTTCGGTATACTCCTTTTTCCGTTTAAAGTCTTTAAGACTCCATTACATTTGTTTCGAAACGTTCCCCGTCGATGTTAATTTTGGAATCTTTTTGATACAAGATATCTTTATAGTTGTCTATAATAATTTCATAGGTATATCCTGCGTCACTCATAGTATGAGGCAAAGAAATTCGTCTGATATTTTAAAGCGGTAAGATTATTTCTAGATTTCATCTATATCTTTAATTATTTGTATTCTTTATTAGATGTTCTAATTTGTCCTCGCAACATTTAAAGGTCTTACGGGTTAATATAGCTTCGGAGGGGGATGGTTTTGTTAGGGGTATGATTAATCCTCCCGAATATAAAGTAAGGAAAATATTAATAATAAAGGAAGTAGAATATTTCATCGAATTCGCGCGATAAAGCATTGTGGTCTTTCATATACACGTTGAAAGCCTTTTTCGAGGAATGGTTGTACCACATTAGTAGAGGTAATGCTGGCCCATTAATTCTTATATCCTTTCGGTTATTTATCGTTGTGTTTTCGTCAACTTTCGCCTCATTTTCGTTTTTAAATTAATTAATGTCTCCAATTTTCACATTATTCTCGTTTAATAATATACATTCACCGAACTTAATGTTGCCAAATACGTAATAAGTATGTTCACTTCTTATAATTCCCTTAGTTATTCTTAACATTAAATATTTTATTTTCATCGTGATAAATGCCGTTTTATATTCATGTGCAGGTGTAATAAGTATACCCTAATACCCGCTCGCTGCGTCGCCCGAAAAGAAAAGATTGTGGTCGCCTTAAAAGAATATATGGATAACTTTAGCTTATAAGTGCGTTGACTATAAAGGTTTGATTATACAACTGTTTATTACAATATAGTTACGAACGAATTAATATTTACCATTGTTCTTCCATAATTAACGTAATTACTCCCCCTATTCTGACTAACCCGGTACGGAAAATCCTGTTGCCTCCATCATAGGATGAAACCTTTATGCGAAAGCGATCTCGTCTTATAAGTACCTATGTTATTTTAGTCTATACAGCCCATTATTTTGCTCGAGTTCAATAAAGTGAGTAACGAGATCGGTTGCTAGTACATCTCCTAGGCCGAATATAAATGCGTTTCTCCAGCGATAAGCCAGTGTTTTGGCCAGTGCGAGTTCTTCTCCTACTTCTTATCGCTAAATTATGGGTATTTCTCGTTACCAAAGTTTTTTGTTTCGTTTGTTTTACTTATGTTTCAAACTTCAATCCCGGACGAGTTAAACTATTCGTTAACAATTATCTGTGGTAAATCGCTTCAATCTTTTTATTTGGATCGACGCTTGAAATTTTTATCGAGTTTATTGTTTTACGTTATTTAAATTAGTTTCGTTTCACCGTATACCAAGTGAATTTCTGTCAGGTTTCCTTCACCTTTTCCTTTTTCTCTTCACTATAGTTGATATTTATATACCGGAACGTTCAAAAACGCTTACCTATATTTTTCACCTTTTAATGCCCGTAATACCAAAATATCATCGTCTCAACCGTTTAGCCTCGAATTTGTCCTTTTGTTATATTCGAAGATTAACAGTTCAATATGTAATAGTGGTGGTGTAAAGAAATCAGAAATTCTGTTTCTTACTCTCATTAAATTCCAAACCAACGCACACGAAATACGTAAACTCAACAAATAGTTAAGGATATAAAGATTTTTTCTAGTAAGCTATTTTTCACCTAGTCGAACTTAATAACTATTGCCTTCACTTGTTCGATTCGTTTAATAATCCTAGTTGTTGTTTTAGTTTTGTCTTCGTTCTTATCTAGTATAATTGAAATACTCACAAAGCGTACTCATTTATATATATTAATGTCTCCTAGAGACTTAAGCTGCCGAAAAACCTCTTTAAAATGCGAGGCCCGCCTCAGTTTAGGCGTCTCCTTGGTTGTTACGTTTATTTTGTGAAGTTGATGAGTTTATTTCACTCTTGTAAATATTTACAATCCTCCTTGCTGATACTCGACTTTTCCTCACTGTTGCTATTATCCTTCTAGTTTTCCGATCCCGAAATGTCATCTCCACTTAAGTTTTATTTCCCTAAATATTCGTCAAAAAGTTGATATTGTTTCTGAGTGCTATTACCCCCCCAAAAAACTCAATTACGAAAACTGGTTAAATATTAAAAGGTGATAGCTTTACACGGCGTTTTATAGGCATAATGACTAAATATCTACTTTCTCCTATAAGTATAAAACGATACCTAACGTAATTATTGATAGCTGAGTGACGAAAAAGCTAGTTGCGCTTTAATAACGAGTCGCATAAACAATATTTAGCTATAAAAAATGCGTAACTAAATAAACAATGAAATTAATAATAAATAGAAATAAAACATATGTCGACAATGTCATACGAGTTTCATCGGCTATTATTAAAATTATAGGTGGGTTTGTCGTCTGAATAGTTACTTCAGGTGGTTCGTTGGGTGTTGTGAAATAAGTTTAACGACAGAATCGTTATCCACTAAACATTGGTTTATGTAAACATTCTAAATATCGCTTTAAATATATCCGGGTTGGGTTTTTATTGTATGAGGCATCGCGAGGTCCTTTACAGCTATCATTACCGCTATATTTATAGATTAGATACGTTATAATTTCGTTCTTGCGGTTCTTTTATTTATTTCTGCACGTGGAACGATATGTGTTAAAGGTACTACACGAGACGATATTGTGTAGGCTTGTAGATTCAACTATTCTAGAATCTACCTGGAGAACTTTAAATATGATCAAACATATCCTCATAAGGATCTCGATCAGGATGGAAACTCTTTTACTAGTCAATACTCGTTCCTTCATGCTAGTAAATACCAGCTTAGGTAACATTTCCGTGCTAATCCTCTGTACTAGTCAATACTAGTACTCGCAATTGTAAAACGCTAGTATTGGTAGAGATATCTACAACTCCGGTGAATTCCTCATTTTTTGGTGTTAATATTTTTTATATTTGAAGTCTGTATTAAATACTAACTAGCTTTATTAGCTCTATTAGCTCGGTTGTTAAGTTATGTATTATATAAATATACCTATTGTATATTTCACCACACCTATTTAAAAGATACCGTTCACTGAAAAATAAATGAAAGAGAAGTAAAAAAATTCAAAGCAAAGGGTAAAGTCAAGGTAGTCAAGTGTTGGAGGGAAAATCATATATGCCAAAGGTAAAAAGACTTGTATAATCCGATTTAAACCGATAACCTTCGCAGTATTTCTTTTGTTAATCATTCCAAGTTTAAACCAAAACCAATTTACAATTCCATACCAGTAATACCATAAGGTAACTTAAAACATATAACTTCATAAGTAATAATTAAATTTAAGCTAAAGTTAACTAAGCTAAACTGTTACACCATTACTTCGTGTTTTTTTCTTATCAATAGCGTTATGAAAGAATTAGCCAATTATCTATTAGTAGGAACCCACTTGATTTGTATTATACCGCGCTCTACTTTATTCCTTATAAAGTATTTTAAAGGGTATATGTTAAGTCCGTTAGTAATACTACAAGTTTTGAAATAAATCCACAACTCCATCATTATCACAGTATATCGTAACGATAATAGAAATAAGTAGCTCTATAAACAAGATCCTTATTTAAAGGGTGTTTTAAGTAACCCTTGTCACAGCTATACTTTTAGTATCCATAAAAAAAGGTACACTCTCAATCCCTTTTTAATTACTCAGTTAACTGTGCTATTAACGGTTTCAATTTTATATCCATTGGTAGACCTTTCAGTAGCCTTATAGCCCTTTTAGTCGGATTTGTAGCAGCTGATAATTTAAAATTTTCGTATATATTTATGGTAATCTTAGCTCAAGTTTATGACTTTTCAATACAGACTTGCTACAAGGTCTTTACCATCTACTTATAGTTTATAATATTAATACTACTTGAAGTATTTAAAGTCGTAACTAACAAACGTAATATTTTTCAATAAAGGATTATGAGTAAAACGTAAAAGTATTAATATAAAGAAGGCGATGTCCGTCCGAGTTCAACAAATTACATATCCAAAAGCCCGCACATCTAACTAATACTTCTGGGTTTGTATAATATTATCTCAATCATTTATTACATAACATATACGAGGGATCCGGTTATAATAGGGATTTAAACCAGACGTCTCCTTAATTCATTTATCCTTGAGTCTAGTACCCTTTGGATATACGTATCTTATACCAAAATAATCGTACGTACGTTTCTATTTCTTAAAATAAGCACCTTCAAGAAGTTCTTTTTATATCCAAAGTTCTTATACTTGAAGTGATTTCCAATATCCATATTACAGGTTTGAATAATGTTTGAATCAGTGACTATTTTTAAAAATTTATTAACGTAAATACATATAATAGATTGACAACCATGGGTAATATATAGCGCATTATTAAAGCTTAGTCTTTGAATATTAACGGTATTAAATTCATCCCTTAACTATTTTAACCATTTTCTCAAATCCTGCTCCAACCGGTAAATTAAAGTAAATAACTGAAAGAATTAGTTGATTGTAGTATTAGAACTTACAATGTTTTTAACTAAATGCTCCAAAAATAAATCTTTAATAGTGTCCGGAATCTCTAACAATACCAATTCTTCAAGTTCCCCATTCAAAAAATCTGAATTGATGTCGATCTAGTCTATATATTATCTGTAAAAAGAAATAAGTGTAATGATGATACTGCCTATATAAGACTTGACTATAGCAGTAAAGGTTTTAATATAATTAATATCATACCTTTACTTAAATCCTTGAATTACGATCCTGACCTTATACCTTTCGATTTAACCCTTGAAATAAGTCTTAATCTTAGTTAATTTTTTATAGTTGATGCGTAACGTATAATATACCGCTTAATAGCCTTGAGGGTTTTAAAGGATAGCAGACCCCGTATTTCACTGAGAAGGTCTTTCTTCCAGTATTTTGTTTCGAGGCCTTCCAAAGAATCTTTGAAAATTAGCTATTTCTCTAATTTACTAATTAAAAGTACAAACTGAACCATGTCCATATTAAAAACAGAATTTAATGGAAAACTTGCCGGCAAACTATTTGCTATTTTTTATGCTACTTGACGAATACTCTTCCATAGCTTGGAATTTGGAGCTGCCGTTACAGTATTTTAAGGAATACCAACCCTAATACATTTGATATCTTTTTCGCTTACAATCGATTTACGAGGTCCCGTAATAGTTTTTTCGAAAGTCTTGAAGATGAAAGTACGAACGACATCTCTCCTCGAGTTATCCGGTTGGTTTGGTAAATAAACCTACAAAATATATCAAGCTTTGGTAATACCAAAAACCTAACACAAAAGAAGGATTCCCCTTTTTCCTGTTAAATTAGGTTTTTAACACTTTACTTGTCTTGTGAGGAGTATATAGATAATAACCGAAAAGCCGGAAGTAAAGGCAAATTTAACATGGGGTTTATAACCTCTATATCCCTTAACCTTATAGCAAAGATCCTTATAAGAAGTAATATACTAAATCCTACTCTTATTGTTAACCGTCAAGATATTTATTATAACGCCTACTTAGAATAGGTAATGTTATAGGTAATGTGACATGTTTCTCGTAATAATTCAGGTTCTTATCTTTTCCAAAAAAAAAAAATTATTATAGCGTTCGGAAATATCCTTTTTTGAGGTTTATATAATAAAAAAGAACTTAGAAAAAAGGCCGAGTCGATAAATATCTGCCTGACTAAATAGTTAGTCAGCAAGTTTCCTCCGTCAGGAATTAAAAAATCATTATCCACTCTATTCGTTTAATTATGTCGTTTCACATACGATAAACGGCTTTTGATCTTTTACCAGGGGATATAATGGTCATATTACACAATCTATAGTTATATTTAATATTCATAGCTATCATGATATGACATTCATCTCTTAGCCCAGCAGTCACTTTTCAAAATTTATCAAAAGTCCAAATACATCCTCCTTTTTATGGGGTACCGTATTGGTAACTTAATCGTTAACGGTTACTTTTGAAATTTTTATAACAGCCATAAATAAGGTAAAACGCTCTATTTCCTAGTACTTTTTCGTGTCGTTTAACAACTGGAGTAAATTCTCTAATAACCTTTGGTTGGTATGACCAAACCTAGTATACTCAGGAGAAATATCTCAAAACGAGGTAAAACCTATGGTCATTATATTACAATAGACCTATTACGTGGTTTAAATAATATTATAATAAATAATTATAATGAAAACTAATTCTTTGATTTAAAAGTTTACTAACGAAAAGATTCTAACTTCAATACCAAAGTAGTAAAGCCTAAATGATCTAATAAGACTAATGATAAAATCAGGGCAATGAAATCGAATGTATAAATTTAGTAAATTTTAATTATAACATTTTTCAAACTTAATATGTGTGTAAACTATTCCTTTGCCAGTAGCCTAAATAACACCTCCATCAATTCGTTATCCGGGGTAGTCGACGACTTATATCGCGAAACCTAGAAACATTTTATTTTTATTGAAAATATGGCAAAATGATTTTGAATCATGTTTAGTAAAGCATCGAAACTAGAATTTATCAATTGAAAAAAAAATTATGGTATAAACAAAAAAAGGACAAACTCAATTTAACGTTAAAGTCTCGGCCTGCATTAAGGCAATACCTGTATCTAGTACGGCATTTAATTAGTTGTTTTGGCGGATTTAGGTAAAAAGTAGAGCCGTTAACGTTAAAATTTAATACGTTGACGTTGAAAGTAGATAACCTAAAACGAATTCACCCGTATAAGATATGTGCTTGAATTAGCCGAAATTCTCCAATATAATGTCCTGTACAAAGTCTTACATAATTAACTGCACAATTCATTAGTACACCACTATAAAGTAATAAAATTATATATAGCGAAATATGTTTACTTTATCATTATTAATAACAATAACATCCGCTTTTTTATTCTTACGAACATATTTACCACTATTATAGGGCCGTAGTTTTGGATGTAATATCTAATGAACCTATGCCGAATAACCCTTATAAAAGCCAGTAAATAAGTTCCTTTTATACTAATTGATACACTGGTCCTGATCAACAGGTAATCCGGTCTTTGGTCTTTTTTGGATAATGGAATTTGATGTTTTCCTCCCTTCTTAGAGACGGTTTTTTTTCTTGATAGTCTGATCACAATTTAAGTAGTAATCAAGATAAGGCTTGTCCTAATTAACTTCGCATAATGACTATTTAAATTGGAAACTAGGGATTAATACAAGTGTAAATCTATGAGAAATACTTGATATATTTGAGCTACCAGCTTTCATAAATTAAGCTCATTCCAATGTTCTTCAACGTTTCCACAAAGAAAGCTAAGGATAAAAAATTTATAACGCGAAAGAAAAAGGGGTTTCAAGAAATACTCAACCATAGATCGGTCCAATACTTTGATATATTCAAATTAACCTTGATAGGATCTTATACGGGTCCTCAACACCTACGATAACGGCGAAAAATTCTAAAGTAATAAAAGAAGTAATTGTCCTATAAGCCTGGATCCGGGTATAAATAGATTTTCAAGTATTGAAGAAACTGTAGTCAATAGGCGTAAATAAGTAAATATAGTCTTAGACTAGGAAGATTATATTTATTATAACATTAAAGATACTCTACAAGATTTGTAAACAATTATTGCTAATGGTATAGCTATCAATACATATTAACCAGAATTTCATATTTATAAATATTAACTTGTAAAGTTTTTGATTAACTATAACTTAGGATTTATAAGTTATTTTCTTTTTTGAGCGTTAAATAAGGGGTTTTTAATATTTCTACTCTCCTCCTTTACTAGTGTGATAATGCTTATCGATTGGGGTTTTGGTTTTCTAAGGCGTTCCTTAAAATTAGCTAATAATCTTTTATACAGGTCGATAACTTACTGAAGCCTTAATAAATCTGGAAAATTGGTATTTCTAGCCCTAACTTCTACTTCCTTATAAGAAAGATCATTAGCATTAATAACTTGAATTCCTTACAGGCATCACGAGCTTCCTTTTTTCTTTTCTTCAAAGAATATTTAGGGTCCAAAGACCCTAATGTAACGGGAGTAGCCCTAAAACATAGAAATCAAGGAGATGGAGATCAAGTCGGAACAGAAAATCCTATAGATTTTAATGAACTAGAAGTAATATAAGTTATCTGAAAAGGAGAACTATAATCACTAGTACTGTCGTAAGACAGCCCTAGTGGCGAAAATAAGCCGAGATATGGGGATAATAAAAGGACATCCTTAAAGGTATCAAATAGTCCAGAAAAGGTAGACATTTTAATCTGTATAAAGGGAAGTTACTGGTTTAATAAGCAGTAGTATAAACTCATCTTTATAATGTATTAAATGTACTACACAAGAAGATATTATATACGCTTGAAGATTAAGTTATTCTAAGCCCTATATAGAGGACTTAATATATAATCAAACATATCCTTATAAGGATCTAAATTAGGATCGAGACTCCTTGACTAATTAATACTAGTTCCTTCGTACTCTTAATTACTAGACTAGGTAACATCTCCGTGCTGATACCCTTTACTAGTCAATACTAGTACTCGAACTAGTAAAACACTAGTACTGATGGAGATATCTACAACTCTAGTGAATTCCTCATCTTTTGGTATTGTGGTTTTCAGTACTTGAAGTCTGTACCAAGTACTGACTGGGCCTGTTTTCCCTATTGGCCCTGCTATTGAGTTGTGTACCGTGTGACTGTACTTATTATTTTTTTCAACAGTATTAAAGCTATATATTCTCGCCATTTACTTGCTAAAAATAAGGTTTCGGTCCAACAGTTATTCGAGTGTAATTTTGGGTATATTTTTCGCATCGTATACGTCAGATTAAATCGTTTTTAAGGCGACCTGAGAATACTCGGATATACACGGTATCTTTTTTATTCCTACAGTACTTACTCTATATTTTTTCTGCCTAGCGGTGCGGAAATAAATAAGACTCTCACGGAATTGTTTTTTGCGGATTAACTTAGTAAGGGTATTGTTTGTGATTACGAGATGAGGAGAAATAGGGTTTAAGATTGTGAGACTCAAGGGTAGGGAGAACTTAGTTTCATGAGAGTAGCAGACGGCCTTTTTACCTCGTCTTCGACGCGAGATTATCGGTCTGTACGCCTTGTATTTCTAGCGCTACGGCGTTCGGAAGCCATTAAGAGTTTGGTATTTTTGACTTCTTTGCCTTTGCCTTTATCCTCGCAAGAAAAGTGAAGGTCCTTGTAAGTAAACTAATTATTTTCGCGAATATGTTGGCCCTTCTCGCGAGTACTTCGGTTCTTAGGTTACATCCAAATATTTTACACATTGTTTGCAAGTATTTTCTCATTTTCCACATTCCAAAAGTCAATACGATGAACGCCTAAGACAAAATAAAAATTCTAACACTTAACTTAATTTATTAATTCCATAAATAATACCTTGTTTACTTTCGTGTTGATCTCGCTTCATATTCTTAGCTTCCCGGAAACCATTCGCCTTGCTAATGTAAGGTCTCGTATCTGTATATATTTTCCTATCGGTGTTGGGGATAAGTACTGTTATAAAACCCGGGATATGAGTTGGAAATGTTTTCACAATTCAAACACGTTTGCGAAATGTTTTAGGGTTGTTATTATTCATTTCTTCACTATTTCTTCTTTATTGTATACTATGCCAATCCGCTATAGTTTTTTAAGGAATATTATGATAAGAAAATTAGTTTCGCGTGTAATAAGTTTAGTTTTGATAACCGTAACATTTTGTATAGTTTTAAGGATCACTCCGCCATTGCCTCAAAGAATCAATTTTATTCGTTTCTACATTTATCGCATTATTTACATTACCTTTAGTAATATTTCTTCCGTCGAATATTATTCAATGCCATCATTTTGGCATTAATCGTTATGGTATAAAAAAGGTTGTTATTTCGACTAGGAACTATAGTTTCTAAGACTATCGTCTTACGCATAATATTTCAAGCAACTTTATCTTTGTACATTCCGTTCTTATTTATAAGGTTTTCAAATACTCAACGGTTAGTTATTCTAGTTTATAGTATCGTGTTTTTCTCCTATCTGTTGTCCGTCAGGTGTGCCAAAAACCGGGTTTTCAATTTTTTTTATAGTAAATATGGGTATTATAAGGCAAGGTTATCCGCTCTCTATACGTACTCAACTAGAGACCCGTGAAGACGACGTCCGCATAAATTCACTTTAGATATTATTCAAGTGTTTGTTGTAATCATACGAGATTTAAACCTAATAGTGAAAAAAGTCTTCACCCTGTCCCATTTTCGACGTTTCTCCCTTGGTATGTTTTGTACAATTTGGAAGCTTTTTCTATTCCGGTTTTAAAGTAGGTTTTATAATTTTTTTCCAGGAGTAAATTGTTTCGAAACTATATATTTTCCGTGACTGCTATATTTTTGACATAATAGTTTGGGCTTTCGCCGTGTTATCTAAATAATATTCGTATAAAACTCATCTTGTTCAATTGTAAAGCATAGTAGGGTAATATTATTAACGTGAGGTTTTTTGCATTTACTGTTGATAAATATTTTTATGTATTGAAAACATCAAGTTTTGTAGCATAGTGTATACGTTAAGTGGTTGTATTTTTCGAATTAGGTCTATGATTTTGGATTATTTATTACTGGCTCGTTCTTTTAGCTTTACTAGATCTAGTTTGAAACAGCTAGATTTGACTGATTAGGTCTCAATTCCTTTGTTCAAGTTTTCTCTCTCATCATACTCAGTCTTATTTCGTGCGTTTTTGTTCTCGTTGCGGTTTATAGTTGATTATAAATACGAATCCAGGAGGTTTGTAAGATAAAACAACGGCTTTACAGGTTACCAGATTATTTAAATAGAAAGTTGGGGAATTAGGTGAGGTATTTAGAGTGGTCGAAGACGGATTTGTATTATTGTTCTAATCTAGCTAGAGCCTACAGGTAACCCTTTATTCTCCTAACATGACTCCTATGACTTCGGGTATCCATTTCCCTAATATAAGGCATGCTTATTATGCACACCAATCCTCCATGATACCAAGTTCCTAGTGGCTAACCTAGGTAATGCGCCGCTTGGTACAGGTTCAAAAGGAATTTAAGCGGTTCATAATAATATTTACCAATCTATCGTAAGCTGGTGCGTCTTCATTTCCATTTTCGCTACGAAAAACACCGCCGGTACAAATATTACCAACGTATCTAGCGTGAACGTGTCTAATTCGATGGTTATAGAGTCTTTTATTAATAAGTTAGGTATGAGTAATCCACAAATTGTAATTTGCGGGTATATCGAAAACAAACAACGTATTACAAAATATATTATTAAGAGCTTCCTGTAAAATGACAAATTTAACGATGAATTTTTAGGTTTTTTCGTTACCTTTTGTAAAGATAGCATTTTAAACCTTTAGAAACCATGAAACATTTTACGAACCTTTCATTTTCAATTTGTAAACCAGGTGATAATGTTTTGTACCGCGTTCAAGTCGTATGAATATAGGCAAAACATCCATATAAAAAAAAAGTAAAAGTCGTTATTACCGCTATAACCACCGTGAGCATTATAAATTTCTTAAACGAATTTCGTAAAAGCCTATAATTATAAAAAAAATAGGAGAATAATCTAATATACTGATCAACTTACAATCGCAACGCAATTTACGTAATATCTTAGCCTATTACATCAAAAATCATAATTTAACACCGGAATTATAACCGGTTAATCGAAAGGGTTATGTTTAATTCATTAACAACCGACTTTGTTGGGTAAGTTATTAACATTTTCATTATAGTCGAAGAAATTCGGGTTGTTGTTAATATCGGCCCGTCTTCGAATAAGGAAAGACGTAATAACTACGTTATTTATGGGTAACATGAAACTGAAACCCCGTTGGGTAAGTGGTTGTTTGAAAACATAAACATTTCGGCAACTATTTGAAATTACCGGATTATATTTATTAACGTTATTATATATATGTAATGTATTGGAACACAATTCAATCCCGTTTAACGAACTATGTAAGTGAAATTTCGGTAAATTGTTCGTATTGGGCTTTCAAATGATTCTATTTTGTCATCAGAACGACTTCATGTTAATTCCCAACACCTGCGTCGAAAACCTTTATCGAGATGTAGAGATATATGATCGAAAAGTCGTAAATATGACCCCAAGTTACAATTGATTGTAAATAAAAAAACGAGGTCAGAAAAATAATTGTAGATTATAGGTAAAGGTATTAAACCAAAACTATCGCTTGAAACGGTCGGATAATATTTATAATCATCTATTAAAAGTAAAAAGAAGAAATCCCTATTGAAAATTTGTTACGGGGCTACAAAAAAAGGGGCATTCCGATTACTTAGCTTATGTAAGTGAATTCTCAAAAGCGGCTTCAGAGCATCGTATAGTTATGGAAACTGCTAGGTCTAGATCCCTGGTAATTCTTAGCCCAGGCACCAGCCAGTAACACCTTAATGATCTTGCAGTATGCTAAGAAACCCTTGATTTTCCCCTTATTCGCCGGTAAGTGACCTTTTACCAGGTGGTATCTTAACGTATCCCTCATTATATATAGTTAACTAATTAATATTTACAAACTTTTCATGGGCTTTGTATACCGTCTATTTTAGTATAACATTAGCCGGATTATATTTTCCGTTAATCCACTTGAACTTCTTAGTTTCCCTATCTTCGTAGGATTTATGGTATGTCATTACGTCGATTATGAGGCGTTTTTCGTTAGTATTTCCGAGTTTCGGGGGGTATTCAAACAGGCTCCTCGAATTGACACAAATTACTACCGAGATAGATTAAATTTCAAGTTGCCTAGTAACGATGTTGAAGGTTTTCTACATTTAAATGAATATATCGAAGTCGGTTATTATAACGTAAACCTCAAAAACTAGCATACTGTGAGTAATCCTTTTGTATTTAACCAATTTCTCATGGATTAGGTTTTGGTCAGTTTTAAATTTTGTGTTTATAACTTATCATTATTGATGAGCGTCCTAAGCAATCCGATTTGTAACTAAATTTTTGTGTTATTTACAACGAACGCCGTGTATAAAATTTATTAACTTAACCTTTGATAGATTAATTGGACCTATATTAGTCTCCCGTTTCAAATTCTATAGTTTCCAATAAAACCTCTTATTTAGTTGGTTAAAGTCTTTATCCGTTGAGTTTTACGTTTATACTATAATCGAAAGTTTATAAAAGGCCTCTGGTTGGCATAAAATTGCAATGCAATTGTTATGAGAATATTGCCTCATATAACTTTAAGCTTTGACTACGTCAGTCTTATCAATTGAAGCCAAGTAAGCGCCTTGACCATTTAAACGGAAACTGATTTAAATATCAGTATCATTAACAGCATGTTTTCGTATTGAAGTTCTGTTGAAATTAAGATATTTGAGTTTGGCCAGAATCGCAACCAGCTTGTAATTCCGAAATTTTAAGTTTTCGATCGCTTGCTATTGCAATGCTATAAAGCTATCAGTTTCGACTAAAAGGGTATCGTCAGTCTGTATACCCATAAAGCCCAAATACCTAATTTGCGTAATCAATATTTATGGATCATAGGTTAAAGATTTTATGCCTAATATTGACATCAAGTACGACTCGTAGATTCAAGACAAATAAACGCCTATTTCAGCCAATTCATATAATAGCTAAATATATTGTATAACCGTTTTCAAAGGATATTTTTAAGGATTTTCAACGATAGTTTTTATACCACTATCCTTTATTGATTAGTTATTCATTACGTGTACGCTTAGGTAATATTATGGCTATCATAGTTACACTTCCTATATGTTGTACTAGCAGTCTAAAACAGTACAGTCAAGTCAACTATACTTACTGTTTGTTGATTATGCTGACTATAAATTGATTCTAGTTTGTGGGATTTGACTGGACTGACAGGGAGTGCAGTGCAGTAGGGGCCCACTTCAAAGTGGGGCGCAGGCCAAAGAATTTAGCCATACAAATGAGCGTGTAAACCGGCTAGCGGTCTGACAAACTTTGAACTTACAACTCACCAACCAGAACCAATTTCAATGCAGCACCAGGTACTTCGACTACAGTCATTTGAATCGACTACGTCACAACGATAAAGGCCTACCAACACCATCAGTTTTAGCTAACAAACTTGCTACCAAAACGACCATCAAAAGGTAGCTGATTTTTCAAATCTTTGACTATTATATAAAGATTTAGTTTTTGCTTATATTACCGTATCCTCCAGCAATTAAACTTAACGTTTCATACTACCGTCCGTGGTTTTACCTTTCATATCGTGTATCATTTTCGATTTGAAAATCGTAATATTTGGGGTTTAGAGGTTGAAGACGCGTTTGGGTATAAATTGTACGACTTTTAGAATAAGAAGTTCACCAATATCAACCCTATTACTTTTATTAAAAGGATTTTCAAAACTTTTTAAAACTTTTTATGCTCAGAAAGTAATAGCTACGTCTTAATTATGCTTCTTTTTTCCAAAACCCCAAATAGAATTATAAATTCAGCCTGGTGTGTATATATTATCCTTAATGTTTCCCTTTTTTGGTAGTAAGCTATATCGTCGACGTTTTATGGGCTTATCGATAACAGAAGAGGGCGGATTGTATTGGTTGATTCGCTTAGCTCAATCATTTTCATAGTTATTATTACCATTAATCACTTGAATATAGGGTTTTACTTAAGTTATGCAACATTCTGTAAGACTATAAATTTTTTGAATACCTACTTCAATGTGAAAAATACTTCAAATCTAAAATAAGCTATCCAATTCACCTGGTTCCCGTGTCGTAAGAACTTTAAATTTGAACGTCAAAAAACACAATAGTAATTGAAAAGCTTTCTCTGATATTAAAGGCATTATGAATTTAATCACGTATCAATTTCTTCTGTATTTCCTTCTAGTCTTTACCGTATATTACATCAGTTTCTCAAATATTTACTAAAAGTGGAGATTCATTCGTCAAAGGTGGCTATTCTTCAAAAACCAGTAACGTTAACACCCAGCTATAAAGTCGGAAAATACTAATCAAGCTATTCACCGCGATTAAAAAACGTAACTTTTGATTTGTAAAGCTTACAATCTTCAACGTAAGGATATCTTACAACCTAATAAGTGATAGGTATACCTTTTCAATATTTTTTAATATTCAAATGGGTCTTAACTGGTACTTCTTTTTACTAGATTCCTATTATCTTAATATCTGTCTGAAATTTTACCGTTGTAAAGTTGGTACCGGTATCGTAAACAACAATAGTTGGTACACTTCAATACGTATCAATTCAAAATATTCTTAACATTTTTCATGAATACTTTGCCGATAGGTATTTAAGGAATTTAACTTGGTAAGAACATACTATGAATTTAACAACATAAAAAACAGACTTATTATTTGGGTAAAACACGTTAACTAAAATATTGTAATTGAAATCCTTATAATTTTTAATGTAAATTTGTGAATATTATCATATATTTCTATAGTTAGCAAGCGGTCACGCTACGAGTTACACTATTGTGGAGTGCACAGTTACGTTGCAACCTGTAAGTTTTATTCTTGGAGAATGCATAATAGCATGCCACTTTTCAGAAAGAGCATTGGCAAAGTGTATTGCCAAATGCCACTGCCCAGAAGAGAGATTAGCAGAGTGTATGGTAAAGTGCCACTACCCGAATAAAGGATTATAAGCTTTTAACCAAAGCGTGTACTCTCTGCATACATATTCTCCCTTTTATTTAACTATTCATCTCTAATATTTATTATAACTATTTTATTATTACCCTTACGTTTATGTACTCGGTTCAACAAACCTTACCAATACTAATCAATAGTCGAATCGGTCGACTATAAATAACTTAGTAAATGAAAAAAACAACCTAAGTTAAATACCTATAACGGGATGCTATAGTGGTCTCAACTATCCGTATTTCAACACTACGATTCATAGAAAATAAACAGAAATATTGAGAGATTGTAAAACAGATTAAGTCTAAAAAGGACCACTTTAATACGAAATTATCCACTTGGTTGGTGCCCTTTAACTACTAAAAGCCTCGTCACGCTATCCGTCAACTTGGTTCATGCTATGAACTTATTCGGGCACTTTCTTGAGAGCGTCCTATTACGCATACGGTTACGTAAGCCAAAACTACTAAGATTTGGAACTTTTCGTTGGGACCTATCCGATTTAAACGCAATATCCAAACCGCTTACAAATTTCGGAAGCGGGAAAATACAACTTTTAAAGCGCCCCAATAATTACTTAACGTTTTGAAAGCAATATTCGAACCGCCAACTCAATCTAAACCACGTACCTAAACTAATTTCAGAACGCTGAAACATATTTCGCGAACGCTAAACGCAACATTCAAAGCGCTTATCATACTAAAACTTGAACACACCTTCACATATCCTTCTCTATATTACCACTAATCCGTTCGACTTCCCTCGTTTTACTCCGTTAGACCTATAATACACCTTTTTTTTTTAATTTATACCTTACGACGTTTAATTTTAATAGCCCCTTAGCTAGTGTAACACCTTATAAAACGCTCAACAGCTCATTCGAAATGTTTAAATAGGTTATAGTTACGTCTTATTCTAACTTATATAAGTTAGAAAGCTTTAAAAGCCTTATTTAGATCGTCTCAATACAGTAAATTTGTATTTTATTCACGTATTATACGCTTTTATTTCAACCGTTTTTTTTTGCACATTTTCATTTGCCATTTCATTCTGTTATGATTCAACCTACGATGGTAAGCAAAGTCGGTATCAAATGGAGTTTACTATTGAGGTACAGGCGGAATACTAGAAGAGGCTATAGTAGCCTTTAGCGCAGGGCTTATGGGCATGATCAGTACCCAGCCATCACGTGCCCTCTCACGTGCCGCATACAGACTGGACCCAAACTGGGTCCGGACCGGGTATTACGTATCCAGTTACGTACACAGTAACGTAAACTATAAACTCAATGGCCAATGGCCTTATTCTATAATATATCCCCCTTTTTATTAAACGCCTTAAGGGCCGCAGTATCTCGCTAGCTAAACATGGGATACGAGCCGTGCCTGCCTAATACGCGAGCCGGGCGCGAGCTAAGCGCGGGCTGGTAACGCGCCTTGAAACGTGCCGTATAACGTATCGGCCAGTCTAACTTCAGGCCATTGACGCCGTATAACGCGCCGCTTAACGTGCAGTATAATGTATTACTCCTACCGGCGGCGCCGTATAACGTTCCTTTTAACGTGCCGTATAATTATTACTCTTACCTCTGGCACCATATAACGCGCCCCTTAACGTACTGTATAATACGTTACTCCTACTACCGGAGCCGTATAACGCGCCCGTTAACGTGCCGTATAATGTATTACTCCTACCGCCGACGCCGTATAACGCACTCCTTAATGTACCGTGTAACGTATAGCCCCTGCAGATTCTGGCCCGCCCATACCTATAAATACGGTTTTCACTGTAGCCCCCTAAAACCTCCCTCCCCTTTTTTTTATCTCGCTAATCTTCCTTTAATAACTTTCTCCTCAATATTACTTTTATAACTATTACATTTTAATTCCTTAATCCCTATTTTCCCCTTTACTTCCAATTATTCATTAACGCTTCGTAACCAATTAACCCTTATTCCATCAACATAACTGACATGTACCATAGTTATAGCCTTAGCTATAATACCGTAAGCGCCCATAATAAAGATAATTAGTCGTTTCGTAAAGTATATCGCCCCACCATATACAAATACCTTACCGCTAATTATATCCTATAGCCTGTTCACGTTATAGGCGATCTACTTATCTTTAGAGATAGCGAAGATAAAAGTAAGTTTCCTCTATTATAAGTAAAAAAGTTTACATATCTTGTCTTGATTTCCTCCTGAACTATGGAGTTCCCCTTATCTACGATCGTATCCTTCGTATGTATGGTAATAGTAAGCTCGGAAAGATTTTTAATAATGTAAGTTTAAGAAATTAATCTTGTAGGAAACCCGTCTGTAAATTGACCCCTTTTTATAATGTATTTAGAAAATGAACATATAGCCTAGTTTTGTTTACGTACCTTACTAATATCATCAATCGTAGCTTTTAAAGATAAAAACTATATTTTACTTCTTGTTCGTAAACAATAAAGTGATATCCCAGGTTATATACCTGTTTTGCCTCCCAGTTTTTTGAATTAGTTAATTAGTTTATTCGACTTCGAAATATTAACCGAGCTTATGGAGTCCCAGCCTTTTGGGTAATATAAGCTGTTACCCCTTTTTTTATACATCATTATAGCTCTTTTTTTCGGACCCGTTATTGCTCAAACCTCCCCCGTCACAGTCAACCATCTCGCCTATTTATTGTAACAAGACTCCCTCCCCAAACTGTACATTGAGACGAAATGTCTTTACAACGGTTCCTTCCAATTTTTGACGTATGCCCTCTCATAGGTCTAGTCCCAACGGTCAAAATTATATAGTCACGTAAGCTATATCTCTTATACCTAATATAGGTTATGATTTATAAAGTGTGGCGAAGGACGTTTAGGGCCTAACCGTAAAAACTCTTTTTAGTTTTGTATGACATTTGTTAACCTTTATTAGAAAAGAGTAAACTTGGCCGAACAAAAACGGACGGATAATCGTACCCGAGTTGACCGCGTCACCTAAGTATAGATTAATATACTGTAGGCTTTTGTATCCCGCCCAAAGGGTTGCTTTTACCGCCCCGCGCCGAGTCTATCGTTATCTTCGGCCTTTTACAGTACTCGTTCCGCTTACCGTTACCTGTTATTATCGGCGTTACCTAACGCTCACCTTCTTCCTCGTTAACCACCTTCATCAGCGTTAACTAATGCCTGCCCCTCCTCGCGTTACCCTCTTTAACCGGACTTTCTTAGTATCCAAAGTTGTTCATTATAAGGGTTTTGAAGTTAACTATTCTACTATTGAATGGACCTAGAAAAAAATATTGATGACGAATAGACAAAACTCAGTAAGACGTGGTAAAATCCGCTATATGGTCGAATATATTTCCGAAAAGGTTAGGTTATATATCGTCGGTTTTACTAATAGTATTGTACTATAATAAGAATAGATTTGCCTGTTTTTAATAAATATTTTATCGTTACCGAAGTAAAAGGGATTCGTCCTACGTAAGTTTCTTAATACATACCCGACACCAACGTTAAAATACCGTGTTATTATAAAACTAGGTGTCCTATTATTTCGTTTCGAACTTATTTAGAGTTATTTTATATTAATATTTTTCTAATAATCGTTACTTGAGCTTATTGAGGCCTTTTTACTGAAATAATCTATAACGAATATGTCATGACCCAGACAGCGGTTGGGTCAGGAAATGGGCTAGTATGCAACTGCGCCACTGAGAAGCCTGAAGTCCAACACATCAGGCGGGGAACTTCTCTTGTGTCAGTAACTCTGGAGAGAGAAGGACCAATAGGACCGATAGCGACTCCAGAGGTCCAGTACTGAAGACGGTATGAAGGCACGGATATATAAGGGCACAGTCATCACCATATAGATAGTATTTCCATCATAGCTCTTCAGTTGTAAATCTAAGTATTCAGTCTACATATCTGAATAGCCTAACAACTAATGATCATCCTACAGCACGAACAAACATCTTCTTGATATTACACCTTTGGTACCTCTCCTACCTTACTGCTAACGTAAACCCCCTAACACCTTCTATTTACCCATGAGTATTTAGTGTGATCATTACAGAATACTACCCCGTCCCGTTTTTATACCGAAAATTACTCAATTTTTCTATTTCGCGTAAATACCTTTTCCCGTATTATTAATGACGAAATCTAGTCCCGAAAGAGTATTTGATAGGACTTATGAGGTAAAGGGGTCTGTAACCGCCCCTTGAACGAAATCAACATAATATATGAGTTATTTTTCAGAAATATACAATATAATATTCAATGGGTTTTAAATATCAACAACGCGATGCAAGTTATAAAATTAATAAAAGTTTTTATGCGGGAGATAAGTTTTAATATTTTAGAGTTGAAGTTGAACCTAATCGATTATCTTATACTGTTTCACCAGATGATGCTGAAAATTTACCGTTTTATTTATTAATCGTTAAATATATTCCATTATTGTTTAAGTAAACTCCTTTACTTTGCGTCAATATACTAAATACGCGGTACCTCGTTTCGCCGAATTAGTCGATAACTTTATATATTCATTTACCTTCGAAAAAAAGAATAATTCGTACATATTAACAAGCCGATTCATATTCAACCCGGTAACTGTCCACTTCCAGCTATTTAATTAAAATTAATAAGTGGGTGGTAATAATGCCTAGTTATACTACCAAAATGTAACGACGATTCGTATGTATTTTTAAACTTTTTGATTCATACGTTCAATATTATTATCTGTTTATAAGTGGTACATAGTTAATATAAATATTTAATTTTCAATAGAAATAAAAGGTTGTTTAAAATACGTTTACCTCATTCGAACCACGGTCATAAATGATAAAAGCCACCAATTTAGAAAATATTCAATATATTTTCCAGAAACGTGTCGTATAAATACCTGCAGCTATAAACTATATTGCCTTGAATGAAATTAATTTAAAAAATAGATTTGCGAAATTGAATAAATATCCTGGGTCGCTGTCGGTAACTAGTAGGTTAACTGTAAAGTTAACAGAAATATAAGGCCAATATTAATGAAGAATAAAGAGAGGTTAAACGAAGCATTATCGTAAAATATAACGAGGTTTCGTACCGTTATATTACATATGTATTCGATATAAGCGTCGAATATTCTCAATTATCCCCTTATCATATTAATCTAGTTGGAGAACTGGGAATAAAAATTTTTTACCCGCATGACCTATAATAAACGAGTCGTGGGTTTATTATAAGATATTCGTCGTCGATAGTTCTTAATTCGATAGTTATAGTTTGTTATGGTAACGTAACGCATTCTTTCGAATCAATTTTACAATTCGTATTTTATACCAAGTATTTTACTTGAAGCAGAAAACTTTCAATGTCTTCGGAGATCGTTAATAGTCGAATTATATATAAAGAGTCGTTCGTTAATTTTCAGTCCTATAATTTCATAAGGGTACTTAGCACGAAAATCAAGTGATTACTTGACGTTAATGAAATTAACAGGTTTACCGTAGGCAGGGCTCGCGACAGTATTGTATCCGCCGGCGTCCCGGTATCCCTCGACGTTATTACAGTTAACTATACGAGCGCGGACCGGGCCTTAGACGATCTCATTACTACCGATACCCCGGAAATCTCTTGTTTTCTCTCGGTGTATATTTTATCGTAATTTAATACTTAGGTTTTCGTTTTAACTAATTTATTTGTATATCCCTCCGTAATATACGTTTTTACAATATATAAATACATTAGTGCCAAGTCCAATATAATAATAGAAATAGTGTTGGAAAAGTATTACATGCAGTGCAGTAGGTCAACTTTACTATAAGAAAAGTTGACCGTACTGCAAGTGTATTGCTTTGTGGAGACTTACCACATTGGGTGTAAGTCAAATGCAGTACGCTGCACTTCACTCTAGGGCATAGGCCAAGCAGTTGGCCATACAAATTACAGTGCAGACCGGTTAGCAGTCTGCCAAATCTAGAACAATACATCTACTATCTGACCATGTAATACTACTGTTACTTCGACCAATCTAATTGACAGCGTTGTAACGTCTAAAGCCTACCAACACTGGTGAGTGCTTATTAGGTTAAGAATAGATTAGCTAAGTAAAAGAAAAAACTACTTTCCGGTTACGATTTACGGCTGCGGCAGCTAAAGCAAAGGAAAGATTCTCGCAAAAGACCTCTATTAGTACGGTTTTAGTCCTATACCGGCAAAAATAACAAAGATTTCTAGGTTATGTTAGTCCTACAACGGCAATCTGGAAATTGGCAACGATATCGCTACTGAAAATACCAAGAAATTCTCACGGATTCTTTTTAAAGAAAAGTGCTAATATTAATCGCTAAAAATCTCAGTCGGCATTTTGGCAAACAGCTAAGTCAATACTACTACAGGTGTTACTACTATAAGACAAAAGACTAAGTCCCTACGCCAAAAATAATAACCTTTGACCTTCACCACCAACAACGACCTTTAACCTTACCCTTCACATCAAATCTTTACCTCGATTTTACTTTTTTCACTCCCCACTCTACTTCAATCGTCAAGTTCACTAATTTAAGCGAAAACCCTAAGTCGCGTTAAGAAAGCCACGTCGCATGATCTTGCGCCAAATTATCAAGTCCTTACGTACAAAGATCATCAAGTCCCTCGCCTTACACACCCTACCAAACCTTATATAAGCCAAATTCTTCAAGATTTCTACCGAAGATCCCACTTAAATACTATCGCCGACCCCAAAAAGAAGGATGTAATCAAAGATCTCGGAATTAATTTCATAAATTTTTACGACGAAGACCCGTCAGCGCCAGATATCGATAAAAAATCCATAGAAAAACACCTTACTAACTTTATCGGTTACTATATCGTCGAGTACCGAAATACTAAAGACCTCAACCACGCCTTCAGTAATTTCCGCGACCTCTTTGGCGATTAGACAACTAATATATAGATTTTAGTTTAAAACGGGGTTAAATTAAATGTTAAAGTAAAGATAAAACGGTAAAGAGTTTAAGTGCCACTATAGGGCATTATAAAGCTGACGTAAAAACTCTTAGGCCTAACCTAGCTTTAGGAACACCCTTAAAAACCACATCCTAAAGAAAAAGCTGTTAAAAACATCACCTCCCTTACATGCGATATAAAGGACCACTAACTTACCCTTAGCTAAGTTAAGCCTCTTTACACGCTAAAAATAAAAAACCTGTTAACCTGCTTAGCAGCTTAGTACCCTTACCTAATAACGCAGAATACGCTTTTAGCGGCGGTAGAACACATAAACCAAGGGCCGCTATCGCGGCCAAAGGTATTAATAGTAGCGCTCTATACTAGTAAATTAAAAAAAATCGTTAGGCCTTCCAAAACCTTTAAATACCTATCACTCCTTAGTAACTTAGTCGATAAGCCCCTTAAGACCTTTCCCTTTTTACGTTCGCCTAAGCGTGAAAGCTTATTACAGGTGCTATTATACAACTTTACCCTTCGGGCCAAGCAACTAGTAATTACCTTTAGCACTATGTTTTAAAAGCTTTAAAGCTTGAATTACTAGGAAATACCACTTAAGGTGAAGATAACTATCGCAACCTTGCTTTAAAACCTATTGAAATGTTTAATATTAGTAATAAACTACTTACGTACTTCGCCAAGATTTGGAATAATGTAAAGAAGTATAACGAGAAGCCCTAAAACCTTTTCGACTTCAAAATAATACCCCTTTTTCAAACATTTGCAAATGGATAAAGGTTTCACCTTCAGGTTTTTACTTACTGTTCCACGGAATCCTTATAAGGTACACCTAGGACTATTACCTAACATTTCTTACTAAAGCTACGACGTTTCCTGAACCTGAAATCTACGATGGTATAAAGAGCCACTTCGAATACGAAGTTCACATCGCATAATGTTATATAGACTAGGCGATCACGCGGTAATTTTTAATAACGAAAAATAAAAATAAATGAGAAAACGTTAATAGATATTTTCAATTAAATGCTTAATAAGTTAACATTATATTAAAAAGTAATAGGGAAAGCCTACTCTAACGAATCCACATTTCGCAAACAGGTATGTGGTAGCAGTTACAGGCGTTAACAAGTTCGAATACGCCCTATAACGCTCAAACTCCACTTACGAATGCTTCTTAATCTAATTACGTTCCTTAATTGATACTATAACAACACGTACACCAAATTCGCATAATAAATACTCTTAAGTTAGTAACTTTATCAACGTAAATAAAGAAAACCTTCCGGTGGTTAATTACGTCGATCGTAGGTACGGGCGCTTTTAACGTCTTAGATTTGACCTATCAACCTCGACTTCAAATTAGAGGTAATGATTACGTTAACGCCAATAGGGCTAAGATTTGGACGGACCTGTTAACCGTCAGCACTATTGTCGTAATAGTAAAAAAAAGTGTTCGATTTGTGGTAAATCTGGTTACTGGTTAATTGGGTACCCCCCTGCCAAACGTAATAAAACAAAGGTAGTATATTACGCCTAATACCCCACTGCTTTGAAACACGACTACTTGGATTAAATCTCAGACTTTAAAAGAAACGAGCCAATCAACGCCGCTAACTTCCCCTAGCAAATTAAGTAACAGGAAGATATTACTTTAGGTGCGGCCTAATAACTAGTCGACCACGCCTTCCTATACCATTTGGGTGGTGAAGACACTTACTTTTACTCCTATTAAGTCCTTAAACCCTTACATACCTTTAATCTTCGTAATTGTTACACGGACTACTCGTTTTAAGGTATTATACTAGATAAAGGGGTAATAATATACTTAATATGAGGTTTTTCGTAATACGTAGTATTACAGTGGGAAAGCATTATAACTACTACGATCGAACGTTACGATGTTGTCAAAGTTATAATTGACTTCGGATTAAGCGAATGACTATTGTTATTATCGACAACAGTAATTTAAACTGTTTTTAAAGCGATTACATTCTACATCCTTCAGTCCCCTATACCTTGATTATTTTATTTAGAAGATATAAAAACCCTTGGTATTAACATTGACGTTAACGTAAATAAACTGCTTTAAAGCGGTTAAAGGTTTCCACTCGCCATTCAGTGGTTACACTTATAATTTTGTTTTCAAGGCCCTAAAACCGTTGTATTCAACCTAACGGCGCCGGAGATACGTCAGTTATACCGGCGTTTTAACCACTTAGCAGTTAATAAAATACATAAAAGCCTTGAGTTTGTAAGGTATAACAATATGAAATACTTTGCCTTAAAATCAATTAAAAGTCTTTATCATTATGATTAAACGTATGCGCAAGCCTTCCAAAATTTAAATTTACATTGAAAAACGATAACGATTTTAACTGCGAAATTTTCTTCAATATATTTTACTTAGATAATGAACCTATCCTTGACTTTGTTAATTCCGTAAGTTCTTTTTACGAGGTTAAGTTCTTCAAGTCCCTTTCGGTAAAGGATACGTGAAAAACGTTAAGGATACTATAGATTGACACGTACCTGGGTTTAACTAACGTCCTCGTTTACGATACCTATATAAAATTTACAGCGGTAAAATTTCAAAAAAAATACCAAGATAATAGTAATTTAAAGTAAGGGGGTACCTGTAAAAGCCCATTAAAGTATTGAAAAAGTGAAAAAGATACACGCCCTACTTTGCCGAACGTATAATATTCATACGCTGGAAATTGAAATCTTTACGGATTTGGAAGCACGATTACAAATAGCAGTAAAAGGTGTAAACAATATTATAAATCTTAATGGCTTAGTATTAACGCTCCAAATTTTTAAAGAGTACCTACGCCTAACGAGTGGATCTAAGCCCTTAACAAGTAATCAAAATATTATTATAGCCTATAACAAAGCTTTAGGGAAACTACGAAGAAACTCAACACATCGTTAGATTAATAACACCTTTAACACCAAAACCGGCTCTGGAATGATCGACGTGTTTGATTTATTATTACAAAAAAAGTCCTTATATAGTGTAAGCGGGGAAAATAAATGGGCCAGTATAAAATACTAAGTATTGTAAATCTCGAATTAATTATTAAAACTAATAACGGCCTTATATATTTTGAAACTACGAAAGTAAAACCTTCTTTTAGAGTTACTAAAGATAACAACCCTTCAATTCCTTAAGCTAAGCGACCGAGCAAATACGAACCTACTCTACCCGTCATTGATAAGCCGATGAAACGCCGTCGGCGCGGACGACCTCCGAAAAGGGAGAACGTTGAAAAGAAGAAATATATACCGGGCCGTATTTATAATATTACTTAGGTAAGTAGAAAGGAGAAAGATAACGAAGACTCGGTGCTAAAGCTTCGAGTGTAAAGAATTATTGAAATTTCTGACAAACCCTTGAAAGAAAGGAATAAGGTCGAAATTAACGGCCTATTAACTCTAGGGGTTATATAATTAGTATAGAAAACCGATTTTAACTATTAAAACCTAAATGTCATAATCTTAAAGTCGAGGATTATTTGGAAGGTTAAAGGAAAACCACGGAAAGACCGTATGAAAAATCACGTCTAATCGCCTGAAGATACAGTAATAAAGGCAAGAACTAAATCCTTACATAATATTTAACTATTTCAAAGATTAATGAGCGTTTAATAGTCTTTTTGCTAAAAATTGTACTAACTAAGGCATAAGGTAAGTTTACGTTTAATAGCCATAATACCATTTAAGCCTATACATAATTAATAAAGTACTTACAAGGAATTGTATTATTGGAAACTACCACAGGAATTCGATGCTATATAAATTTCAGGCATGGTAATACGTTATATTAAGTCAGTATACGGATTGATTAAAACAGACGTTAACTAGTTTCTTATTTACTAATCTCACTTTAAATTACGGCTAGCGGTAAAGTCTTTGATATACGATCCGGACTTATTATAAACGAAAAAAGAGACTTTTTAATAGTAGGCATATAAATTAAAAATACCTTCTTCGTCGAAACGGCTAGCTTTATAGTATTAGAATAGTAAACGATCAAAGACTTGAAGTTCTGTAATTCTAAACCAGTGAAGACGTTCATTGAAAATAGCCAATTCAAATTTAATGAATCGCTAATCCGTATGATTAGTATTAATACCGGCTTTAGCTTTCGTTAAAAGGGTCAGATCGATGTTTTAAGGATAATTGACCAGATTAATAAGGTTAGGAATTAACGGTACTTAAAATAACGTGTTTGAAACAGTTATATCACTACCTTATATGTACCGGAAACCTTTTTTGCCTATTTTATTACTGTATAAGTACAAGAGTTTACAGATAATGACGTTAACCGGCTAAATGAAAGGCTTGAATGGCAGATACGAAATCTGGACCGTAAAATTAATATAGTTTAAATCGACTTTTCAAGAGCTAAACTAATAATTTCTACGGACGGATCCTTTACGAATAGCACTGACTTATATTTACAAATAGACTTCTTAATAACCCTCGTTATCGAAAACAAATGGGAGGACAAGTTTAATATTATCGACAACCTCATTTATTAAATCTTCATCAAATGCAAAAGGATTATACGAAATGTGCTAACATCGGAGGTCTACGTTATAATAGCAGGTTTTGACGTAAGAATAACACTATGAAAAATCTTTAACATCATTATTAGTCAGCTAAAGATTCCCCCTATGCTAGTAGTAATTTGTATCGACTTGAGAAGCCGCTTTAAATGCCTTTCAAAGCTCGGAGCCACCAGCAAAAAAAGCCTAATAATCGACGTAATGATAGTCTGTAAAGCCTACAAAGGGAAGAAAATTAAGACGTTTCAATAAATCGACGATAAGGATAATCCTACTAACGTGATAACAAAGGTATTACTAAATGGGGCCCTAAAAAGATTTGTAAACAATAATGACCAAACCATACGTATCGAGGGCTACGTTAACAGGCCGCCTAGAAAGCCTAAATTACGTAAATGCGGACAGAGATATACTGGCAAATTAAAAGAGTGCCAATGGATTGATAATGGTAATCCTTTGAAATAACACGGTTAAAATAAAGGCTTGTAAAAGCTTGTGGCGAAAGAACTTTTTGTTGGAGTTGATAAACTCGGACCTCGGATAAACGGAGCAATTAAGGTTAAATGGGGGCAAGTTGCATGTAATTTGGTGTAATCTAATATGAAAGTCAATTTGAATTGACAAGGGGTATGAGGCTGCTATTTAGCGTTAATAGGAAAAGATTGGTTAACCATACCAACGCGCGCGCACAAACTAAAAAGCCGCCAGTGTTGGAATAGTATTATATACAATGCAGTAGGTGAATTTTACAGTAATTAAAGTTAACCGTACTACAAATGTATTGCTTTGTGGAAAATTAATGCATTAGATGTAAGTCGAGTGCAGTACACTGCACTTTACTTTAGGGCACGGGCCAAGCTGTTGACCATATGAATTACATTGCAGACCTGCTAGCGGTCTGCTAAACCTAGAATAATACATCCACCATCTAACCACGCAATGCTACTGTTATTTCGACAAATAGAATCAACAACGTTACAACGTCGAAGGCTTACCAACAAATAGGCTAAAAGCGTCGCGGGTGAAATTCCTTGATTTCGGGCTTTTTTTAAGATTTACGAGTTAATATATCTGAACGGGCGCTTTAGGTTACGGGCCGGTATTACAAGTGGTATTGGAAAATCGAACGAACTTCGGCTTATCGATCCTGGAGTCCCGAAATCAAACGTAACGAAGAAAAATATTTTAATCCCTTATAATCCATGAAAATCATAAACGGGGTGCGAATACTACGTGATTCCCAAAACCACGCCGTTAAGTAGGATACCCCCGCAAAAAGACCCTTGTTTTAAATGATTAAATTACGTTTCGCATCTGTTAATGGTGCGAAATAATAAGCTATTGATTTTAAAATGTTATCTTCAATCATTTACAATAAATACCTTCTTAACATTCTTTCCGAATAATCTATTTTTGTTAAAATAAGTGGATTTATGTTCTCCTATACCTAACACGTGGCCGTAACGAATGTATTTCTTAACGCTTGAAATATATATTCCTCCCGATTTATATACGATGAACCAATTCCTTACTTCTTTAATCGAACAAATCAATCCGTTCAATCAAAGAAGTTACTAATAAAGTTCCGATAAAAATTGTTCAACCTAAAAGACTTCTGATCTCCCTAATAATACGTAAAAACTCACATTCGCGTACCATCCGGAATTTTTCGGGGTCGGCCCGGATATTCATGTTAACCGTTACGATAGAACCTACGTATTTCATCTCTTTAACTAAAAAATTACACTTTTTAAAATCCAGGTATAACCCGTGATTGTAAAAACGTCTTAAAACCACGTAAACTTTCGCTAAAGAATTTTATTTATTACTGAAACAAAAACCTAAAATGTAGTTCAAGTAAACATGGAAAACTTATTTAATATATCTACTATTATATAATTAATATACCGCTAAGTCGGCTCCAGTGCTTCCGCCAGCCCGAAAATAATAACTAGTTATTTCAATAACCTAAAACGAATTTGAATAACGTTTAACCTTTTCTATTTAGGTATAATCCGGATACAGTAAAAGGCCACTCAAATATTCAACTTCGTAAATTACGTCAATTTCGACAACGCGTGTTAAGTTTCCTTAATTAAAGGTAAGAAAAAGTTATTTTACCCGGTAATTTCATTGAATATCCGATAATTGATACAAATCCGCTCCCCCCCTCTTGGCTTGAGAATTAGTAATATCTACTCTATAGTCGATAGGAAATTCGTACGAATTTATACTTTATCGATCAACTTCGTAATCTGATGTTCAAACTCCTAATCTTCATTTCGTAATATATAGTATAATAATTCCAATGATTCTATTGGTAAATGTCCGTTTTTATTCGGTTAAATGTAAATATAGTAGTTGAGTTTCCCCTTATATAGGGGTAAAGTTGTTGCACTATCCTAACCGAATAGGTTACAGAATTTTGCTAAATTGAAGTTGAGAATATGTCCAATTTTATCATCTTTTATAATAATTGACGTCGTCTATTATGAGATTCGCGTTATTTTACGAAATCTTATAACAATATTTAATTAAAACCAATCGCACGTATATTATATCATCCGTTTAAAACGGGTTATTAAACTAATAAAAATAGATTTTATAGCGTTTCGTATATCCGCTTGCTTAAGGCTCATTATGATTGTAACGACGATTAATTATCCTTCACTATAAAGTACTAAAAGATGACCATCAACTTTTAATATTATCCATCATTATCGCATTTACAATAATTCAAAAATTATATCCCGTATTATTATTTGAATTATGTACAATAATATCGGGTTTCACTTTTTATTAATATTTATACGAAACTTGTCTATTTACGTAATATGCGTATTAAGCCGTAAGCCTAATATTGTGCTTAAATTGAGAGGATATAGTAGTTAAATTTACTTTATTTCTAACAGTTATATCAAAGTCCTGCCCATAATATCATAATGATTTGAATTAGAATTTACTTGAGTATCCAAATGTAAATATTATTAAAAAGGATAAGAATAAGAAATTTGTCTTCGTTTATACTTATTTTAATTAAATTAAAATCCTTTTTATTCTACTCTTTAGTTGCGTCGTTAAGGTTACGTAACTTTGAAACGAAACTGAATTTAAAAGTTAGGCTTCCCCTATTGTCGTTAATATAGAACCTTTATTTACGTTTTCGACTTGGCCCGTATATACCTACGTCGAAGGTAATACAGGGCGAAATTCGTAACCACTTTAATAGTAGTCCATCGAACTATAACTTAGGAAACGCCCTGTAACCTGCCCAGATCGGCGATTTCTCGCCGTTATCTACGTCGCCCTACGTCCTTAATTTTCAACGTATATCGAATCGGTGAATTAAAAAAATTAACGGTGATTACCGCGACCCTTTAAAGAAGATAAATAAAAGGCGTGAACTTCCGTTATAATTGTATCTCTATCCGGCCGTTATACTTATACAAGTTCCGATAATTATCGACCAAAGCGTTGTTTTAAGTTTAGGGATTATAATCCGTCGGCAAGGTTGCGGTACTTTGTTAGGGTCGCGATATAGTCTACCCGGCTAACACTGGCCGTAATGTATTTATCGCAGATACGTAGGAAGACGCAAAAACGCAAGTAAATGAACTTTATTATCGAAAGCCAGTGAAATTTGCCCGCTTAGGCTAATAATATCTCGAACCTAATAGCAAATAGTGCACATAGGACTTTATAGCCTATAAGTAATTCCTTTAACTCGATCATGGCTTTATTCGCATGAAACGAATCGCCGAAAACATGTCTGATATAATTAAGAAACTAACTTATATCGTATATAACTTTGTGTCCACCTGTTTCGTAATACACTATAACAGCTTACTTTACCACCGATATATAATAAACCTATACGTAAAAGAACGTATGCCGATGTTTTCCCATTGGCATTTTGTTCGCCTCTAGTATAAATGCTATCTTTTAGCGCGTCTCCGTTTATGAAAAGGCTGATTCGTCGAATTACTGTCAGTTATGATGTTTTTGCTTATCTTTAAACGTTGGAAAGCGAATACAAGTTACCTTCAACTTGGCCTCAAATTAATAAATTTTAGCAACGACTTACATAAAGTTGAATAAAAGATCGATAATGGAAGCTTATTATCCCTGTCATTATATTTGTTTTATCATAAACGAGATATAGCCTATGGTCTTATGTAAACGGGATATATCGGCTTAAATCGGTCCCAAAAAAGTAGAAGGTATATTTATAAAGGTGGAGGACTTTGTATTCACCGACGAACCATTATTTTCCATAAAGCTAAATTGTAGCGCAAAATCATTCATATTTGTTATTGATTCGTCCATTATAAATAATATTCCTTGGAAAAGATGAAAGAAAAACTTTATAGTATATTATAATTCAACCTACGATAGAGAGCCAAATAGGTACCGAATTGAATTTACTATTAAGGTTTAGGCATTAGACTAGAAAAGGCTATATTAAACCTTTGTGCAGAGCATATGGGCATGGTTAGTACCTAGCCGTCACGTGCCCTTGTACGTACCGCATAAGGATCAAGACCGGACTGAGCCCAGACCAGGAACTGCAAATCTCATCACGTGCACAGTTACGTAACCTAAAGACGTAATGGCTAATGGCCTGAGTCCATAACATATTCCGAGACGCTTTTAAACAAAAAACCTTAAGCACATCCGAATCTCGACCACTAATCAGTGTCGATAAGGTCTACTCTACCGGGTACGTTAACTTAAGGGTAATAGTAGAAGAGTTTTAGTGTATATTGAAGATAAAATCAATTTTTCCACCACTCCGGCCATTCTGGAAGGCGGCCAAGCCAGCTTCCAAAGCGCTCTAATACACTCCGCACTCTTGCTACCATAGATCCACCTAAAAAAAATTTAGATAAAGCGAACAAATATATGCACCTTCTATTCCTGTATACTGCACAGCAAAGGACCTCTTTATAGCTCGTTAACTTGAAAATGTGGGATAATATTATTGAAGCGCCGGCGGAAAATTTAAACTCTTGGGCGGAAAATACGTACGTTACGAACGTAACTTTTCTCTGTTGGGAAGAAAAAGCTTAAGGGATTGGTATATGCTTTAATTTTCGAAAAGAATTCTTCAAGTGGACGCTAAAAATATAGCATATAGTAGAGAAATCTATTTTCAAAATAGTACAGATATAACTATGATTCGGAGTAATAAACACCATAAGTGATAAAAAAGGCCGCATTTCGAAGGACCTATTTGCTAAAACCTAAGTCGAAAGAATTTCTAGATGGGAAGAACAAGGAAATTTTATAAAAACCCTTTGTGAAAGGATACTAGGTGGCAAAACGCAATAAAACAAATTATCGAAAAGAATACGTAAAAGGCCTTAAAACATTCCGCGTACATAAAGTCCAAAGCGCTTCGAAAAACAAACTGCTCCCTACGAAAGACAGACGTAGCTTAAGGAATGAATGAAAGAGGAGGGAAGGCTTCAAATATTATTTACTATGCGGGTCGAATACGGTCACTCTTTAAAACGCACTTTTGAATAGAGATTTAAACTAAACCACTCTCAGAATAAAATTAAGGCTTCTTTCAACCCCAATGAAAGCGGGATAACTAATGAAATAGGCACTTCCGAAGACATAATAAGCGGCGAAAAACCATAATACGAGCCTTATGAAACAATACTTACTAACCCTGACATTTACCGCAACCTTTTGCTATATTGGTTCCTCATCAATAGGAACCACCATACAAAACTTACTAACTTTTCCAGGCGGTAAAACAAAGATAAAATTTATAATAGCGAACCTTATACGTTTGCGATGACAAAATACGTATAATAATGAATTATAATCAAGGACTAGATATTAAACCCGACATATTAATTGAGTAAACTTCAAAGTTTTATGTACACCATTTTCTATGATTAAACACATGGACGAAATGTTACAACCGTTTAAGAATATACTTCGATACATAAATGAACTACGAAATTTACGATAAGGATTAAACGGATATTATTTAAAAATCCGTACGTAGTTAACCTAAAAACATTTACAAACACCTATGAAAATGCTTACCGCCTTATTAGTAGAGTTCCGGAAATTGCTAATAGCATTTAAATCAACAAATTAGAAAAATAACCTATTTATTGAAATAATTACAAAAACGTACCGCAGGAACCCAAACTTTAACCTTACGCTATTTAAACCGGAAAGAGATGTAAAAACCTTTTACACAAGATTTAAAATATTGTTCAAAATTTAAATACTTCAATAGGTAAGTCTCGGATTGACATTTGTAACTAAAAAGAACAAAAGAAAAGGCCAAATCACTCAATTATACCTAGCCAAAACATTTCACGACGTTCTAAAACGACAATGTAAAGTATATCCGAAATAAAGGGAAAATAAACGCCTCAAATATGGTTATCAAAGCAAAAGATACTAAAAAGAGAGCTCTGGAAAACGAAGATAAAGTTGTTACCAACAAAAACGCCTTTATAACCAGAAACTTAATGAATTATGAAACCCGCGAAACAATATACAAATCTTTACAGATTTTGAATAAAAATATATTATATGTAAATAGGTTGGCTAATAATTGACAGAGTATCTGGTATATAAGTAAATTAGGATTAAACGAAAATTTTAAACCGATGATCCACCTGAAAATCAAATGGAAACCAATTTTACAACTTACTTAACCGACTACAAAGGCGCTAGATAGGATTTCGACGCTTACCCTAATAAGCATACCTTTGGAAAAGAGACTAAAAGGATAATGAAACTTACCTAATATTTTGAAACAAGAAAATGAACTAACGAGTATTTACTAACCTAAAAAATAACTTACTTCTATATAACGAAAACCTAGTTGTAAAATAGAAGCGATAAAAGATTGAATAACTTTGCAATTCAAACTTTATGAAGTTTTAGGTAATAGGTTTCAAAGAGCTATTTCTGCTATCTCTAACTCATAAATGAAATTTGAAATTATAGTTTAGAATACAACCAATAAACTTGTTCACGTTTCGGATAGCGTATTGGTACCGCTCAGTTTTTAATTTGAACTCCTGTGGTTTTCCCCAAAAGCTCGTCTAATTCAAGCAGTTTACATAACATAACTGGAACTAAAAATGATTAACCATAGATTTTAATACCTAGTCTCGAAAAGTCTTTTGCTTCTAATTTAGCCAATATAACACCAAAATATGAGGGGGGAAAAACCACTAAAACCTATAGAAAGGGTTTGCTAATAATACAAATTACATTTTTAAATTTCAAGACGGTTTAAATTCCACCTTCAAGACGATGTAAATTTTAATTAGGAAGTTATTTTGAAGATAATATACTTTGATGACTAGCTTTTGTTACGCGTTATTGATGTATCAATATTATTTTAAGCTGCGAAATTCTCGCGAAACTCTTTCATTACAAACTGATAGGATATTTTGGTAAATAACTAGATGAAATTCCATTCAGAGCCACCGAACTAGATTACCCCCGATACGAATACAGCTTTCAACTCGACCTAATAATGTAGTAAAGTTAAAATTACTGGGGATAAGTATAGATAAATACTGGTAAAAGTATTATAAGGCATCTGAAAATACGAAAAACATTACAAAACATTTTAAGAATCGTATACGGTATTGTTAAAAATTATAGAAGGTGCTAATACGAGAAAGTTAATCCTATAAATAGCGGTATCCGCCGTAAACAATACTTTGTACGAAAATGGGCTAATTTCTATACTTCTTATTTGCGGTACTTACCTCAAGATCTATAAAAACGCAATATTATCACTAGTTATAATACAGAGTTCGAATAAAGTGGCGAAATTTAAAGTAATATTACGTTTTTTACGAACCAAAAATGAGATTTCAAAAATATTGACCACAAGAAACAGCTCACGTAAAGCTAACATTTTGAACCTATAATTACAATTTAAAGTCCTTGTTTAAAGAACAGAAGACAGATCAACTAGCTTGTAAGATGTTAACAGATTTAAAGGCCACTATATATTTGTAAACTCACCTGATAGCACAAGTCTTTTTTCGTAACACGATAGGAAAAAGATATAAATATGGAAAAGTAAACGATAATGTCGCGAAAAGGTAATCCTCAGAATGATATTCACCAAACTACTTTTATAATGACAAATTCAAACCTTTCCAGAAACTCATACATTCTCCGAATCTAACTTTACAACCTTCTCTTTTTTTATTAAAATGGTTGATCTAAATACAGGATGAACTGGTATTACGCTATCAAGGGTGTTCAATTAGCTTGAAAAATATAAAACGCTTGAAAACCTTCATCGTAAACTCCTTTATTACTTAAGAAGAGATGGTGGACCGTAATTTAAGTATGAAACTCCATAATAAGAGTATTATTTCAGTCCTGGGCACCCCGTTCAAATGAATAATCCACAAGTATATTACCACTGTAATTAAATAAGGAGTCTTTCGTTTTAAAAGATTGAACTTAGCAACTTACGAAGCTTACAGAATTTTTCTTACCCGCTTAATTTGAGAGGTAAAAGATGAAATCGAAAAACATTATAAAAGGAGCCGCCTTCTTATTAAGGGGTACAATAACGTTAATAAAAAAATATTATAACCTAATCACCTATTTTATAACGAGTAATCTATCGTTTAATTTCAACGTTAACCGCTTCCCTACGTACCTGATATGGTCCAACCCACGAATGTATGCTAAGTAGGTGCCAAAATGAAACTAACAACTGAGGAACAGCGGAAGACTAGAAGAGGCTACAAAGGTTCTTCGTACGGGACTTGTGTATATGATCCGTATACGGCACGTCACGTGCCCTTACACGTAATACCTACAAATTGCGCCCAGACCACGCCCGTGTTGGATATTGCATATCTCGTTAGGTATACAGGCACGTAACCTATAAGTTCGATAGATAATAATTGAGTTTATACTATACCGCGCCCCTCTATTAAAGAGCTGTTTAAAATACGACATTCCGCTGGCTAACTATTAATAATGGGCCGAATTTGTGTAAGGCGTGGGCTGGGAGCAAGCTGGTTCAATACCAAGTACGGACTGTATCCGCGTAAGGCTCGGGCCGAGTACCAGCGAAGCGGAAGCCGCATAACGCGTCTTTTAATACATCGTATAAAGTATAAAACTTACTGATTCTAAACCGCTTACGACGTATATTACGACTTTTAATACGCCACAAAAAGCGATTTTTAATATGTCGTATAACTTATAAGTCGTGTTAATCTTGAATCTTCTATGCGGTATATTACGCCTTTTAATAAGTTTTATAACCCGTTTCCTAGGATGCTGTGTAACGTATAAATCGTACAGATTTTTGGGCGCTTAAACCGTGTGTTACGCTTTTTAATATGCTATATAGCAAGACTTCCAATAAGTCGTATAAAGTTAAAGTTATATTAATCCTTGGCCGCCTACGTTATATAACGCGCGTTTCAACGCGCTACATAGAGTATTAATTTGATGAATTGATCATCGCTTATACTTAAAGAAACGGGCTTTATTCTGGCTTTGGAAAAACCATTTTCCTTGCTTCTTCCTTCGTTAATTTACCCCTCTTTTCCTATTCTTATCACGTTATTTTATAATAGCCTAAGTTGTAATCCTCTTTTCCAATTTTCATTATAACCGTCATTTTCTTGTTACCGTTATTTTACCTCTAACCCGTTTTCATTATTTTAACCGACTTATTTAATGGTTTAGATATAATTTATACAGCGATTAGTATACTGAGTAGTAATAATTAACTTTTCCCTAAGTTATACCATCTCTTTATATCCTAATACCCTTTACCGCTGATAATATTATATAACTCCTTCGTGTTATAAATGATCTCTTAGTATTTAGTGATAATATCATCGAATTGAAACACTCTCTTTTATATGTCGAAAATACCTGCATATTTTATATTCATTGTTTGTTAAATTCTTGACAACTTTTGGTCTATTGACTAGTTCATCGTGCCCAAGAACAACCCATTTATCGTTAGGTTCATAATGGGGAAAATCTAAAAATTAATTTACAGGAAACTCGACTTTATATTCATTCTTATTTGGATTATTTCGAAATGATATATTTACTTGTATTTTGTCTTGATTTAAGTACGTCATTGCGGTAGCTTGTCCTCACCTTTTAAAACAGAACTTATATTTCATTCCTTACTCGTAAATGCCAAGGTAATACTCTGGATTATGAACACATCTTAGCTTGTACCTACTTCGAATTCTTTCATTAATTTACTTGGTTTCGTAATGTTGTCCGCGTATAAGGCGTCCTCATCATTTCTATAACATAAGCTACAACTCCCCCAATTATATGCTTTCTCCATATTCTTCTCCAGCGTTTATTGTTCTCGAAAACGAGCTTATCTCTTTCGATCGTCTTTTTCGTTTATCACGACCGGACGCCCCCTACTAATCGTGTTTTAATTCGAAATATAATTATTTCGGCTTTCATCGGTATCCATTGTAAGCTCTTTTATAATATCACCACGAATAATTCAAATACTATAATTACGCAAGTTATATTCTTATATGTAATATACTTTACAGTTAATAAAATATAATAAACGATATCTAGTGCCTAACCGTAAAACTCCTATATTTACCCGCGTACCATTCACTAATTTTATATACAAGCAGTTTAATCAAGCTGAATAAACGCGGGTTAACGACCGTACCGCTACCGACCACGTTACCAAGACGTAAATTAATATATTTCAATCCTTTTTACCCAGCTGACAAAGCAGTTTTTCCCGCCCCGCCCCGCGGTATTCGCCTTCATGAGTTTTTCCTAATATTTGATCCTTTTAACGCAATTACCTTTCATCGGCTTTACGTAATACCCGCTAAGCCCCAAATTAATTGACTTTATTGAATTGGCCTAATATTAGCCCCACTTAGCGACGCCCGCCCCCGCTAGCCTCTTTTGACATCCAAAGCTAATCGTACTAAAATTTTAAGCGTTATCAAAGTTATCGTTCAGAAAATTAGGATAACTATAATAATATCTTATGAGTAAAATTCAACAGAATTTCGATAAAAGCTGTCACAAAGACAGATATTTATCCGAAGGAGCTAGGTAATATATACTCAACCTCATGTATTGTATTATAATGTAATAATAATAAAATTTTCCCTATATTAATTAATATGACCCTATTTCCGAAGTAATGAAAATTTGTCCAACGTAAATTTTTAAAACGTATCTGACGTTAACGTTCAAACACCAATCCGTTAAAAAACTAAGCGTTTCCTTATTCCGTCTGAAATTTATTTAAATTTCGAATATATATGAAATTGTTTTATAGCTCTTACTCCGGATTATTATAAGCCTTTTACTCAACTAATATAATATAAATACCGCTTCGCTCTATGTTTGTGGCTAAAATATCCTAAATTTCAATTTAATTATATGTACTCTTTTTCATATCGTCTGCGATAAAGACTAGTTATAGGCGTATATCAGAAAAAACCAGCAAAACTAGGATTTTGCAGTCACGCATTAAACTAAACTAACGTATAATATAAATAAATTTCTATTAATATTTTACATAATATTAGATCTTACTTATATAAATAATCGATCCTTTTATTAAGGAGGTTAATTTTAATATTATGTAAGTTTAGTTAAACTTATTCGTCTACCCTCAATTGTTTCTCCAGATGTTGCGAACGGTATATCGCTGTTTTGATTTCGTGCTAAACATATATTATTGTCGCTTAACTTAACTTTGTACCTTAATATAGGTTTATCAAAAACGTAAAGTCTTGTTTCGCCGAATTAATTAAAAACTTTATATTCCTATTCAACTTAGAAATAAGAAACATTTCGTAACTATGAACCAGGCGATTCTTACTATCACAGGTAACCGTCGATTCCAGGTAATTTAATATCAATTGATTTGTTGAAAACATAACACCCAATATAATTACGAAACGGTATCAAGAATCCATAGTATTTCTTCACTTTTTAATTTGCTCGTTTAATGCTGTCATCCGTGTATGTATTATAGGCCTTCGATAAAATTAATTTAACTTATAGTATCTAAGGTCGTACTCCAAGTGCTTACTTAATTCAAGTTTCGATCGCTTATAATTAATACCGGGAATTTATGAAATAGTTACTATATATTCCAAAAGAGTTTCGAATACGATTCTGTGGTTATAAATTATATTATCTTTAACTGTATGAATTGAAACAATCGTTGTGTAAAAATCAATGAATATAGTAGGCCGATGTTAATAACCGGTATGTTACCTATAAAATCGATGGACATGTTGATCCAGTAACGATTTAAAATAAAAAAGTGGTTAAAGAAGGCTTTATCGTAAGGTACAACGAAGTTTCGTACCGTTAAATTACGTGTATATTCCATATAAGCGTTGAATATTGACGACTATCTCCTTCTAATAGTAATCCTATTGAAAGTCCCGAAATATAACGTTTTTACCCGGATGACTTATAATAAACGACTTGTAGATTTATTATAATTTTTTTTTCGTTTATAGTCTTCAAGTTGGTCGCTATGAACGGTTACAGTAACATAACTTATCTTTCAAGTCGATATTATTATTTGTTATTTATATGAAGTATTTCACTTTTACCGGAAAACGTTTAACCTTTTCGATAATTATTAGTAATTAAATGATATATAACGGGTTTTCTATTACATTTTAATCCTATAACTTTGTTAAGTCGTCCGATCCAAAAATAAAAAAACGGTTTAACGTTAACAAAGTGAGCGGTATTAATGCGAGCCGGATCCAAGTTAGCATTATAACCGTTGAAGTTTCGGTATCCCCGGTATTACTGAAACCAGAAAAACGGGTACGGCCGAGCCCGAAACAATACCGTAATTGCCGACGCTTTGTGGTCTTCTAACTCCACTTTTAAACGTATATCATCACGAATAAGTTGCTCTGTTTTCGTTCCAATGAATATATTTCAATGCCCCTTTATAATATACGTTTCTATCATATATAAACTAATTTTTGGTATATTCGATATTATTTTAAATTTAATTTGAGTAATACGCACGAAGCATATTTTTAACAATGGTTCATCTCGTAATTTCCAGGTTAATATATTCGAATGATGGCCTTAAATAGCGGGCCTATTGCCTAATCAACATTTAAGAAGAGACAAAACTTCACCATATTTAATTTACCGGTTCAAAATTAAAAGTAATAAAGAAAAATACTTCAATTTCCAATAATTCATTGAAATAATGAGCGGAGTACAGACATTATGTAATTTCGATACCTAAAATTCAAAATATGTTACCATTACACAAGGCTCCTTATCGTAAATCATAGAATTATTCTCCGCGTCCGAAAATCGTACGAAAGAAAATATTATCGACTTCAAAATAGTGTTTTTATCATGTTATGACAGGGGGCTTTTCAAAATTATTTCTTTATAATTGGTCTGCACGATTATTAACTGGTTGAAATCACAATATACAAAAATCAAGGCCATGAACAATATATATTTTAAGGTTTTAAATGTCTGTTCCTTATAATCCATTAAAACATCTTGGGTTTCTTATATTGTGAATTGAATGAAGTAATTAGCTCGGTCGTAAAAATTTCTAATAAAATTGCGATGTAAGTTGGCAAATGCTGAATTTTTTTTTGAATCTTTCTAATAATTCGTAGAAACCACCAGTCGTAAATAACGCGGATTTTATTCGGAGTAAGTCCGGATACCTATACTGACTGTTACAATAAAACCAAGGTATTTTACCTACTTAATTACAAAGTCACATTTTTGTAGGTTTAAGTGTAATCCGATATCCTAAAGACGTCTTAAAATCATGCGAAATTTCGTTATAGAAATCTACTTAATACGTGAAGGAAAGATTGAAAAGTAGATTAAATATATAGAAATAAGATTATACAAGATATCCTTCATTACATAATTCATATACCGTTTAAACATGGCTAGCGTTTCGTTTGTCGTTAAAGGGGTTATTAAATATTCGAATAAGTTGAAAATAATACAGAAAGTCATTAATGACTTTTATTTAAATATAACCTGTATACGGTAAAATACTTTTCGAATAATATGTTTTCTAAACCACATCGACTAAAATACTGTATCTAAGGTTTTCTTCATTAAAGATAAGTGCAAAAGATCTTATTAGATAATTTTATTTAAAGTCCGGTAATCGAAGTTACAACGTCATCCCCTTCTGGTGTTCACAAATCGATAATACAGACGTTACGGCTGATGAAAATCTTACGCTAGTCTAACCTTTATTTATTAATTTGGTAACCTAACTTCGGAGGTTGTTAAGTTAATTTAGTAACATTGAATATTCCGATCTCTATAATTATCCAGTAAAGATCCATTTTCGTTCGGTTTTATATAAATATAATAATCTAAATTCCCTCGGTATATGGGTAAGGTTATTACCTTTTCTTTATGAAATCGTGAAACTTCGTCAGTTCGCTTGTAAAATATATTTATTTTTTCTTATTTTTACGACTGTCGGCGTTTTCGATCACAAACTCTACATTATATTATAAAATATTATAGACCAAATTCATTATAACTTGAGCCACATATGTTATGCCGTCCGCCAAAATCGGGTTATTAACCTAACGAAAATCAGTTTTGAAATACCCTAAACATCTCCCGAACTAAAGCGTATTATCGTTTTATCGATTACTAACCCTCTTGAATTTTTGATTATTAATCTACTTTGGCTAACATTGAAAATTCCGTTTTAATAACATATTAATAATATAACAAAATTTATATCACGCGGGATTCTGAGGATGATATATATTTATATAGGGGTTTACTTTTCATTAATATATACACGAAACTTGGTTATATATGCAATACGTATATTTCGTCATAATAGTGATATTATAACTAAATTTAAAAAATGAAATACCGGAATTCATTTTACCTTCAATCGTTATACTAGAATCATGTTAATAATTGATTCATCATTATAATTAAAAAAGATTTAGCTATCCGTAAAGTCAGTGATATTAAAAAATACAAAGATAAGGAACAAATCCTTATTTATACGTATTTTAATTGAATTAAAATTCTTTTTACTTAATTTTGTTAATATGGTGTTAAAGACACATATCTTTTCAACGAGATTGTATTCAAGCGTTAAGCTTACTCCGTCGCCGATAATGGAAAAACCTTTTCCATCTTTTCGACTTGAATCTTATATACTTGCGTTGAAGGGAAAGCCGGATAGAGTTTATAAACCGGTTGGTAGTAATTCGACGAGCTATAACGTAGGAAATACCCTGTATCCTATTTAATTTGGCGTTTTTTGCCGTTATTTATGTCGCCCAGCTTTTTTAGTCATGGGTTTATACCGGTCGGAATTTTTCAGTATAATGAACCGAGGTTACTGCGGCCTTTTAATAAGAATATATAAATAACATAAACCTTTATTATAATTTTATTTCTATCCTATCGCGATATTTGTACAGAGCCCCATAATCATTAACTCATGAGTCGTTTTAGGTTGTAAAACTTTTACCTTTTTGTAAACTTCCCGTACTTCGTTCAAGCCGCGAATGAATCGATACGGCTAACGCCTATTATGATGAATTTATTTAAAATACTTGGAGATATGCGAAAGCGTGAATGATTTCACTTAACGGTATATGTTTATTTTAGACCGCCCGCCTAAATAAGTAGTATTTCGAATCTAATAACGAATGATATTCATAGGGTTTTATCGCTTATAAATAATCATTTCAATTCAACCTCAACTTTATTAGCACGGTATAGATCGACAAAAAAAACCTTAATATAGTCTGAACACTTACTCTTATCGAATTTTATTTATATCTACCGGCATAGTAATATACCGTAATTACTTACTTTCATGCCAGCTTGTAATAAAACGATATGTAAAAAAAAACGTATACTCACTTTTTCCATTTATATTTTATCCAAGTTTAGTACAAGTTCGATCTTTTAACGTATCGCCGCCTACATAAAAGTCAATAGGTCGAATTATCGTTGGTCTTGTTGTTTCCGACTTCTTCAAAGCGTTGGAAAACCTATACAAGTTACCGTTAAGTTGGCTTTAAATTGCTAAATCATAATAAACACTTGAGTAGAATCGGACGTAAAGTTGAATATAAAGTCGATTAAGCGGATTATTACATTATCTTTAAAAGAGACGCGATGTGATCCATAATATTCCATAAGGGAGATATATCGGCTTAAATAGACCCCCAAAAAATATGATTTATAACTACAAAGATAGAAAACTGGGTATTTGCTGACGGCATATTCTACGCAATAACGCTAAAGTATAACAAAAAAAAACAATATTTTTCTTTAATTCATGTATCATAAAATATATCCTTTTAAAAATATTGAATGAAACTTTAATTATATGTTATAGTCTGACTTACAAAAGTATAACAAGTAGTTTCCAAAGTAAAATTAACAATTAAGGTATAGTGGAAGATTAGAAGAAGCTATAAAGATCATTTGTACAGTACTAATATTCATGGTCAGTATATAGCCAGTCATGTCACTTTACATTTGATGCCTACAAACCGCGCCCAAACCACGCCCGAGCCGGGTACTATACATCCCGTTAAGTGCTCAGTCACGAAACTTATAGACTTGATGGCCAATCTCCTGAGTCCATAACAACACCCCTTATTATCTTCGTATTAAGTTTTGCAATATTATATAAACGCCTTTACAATTACATAAGAATCTTAAACAATATATTCACGCTTATATAAATTTTAAGCTCCGAAAGCAATATTTACCCGAAGCAATCCTACCTATTTTAAAACCACTTTAAAAATTCGATGAGATTAAGGTATATTGATATAATACTTACCCTTGGTATTATTAGGAACGGCTTGAAATAACTAGCTTGACTTTATACGTATATTTATTAGTTTTAATGCCACGTTTTCAAGGATTTGCATTTATTGGATTTTAAACGGACGATATACTTACGTTTTATAATATATTGTTTTCGGTTGCGGAAATGTTGAATCTTTTTAAAACCGGCTTAAACATGAAACTTATAGTATACTTAACAGGATACCGCCTAATTATTGTTAAGAACATAATAGTTATATTTCAAAACTACGTTTTAAACTTATACAACTTGTATAATTAAATGAAGTTATATTTATTAATCTGAATAGCTCGGAGTAAATTGATGAATACAAATATTGACGTACATAAAAAGCTTAAGTCATATTAATAATACAACTTGAGGTAGCATTTAATTTTTCAGTCGCCGCATAATGTTAAATAAACCTTGCGAATAACGCATACAAAGCACTTAATAAACGCTTTACGTGGTAAATGAGTAATCCAAAACTCTGCTTATGATTAAAATCGTTCGGTATACGTAAAGTAAAACTGTTTAATTTTACTAACGAATATTTTTCGAATTATACCAAATATAACTCGCAAGTGAACTTAGTATTCATTTTTAATATAAAAATACTCGATTAAAAATGATTTATTTTTCAAAAAAATATTCTTTATCAAAACTTAGGAAAATATAAGCAGGTTATTAGACGTATTTTAGCCTCAGAAATCTATGGTATAGTTCAAGGATTCGACTCCTAGATTTCTATAATGATAACGGTCCGTATAATCATTTTAAACCTTAGTTTAACAACCCTCATTTTGGTAGTTTATATTAACTACTTTTTGTTTTTTAAATATATTCTTAAACTTGACGTCCCACAAGAAGAGCGCCTTATAATCTATATCATAGCCGTACGCAAATCGTACATACGCCGCGAAATTCAGAACATAAGGAAAATTAAGTAAAGATTAAATTTATTAAATATAATAACGAAAGGCGCCCCGAATAATACAATAGAAACATTTATTTTTGCAATTACTTTATTTGTTAACTTGATTGGAAAGATTTTACAACCTTACCCCAATTGTATATTTTATGCCTCGCACTTATAGCTTCCTTTTCAAATAGCTGTTTCATACCGCTTGTAACAGTTCGTCTCTTTGTAAACTTATTATTCGCGCCGCTTCTAATATATTATCTCTTTTTACATCTACTATTCACATCGTTTTTAACATATTATCACGTTTTATTCATATTATTTGTAGCTCTATTAGAATAATTTCTACCGTGTCCCCTAGGTATTTGTGACTTACGTTAAATTTATTTTCAAATGATTTCATTATCATATAGAAAACTATACCAAAGCTAGACGAACCGGAAAACGTCAATTGGGTAGTTAATAGCTACCAAACAAGGAAGAGGAAGGAAAGGTCGCGGTGTCGTTGTCTTTTTCCAGATCCTCGTCCATCTTTTCGTCGCCGTCGCCGACATTACTATTATTGTTACCGCCATACACTGCTGTCGATGCCAACGTCTGCTTCACCGGAAAAAGGGCCCCGTACGTTAGGCCACATAACTTTAGGCAAGAGGTGCGGAGGGACATTACCCTCCTTACAATGACACGTGACAATGTCGCGGAACTTGCCTACATAATATATACGTAGGCCTGCCTTTCAAGAGGAGATAGCGGTTAGTATTTCCTCAAACAACCAGTTAATTCTTACTGCCAATTAACATCGGTTTATTTTATTTACTACGAAAGTAATTTATTTTAAAAAGAGCAAGAATAGTGTATTTCAATAAAAAAATAATTTTCAATCGTGGATAAAATGATGAATAAAAATAGAACGCATCGTAAAGATAGCGAGCGAATAATAGGGCCTCGGCTTACGGCTCTAAGACTACCGAAATGAGGGTGTATCCGTTACCAATACGAATGTAATGTTAATAACGGACCGATCCACTCCAGCTTTAATGGCAATCGCTAATAAACTTACCCGCGTCCGCGAACACGTCACACGTCACATAAGGCATATACAATAGCATCTTGGAGATACGAATCCGAATACACCGCTTTAACTCTTTACGCGTCAAAAAATCCTCGCAACGTACCCTTATGAGCCGAAACTAGAGGTGGCGAGCGAATTGATCCGTTTTAGCCTCTTTTATAAGGATATTAATATAATACAGATTAAGGAAGAGATTTGTAATACGAACCGTATTACAATAAGGCAAAGTTATGCTTTTGACGATAGGAGGTTGTTGCTACGGGTAAGTTGGTTTTTACCCGTAATAAAAGGGTAAGATTAATAACCTTAAAAGCCTCCCGCTCCTCTCCGTAGAGGGTAAGGGAAGAAAGGGAGGGGGAGAAGAGAAAAAAGGTGATAAAGGCTTTATCAGCGATGGCGGCAAAAAGGGAGTCGAAGAAAAAGGCGGGGATAGAGGATATAAAGCTTAAGCTGGAGGGACTATAGCTAGGGTTGGGTTAACGGGTGGCGGAAGCGGTGACTTCTTTTTATTTACGTTAACGAGTTGAACGGCGCCAAAAAGAAAAACAATTTTTATAGGTTATCTATTTAAAAAAGCTGTTAGTATATGGTATGAATTAAGAAGTTAAACTATACGAAGGTTTAAATAAATAATTGAACTAGTTGTTAAGGTGTACATACGACGATTAGTTAATTGGATACCTATTTTATAGATAGGGGCGCGTCATTAAAAAAAAAATTGGGTTGCATTAACTGATAACGATGTATCTTTTAATATTAGCCGCAAAACACGTAACACCAACAATTCAACCTTTAAAATTATTCTATTACAGGGATTAAAAACCATATCACCATAATTTACCTAAATTTACTAGAGATTATATTTCCATCACTATCGCTGTTAACATTGCTGATTAAAACCTTATTACAATTACTGTCGTTACGAAAACCCCAAATTAAAACTTTAAACGAATTACACCACAAAACACGATTATTACTAGACGATGAATGAGAATTCATGAAAATTAAACGTTTACTAATAAATTTCAGATACAATTCACACAAAAGAAAACAATTAGCAATATGAATATTATCATACATCTTCATAATTAGTAAGCAGTTATGTTATAAGTTGTACTTTTGTAAAGTATATAATAACGTACTATCTTACAAGTTGTATTCTTACAAAGTATATAATACCGGGTCACTACTTATCAAAGGCATTAGAAAAATTTAGGGTTAAATACCACTACACAAAAGGGAGATTGAAAAAGTGTATGGTAAAGCGTCACTACTCAGGTGAAAGCTTATAAGCTCTCATTCAGAGCATGCTATCTCCGGATATCTCTTCTCCCTTCTATATAACTATTATATTTACTATATACCACAACTCTTCTACTATTACCCTTATTCTACCGTACTAGACAAAGCAAACCTTACCGACAAAATTAAAATTTTCGGGGAGGTTAGGTATATATTTGACAATAATGGCAAAGCGTTTGAATCGTTTTCAAAGTAAAGAATTCCATATCCTTATGGGTGACAGACTTGAGGACTTCATAAAACCAATCGACACTAACGTTATCAAAACACCGCTATAATTAATGTATTTTTAATTTCATCAGGATTAGTACCATAGAATTCGGGTCTTAAAAGTGAAATTTCAAGTGATCCTACTTCAAAAGGAAAGGAAAATTCCGGCAATTTTTAACGAATTCCTTAAAGTTAACATTGAATTTGACGTTGAATATCTTTACATTTTCTCAGTAAAAATGGAAAAGAGTTAAGAATTTACATATATAAAACGAAATCATCCTAATAGGAATTTAAATAATTATTTTCCCTCATCACAATAGTTATTCATTGGAGTTAAATCCAACGTAAACCTCATTAATATCTTGACAATTGATTTCAGTAATAGTAGTATTTTACTTTTATATTATTAAGCATTACTAAAAGCTTCCTATTAAGTACCACATTGCCCTTATATTCATCATAATATTTTTGAACGTATAATTTGCGAAATGATAGTAAAGGTCCAAAGGGTGTAAAAGGTTGTGTACTTGATCTTGATGGTCAATATAGGGGTAGTTACCACTTAAACGATTTAAAAAGACGTGGTTGGATAGTTTTTAAGCTGCGTTAGGAGCAATATCTCTTCATTACGTAATTATCTTAGATATATCGTCATTTTCAACGTTTTTGCCCTTATCATCCACGATATGATCCCAATAAAGTTATCTAGAAGGAATAGAGTATTAGGTATATTATATAATCGATTATTCCCATCATTGAATATAAGAATAATGAGTAAATTTATATCTAGATTTATCATAACTTCAATATTTACTCCTATCAGATAAATTTAAGTTTTGACTTCGTTATTAATGTTAATGTGATTATAGATTTTATTATGGCAACCTTTCACCAGATTTTGCGCGTTAGAGCCTTTCGTAGTTGTTATTAATGTCATTTTCTCCCGTACGTTATCATTTATTTTCATCATAGAAATCATTAGTTTTGGGATATATATTGACCAATTTTCACGTACGGGTTATTAAAATCGTGAAAGAGGACCTGAATTGATTGAAAAGACCTTTATAGGCGGCATCTAAGCGTTATAAGGCGTATTGAAATTCATTTACATCCGTATCAATTGCCGGTATCTATTCGAGAAGTGTGGTTTCGCTAACATGAGCTTTTCCTATTTCTCGGTGATATAATATGAACTTGTTAAGCATGTAATTAAGGACATTTATCGTATTTTTCTCCTTCGATTCTAGGCCATTATCGTTGTTCACCTCGTTGTAGTATAATCTATATGATATTAAGTAAGGTAGAGGTCGTATCAGAAGTGGCGTTTTAAATAATCGTAAGTTTCTCGGGACGCTTTTGTTTTCGTTAGTAAGGTTAGGTAGTCATTATTGGTATTCCTTGTAAGGATTTCAGGAAACAGTTAGTAAAAACTAGAAGGGGGGACCTCTATCTAGTTTCAAATGTTTAATAAGGGTGTCATCTTTGTATTAAGTAGGTTGTAAGGTTTTTCATCATATTTTTCTACGTTGTTTCAAATTTTCGCGAAGTTTGTAAGAAACGTATCATTAATATGAACCATTTGAAATGGTTTAGGAGGAAAGTCACGATAGTCTTCCGAGTCTTTGATGGTATTTCCAGTCTTCAACTTAAGTTTTAGAGCTTTAAAGTTACTATAGTGGGGGTAGATGCTAGTTGCCTTACCTGAAACATAAAGTCCTATGGTAGGACTTGTAGAATACTTATTTATGTAGGCGTACCTATCATTGAAAACGTCTTCTTAAGAGATTCTATGATTTTAGGGGAAGTTTGGAGGAATTTAGTTGGTTTGACGATTTGTAGGAAAGTTTTGAAAGGCAAAAAAAAAATTGAAGATCTTGTTTAATTAACTGCCAAACGGCGCCGACGTCTATTCCATCTGCTGAGTTAACGGACCCAGTTTCACGCGCTTAGCTATCATTATTGACATATTTTATGTTGAAATGTGAAGGTGTGTAGCTACCAATTAAATTGACAGGTTTCTCATCGTTGGTGTATGAAAAACCGGTGTTAATAGGAAGGTTAAAGTTTTAACTTTACTGGGGATTCGGGGTTGTCCCTTAAAAAATGTGTAAGGGCGTTGAAAATCTTTCCGCATTTCTTTTCTCTCTTTGTATATCTTCAGGATTAGGATTCAAAAAATGAATTTTCAGCTTAAAATTTTTCGAAGAAGGTTATCGCCAGCTCTAATGTAATATTTTCTAAGACATAAATCCTACATCAAATATTCTTTTTTAAACTTAACGTTAACCGTACGTTAAATAATTTTCTACATGTCAATTGTTCAACGGTCAAAAAACTTGCCGAATTCTTGAAAGTCGCTGTTGCCCTAATGAAAATCTTCGTTGAAATCTATATCCAACATGTATTGGCTAACGTAGTTAGTTAAATATTCTTGAGTGAGGGTTTCATTGATAGACATAATCCATCGTTCCTTATCGTAATACTTGGTGAAAATTGGGTCGAAGGCTTGGATAGCTTTTTTTTTTATAGAATCGGTGATGGATTTCACGTGGGTACTTGCGGAAGTCATTTTGATATTTTGTCTGGTTTGGGACTGGATAGTCGAGGAACTTGGCGATTTGCAAACGTAGGTACTTGGCAATTCAGCATAAAGTCATGCAACGTAGCTTTCTCGGCGCTACTTGGCGAATTTGGGAGTTTTAGCTTATGATAGCGATTTTAACGAGATTTATTAACGATTATAACGTATAAAAATAAAAAATAGTAGTGTTAAGGGGAAAACTTAGAATTTACAGCGAAGTTCGGTGTGGAAAGTAAAGTCAAAAGTCATTTGTTGTTATTTGTGGTTGAAAGATATAGGCTGTGAGACTTAGTCATTTTTTTAGTATGGAGACGCAGTAGTATTGACTTAGCAGTTTGCTAACTTGACGATCTTTAAGATTTTTGACGAGTAATTCCAACTTTTATTTTTAAGAAGAATCTGAAAATTAATTGTTGGTTTTTTTTTAAAAAAAGATAAACCGTCGTTAGCTCTAGGTTACTGTGAAAACCAATTTAGTTTGTAGAGGCTTTTCGCAAAAATCATTCCTCTACTCTGATATTAAACATAGAGTGTAACCGGAAGGTAGGTTTCTCTTCTATCTAAGAAATATATGATTAACTCAATAAGCACTATTTTTTCTTTTTTGATAAGATTGCATAATAGCTCTTTAGACGTTGCAACGTCGTCGATTCTAATCGTAATTGAAGTAACAGTAGTTTTGCGTGGTCCAGTTGTAGATATATTGTTTTAGATTTGGAAAACCGCTATCTGGTCTGCACACTAATTTGAAAGCCCAATTTCTTGTCTTATACCCTAGTGTGAAGTGGCTGTATACTATGCTTGACTTTACTGTAGACCCACAAAAAAAAATACTTGACTTGCAGTCGGTACAATCAACTGTAATTACCGTAAATTTGAATTGCTTAGCTGAAGTTACTACTTTTTTACCACATAATTACTTGATAATAAAGAAGGCCACCACTAAAATTTATCCAAGAATACCTCATTCATTTTCTCACTATCTTTAATTCAGTTCCATATACGAACAGTGAATCGATTTTGCTTTCAGAGGTTAAAATTCTAATTTTTGAACCAAATTGGACTTCGCCTATGGAAAACATGAAGATTGAAGGGAAAACTTTAATCATTCTCAAAGACGTTACCAAATTTATGTACTTATCATTATAAGAGTCCAAAATCTTAATACTCATCAATAATCCCAACAATTAACTTCTTCATATGTATAGAAATGAGTATTATCTTTTACTAATTGTTTAAAAACTCTTAAGAGACTTTTTTTCTAGTATTTCCATAAAATGGTTTTTGGAAAAACTATGGATGTATAGAATACGGTGAATGATATCCTGAAAATGAAAATCAGTTGACTTTTACAAAATTAAAATATTAATACCGCTGGTAATAAGTTAAAAAAATCTGTTGAAAAGCTTTATTCAACAACTTCTCTTCATGAAATACCCAATTCAAAAATGAAGAAATTGTAGCGAAAAAGCGTTTCCAGATGGTATATTAGTTAATTCAACTTACATAATGAGCAAAAGAAACTGACCTAGTTAATCTTTAGAGTTATTTCAACCCATCCACATGAAACTTTTTCTCCCTTCAATATACCAGTTACATCAATAATTATATCTAAAGACAAGAAACCTAAGCATTATCCAAATTTTTATTGATATGAATACATTATACAAAATTATATTCAATATTATGAAGTCAAATTGATTGTTAGAGACATTCTATATAACTTATATCAACGATTACTCTTTGAGTAAAACACGTATTATGCCTTTTCACTCTATAAATATATTATAAACAAAATCAATGTGGCAGGATTACAAATTTTGGGAATAAAATCTAAATTACAAGGGAAAGATACATAAAGTTATAGGTGAAAAAATCAAGTAATAGACGATATATGTAATTAACAAGATACAAAATTTAGTGAACTTAGATTATTACTCTTATAATCGCTATTGAAAAAGTTGAAATTTTATGTATATATCGTTTTACTCTGATCAATATCTTGGAAAATTATTACTTTCTTTATAAAAACGATCTTGATACAAAGCTCCATTTCAGGATCTACGTCTTAAATTAATTTTTAAGATAGTTTCAAGCTATTGTCAACAATTCTCATAATGTAATTGAAAAATTGAAGCAAGTTTTAGATTTGTTATCCATGAAACGTTTTAATTATGAAACAATTGTAACCGATACCTCAATAAAATAATTTCAGATAAATAACCAGACGATGCAACGAACAACCCAGCAACTTAAATATAACCTTTAACAGTATGAAATATTTAAATATTTTATTTGAATTCAAGAATATTATTTTGAACCTTTATTAGTTTGAAAATTCTTTTTGTATCTACTTTTATTTTCGCGATTTCATTAGCGAATAATGCGTTAATATCGAAAGTTCATCTTACAAGATTAATGCGTTACGATTTCAGTGTAAAATTCTAAATATATCCTTTGAATATAAATTGAAGCTTCAGGTATTTAGATTCCCAACATTATAAATTTCCAAAATGCTTTCATAATCGCATTCATAACCAGTAATCACTATGAGAAAACTTATACCTATGAAAAATAAAATGAAATATAGGATTTCATCGTTAAAATTCTCGTTAAACTATAGATTATACGTGTAAGACCCATATTTTCTTTCGAAAAAAATATGTCGTATATAATCAACTCGGTTATGAGTTAACAAATCAAGCATTTAATAACACATTACGTGTTAGCAAGTCCTTAGTCGCCCCGATTTCTGATTGGAATCGTTAGTCGAATTAATAAGTTATATGTGATTAAAAGTGGGTATAGTTGAAAGTACTTAGTCGGAAAGACCGCTAACTAGTCCCCACTTTAATTTTTATGGGGTATTACTTGGTTAATTTCCCACATTAAATGATTTATTTCAATTATTTATACTTCATATATGTTCATAAGTTTGTTAATACTGGAAACATTCTGTTTTGAAATATTAGTACTAGTATGTGTCACAATGTCATTTTGTAAGAACATTAATCCATTTTTTTCATATGTGTTAATAATGAGTCCTATGTGCCTATAATATCTTTTGTTTACTAGATGCTCCAAACATTAGTTGAATTTTATTTCATTGAAACATTAAGCTCAATCACTGTAAATTAAATGCATCAATGTTTCAAATCAACATTGATGATGTTAATATCGTTAATCTTTTGATTATTTTCCTTTTTTTTCAATACCTATTAATCATATCATTTGTTTACGTATCGAAGTATTTGAATAACTTACTTATTGCTATGCAAAAACTTTTACCGAGCTTTATTTGAATGAAATATTGTTATAAACTTGATTATATTGTTATTCCCATTGATTTACTTGAATTATAAATTCGTAGACTTTTGTTTACTCTATAAAAAACCATCGCGTCAATTATCAGTCGTTATTCATTCATTATACCGAGTTGGGATAATATTTTTAATAAAATATAGTGATCAATCTGAATAATCATTTGAATCCATAGTAAATTAGATCATTAAGAAATTACAATGAGTGTTTTTCACTTTAATATACCATACTAATAGATTACTATTATATTATAAATACAAAATCCTGGGACTATATGAGTCTTTCTTCAAAAATAGATTATCAACTTATGAGAAATGTTTTAAATATTGATTAAAGTCTTATTTAATATCTTTTCCTCGTTAAAGATAGTATCAACCATCTAATTCATAACTTTAAATAGATATTATTTACATGATTCTATCTGTCAAGAGTATAAGCTTAATGCTTATGTATATATATGAATTATATTGGTGTTTTGATTCATGTTATTCAGTTCTTATTTCAAATGCTTGTTTTAATAATAATGATCCTCATTTTTAGGGTCTTGGTTTAATTTTTCGATTGATAGGCTTTAATTTATCTTTGAATGAAATCTTTTGGTGTTATAAGCGCAACAAACTAGTCATTTAACGTATTTCATTATCTTTACATTATCTGATCTATTGATATTAGTTGAATTGGTATAATGAAGTTTCTTGACGAAAAGTCCGGTATTTGCCACGAACGTCAGTATTATATATCAAGATTGAAGATTTGGTGAAGTTCAATTATGTATTCTTCATTGAAAGTTTCATCAGATCGTATTTATAAAATTTGAAATATATTATATAACGTTACATTTTCATTCTAAAGGTGGTAGTTTCTACGAAAACCGTAGTATAGATTTCTATTTTCATTATATTTAAAATTATGATATCGTTTTGTGATAGTAGTAAAAATGGATTATAAGTTGAAGGTTTTATTTTTAATATAGTTTTGACATACTTGTATTACGTTGAAAATCAGTCAACACTCGTTCTGGTTTATATGTAAAGCAAGTTATAGCATCGTATAATTATATGAAATTGAAACCTATTTAATAGTTCAATACATAACTTCAATAAAACGATCATTTTCTAATGTATCGTAGATTATATATGAGCTTAACTAACTTTGATATTATTAAGGGGGAAAATCTGTTTAATGAAACCATTGTAAACTATTAAACTTATAGTCGTAGCAACAAATAGCTACTGGTTTTACTTCTGGATTATGAGCGATTACTTGAGGACCTAGTTTCTTACTTTATTACTATATGTTTAGAAGTCTAATATAGAATGTTCCAAAAGTTTTTCGGTGTGTTTATATTAAACTTTGTAGACCATCTTTCAGTGGAATGCTAGACATCAACGTAGGTAAATTTCAAATCATTTTTGTGTATAAAATTTTCAACCTATCGTGTGAAAAGTCTGATAATCTCAATACAATTGTTGGTAGGCTATTATCAGTTCAATTTGGTCAATTCTAATTTTTTATAGACGTACCTGGTGTATTGCATTAAAAATTGTGATCTGTTAATTGTGAGTTAGAAATTCATATAGCTGGTGTGCATATTAATTTATATGAATAACAGCTTCTGACATGCCATACTTTGAATTGGATACTCTACTATAGTTCATTTACAGTCAATACAATCAACTTGTAGTTAATATAATCAACTTACATTTAATATAATTGATTTAAATGTATTGTAATTGAATGATATTGAAACATTAGCTACTTTTTGTTTTTGGCATGTGTGTGAATGTAATTGATTACTTATCAAAGGTAACGTCAGGATTTCCTTTCATTTATGTCGGTATTACTCCACCTATTCCATCTGGTTTTGCACCGAAAGTTGACTCTTATTGCAAGCTTCCACCCTATCATTCGAGGAATAAACTTTTTATATTTCACTTTTAAGTCTTTCTTCATAAGAATATACGCTACGAATATTATACCTTATTCTATTAGGTCCGGGTAGGATTTCTGTATATATTATCCTGGTTAGTATCCAATTCGTTGGGGAATTTTCGTTCCTTTTTTATTATGTGCCGACTGATTGTTGTATTTCGCGATGCGAATGGTTCAATTGTTACTATTTCGAATCCTTTTTGAAAATTTATTAAGAAAGCTTCCGTTATAACATCAGTATCATTGTTGTTACCGGTAATTTATTGAAATTTTTCAATTTTCACGTTTATTATGCTTCCCTTAATAGCATTATATTATTCATTCAACGGTTTTAATTGATTGTTGAGGGATTAAAAATATATGTGAGTCTTGAAGAGCAATTATCAATGATTAGAGATATCTAATACAATCATAACAGTTTGGGGATAATTTTAAAATTTATTGTTAATTATTATACCGATGTCGAATCTTATCATTATGCAGTTAATTTTAAACTTCAATACGTTTTGTTTCACGTCTTCACATTTGACGAATTTCCTGTGTACGAAGTTGCCAGTGGTCTTAAATCTTTTGTGGACATATTTTCATGATAAACTATAACAAAAAATACGATTTGAGAAGTTGGATCGGAATTACAAACAAAGGTATTGTTTATAAAGATTATTAAGATTACCGTCGTTCAAACTACAGATACCATGTTGATATATTTATTTGATTCATAAATTAATTATTATATCCCCTTGTTTTACCTGTTATTGTTGTGTTGTCTGTTCGTACAAAGGTATTCTGGAATTTCGGGTTCTATTTTAAAGTAAAGACTAAGCTAGAGGTAGTAATCCACTATATCATCATCATTACAATAAGTACTCATGAGACGGATAAGTTATGAGTTGGAAGTCTCGAGAGAAGGTAGTCGCATAAGAAAGCACGAGACAGACAGGTACGTTCTCAAGGTACAACAAAGTCCGGAAGCCAAAAAGAAAAGATAATTTCCTTATCATTCAACAGCTACAACCTTGCCATAATTCTCAACAAGAACTTTCTAGTCCCTATCAAAGGCCTCGATCAGATTAGGGAAATGAAATTCTGACACAGGTTTCTATTGCTCCTCGTGAACCGTAAAGCCTTTTTATTTAAAAAAATATTAAACCTAATCACTTTTACGAAGGCGTTGATCCACTCATCTATCCAATATATGTTTCGCTTTCCAATTCTTAACATCTAATTCGTCGTCTTCTTATTTAACTAGTTGAGGCGGTGGTGTAATTCTATTAAGTAAATCGTTTACAAAATCGCGACCGAATAATAAATAAACAATATCAACAATTAGGTAAACCCGTAAACTTATTGACAAATCCAAAGTTACGCCAAATCATTAACCTTTTTAACGATTGAGTATATCCATATACGCGGTGATGACAATATACCATTTTTTATAGAGGTTTGTAAACCTTTCTCAGCTTTAACTATATTTTATCACCTACAACAGATTTATATTGACCATGACCTTAGACTTATCTATTCTTTGCCTTAGTAGGGACAATATCCAACGTCCATTTTACGTTACGTTGTAAATCTTTTGGTATAAACTGAATTTTAACCTGTTTAAGTGGCAGAATGGTTGTAAAACTATCTACTAATGCTATAAGTTTGAATGCGAATAGATATTGGTCAAGACTTGCTTCCATAGTACGCGAGTATATATTATTAGGGTTCCAATATAAAGCCGGTACAATATTCTGCCAATGTTACCTAGGGTATTCGGCCATAATATAGCGTAAAGCTTACTCTAATTTTTAATTATTTGTTTCTACTTATTCGTCAGCCTATGGAAAATAGGCTATTAGTATCATAAAACATGTTCCAAATACTTTGCACAATCTTTTAAAAAATGTTAAAACAAATTTAAAATCTCTATCTAAGATAATGTGTCGTAAATGAAACCAGTCGTATAATAATAATTGTCGAACCATAACAACAACACAATCTTTTGCAGTATAGGTTATATAGCTAGGAATGATGAGTATTGTCCTAAATGTTTTTAATATAATAGATATCATGGCGTCAAAAATTCCCTTCCACACAATATCTAAGGTATGCCCTTAGATAACACCGGTAGTAAAGCGACAACAAAATCTATACAAATTGCATACATTAGTTCCTAAGGCGCATAAATAGGCTCAAAACGGCCAAATGATTTCTGAATATGTTTTCGTAGTTCTCCGCAATACATATAATCCCTAATATATGCTTTTACAAGCTTGTGTATTCAACGAAAATATACTTCATCTAAGATTACCCTTATTCTCTTGGGTTCGAATGGTGCTTTTTATTATATGATTCGACGAAAATTTCCTACACGAATATTGTAAAAATCATAAGTCTCTCCTAACCACTCGCGTCACAATTATGCAATAAGTGGACAATTAATCGAAATAAATGACCAAGTTAAAAAGTATTAAAATTCATATTCTCATCATCTTTATTATTTTCGAAATTTCGCAAAATTACATTTCAAACTAATTCCTCGCGATATCCCGTCCAAAAGCGAAGTCGCATATTCTCATTCATTTGCGCCTTGATGAGATGTATTGGGAAACAATATTCGTCCACAACTCACAATTCATCGAAAATTGAATTTAGTACAATCAAGTTTATCCTATAAGGTTAATTATTCTCATAAAAAGGCAGATGACTAAGTAAGTGGAGTACCAAATGAAGACGTCCTGCAAAATATACTGCATCTGTTGGTATAGCTTTAGACGTTGCAACGTTGTCGATTAGATTGATCGAAGTAATAGTAGTATTGCTTGGTCAGAGGGTAGATGTATTGTTCTAGGTTTGGCAGACCGCTAACCAGTTTGCACAGTAATTTGAATGGCTAATTGATTGGTCCGTTCCCTTGAGTGAAGTGTAGCGTACTACACTCGACTAATATCCAATGCGATAAGTCTGCACAAACCAATACAATCAACTTGCAGTTCACTATAGTTAACTTTACTGTAAGTAAAGTTAATCTACTGCACTACATGTAATACTATTCCAATACTGGCGGCCTTGTAATTTGTACGCGAATGCTATTGTGGCTAACCAATATTTTTTGAATGCCACGAAATAAACTCCTCATCAACTGGTTACGCCCTTGTCAATTCCAATTAACTTACATATTAAATTGCACCCAATTGTATGAGAATTAACCCTATATAACCTCAGTTGCTCCGTTGGCCAGAGGTCTGAGTTTATTAACTCCTATAAGAAGTTCTTCCGCTATAAGCTTTTGTAAGCCTTCACTTTAATCATGCCATTTGAACAGATTATAATCATTAATCCCCTAGCAACCTTCTAGTTTTCCAACATATCCCTGTCCATTGTCACGTGATTTAGGCTTTCCAGGCGGCTTATCAACATAGCCCTCGATACGTATAGTTAGCTTATTACTATCCACAAACCTTTTTAGGGCCTTATTTAACACTGCCTTCATCATGGTATTTGCGAGATTGTCTTTGCCATCGATTTATCGGAATGCCTTAATTTATCTCCCTTCGTAAGCTTTTCGTAGTACAATTACGTCGATCATCAGGTGTTTTTCGCTAGTAGTTTCGAGCTTCGAAAGGTATTCGAAACGGCTTTTCGAGTCGGTATAAATCACTACCGGAATTAGAGGAATCTTTAGCTACCTGATAATAATCTTAAAGGTTTCCTACTTTATTAAACCTACGATAAAGCCTGCCATTATACCATATACTTCCGATACCAATACACTTCGTATAATCCTTTTACATTTGACAGAGATCCAATAAATTGAGCTGCCGATAATACCAAACTGATTTTCCCGTTTGTCTTCACTAACAATAGTTATTAGTAAACCAATTTATAAAGATAATTATGTGTTATTTACAAAAGACCCGTTCATGAAAATTATCAATTTATCCTTCAACAAGTCGATTAAAACTATATTAATCCCGCGATCCAAATTTTGTATCTACCACTCGAACCTTTTATTTAGCAGGTTAAAGTCCTTATCCGTTAGTTTTTATACTTATATGGCGATAAATAGGTTGTCAAAAGCTCTTAATTAATATAAAGTATTAATATAACTTCCTAGAATATGATGTTTTAAGTATCTTTAAGCCATAGCCTCGTTAGTTTTGTTAATTATAGCCAAAATAACACTCTATTATTTTCAATGAAAGTTAAGACTGACATTAATAATACGTATGAGGATTGAAGATTTATTAAAGTTAGGTTAACTATCCCCCGTTAACGTCGTTACTGACTTATGATTTCACACTTTAAAGTCTTTCATCATCTGTTATTCCAATATTATCTAGCCAGTTGTTTCGACGAAAAGGGTATCGTTAATTTATATACCTACCATGTTGAAATCCTTGTCTTTTACGTTACTAACACAAATAGGTTATACGTTAGTGGCTTTATCGCTAGTCGTGATGAAAAATACGACCAATAGGTTCAAAACAAATAAACGCTTGTTCCAGCTAATCCGTATAGTAATTTAATATATTGTATTACCGTGCCTAAAAAGTAAATAATACGGAGTTCCTATAATAGTTTTAAAAATACGATCCGTAATAAATCCGTTACTAATTACTTATAAGTTTACGTTATATTATAACCATTCAACGTAAACTTGCCTACAGTTTTAACCAACAAACTTACTATTAAAACAATCACAAAACTCTAGCTAATCTTTTAAATAGTTAATAACTGTATAAAATTATAATTTTAATCTTTATGACCGTATTCTGAAACGATTAAAGGTAATTTTTCGTACGACTGCCCCGTGGTCTTACCCTGAACCTCATAAATAATTTTCGACTTGAAGATCATAACGGTTGGGTTTTGAATATTAAAATTAGTTTTCGATACGAATAATATAACCCCTCGAGTTAATAAGCCGTTAATTTTGATCTTATTACTTTTTTTTAAATAGGTTTACGAAAAGTTTTAATAATCTCTTTATTTCGACACTTCAATACTAAGTTTTTGTTATCCTTCTTTTTCCTGTTTACTCAAATGATATTGTAAATACGACCCGATATATATTTGTCTTTTTTCAACTTTTTATTTTATGACGGTCGTTCGCGTCAACGACATTTCATTGGCTTATAGATAACGGGTAAAAAGAGTTCGTATTAATTTAATCGATTGCTTTAAGGTTCTTCATCATTAATAACTCTAATATAAGGCTGAACTTAAGTAATTCGAAAAGTTCAAAGGCCGTTAATAATTTCGGAAACTACTTTGGAGTTCGTAATACTTAATATATTGTATGGTATCTTTTATTTACCCACCTCCTACTACATGAAAACTTCACTTTATAATGGTGAAATAAGTATATAGATTGTTATAGGGCCAGTTTTGGTGTTAAGGGCGTTATTCATCTGACGGCGTACCGATTCTCTTCGTAATTACCTTAAAGGTTTTCTATAAGCCGCGAAGCGTTTCTAAATACTTACTGAGAACGATGATTTATTCGTTAAGTGTAGGTACGCTTTAAAGAACAGAAGCATTGGTACTAATCCATTAAGACCTACAGTATCATTCAATATTTCTACTTCCATTTTTAAACGTGCCCCCGAATCCGTAAAACTTTTAATTTCCAATGTAAGGATGTTATACGCTCGTAGAGATAGGGCGTATACTCTTTTCACCTTCCTAATACTTTAGTACGCTTTTAGAAGTACCTATTGGCACTAGATACCTATTATTTCAATATCTTTTTAAAACTTTATCGGGGAAAAGTTGGTACCAGCATCCTAAACGACGACGTCAAATAAATCTAGGTACAAGTTAATTTTCAATATCCTTAACGTTTCCCACGTGTCTTTTGTCTAAAGGAACTTTAAAAACTTAACCCCGTAAAACGAGGTTATGGAATCAACGATATAAAGGATAAGCTTATTACTGAAGAAACATATATCGATGAAAATTTCGTAATTACAATTATTATTATCTTTTAACGTAAACTTAAATCTATGGAGGGCTTAGGTATACGTTTAATAGTGGTAACTAAAGTCTTTTAATAGCTTCTAAGGCAAAATATCTCACATCGTTATACTTTACGGACTTTAGCACTTTATGTAGCCGATTAATGGCTAAATAATTGAATCGTTGGTAAAGTCAACGTATCTCTAGTTTCGTTAAATTTTACACTATCATTCTTAGGCCTTAAAAATGAAACCTTAGATTCCCCTACTCAAAATCGAGTAAAAAACTTTAAACGTTTTTAACTAAGTTGTTTACTTTGACGTCGACATTCACACCGAAAGACTTTATGTTTTTTAAAAAAGGAAAAAAAGAAGGTAAGAGACTTAAGGATATAAAATATAGTCTCTCACAAAACAATTTAAACTACCGTTATCTCCGATAACTATAATTGTTTCCCTAAGCTCAAGTTAACTTTAACTTTACTGATATAGTATTTATTGATTTTAATAGTTATAGTGGTTTCCCTTCGTAATACTATATATTATAAATAGCCTTTTAGGGAGTACCTTATTGCCTCTTTGTATGGAATAATACTTTGAAACGAGTAATCCGTGCAACAATCGCAACGTTTAAAAGTATACAAAGGGTTAAGGGTTTATTTAAAGTAAAGGTAGAGGTTTTTACCACCTAAACGGTATAGAAAGGCATATTCAACTAGTTATTAGGCCGCGTCGAAAGTAGTATCTTCATGCTACTTAATCTGCTTAAGGGCGTTGGCGCCGTTAATTAGCTCGTCGCCTTTTAAGTATAAAATTTAATCCAAATAGTTTTACTCAGAAGCAGTAGGGTATTTATCGTAATATACTGCCTTTTTGGTATTACGATCGGCGAGGGGGTGCCGAGTTAACTAAGAATTAGCTCTACTATGAATTTAATAACTTTTACCATTACTATGACGATAGTACTAACCGTTGACAGGTTCGCTTAAAGTTTACACTTATTAACTCCATCGTAATTATTACCTCTAATCTAAGGCCGAAGTTTATAAGCCAAATCTTAGGCGTTATAAATGCTCGTACTTACGGTTGACGTAATTAACTACCGTAAGATTTTCTTTATTTACGTTAATAAAGTTGTTAGCTCAAAAGTTCATACCAAACGAGTTTGTTATACGCGCTATTACAGTGGTAAACAAAAAGCGCAACTGGTTGGAAAGCTTTTATAAGTGGTATTTAGATGTTATAAGGTGTATTTGAACTCGTTGACACCCGTAACTTCCATACGTACCTGTTTGTGAAGTGTAACTTCGCTAATATAGGCTTTCTCTATTACTTTTTGGCATAATATTAACTTATTAAGTATTCAATTAAAAACGTTTATTAGTATTTCCTATTTTTTTCTTTTTCGTTATCATTATAGTTCACCGCGTTGTAACCCAGTTTATATCATATTACGAGAGGTAGACATCGTATTATGAATAACCATTTATACCATCGTAAATCTAGTGGAATGTAGTGGCTTTAGTAAGAAAGGTTAGGTAGTAATTTTTAATGTACCTTATAAGGATTCTGGTGAATATTGAGTAAAAACCTAAAATAAAAACCTCTATACATTTAAGAATATTTTAAAATGGTATTATCTTAAAGTCAAAGAGGTTATATAGCTTCCAGTTATTCATCTCTACGTCGTTTCTAATTTTAGCGAAATCTGTAAAGAGCATATAAGTAACAATACCCATTTTGATAGGTTTGAGTGAAATGTTACAATAATTATCCCAACCCTAAATGATATTTCTTGAAAATTTAAGCTTTAAAGCTTCCGAGACACGGTATTAAATGTAATTTCCAGTTATCTGGCCTGAAGGATAAAGTCCTGTGATAAGACTTGTAATAGGCTTTCATATATAGGCAAATTTTGAAGAGAAAGGGTTTTAAAGAGCTTAAAAGTCAAATAGCTAAAGGTTGATAAGTACTGAACGGTTTTAGGAGGCCTAATGATCTTAATTGATTAACTGGTGTAAAGCGCTTACGTCAATATCGCTAGCCGCTTTAGCGTCTGCTGTTTCATGTACTAAACTGCCGCTAAGGGCGTAATCTGCGCTATTACATAAAGTTACTAGACTTCTGATTAAATGAATAGGTTCCATATCGCTAGCATATAAAAAAGCTTAACTTGGATAAGAGTAAAGCGAAAGTCCCCTGGATCGAGTATAAGGGCGGTAATGTTGCTTAATAACCTTTCCTTTAAGTTTTAGGCTTTGAAAGAATTTTTCAAGTTAATTTAAAAAGAGGTTTCACCAACTGAGTAAAGCCCTTTTATAATATATTAATCCCTCAGCGTTTAAGTTTAGCTTTCAACTTCAGCTTAATTTTGTTTTTTTTATACATATCAATAGTCTAGTTTTTGAAGACGTAATGGAAATTTAAAAAGGCGCGGATGCAATAGTCAAGTTCTTTGCCTCCATTTTATTCAACTATATAACAGCCGAAGAAAATTGCCAGGTGCCTTTTAGTTAATTCTTCGTGAACGTCTTTCCTCCTAAAGTTACTGTTATAGTATTTGGTAAAGATAGGTCTAAGCACCATAATCTTTTCTTTCCTAACGGGGTTGTTAATAGCCTTAAAGTGAACGTTAACGGTTGAAATCTTAACTTTCTTGTCTATATAAAACGTATAAGTCGTGTAGGGCAAGGGGCTTGGTGATCTTAAGTGTAGTGACTTATTATAAAGTCGTATGAACCCTTAGTGACTTTGGTAACTTGGGGTAAGGTTGCGTAACGTGGCTTTCTTAGCGCGAATTGGTATTTTCGCTTAAAACAGCGAACTTAAGGAGTAAAATAGTGTGACAAGTGAAAATAGTAAAATAAGGGTAAAGATTTGGTATAAAGGGTAAAGTCGAAAGCCGTTATTGTTATAGGTTGTTTGGCATAAGGACTTAGTCATTTTTCTTATAGTAGTAGCAACACCCATACTAATACTGACTTAGCTATTTGCTAACTTGCAGATCTTTAAGACTTTTCACAATTAATCTCAACGTCTTAGAAAAAGGTCAATAAATATTTCCTAGTATTTTTATATAGTGATACCGTCGCCTACTTCCAGACTGCCGTTATAGACCAACGCAATATAAAAGTCTTCTATGTTTTTCTACCGTTGTGGACTGGCGCAGTACTAATAAAGGCCTTTCACAAAAATCTTTCCTATAACATAGCCGCCGTAGCCGTAAAGTATAAACAGAAAGTAACTTCTTCTTTTACTTAACCAATCTGTATTCAACCTAATAAGCACTAATTAGTATTGGTAGGGCTTTAGACGTTACAACGTTATCGATTCGATTGGTTGAAGTGACAGTAGTATTGCGTAGTCAGATGGTGGATGTATTGTTCTAGGTTTGACAGAACGCTCGTCGATCTACACAGTAATTTGTATGGCCAATTGCTTAGCCTGTGCCCTAGAGTGAACTGCAGCGTACTGCACTCAACTTACACCCAATGCGGTAAGTTTGCACAAAGCATTACACTGAACTTGCAGTTCAGTATAGTCAACTTTACTGTAAGTAAATTTGATATACTGCACTGCATGTAATACTATTCCAATAACTTCCAATGAATAGGAGTTCAAGAAAATCGAGGTATTAACGAATCGCTGATTTTATCTGTCTGTAAACAGGATGATTAGTAAAGTCTGATTTAAAATGCCTCGGGTAACTTTTTAATAGATAAAACCAATTATTAGTAAAGGGTTGCCAACTAATATTACTCGTAAACGTTTTTAAGTCTACATAAGACACGCAATCTTATATTTTAAGGGTCTATGATTGAATGCGACCCGAATCAAATGGCGAATTGAAAATATAACCGGTTCGATAAAAATATCTGAAACAGGTTGTTTTCGTTGCCAAAAATAGGGGTTTTAAAGGTAAGAAAGCATAACTTTCAATTCACGTTCGAAGCTTCCATTAATCTGAAGCAAAAGTTAGCGTATTCAATCTGTATACTTTTATTTAAACCGATTATATAAATAGTCTTATGTGGACGTAAAAGGCTTATTCTATTAAGACTTACAATAAATAACTATAGATTGCGTATAACGTAGTATCTTTTTATGATTACTTACTTCAAATCACCCTTGGTTTTTTCCCCTATACAAGTAGGGTTTTGTTAAACTTTTAAAGTGGACTTGATAATTACGCTAAATAAGGTATTATTGACCCTAAAAATCATACTACTCCTAAATACATTTAGAATAACTTTAAGTTACAAGGAAAAGAAATATTCCGAAAGCTTCAAATTTTTTCTTCAATTATTAAAAAGCAGAAAAAGTATATAATAACTCCTAGAAGTTACAATAACCAAGAGCCAATATATGATTCATTTGGCAATGAAGAGACATACTTAGTAGTGAAAATTTAAAAAGAAGCTTCTAAATTTGTAAGGTGTTTTTAAAAAAATATTTCGAAAGATGGTAATATCTTTAATAAAAACACGACAAACAGGACAAAATTCCTTTAATATTCGATTTATAAAGCTTTAAACCAAAAACAGTGAATGTCAAAAACATTTATGGGTATAACCTTACATCGTTCGAGTCCATAATAACTAACAAGAGTCAACCGATTGCGGTGATTCAGCTATACTAAAAGTTAAGAGAAGAAATTTATAACGTTTACAATAGTGATTCATTTCTTATCACAAAGAAACTCCATAATATAATTTTGTAAAAGCAACGGATAGGCGTTCAAAATGACGCATTTATTATATAGTCGTTAATTTACAACCACTCTATTTTTAACTACTTCTTAAAAGGTTTTCTATAGTACGAGAACTGTTAATACAAATGATAGTATATTATTCAAGAATTCTGTACGTTTTTAGTTGTATAAATTATCGAAACATTAATCGAAATTTTTTTCGTCTATATTGAACCAGAAATAGGGATAACGGTTTAGCTTGACATATTTTCAATCATAGATGAGCGAAACCTTTATGATTTAGTCCAAAGGAATTTCGATTAGACCTGTATCCTTTTAACCGGCAGAGTATTATTTGCAAATTCGCTTTAATTGTATAAAGTAAGTTAAATGAGTTATATCAATATGTGTGCCTTAGTCTCCCCTTACTTTTGGCACATTTTCAAGTGTTTTGATGCTAAACGAGGCATCTCGATAACGTAATTCGTCGCGAACGCGATCTGTTATCTCATCAGTAACCTTAAAACCCTCAAATTTCTAAATTAGGTACACGATTGCATCCAAAAAAAGGGTGCTTAATTAAGTTTTTACAAGCGTTTTAGTAAAATAAGGCGTACTTACAGACTTTGTAACGGCACAAAAAGTAGGAGAATCCATTGCGAATTCAACGCCAATTACAAGTATAGGAGTAGATTTGTCCAAAGCTCTAGTAAACGTAAAATAAATTTGATGGTTACCAATTACTATTTCCGTGTGTAAAGTAACCATAAATTATACTTCATCAATACCTATGGCCCATGTACGGGCTTTTAAGGCTCCCTTTCAATCTGCCTAAAAATGTGTATTATCCTCGCATTCCATAATGATTTCCAAACGCGTGTATTTCGAAAACCTCCTCACCTTAAATATAAATTTATAAATTTATACCATATAAAGAGTGGTTGCGTCGATTAAAGGGTAAAATAGGTATTAATATAAAGCGGTAAATATAAAAAATTCGTTTTTAAGGAGGGAGACGTATTTTAAAATCATATATATCGTGTTTCTAGGCTGAATAACAACCATAATATTAAAAGTGACTTAACGAATAATAGGTTGCGTAGCCTCTTTATATACTAAAAAAGGAATCTTGTAATAGCTGTTTTTAAAGTAGACTATATTCCTAAACATCAGTACATTTATACTACGAAAAAATATTCAATGGTTTGTCAACAATACGATTATATCCAGGCGATCGATCAGCTAAATTTTAGCTGTCTTTCACAACAATGTACGAGAATCTTCAGATTCATGCCCAGAAGCATAGAAAGTCCAACACGCTTTAATGGTTGAAGGAACAGAAAAACCTATCACACTATTAATTGTCTCGCGTTTGGTTACAGACACCTCCTTAATAATATAATTAGGGAAATATATCTTTAATTGAGTCTTGAACAAGAGGGACTTGTCGATATCAGTGTCGAAGTAAAACATATGGTTTTTACCTGTAATTTTGGCTCTCATAACAATTTGTAGGTAATGATAGTCATCTATGACGAATACTACCTCCTTGGTGATAGGCTTGGCTATAAAAATATTAACATTCTCCGTATTATTTACGATATTATCTAGGCTAACTGCAGGTTAAATACTGTCTAACTACTGAATACACCGCTTAATATTTCTGGAGTAAAAGCCGTTCTTTTACGAATAAGTTATCAAATATTGACATGAAGTATTACGTGAGCAGTAATTATTATCATAATACATACAAGATAAATAACTTCAATTTGTAATATTAGGTTCCATTACATAATATACCTTATTATTAAAGTAATACAAGCTTATTTAGCAAAACGCTCGAAAGTAATCAAAATAGTCAGAATCCGAATAATTAGCATCATTTACCCCTAAATACATATTTTTAACTTTATACTTACGATTACGGTCCCGCTCGACACGTTTGTGGTGAGGCCAGTATTTATCACATTTTTCCTTACGCTCGCATTCATTGCGACCACGATCTCGGTTGGCATATTCGCGATAACGATAGTCATGGTAACGCTTGCAATTATACTCTTTTGAGAGGCGTGTCTATTACCTTTTCATATTGTTCTCAGGCTTGCAGGACTGGTTCTCATCTTTGCGAAAATACCTGGATTCATGCCTCTCGCGAACATCTAATAAAGAAGGCTAGTGGTTGAGTTATTGTTTTATTACTACAAAAAACAACATAATCTTTAACTTTTCAACCTCAGCTAGGTAATTCTTTATAGTTTTCATACGATATGGTGCAAACAAATACTACTAAATACCTAAGTTAAAGGCGAACCAAATATCAATTATAAAGTTACACGACTTATCGTTATAGCGATTCTTCATACATATCGCTATTACGCAACATATATTTACCTAAATATACTCACGTAGCTTATTCTCGTCATCTCATAGGTAATATAAAGAAAACTTAATCTCTTTAAACTTAATAGTAGCTTACCCAGAATTGATAACGAAGTGGTTAACGAGAATATCCATAATATATACAAGGCCATAGCTGAACATTTTATAATTTTCGTACAAAGTAACTTCCGTATCTCACAAGTATATTACAAATTATAATTATAAAGTAGAAAACATCTTTACAATTTAACACTCGAATACTAGAAAAGTATATATGAAAGTGTTTAAGCGTTATTAAACGCTTTATACGTTGGTAAAAAGGATATCTTTACCAAAATAAATAATACCATATCCTAAAGATTAATATATTCGAGGTCAAATATTCTAATTTCTTTACGCTTTAGATGACGAGTACGGCTAACCAATCATTGCGTAGCTATCGTATTTATGGTTCCAAAAGATTCGCTATGGATTTGAAAACGAAAGCGGTGGGAATTAAAACAACGGTGACGAGAAAGCTCACGCTAGCGGCGGTAGCTATAATAATGGCGGCGAAAAAGCTTACGCTCGCGAAGGTCCCGAAAAGGTTCGCAATGGCGATAAAAAGGCTTACAGCAGTTAGCCTTCTTCGCTTTAAGAACATAAAGGGAACGGCTACCCTTAGAAGTATCCAAAGAAGTTATGAAAATGGATAAAGATTGGCGATAATGGCGAAAAAATGGTTTACGGTCACGAATATAGCGCTGAAACGGCTTACGGTCACAAGAATAACGGCTTTTAAAATTCAAACTGTCCAAACGTCGTATAATAACATTGTACCCCACGCTTCCTACAATATCACGTTATCTGAATTCTCGTCGTATGCTTATCATAAGCTTTACAACATCAGAGTTGGCCTGACCGGCTAAAGAAGATTCATCTCTTAGCTCTATAGGGGCGAGCGAACGGCGAACTAACGCAGGTTAAAAACAGACTAAAGGGGTATGAAAACGTAAAGCCGTAGGCGAATATAAAACCAGTAAAGGTATACGTGTAGGCTAAAGTAGCTTTGTTGGTTTCTTTAGTTAAAATAAAGGGAAAGTTATAGTTGTTAGCTTCGGCGTAATAGGTATGGACGTAAGTGATTTTATTTTTCTTTTGACTTTTTCTACACGAGTTTGCTGGCGTATACGACGAAAGGTTTGGGGATGTTTCAGTGTGATGCCCAGCTCTTACAACTTTCGCTTACTCATAAGTTGAGATTAATAACTTGTAATGCAAAAGATGGCGATATACGGTGGTGTTAAAGTAAAGAGATATTATTAAGAGGTTGAAAGATAAAGGGAAAAACAGGTGAGGAGTTGATATTTTGATAACAGAGCTATATGGTTGTAACTCGGCGCTAGTAACACAAATTAAATATTTATATGAATTATCATCGGTCTATTACCAAACACAATCTCAGCTTACAGCTACCATTAGTTATACTAATTATACGAGTAAACGTATTATGGTATTCCGGTCTGTATTTTAAAGTAAAAACTAAGCTAAAGGTAGAAATTTACCAGGCCATCATCATAACAATAAGTACTCATTAGGAGGATAAATCATGAGTAGGCAGTCTCGAGATAAGGCACTCTCGTGAGAAAGCACGAGACACGAAAGTATCTACTCGAGGTAAAACAGTTAAAAATTTTGTTCTGGGATTTCAAACTTGTTCTGTAATCTATATATCATAAAATACCTTGGATTGGTTTAGCTTAGCGATTTACGCCGTTTGAGCACTTTTTTTAAGGTAACATTACGATTTTGCACCGTCGACTTTGTCAATCTTTATCTATTTAGTGGATTATCATTTTTTGTAGGCTAAAATACGTATTTCAAACTTTTTATTAATACTATGGATGTGGATTAACGATTCTTTGATGTCTAGTTAAATGGTTTTAGCTTACTCTACATCTAGCTCACAATTTCAAAGGTACATTAAAAAAATTTATTGTTCATTCCCATGTTAGTTATACGAAACGTTTCGCCGTTAATAATCAATAAATATCGGTCAAACGTCGAAACCTTTATATTTATCTTGGATTTGAAGTTTTTTTTTTTTTATAAATAAAAAAAGATTGAAAGTTCATTTCAGCTCGTTCGTAAATAATTTATATATAATTTATAATCATTTGAGTGAAAATACTATCTCGTTGCTCTTGTAACAACTTCCTTGGTATAATTCATTATAAATCCATAGCGGATTTCGTTGATATTTGCCTAATAGATCAATCATTTAGAATGAAATAGTCGCTTGCGCTAGTAGTTGAACTGATAGTAATTACGACAATATGATATTAACTGTTTTATTTTCCATTATAGTTAATTGAGTATGGATTTGTTATTTATTTTTATTAACATATCTTGACGCAATTCGTCTTGAATTTTCGTTTAGTCGATCAGTGGTTTTAGTCATGACCTTTTAGATTGTCCTAGATTTAAATATCGTTTCATTTTAGCCTTTGAACTATTCTAGTAGCGTAAGTTTAATTACGACGCGGGTGAAAAGTTTATTACCATCAATCAGGTCGATTTTTTAAGGTATTTTCCCGGTGTATTTTTGGTGCCTTTAACACGTAGATTAACGGCTAACTCGTTGTCAGATTTCGTCTCATTCGATATCTAAGTCGTTATATATACTTGTTTAGGTTGTTAATCATTATAGCTATTCTTTTCTTTCGTTCTATATTAATTTTAGGTGGTTTTCAGTACTATCATTATTTCATAAGTTCGTTTACAATGATTCCAGACGGACTACACTGGTTAATCCTTTCTGCTTCAATTGTTTGGACTTTAAGGGTTTTTTTGTATGGCTTAATCTATGTAATACAAAAGACAACAAAACTGTTAATGTTTTAACTACCAATTTAGAGTTTGTAAAACTAGAGATATTGTAGGTTCAATTACATATTCCTAGATTTCTCCACGAAAAAACTTCACTTTGAGACTATAAATACAATATAAATGTTATTAATCATCCGTTTTTTTGTGTTAGGATCATCGGTAATTTCGCGTCCTACGTATTTCTTGTTTAACTTCATTAGAGCTTTACTATTATCTATAACTCTCCTTTCAGATTTGAGTTATAGAAGTAATTCATTTGTCATATGTGGGTACCCATCGTTTACTAGTCATGTTCGTACTAAGCTGATATGACTAATAATATCGTTAAGATCTTTTACTAATATTTGTAATCTTGCCTTCAAGTTTATAAAACTATTAATTTCTAACATACACATATTGTAAACTCTACGACAAAGCGCGTGCTCCCTTTCAACTTTAAAAATACTCTAGTAGACTTTAACAGACACTTATTCATATTAGATCCCAATTTACTTCTCATTCACCTGAAACTTTACCTAAGAAAAGTTGTTACAAACATCGTATACTATTACGTATGGTATGCCAAAGTATGAGTTAATCTATTGTATGCATAATATTTACTAAATTCATTTCATATTGATTATAAAGGCACCAAACTAAATCTGGTGTTTTCAGGTGTTCGGATACTGTCTATAATCATTGATGAAGAAAGAAGAGGAACTCGTGATAAGAAGCTGCCATTGAAATAGTTATAAGGTATGACCTGGTTATATAATTGTTTACGTGGCATAGGCGTGCTCAGGAGCAACGTGAATGTATAGTAAAAGCATGTTAATCGCTAGTGATAGATCCATGTCGACTACTAGCTTAGGCACCAACCTATAATACTACATCCGGCTCACCAGTGCTTCTTTTAACAAATTTTGAAACCATAATACGTTGTAGAAGGCCGGAATGCTTTGTAAGAGTGGGAAACATGCTAACGAGCGGCTCGAAATACTCTAAGGCGTTGTAAAAGGCGCCGTTCCTACCGTCGAAAATAAAACGCCGTAACGTGTTATAAAAGGTACTGGCATTCCTACCGTCGTTAATTACGTTAAAGTTTCTCCTTAATTATAAACCATCCACTTTCTCGTAGTATTAACATTGATAAACTTTTTGATTTTTATAACAATCAGTTCCGAATTCCTTCCTTTATATTCAATAATAATATCCCCGCTTCATCGTTATAACAAATAATTGAATAGTCGTTACGTTATATAAGGTTTAACTGGGAATAGATTTTCGTTTAAAATTCATCAAAATATTTTTCTAACATCATTGATTGTGTTATCTATAACCTATTGTCATTGACGTGAACTGTGTTCACAAATGAGTCGATTTAAAATATATTTACGGAACAATATATAAGCTCCATGAATTTTACTCGATTATGAAAGATCAACAAGTTAAATACTGTATGATAATGAGCTCCTTGTTCACGAATAACGTAAGCATCGGTGTTAAATTCAAGTTTTTAATTATTTCTATAACACATAAAATCTCAAGATTTATATATAGGTTGGTAAATGTAATTTCTAATATAAAAAAGGCTACTGAAAGTTTATTGGAATTTTATTGCGCATCCAACGCTTGAAAATGAAGTAAACAACTCAAGTAACGAACTATTTAATGTTATTAACGAGAAATTAAATAGTATATAAACCTCAGTTGTTACCGTTAAAACGGCGATGAATATTCGTTGCGCTATGTAACGTAAAATAGATACGCGCGGTAAAGGTTTAATGCTTTCATCCACGTCTATTCATGTGGGTGGTCGCCGTATTATCCAACCTATAAAAAAAGATGGAGAAAATTAAGTAAATAAGGCTTCATTTACCTCAATATCAATATTATAGTACATAAATAGTTCAACATTAAATTGAAGAGTTACAAAAAAGTTTGCCAAACTCGTTCGAAATATCAATAAAAAGTTAGGTAAATTCACTAACAAATGAACGAGGTACATATCCATAAAGGAATAAATTGGAATTTTAACAATGCTACCGGAGATTAAAAAGATATGATAGAAAAATTGAAGTTAATATCAGTTATAGAATTAAAAAAAAAACCCATCTATTTGTTATGTTGAGTAAGTATAAGTTCCGCGTTAAAATTGGTCAATGGATACATAACAATTCATTTGAGCCAATCGGCGAACCATGCGAAATATATTTTCAGTTTTTACGGCTACATACTAAAATAAATTCAAAACGTCGAATGTAATTATTTGCGTCAAGTTCGAAAACGGTTTCCAAATTATGTAAATATAAACCATTTAATTTAACTAATATAAATGGTTCTGGTGGTGTTTAAAACAAAAATAACCTATTAAGCACTTGAGTTGAACTCTCAAAATACTTTATATGTAATATTTGAGGTAATTTTACCCGTTTTCGCCGATGATAATCATAGCGAGTAATTCATAATTTCGAGATTAATATTTCGAAATGGGCTTAGTAACTGCTTGAACAAACTGTTCAATGTAAAAGCGAAGTTTTTCCTATTTAAAGTATTAAATTAGATGATATGCGAATTAATAAAAAAATTTACTGAGTAATTATCGTCAAAACAATCCAAATATTGAGAATCCTAACGTGTTTCATAACTCTCAAAAAAAAGTAAACGCTATCTCCGATCCTAAGAAAATTGAATAGATGAAATATTTATTTACAGTTTTATTTATTAGTTATTATATTACCGTAATTACGTTGTATTCAACCTCTTATATGTATAAAATACGTTAAACAAAGCCTTTACACTTTTCGTACGGCTTATAATTAGGACAATTGAATATTAAACTAAGTTAATAAGCGTGAAGTAATAACTATACTTTATGAAACATGGGTTGATGCCAATAATTGCAATATCATTACTATCTAAATCTTATACAAAATAAAAAAATGAAAATTTATTAATTGAGTTGTATTTGAATAATAATGAAATTTAGATACGTTAAACATTTTTTATTCACTCGTTCGGTTACATTGTTCCTTTCATGGTAGAATGTAGTGTTGAGATGTTATTCCACCTCTATTAGCTCGTAAAAGCGTTTCCACAAGCCACCTATCTAGTTAGAGCTGCGGTTGCTAACTATTATTTGGGAAAACCTATCAAATTTCCAATAATTGCTTAAACCCCATTTTTGTAGACTTTGACATCCATAATTTACATAAACTCCCGGGTAACTTTATTTCAGTGGTTTATAATAACTGTATAGTATTTTCGATCGCTAACTTATTCCTAAGGGGGTTCAATGACGCAGTTGTCGGATAACTCGTTTGAAGCGTTTCAAAATATATAAAATTGAAATAGTTCCCTTCAAATATATCACTAGTAAGTTATCCTCCTATAAAATTAATAATGATAGAAAATACATCGGACAACTCGATATAGCCCGGATACAAAATACTTCAACAATGATATAACAAGAATAACGTTGCGATCCGGGAAACTAGTGTGAAGGGGCTAAGCTAAAGCTGTTTCTTAAGACGGTCGGATACTACCTATTATCCTCGATGAAAAGAAAGAGGAATAAACATCCGCTAAGGAGCGGCTAAAGGCTACAGAAAGGGAGTGATCCGGTCACATAACAGGAAGATTTATAACATCATAGTTGCATGTCAACCACCAGGACAAAATCCCTGATAACTAATAGCTTAGACAACAGCTTATAACGTTACCCCCAGTGAACCCCTATTCCTATAACCCCCCCCCCCCTTTTTTTTTTTATGTATATATGTAAATACGTTAGTCAAAATAACTAACGTGAGTTAAGCCATTTACAATTGTCGTTTAATCTATGTAGGATAATGTGAATACTATAATTACTAGTCATTTGAACTAATGTAAGTTGATCTATCCACTACCTCTACAAGTTATTTTGACTAAAATTGTTTGAACAGCCTATTAATTCCATCTAAAAAAATAAATCAACGAACATATTACTATTACTAACTTATATAATTTGAGTTACCCACTACTATTACTAACATACATAGGTTAACTTAGATACTGTTACTATTAACCTACGTAAGTTAACTTTCCTTCTCTTGAGGAACCGGCCCAGTAATTAGTGAAAATAGAATTAAATTCAGTTTATTATCGGGATGGGTGTAAAGGCCCGGTATTATCCTTAAACGAGATAAAAGGGGACTCGAAAGCGTTGAAGGCCGCGGTATTCAAAAAATTTGAAAATGGGTTCCAAATCGGATACATATAACCTATCTATTTGACTAAAACCCATCGCTTTCAGGAGTTATTAATACGGGGGCAGCTTATTAAAAGCTTGTTTCGGGCTCACACAATGCCTTTCACCTGAAATTTAGGCTTGGTTTCACCATTATTATTGATAACTTTCATGACAGGTAATCAATAGTCGCGGATTTATTGGTTCAGAAGCGGATCAGATTCAGTTTGAATAAATTGGTTAATATTAAATTGAAGATTCCTATCCAGAACATCAAGTTCGACAATATAAGAATCGATGATACGTATAATATTATATTTATAATTATATTAGCCTATTCTTAGAAAAAATTAGTCTGGGTTATAGTTTTTAATAGAAATCTGACCATCATCACCTATCAAAACCCTTTTCGATAGGGATTGCTATCTATTAATAGCCTTCCTTATACGTTATTACTTAATCTTCATTATGCCATATATTGATTTCGTAACATCGCGAATGTACTGAACGATTGCTTCGGTTTTTACGTGTAATATCGTGGAAAAAAGATGTAAACTTTGGAAAGGCTTTATATAATTAGCGTTGTAACCGTGTATTATTCAAAATGGGTTGATACTAATAATATCAATATCTTCATAATTGAGCTTCAATTGATAAACGGTACAACAACCGATTGAATCGAATAAGGTATAGGAAACAATAAAAATATAGGTATATTTAATCCTCTTCATTTGCGCGCTTGGTGGTATTATCCTTTTCGTGGAGCAATAGGGTTCTTAGATGTTGCTTCACCCCTGTTAAAATTTTAAATCGTTTCTAAAACACAATAATTATTTAAAATTTCAGTTGTTAATAATAATGCGAAAACAAACTGTAAAATCGCCAATATCACTTCATAAACCGCTTCGCTCAAGATTTAATGTTTATTATATTCATTTTCTTTAAAGTAATAGCTTGACTTACATAATTGAAAATAATTATAAAGTAATGCAAGTTAATAATTCTTTTGTAAGTGAAGAGGATTATGAATTAGATGATAAATTCACTTTGAACTATATACGAATTGGTAAAAACTTCAAATATCTCTTCCGACGGTATCGTTTAAAAAATTATTCTCGGATAAATATTCTGAGGATGGTAAGAATGTTGGACTACTAGATATATTATAAACTGAAAAAAAAAATAGTTAAACCAAAAATAGTAATATGCGACCTTTGTTTCCATTAAAATTAAGTGGTATATAATTCAAATGAACGCCGTAATAAGAGATTTATAAAGACTAGTCCAAATACCATAACGGTACTAAAAATATCATCGTCGTTGACTTAATATTCTGAAATAAAACACTTTAGTATTTGATCGTTATTAACACGAATATCGGTAGGGAAATTCTGGTCTCACATATGTATTACGAGACCTTAATTAGGGTAAATAACATCCCGGGTGAAAACGGCGTCCCAATAATTTCAAATATCGACGTTAAAATAACCTTTACAACCTTTCTAGATGAACTCTCTAATTACAATAATCCAGGAGATGTGTCTACGTAGGAACAGTTGAAGAAATATAATTAAGGATGTAATAGTTATAATTCTCGATCTAAAGATCGGGGGTTGATAAGGCTTTTAGAAATATCTTAGTTTCATTGAAATGGTAAATTAGGACATACATACTTAGCTTCTTCATTATAAAAAAAACTTAAAAAAGAATTGAAAAAATTATTTTTATCAACGAACTTATCGTTTGGAAAGTCGGCAGATAATTATAAAATATTTTAAGTCCGTTCAAACCTTAAAAATAGTTAAAAGGCGTGCAGTACCCCAGAATTCTGCTTTTGATATTACAAAACAATTTATAATCCTTATTAATCTTTTATAGTGAATTTAGTAATTATATTTGACGGGTAACAAACGAAGATAGTAATAGATTAACCGGTGTAAATTATCGTAATCGGTTGATTGAAACGGGTAGACTTTGAAGGTATAACTAACACAGTTCGCTTTTTAAAATGTTTCCCGGTTAAAGTCTCACTAAGCGAAAACTGATTAAATAAGAAAAGAAAATTTAGGTTGCTATAAAATAACGTTTTCCTTAGGTCTCTAACGCAAAAAAACTTCATTCCTAATGAAACGAATGAATGGAACGGAGATTAAAGATCAATTTTTAATAAATTAACTGTAAATTTTAGTAAAGTCGAAAGAACTCCGTACCTTTAATACAACTATGGGAACCGCCTATTTCAAAATAAACGTAGTTTGCCTAGGTTTATACTAGTTTTAATTTCCGCTTTAATTACTAATTCAAAATACTTCATATTTTGAAAGTCGAATTTACACTTCAATATATCGAAGTTTAAACTCTGACTGTTTAAGTCGCTTTACACCAGCTTAACCGTGGCGTTATGTTCGCAGAAAAAAATTATAATATATTGAAATATTATCGAAAGTAACAAAGAACTCAATATTGAAAAGATGCCAAAGAAGCTATTAATATATTGTTGAAAGGTATTTGGTATTCCAGAAAAACCAAAATCAGTAATAATATATTTCTACAGTCTTCATAGTATACGGAACTTAGTTTTCTACCTGTCGTTTTCTTCTATATATAGCTTGCAGAAAACGACTTGAACGTCGAGTGAGATAAGCTACTTAGCTCGTAAAATATTGTCAACATTTCCTTTATTAAGGAAAAGAGATAACAATTGGACTTTGTAATGGCATTAAGCCTACAGTAATGGATACAAATGTGCAAACCGCTTCTAGGTTTCTTAACGAAAAGTATAAAAACTTCCGTTAAAAGGCGATTCGCGCGAATGAAACGGTAGTTCAACTACTAGATTATCGTCTTACGCAAAACTAAAATCTCATCCAGTAATATACCATTCAACAACCCTCTAATTATTCTGAAAAATTAAGTTTAATTATCATTTCAAATGAAAATTTCGGAATGGTCTCCAGAACGTTAAAGAAATATTACATTTTCCAGGGTTTTATTCAATCGGACCGCAAATTACTTAAATTTATTAAGAAATTTATCGTTAATAAAGACGAATGATTTCGGGCTAACGCCTTATTAATATTTTTTTAGGGAGATAGCGGAAAACTATGTCATAATATCTTAGTCTTTCCGAATTTTTCGACATATGGTATAAAAGGTAATAGTATCAATATCTTTGACCTTTTTTTATACCAGCGTAAAACCTTGTTTATATACATTAGTTTTCCGATCTTTCCTAAAGAAATTCAAAATTTAAAACGTTCTAAGTCACTTACTTTTACTTGATCTAATGTTCAGAGAAAATAATATTGTATTACGAGTAAAAATTAATATAAGTTTAAATTTAAAAATGGCGTCTATCGACGTTAATATATCAACGGATTATATAAAACCAAAGCCTTAGGCTTTTTCCACGAATATAACAAGTAATTTCAGTAAATTATCAACGTAGAATAAGGACACGCGATAACTTTAATCAGAGGGTAAAGGCCTTACTATTTACATTATAACATTTATAATCTATATCAATTAAAATCATCATGAATTTGATAGATTGATAAATCAAAATTAATATTAATTAAAATATATTCAGAATTTAGAGATAAGTGACCGGGTCGAATTTAAGTTCTTTCAACTCCTATACGTGTTTATATACAGTAATTATACTTTTTCCTTTAAAAAGTTACTGAAGTCAGCTCTAAAAATAAGATAAATATAGATATTACCTTTACTATCAAATTTATTCAGCCGTTACGCGAGATCCAATAGGTAAATATAAATATAATAACCATTTGCGCTATATCTTAAACATAAGTCAAAAATATTTCGACAGGAGAGTTCCAAATAGTTAACTTAGATTACTTGCCTATTAATATTGTTTTGTAAGGAGTTAAAGTTACTTAGCAACATATATTCCTAATTATTATGAACGGGCGCGTCGCCGTTATGATTTTTGTTACGAATTACATTGATAGTATGAACATTATTAATGTAATTAACGTCATTCTATAGAACATGCAGGTTATAAAGTTTTTTTTTTGTCACATAGGTTCATACTACTTACTTATTGTAATTTGCGTATATATTGAGGGGAAATAATATGTTAACGAGTATATTATTAATTTTTTTCGAAGATGACAAATTTGACGTTGAATTATCAGGCTATACAGCCGACTTTGGTAAGTAAATCCATTTATATGTTGGAAAAATTGTCAAATCGTTTATGAACACCTTATTTTGAACTTGTAATTTGGGCGATAACGACATTTTCCGCGTTGGAATCGTAAGGGTATGTACGAAAAATCATTATAAAAGCGTTGGAGTTGTTATTACCGCTATCATTACCGTAAATATAGCGATTTTCTATACCAGACTTCTCAATGCCCTCCACTTACTCAAAATCAATATAAAAGTCATTTTTATACCGATAGAAGTTGAATTTTTGAATAATCTTTGTAATATTTTAGCTTTTTATAATGGAAAGCATACTCTTGTATTGGTGAATTTATGCGGTTAGTTGAGATCTTTATATTTAATTCGTTGATGTCCGGTATTAACGGATATGTTGTCAATCTCGTAGTCGAAATCATAAAATTTCGGGTTGTCGTGATCGTCGGCGCGGTTCCCGGTATAAGTTGGCGCGATAGTTACGTTATTTGTAGCTAGTGTAGGAGCAGGGCCATTCTAAAGTGGGGGTTGCTTTAAAGGCATAGGCGTGTCGGTAGGTAATTGAAGCTATTGGATTATGTTTATTAAATTATCTAGTACGTTAGTGTTACGTTATTCTATGCGTAGGGTGTACTCGCAAGCAGTTTGATCCCGTTCGATAAATTTTGTACGTAAAGTCTTGGTAAATCGTTCGTGTTAAATAGTGAAATATTTGTGTAATATTGTTAAGGCGCCATGAACTTAGTCTCTGACGCGCGCGTCGAGAAACTATTCCTGAGCTTAAGGGTGCAGGTTCAAAAAGTTATAAGATATGGTAGAAAATTATAGCCGCTTATAAATAGTTAAAACACTGTCGGTAAAAAGAAGAATTCGAGTATAATATGTAAAGGGATGAAAAAAAAGCTGTCGTTTAAGATGGTTGGATACTGTCTATTATGCTTCATTAGAAGAAAAAGAAATAAACCTCCTTTCAAAAGCTGCTGCTGGCTACAAAAATAGATTGTCCCAGTCACGTAATAAGACGACTCGGAGTATTGTAGGAGTACAGCAACCACTAGGACTATATTCCTGGTAACTACCAGCCTAGGCACGAGCCTGGGTAAACCAATGATGATTAAATTAAATTTAATTTAAATCATCGCGATATCAAACTACTTATAAAAAAATTCCTAAAAAGGATGACGAAAGCATAAAACATTAATATTGTTCATTATACATTCAGAAATAAATACCTTGAATATTTCATCCTTTCTACCGCAAATATTTATGGGGAAACTACGATTACCAAACGTAGTGCATGAATTCAACATGGATATATAATATCATGAGTAATAACGGCATTTTGACTACTTGAAAATTATCTGGTGTACAAATTCACATCCTTACGAAATGGACTCTCTGGCGATAATAAGACGAAAAATACACAAGTACGGAAACGAGGAGGTACCTAGTTATTTAGAGCAAATGAATAGTAGTTCCTGACCTAAGAGATGAGGATGAAAAAAACATTTAAAAACGTTTTAATACCTTCATAATGATAAATTAGGTTGTTCTCAAACCGTTCTTTAAGATAATATTTACACTTAATTCCATCTTGGTTAGGTTGTATGGGTGTTTTCAAAAGTTATCTATTCAATTAAAGCTAGTGTCGTTAAGAATTATAGAAGGAAACTCGTAAAACTGTTAATAATAACTTGAAACACGTTTCACACATATTCTAGCATATATGATTTTCACAATATCCAATAGAACGGTTTTCCTTACGGGGCTTATGATACATACAAGTTAATAACAGTTGTTAACTTCATTTTGAAAGAATTTTACAAGCATATCAACGTATAATTTAGTTTAAGTCGTTCAAAACCGGTCAAGGTTTCAATAGAATTTTGAGGCGTTTTTTCCAATAGGGTGTCCGCTACAAAATACGACAATTACAGTAAACGCTTCGGAAAATACGATGTAAGCCAAGTGAAAAATACGTTTTTAATACTATTGATAATAAGGTCGCCACTCGAGTAACCTTTCATAAACGATTTACATATAATTTATATTTCATGATAGATAATGGTTCGTAAACAAGGACCTATATACGGTTACGAAAACGTGAAACGCGTTTTCGGTTTACCGTATACTTCGAGAAAGAAAATAAATCAAGTAATTAGTACTTATTGATCCAAATATGAGCAGGGACTCTACAATTATGTATACGTATTATATGAATTGAACGGGCTTATATAACATTTCGTGGGGCAATAGCGCCTAATCAATTTGAAGATTATAGGTTTTGAAAAGCTCGCGGCTTTTGTTGACGGATTTTCCAACGATAGTAAGGCAGGAGATATACGAGCTTTGAAGGAGGAAGTTAACCAGACATTCGAGGGAAATGAACCGAAGTTCCCAGCTAAAAAAACGAAAATGAAAAATGGCTTTTCGAAATATTTGAGTCCCTTTGTAATATTACGTCGAGCTGTACATAATTCGTTGATTAATTATGAATACATTTACAATGAAATATAAAAAACCGCTTTTATGAACGAATTCGTTTTTCTAAAAACATTCGTTCGATTATTATAATTCATCTCAATTTTCTTTAGCTTGTGGGCATGGTAAATGAGGTAGCCATGCTATAGAGCTTCTCGTTCCATGAATTCGAATGGTTGATAGTTTTGTAAAAGTTTTTTATCGTGAATATCGTAATTATATTCAGCGGGCGATGAACGACGGGGTTAATGCATTCCAGAATAGAAAGATATGTATTTTTCGCGTTAAAACAGGTAATTATTTGAAGTTCATTGGCAAAAGTCGTCTTCTAAAAATATGTTTCGTTAAAGATTCTATAGAATGAGTCTAAGTTCTTCTAAAAACAAGAGTTTGAGCCAATTAAACGTAAAGTTTTCCTCGTACCATTCATGAGAGATGAATCCCCTCTTAATTAACCGTAAAACAGTCCAGAATGTATGAGGTAATTTTTTAATGAATGGTTGGTAAATTTAAGCGCATTTAAGGCATCTGTTTCCCTTTGATGCCGAGTTGATCATTGTTAATTTCCGAATAACTCATAACCTATCCCAGTTTTTATACTTCAACCCCAGCTTGGATAATGAACCTAATTCTTTTTTCAAACGCGGAACTCTTATTCATATTTATTAATATAACATTAACAGAATTCAAGGCATTTCAAACCTATTTAAATTTAATATCTTCAACGCGGAAAACATCGTTCGAGTAAATCAATATGTAGTAAAGAAAACCAAAATATGGGATTTTAATAAATGATTATGACGAGATATTAATATATCGTTTGAAGTTGACGGGTATACAAAAGAAGAAAAGAGGAGTAATTAAGTATTCGAAAAAACTAAAATGAATAAGAAACGCGTTTTTTCACTCGTAGCCTTTTTTAACATAAAAATTATAAAAAACGACCTTATAATTGAACCTATTGAATTACTTAGTTTGTGAATGATTATTAAACTGTTCTTTAAGAAAAAGATAAAGATATTGGTCGATTTTTTTAATACCATTCAGTTGTTGATGATCAACGTAAAAGCATAAATCGCTGTGAGGTTTATTGACGAAAAATACAAGGGAACCCGTTCAAAAGCTTCTTAAACGAATGTGACTTTAATCTAAAAAAATTGTTAGTATTTTTCGTCATACGGATACTCTTCCCATAACATTTTGTATAACGAGCCCAAAAAAACCTTTAAAGGTTGGCCCTAATTATTATTTTTAAAAAAATTTCATGATCAGTTTTCGAGAGGTGAAAGAGAAATCTATATTGGAGGGTTTAATTGAATCGAGGTATATACTTTTCAAATATTTCCGGAAGTTTAACATCGAATGCAATAATTCTATTTGTAGCTGTTATTTCATTAATACTTCCTTTTAAAGAGAACGGATGTAGATTAAATGATAACAATTAAGTCCCTTAGTATTTATTAGAATACTACGTGAAATACCGTGGCGTTTATACCTTTCAATTACTCCTATTTAAAACCGAATCAACTTTCCTACATATGATACCCACTCATTTGTTCCAAATGCAATACATAATATCAAACGGTGTAAATCATTCTTTTTTACATCATTTTGAATTTGTTTCAAATATAGTAGGATCATGAGTGAGGAATGACAGGTTTCAATGTGACGTGAATATTTCTTGATATTGACCTTAAAATAAATTATGAAGGAAATTCATTGTAATTTGATATCTATGATATTCCGGGTCATTTTTTTTAGTCATTGGAGTAAATTCAAACTACATAATTACTGTAATCGACAGGTATATTAATCACTAATAGCGTAATGATATTGTCAACAAATATTCACTAGAGTTTTACCAAGTATAATAAGATTACAATATACAATTCTTACGACCGGAAAACTATTCATTTGTTGAAGTTATGTGATTGAATCGAATCAAAGTTCTTTCAAATTTTATACAAAATTATATATGAAAATTATAATCGTTTCTATTGAAAGTCGATAAGGTTATCAGTGATAGAAAAATCTATATCAGAATTGAGTTGAATGTTAAGGCCTTCCCAACATTGAAATGAATGTAAATAATGGTTTTGGATTCGGTAATTATTCGCGTTCAATTGTAAATATTAGTTGTATTTTTTACGACACGAAATATGGGCTTATTCAATCCAGGTAACGTGCTGCTTAATACTAGATTGTTATGCGTTTGAATACGTTTTCATAATATTTCCCTAATTATCGTGTTCGGATATATTACTACTATCAATCTCGCCGCGGACGGTATCTTTGCGATTGATATTAGTAGTAGAATTTCGTGAATACCATTATATCTAGTATAAATATTCTAAAATCGTTCCATGATAAATGAAGCTTGAGTGACGCTTTTTTTACTTTTATCGGTTATATGAAAAGGAAAACCCGCGATACCTAAAATATCGTTAATACAACACGTGAAAATAATGAGCTTAATACCTATTCACTAAAAGAATACTACGTAAATCGGTTGATCAAGCTTTTGAAAAGTTGAAGAATACATAAAGCTGCTCATAAGGTCTTATTGAAAGTTAGTAAGCCGAGCGATGATAATTTATATCTTGTTGAGGTTGTAATTTTCAACGCAGAATGTTTCTATAAAGGTAACTATATGGTTGTTGCCGCCGTCGCCGTTGAAAATGAAGAAACCTGTTATGAAGACTTTATTATTCCTTTCAGTTATTGAAAAATAACATAAAAACCCCTGTTTATATTCATAAATTTTCTTGATCTACTAACTAATACAAAGTTGTAATTTTCATATTGAAAGAGCGTAATCCCATGTCGCAAGATCTTACCGGTGAATCGAAAGGTTGACGTTTAATTAGTAAACGATTGGAGTTATTAAATTGATCGTCAGGATCGCAATTGGAAGCGGAGGAATCCAAGTCGTCATCTTCGTCTTCGAGTAACTCAACGCGATACTTAGTGTAGAACGGTGCGGGAGTTACATTGATATCTTTCGTGAATTTGGTATTTGTTGTAAACTACGTGATGAAGGTTCCTTTTCAGGCAAATGGTTATATCGATGACGTAGGTGTACGGATAAAAGTTTAGAATTTCGGGGAAATATTTATGAATATAATTGATACATGAACTTTATATCATCGCCTACCAAAAATATATTCTTGAACGACATGGTTATGGTTAATGAACTTATTTAGTAAGATTATATTAAACTGTTTGTTTTTTCGGCGCTTAGTTTAATATATTATACGATTGGCGTGTTTCCAAACTAGTTATAGACTCAAGAATTCAAGAACTACTTTAGAACCGAAGTATCAAATTCGGGGTTATTAGAATATATAGTTTTATCATCTAGCCATTCGAACGTAATCAAAATATCATTTTAGAAAAAATATTGAAATTTATATATAAGTTTATTTGTGTAAAAGTATCACGTAGAGGTAATAATACAATATATAATATTCGATGAAAAGAAATGAAAATCCCTTGATAAGAAGTTATTCTAGAACTTTTGATAAGGTAAAGAATTGTTGTGTAATTGGTTACATGGAGTAGACATGATTAGGAGCAGTTAAGAATCATTGTAAGAGTATGGTAATCGTCACTGATACATATTTGGCGACTTCTAGTCCAATCCCTACCCTGTACCAGTAACCCTCAAGGTTATTAAAGTAATAAATCTACGTAGAGCGTAACCACGCAATACCTAGACTAATATCACTACTTTAAAGGAAGGTACGCCTATGTATATAAACTCAATACAGGTTCTACCATAAAACTTTAACATTTAAATCAAGTTACTGGTAATTACCCCCATTATTCTAGATTTAAAGGCCCCAAATATAAATATATTATAAGAAAAACTATTAAAGTTTGATACGACTGTCGAAACTTACCTCTTGCGTTGGTTGAAATAATCAACAACAATTGAAAGATTCTTATAAACTTCGTTGAAATCTAGAATGATAACGAAAAATATGGGGTAAAATCTTACAATATGCTTGATACGAATATGATACCGTTCATTAACAATTAGAAATAAATGGTAATTCAAAATTTAGATTTTCAATGACTGTTTTCTAAAATTCCTATAGGTTACGTTCGAAATTACTACTTGATCTTTTGGAACTAGGGCACTCATCTTTCATAAAAGTTATAGCTAAATAAATTGTCAATTCGAATACAACGTCCACCTCAAGAAGTACTATATGTATTTCGAAAAAGAATACACGTTAAAAGACGATAATAGCCAAGATAAAATATGGAAATATTTATAAATATACTAACAAAACTTCTTGATAAATTGATAATGTATTTACAAGTAATACAAGAGGTGTAAATTCAAGATGCTACATTTTGCGATCAGATATAGGTAGCTTTCACAGGAGTTAAAAAAATTAAATACGTTTTAAAACGCCTATATGCGACTTATGAAAGTCTTTTTTTAGCTAATTGCGATTTCTAATTACGACTGTAATAACGCGCACGCCAAATTGAGTTGGTATTTTTCCTGAAATTGACGACTTTGGTAACTAGTACGATACAAACCTTTGAATTGTGCAGTATATCGATCGTAAATTCGGTAGGTTAAAATATTCAATACTTGATTAAAAGTTACTAAACTAGAATTTGTATGGGTAACAATTACGCACCTAATATTTCTAATGATATAATGATAATAAATATTATAGTCGTAATGGTGATAAACGGTTTTGGATCTATCGTTAGTTCGGCTGTTAGTTAATTTACCAATCTATTGCTAAAAAATAAATATAATAAGTAATGTATTATACCTAATATCTTATTGATTTCAAAAAAAATTTAACTGCATCACAAATTTTAAAATCGAAGACGCGTTACGCGATGAAAATAGCATGTTAAATCATATAGCATGGTATAAAGATAATGATCTTATATCAATTTAATTATTAACCGACCTCACCTTCTTATACCGCCTCACAAGCGAAGACCTCCATCTTGTCATAATGATTAAGCCTTGAATCTGTTATAATATTTAATATTTTTAATCTTTATGCGAATCATACTTTTTGAAATATTACATTTGATACTGCGGTAATAAAATATCTAGTGACAGTGGATCTGTAGTATATCGCGTTAAAACGGGAAAATACCTCTACTACGAGAATCAATCATAAAAATGCAAGAAAAGCGGAAGATAACTTCAACCCGAGCAAGAAGTTGTTTTCATTCAGATTAAAGATTTTTTAATTATTAAATAAATGGATTGAATCCTACATCTTCAAAACCCTAGCATTATTTTTCTGTTAATCATAAAATATAACAACATTTGGCATTACCATTAATGTTGACATTAATAAGTTGGTTAAGGAGAGCAAAAGATTTCTTTTCTTTTTTGTATGGATACATTTGTAATTCTATCCATAGGAACTAAAAACAAGGGTAATTATCTTGAAAAAGTGTAGATACGTCAATTTCTCCGATGTTTTAATTACCTAGCTGTCGACAGGCCATACAAAGACTTTAAGTCTGGATTCTGTAAATATATGGAATAATTTCCGTTAAAGGCTATTGAAAACCGTTTCCACTATGATTAAACCTACGCCCTAGTACCTTAAACGTTAAAGTTTAGTTTGAAGGAAGAAAACGACTCTAATTTTGAGATTTTGGCTAAAGTCTTTAATTTGAAAAATAAACCGTTTTTTTAAGTTGTAGACTCTATAACCTTTTCCCACGGCATCAAGTTCTTGAAGTCCTTATCGGTAAAAAGAAAATACCTGCCAGAAGTTCAAAATATTGTGAATAAACACGAATTTATGGCTACTAAACATTATCGTCCACGAATTTAGCACTGATATTACGGCAACAAAATTTCAAGTTATTATTAAGATAAAAGGCATTTAATATAAATATGTATCTTTTAAAGATTACCAAACCATTCATAAGGTTGTAAGGGCGTAGAAATTACTTCGAAACTCGTATAATATACTTACGTTGTAGATTAGAAGCTTTATAGACTAGGAGATATGGTTTCAAATAGCGGTAAAGAACCTCAATAACACTGTAGCTTCCGACAGCCTAGTACCTACTCTATTGATTTATGAGGTGCATCTTTGTATAACAATTAAATCTCCTTTATTGGGATACACTTAGAAAAAATGGCTATAACATATGGCAAGGTCTCAAAGGAACTGCGGAACGAATCCGTAAGGTATGAAGTTAATAATACCTTTAATATTAGGAAAGACCTATCGACTACTAAAGTTCTAACTATGTTATTACAAAGTGAAATCATTGTATGACTAAATAAAGATAAATATGATAACATAGTTCAGATCTTAAGTAATATCAAATTGAAATAAATCATGAAAACTACCAACAGTCATATAATACTTTGCCTAACCTAAATTAAATTCTATATTAAGGAGATTCCTAATACGAATCATTACGCCGAGATAATTTACGAATATAGGTTACCTTAACCACAAATATTTAAGCTAATACTTCTATGGTAGAGCAGCAAAACACAAAAAAAGAGGAAAAATAAAGATTAGGATAAGTAATATGAACTTGAGCTTACGTGTATAACTGCATAGCTTACTAGAAAAGAGAAGGATAATCACGATTTGGTAATCAAGTTCCGCACGTAAAAATCTTTAAAGTTCCAGCTAAACCTTTTAAAGTTATAGATTAGGTCGAAATAAACGCACTCTTTACACAAAAAGTTATATGATTCGTGACTTACAGCGACTTGAATCTTAAAGAACCCAATATTACGAATTTTAAATCAAATATTATTTGGGAAGTTATAGGAAGAACTACGGATCAGCCTTAGAAAGTATCATATTGAATCCCGTATTAATACAGTAATGAACATAGAAAATAACATCGTTTTAAGTAGCTAAGAATTTAGAAGATCAGTTAGTACTTAATAATTGTATTAGTAGTAAGTTTAATAATAAGCACCAATAACAAGTTCACCTTAAAAATCCCCAATATTATCAATCGTATACATAATTACCAACTGATTGACAGAGTATCCATTTGTAGAAGTTATGATGAAACTTGGCAAATGTTATTGACTGATAATTATACAATATATTAAGTCATTATAAAATTATCCAAAGCAAATCTTTCTTTCTCTTTAACTTATTTATTGTAGTTCAAATAAAGTATAGATATTAAGTTCCAAATTATGACTTATATTTATCAATTGAATAAGGGGGAAAAAATCTTGATTTAATGGGTATACAAATTAACAATATACTTTTCGTCGTAATAGCCGGCCTCGTCGTAACATAGTAACGCACGGTTAAGAAATTGAAGTTTTGTAATTTCCAACCGATTTCGACTTTAGTTAAGTGAAGATATTTCTAATTCAATGGAAAGACCATCCTTATAAATGGTGTTAACGATACCGAAACTAGATACCTCGGTTTTTCGTTTGAAAAGTAACTCATTAGCTTACTTAAAATTAAAAAAAAAATTAAAGTTATAAAGGCTAAAAAATACTTAGCGTCTCGCGCTTGTGGCAACTATATTTCGACTCTATTGTAATCGAAGGTTTCGTACAGCTTATAATTTTTTAAATAATCGATTAATATTTGCATAGCAGTCAAATGAAGTAAATTCAAATCAACCAAACTGTTAGTTTAGTTGGTTTTACTTGCTGCAAATTAGCTGCAGATTTTGGGATTGCATTGCAAGTGCAGTGCAGTAGGTGCACAATTCAAAGTGAGGCATAAGCCAATGCATTTGACAATGAAAATTAGCGAACAAACCGGCTAGCGGTCTGCTGAACTTACAACTCAACCACAAACAACCATTTTTAATGAAAAACCAGTTACTTCGACCACAGTAATTCGAATCGACTACATTACAACCAAAGGCCTACATCTATAGTTAGGCCTATCAACACTGATCAGTGCTTATAAGGTTAAGTATATATAAGCTACGTAAAAGAAAAATCTACTTTCCGGTTGGACTCTACGTCAAACAACGGTTAAGGGTAGATGAAACGTTTTTAGGAAGCGCCCATATAGTCATATATCAGTTGACGCAGCAGTACGTAAAGAAGGCTTTTCGATTGTGTCAGTTATCAGGGTAAGTTCAGAGGCAGACGACGGTATGATTATCCAAAATACTAAAAATAAAGTATTAATCGTTTTTAAAGGCATTAAAATTAACCGTTGAAAGTTCATAAAAATTACCAAACAGGTAAATTAATAAACAACTAAATTACTACTATTACGAGTACTACTATTACAAATTTCAAATTGCAAAAACGACCAAATCCTACGATCTTTAAATTTGAATACCCATTTTGACGGCAAATATATGACCTACTTCTCTATACCACTCTTTTCCCCCCTACACTTCTTAATTATTGTTACAATGACTTTAAAAAACGCTAGAATAAATACTATTAACGACCCTTGCTAAAAAAAGGCAATTGAAAACCTTGATGTTATATTCGTCAGGTATTACAACAAAAACCTTCAATTTATTAACCTTATTGAAAACATCTTAACTACATACTTTACTAACGTAATTAGCTTTCACATTTTGAATTGTAAACTTTCCGAAATTATTCACCACCTAAAATTACTTAAGTAATTTCATAAATATGTTAAAAATGGATCCTAGATATATCGATGATAACAAATAAGGATTTTAAATTCAGGTGAAAGGCTAAGCTCGCTAACCGAGGTATTAAATTCCTAGAGGAAAAATAAAAAACGATAATCTAGTTTACGTACTCTACGAATACGCCACCTATAAAAACATTTAATGGATCTTTCAAGTTAAGGGTAGGAGCATTGCTAAAGATAACATCTTTTAACACCTCTACACGTATTAAAAAGGATCTATCCAAGTTTAAATAAGTTTTTTGAAACTTTTTACGCGAAATTAATGGTCCAATACAACTAGTTGTAAGGAATGAATTAATTTATACTCTATAAACCCCTAAGCTTTTCAGTTGATTAAGCAAGAATATCGACGTATCCCTTAATACTAACAAAGCTATTACTTAATCCCCTGCTACGAAAACCCTGAATTACTTTCCCTCCAAACTCCTTAATATATCCAATCCTAACAGCCAAATACATGAAGGAATAACTTTACATGTAAACTTACTATAAGCACGATTATTAGCTTTTTCCCTCTCAACTCTGTAAAAGGTAATTATCTTACCTACCAACACCAACCCTAATATCAGTCGAAGGATTTTAAAGGTCCTTACAATTAGTATATTACCCTTTCCACTCTATATATATTTATAGTCAATACGGATTACGTAGTAATCACTACGTTCGTAAGATTTCAAAAGAAAAGGAAAAGTAAAATGGTTAGCCATGTAACCTTTTATTTGTTGAGTTACGTCCGTTATTCAATATCTTCCATCAAATAGAGGTTAAACTACCAGGTTTTTTCTCGTTCTTTTCCAATATATTCACTGGTTAAGCCGAAAAATAATACCTCCGATACCTAATAAATAATTTATCTTTTCGCGAAATGTATGATAGTCTTAAAAGTAACTTCGAACGCGACATTAGCTTGACCCAATACTTTATCTACTGGAACGTTATCAAATAATCTTATATATTAAATAACAAAAGTAACAGAAATAGTAATATAAACCTTTTGAATAAGATACAAAATAGGCTAATAATTTGCCAATAAGTAATAGGAAATGAAAGAAATAGCGAAAACACCGTACAACAACAGGTTTGGCAGCTGTTATGGATTATAAAAATTTTGAATACACTTTTCAATCCCTTAACGCTACCTATAGAAGTTTTGTTTAGCCGATGACATTCCTCGTTAGTAACGGTAATAACTCGAATCTTCGTCTTAACTAATTTATACTATTAAACTCCGGAATTTAATATCGACGAAAAATACCTTTTTCACACATATCACATCGAAAACAAATATAACGGGCCCAGTTAGTATAGCGAATAAAAGGCCAGGAACTAGGAGCGTAATGAAGCAACCTACAAAAGAATTTTTCCTTTTTTTTAGAGTCTTCAAGCCAACTAAAAAATTTGATTTCAAAGTTTTAAATAATTGAATTTACAATATATAAGGCTATTGGTGAACGTCTTATTCTTCTATCAGACGCGAATTAAAACAGTTAATATTTAATATATATTTTCTATTTACATATAATTAAGACTGTACTTCACGCGTTATGAATTTTGAAGATAATAAGGCTGAAAAATAGATAGAATGAACCAAAAGTTATGAACTGGTATAAAAATACTAATACCGGCCTTAAAATAACGTGATAACTCGCCGATTATGTCTTTCTATACCATCTAACAAGTAAAACTCCCTACCTCCGATATAACGATTAAAACACTGGCCTTCTACATCTCTTTACGATTAAAAATCGCTACGCCGAATTGGTTTTCTAAGGTTTATATCAAATATTGGGGTAATAAGGTACTTGATAAAAAGATGTTTTGAATATTTCAGGTTACGAACATATAATAATATTATTACGAAATTTAATTGCATAGATTCGAATTAAATTAAGGTTAGCTTTCAACCTTGGAAATTCCATTTTTACTACGATTGTAAACGGTTAGGATTGTTATGAACTTGATTATTTTTCATATCCTAAGGTCCCCCCCTTCTTTTCCCCTTTGCCTTGAAAATACAAAAGACATTAGAGTTAACATTAACGTTTAAATTAATCAATTGGTTGAGGTGAAAAGCATTAAGATGTTTCCATTTAACTTTAAATACGAGTAACTTGAAATTTATCTTTAAGGGCCAAAGGTAATAGAGTTAAACCCAACGAAAGTGAAACTTCGTTAACTATATTGAAGGTTGAACTATCCAGTAACCAACAATTTTTATAAGGTCTAAAAGGCAATGAATTGAAAGAAAATTAAATTTACCGGCATTAAAGAAAATTGAAAGGCTTTACTACTACTATTAAACACATTTTCCAACCCTACTAAAATTTGGATTTATATTAAAAGAAAATTCAAATCTTAACTTTGAAGTTTTCGTAAACGTATTTTACCGGGTTGGAAAGTTGATACTTTATGTTATAACCTCCGTTACGGACTTTTACGACGCCAAGTTCTTTCAAACTATTACGGCGAAGAAAACGTGTCAAATAATACGTACTTTATGAATTAACATATACTTTATACTCCCAAACGTGTTAATCTATTAAAATGGTATTAAATTAACTACAATGAAGTTCTCAACTAATACTAAGTCTATGGGAAATTAATGTAAATAGGTTTCCGTTAAATCTCGTTAAAGTATTAATGAAATCAAAAGAGCTTACTCTATATTATAAAAAGCTTTCGATATCATTAATCAGGAAATCTAAAGTTTTACAATGTAAAAAGTATGGCTTTCAATAGTGGTAAAAGTTTATAACGATACTATTAGCTCCAACGGCCTTATGCCAACATTTCTAATATTTAAGGCCTATCCATGTACAACGAATAAGTCGCTACCATCGCCAAATACATAGAAACGCGTTATTACATATAGTAAAGCTCTAAAGGAACTGAGGAAGAAACCGACATGGGGCTAGATTAACGAAACCCTTAATACAACAAACGAACTATTAAGAATGAACGTACTATCTCCCCTCCCTTAAATTAAGGTTCTTACGTGGCTAAAGCAAGGCAAATAGGATAGGACATATAAAATCCTAAGTATTACAAACTCAAATATAGTAATGAAAATTACTAACGTCTTTATCACTTTCTAATAAATATAGGTTAAGCTGTATAAAAGACTCCTTGGGTACGAAAAAAGATCCTAACGTCCATAACCTCTGATATGAACGGATTGATTAATATAAAACTACCGAGTCGATCGTTAATAAACTGATAAAACTTCGACTGCGTGGAAAACCGCCTAATAAAATAATATATACTAAAAAGAAGGACAGTAACGAGGACTATAATCCAAATAATATATATAAAACTGCGTGTATGTCTTAAAAGAAAAAGGTTAATTAAAAATTAACCCATCAGTTACATGCCAAAGATATTATTAATACACCGGGTAAACTCTTCAAAAAGTAGTTAAGTAGAATTAAACAGCTTTTTTACATGAGGTGTTATATAATTTGTATCTTTAACGCAGTTTCAGAGCTTAAACATCACTATATTCAAATCGAGGATAATTTACCAAGTTAAGGGTAACACTACTCATAAACCATGTGAAAAAAATACGTCTAATCGCTTAAGGATAGAATAATGAAGATAAAGACTAAAACCTTATTGGATTACCTACAATTTACAGAATAAACTAACGTTTAATCGTCGCTATAGTCATACGTCTAATCAATTAAATGAAAGGTAAATTAACATTGAATAGTCAGAATATAACGAACGCTTTAACGTAATCATCCACTGATTATTAACGGATTATACTATTGGAATTAACGAAAAAACTAAAGGACAAGTTTCCAACTAACATAATAATGAGTTGTATTAAACCTTGATAAAGATTGGCCGAAATAGTCGATTATTAACTCTTAACGTACCAAACGTATTTTCAAAATAGGTTAGGTATAAAATCTTCAACCTTTAACCCGTACTTGTCAATTACAACAGGCAAAACTTTAATACCGTAGGTATACAAACGAATAATACTCTCTTTGTTGGAAATGCTACGTTAATAACAGAAAAATGACGTACTATCGAAAAGTTAGGTTTTGAAAAATATTTACTAATCGAAACGTTAATTGAAGGTATATAACTTGATTTTAATTAATCTTAATACACATCCGTAATATTAAGATAAAAACAGCATTTACATTAGCCTACGTAACAAAGGGCAAGTTCTGAATGGAATGACTATAAATGGGGCTGATAAAGATAAATTATAAGGATACCCAAAATAAAAGGCCCTTACGGCCTATATTGCCACGTTGTATTAACCGAAACCATTGTACGACCTATCTATTACGAAACAAATATAATAATTATAAGAGGAAGACTTTAATAGGTTCAATAGAAGGATTAATGAACAACTGGATTACGAGAAATTAAGGAATAACATAGTGTTGGTAAATTTGACGAAATTAAAGTTAATAATCATTACCAATGTGTTATTCTTCAATAATACTAATCTAATATCGAAAATCGGCTTTTCAATAAGCTTTCTTAACGAGGAAATGTTTAAAAAGAAGTTCATAATCACTGGAAACCTTATATACTAGATATTTCTTAAGTATAAACGTATAATACAAAGTGTACTAGCTTTAAAGATCTATAATACAATGGTAAGCTTTAATATCGGTATGTTAACTAACGAAACATTAAGGATTATGAATAAACATTTAAGATTTCCTCTAATACCTTTAATAATATATACTTACTTCCGAAACCTTTACAAATACTTATGAAAGTTAGGTACGATTAATGGAAAACGTTTAATGATAGACGTAATAATTTTGAATAAGGTATACGAAGCCCATAAAATCGATAAATTCCGGTAAATTAACGGCAAAAACAACCAAGTTAATGTTATAATCAAGAAGAAACCTAATAATGCCCTATAAAGGTTTGTGGACAACAATACGCTAACTATACGAATCAAGGGCTATGTAGATCACTAGACACGTAACGTAAAGGAACAGGGTTACCTTGATGAACTTAAAGACTGTCAAGGTAATGATATTAATATCAAAGGTGATGGAAAAGATGGTAATAATGATAGTTTAAACTACTGGAAAAAGGTACGCAAGTGGTGGGATTCGTAATACGTATGAATCTAGAGCAAAAGACCTGTATACGGGAGTTAAGGAACGGAAGTTTCGGAAAAGTGAAATAAAAAGGCCACAAAATTCTGTAATTAATATCGATTTCAGTACAGATTGATTAGAATAATTAGTCGTTAGGTTTGTTATTGGAATACGAATTGAGGAGGAATTTCAGAGGTTACTACTACTTGATAGTAGGCCACGTCAACGTATAAGTACAAAACCAAAATCCTCCAGCATTAGAATAGCAGTCAAATAAAGTAAATTCAAGTTAAATAAACTATCATTTCAGTTGATTGTACTAACTTCAAATTAGCTGCAGTTTGTGGGACTGCATTGAAAGAGTAATCCAATAAATACCCACTTCAAATTGTGGCACATACCAAAGTATTTGGCCATACAAATTAGGGTGCAGACCGGCTAGCGGTCTGCCAAACTTACAACTTAACCACAAACAACTATTTTCAGTACAACACCAGTTACTTCAACCACAGTGATTCGAATCGACTACGTTACAACGAAAGGCCTACATTTATAGGCAAGCCAACTAACAATTAAAACCATAGATACATAATGTGAACCAACGGATTGATACGGTTTTTGTTAACTTATAAAATGTTCAATCAATAATTTTTACTTATGGTTGTTTTGTAAATTGTATTGACCTTTTGTTACAAACCAGATTTTTCTAACGATCTTGAATAATGATGGACCATAAGAAAATTACTTGGTAATTACTGGTATTTGAATACATTGAATCTTTAGTAAGTATAAAACAGCTATATGCAATATACCTTTTTCCGCAGTCCGCGATATGACATCTGGTTGACATATGGTTATAGTTTTGTGGGAAACATTCAATATCATTAGCAAATACTTCAAAATCATACTTTCTTGGGGAGTTGTATATACTGATTTATGAAACTTATTCGATCGTTTTTCTCAACTTGAATTACCAATGGAAAACATTTAATAATAAACGTAATATCTTTCTACAAAGTTCATAAAGCTATAAAAATGAAGGATTTTGCAGAAATCGATGTCAAAGATGATCCGGCTAATGCTATGATGAAAATTATATTAAGTAGAATCTTAAAAAGTTTATTAATAGTCATAAGTTGATTATATGGATCGTAAGCTACTTTGAGAGGTTCCTTGGTATGTTATCACATTACAGCGAATAACGAAGAAGACAAGGATACCATAGCGTTTTGAAAGATTGGCGAGTTATTAACCGTGCAAATTGAATTGATCAGAACGGTTAAGTCGTGTATTTTTTGAGGGATTGAAGTGTAAAATTGATAAAGTCCTTGCTTACGGGATCTCAAACAGTGGATATTAAAAGTTACATACGAATATCAATTGGGAAATCATAGGAAAACACTTAAATTTCCGGATAATTTTCTTACAAACGCATTGGCACCAGAACTAACACTACAGAACAAAAAGCCGTTAATGTTAGCATCGCGATCAAACATAGTAAAATGAAAGTTTAATGTACTAGCTGTAAGTCAATTGAAATAGAGTTCCCAATTCAATGTATGGCATGCGCTATGTGATAATACATACAAAATAGTGTGCAAACCAGCTAGTTGTCCGCTAAATATAGAAGAAATAACTAATCCACCACCTAACCATTGAATTACTACTATTCCTTCGACCGCACTTTGAATCAACGACATTGTAATTTCTAAAGAATTATTAATAATACAGTAATAAAACAAAAACTTAAATCATCATTTGATTGACTACCATACATGCGATTAACCAACGTCTAATCATTATAATTTCAGTCAATTTGACTATTAACGAAAATAGTAAATTTAGCCATAATAATTGTTGAATTCCTCAAACATATATCAAATTCAATACCAATCTTGAACAAATTATATTGTTAACGTTACCAAAGAAACTAAGCGATAAGTTTCCTTCGAAATTTTCAATACGTTATATTAAATTTTCTTATTGTTGAATTCAAAGAGATATCTATTAGTTTTCAATGTACCATACGAATGAGAAAAATGAAATAAATATAGAAATATTTACTTTCAACAGATAACTATGAATTTTGTAAGGTAGATACTTCGATATAAAGATAAAACAAACGAACGATATACTTTTCATCAGAACTTTCAAATTTATAGCAACAGAGAAACTTTTAATTTAGGACTTTAGTCCCTGAAAGTAGAAGCTAATAAAAACGTAAACTCGGAGTAAATAATTTGAATCCAATAGATTGTTCATCCGTATTCACAGTATCAAAACGGACCGTGACACGTGCCCTGATAGATAACATATAAGGTAAACTACGAAGCTAAAAAAGATGAATAAAGCCCAGGATACAAAATTGCAATATTGACTTAAACAAAGAGATCAAATAGCCCTATTGCCACGTTAAACCAACCAAAGGAATTTTACAATCTATTGGTTTCGTCAAAGGTTTATAATCTGAGAAAAGAGAAATTTTAACAAATTAAACAAAATAATACAAAAAAAAATGGATAACATGGATAAAATAGTAGTATAATACGGTGAAATTATCGGCAGCGAAGTTAATAATGTTTTTGAACAGCCTTTTTATAAACAACATCGACCTCACTTCTTATATAAGATTTTTGATAATGCTCGTAAACGAAGATAAGTCTGAGAGACACATGATGATTAACAGTAATCTCGTCCACTAAATATTGGTCATGTGTAAAAATATAATATAAAACTTACTAATATATAAAGTCTACAACATAAACATAAGATTCAATTTCGATATAATAACTAATATCACATTAAGTATTATTATAAAACAGCTAAAACTAGATCTGATACCTGAAATCCTTTATAATAACTTCCGAATACTTTACGAATACCTATTGAGGGTCGAAACAACTAATAAAAAGAGTATGGTAACAGACTTAATGGAATTATATAAGACATATAAACGTCGAAAGATGAATGAATTCAGGTAAATTAATAGCAAAAATAACCCGCCAATACTATAACTCGATCAACTCCTCACGACGTTTTGGAAAGTTTTATAAACAGTAATGAGCTAATTATTCGTATTAACGAATACGTAAACCTGCCAGTACGTAGTATGCAGGTATATACTAGCAAATCAGAAACCGGGTAAAATATAAACCATAAAACGAGTACATACATCTATCGGTAAAAGGTACAATATTGATGGAATATAAGTATAAAACGAAACACCTAAATATAAGGATGAAGAAAGTTGATACCCGGAATGATTAGGTGGATAAATTTAATTGGAATGAAATTCGCGAGCAAATCAAGCTAGGATTAGTAAAAGGAACACTAAGAGTGATAGAAGTAAGTTGATCAATTACCTTTAATCGGCGATTAATCAAATTGGCGCGCATCCACGAAAAAAAAACGTTGCCAGTGTTGTAATATCAGTCAATTTCAGTATAACTTAGTCAACTATACTTACTATAAGTTAATTATAACGATTAGAAGACGATTATATTAATGATAGGTAAAGAAACTAATTTAATATGAGATACGAACCAAGAAGTCGATAATATATATTAGTATTCAGACCGGCTAACGGTGTCTCAAAATTAGGAGTAACAGATCACCACTTCCAATACAACATACTAACTACTTCAACCACAGTTTGAATCCACTACGTTACAACGATAAAGATCTACATATAATAACAATATTTTTTTTAGATATAAGCTAGTATTAAATTTAACAGGTTACAATAATTCATTTACGTTATTTTATGTTTACTGATTCATATAAACCCGGCTCACCGATTTGGTTCAGTTTATCCAGCGATTTTAGTGATATCTAGGGATTCAATTTTGTAACAAAGTAATTATGGTGTTTTATACAAAAAAATTTGAAGTTTAGCTCAATACCTCTCGAATTTAATCGCAACGATATTAATAGTTCAAACTCTATATTAAACGTTTCACGGTTATATAATAGCGGTTCAGGTTAATAATAAAATTTTATTCAAATTAGCCGTACATTCGACCCCGATTTCAAAATCGACTGTAAGTGAAATCTTTACATGAATCTTTATTATTTGATAATTTACCATTGTGTTATAACATTCTAGATAACATGATTCATAGTTTAATGCAAACGTTATGTTATATTGATGTGATTGAAGAAGTTAGTTAGATCGGGAGTAATTACAATTCCCAATTAAATTTACAGAAAGATTTTGAAACTTGTAACATATTTTACGAATTTCAAGAACAAAATGTAATCTAGAAGCGAAGTATTATTACAGGTTAGCTCAAATTTTATCACCTGGATGAACACTAACTCTGGTGCACTATTATATTGATATAAGCCTTTATAGCCAGCATGTTTTGACTTTCTTTTTCCTCTTACATAGTTTACTCCATATACATCAACCACATGACTTTGTCACGTGATACGAAATATTTATATCAATTTGCATTCAGCAACGATACGTTAGGAAACTATCACGTTTTATATTAGTTTAATTTGTAAGTAGATAAAAAAGTTGTATTCAATTAATGAATGTGGATAAGTTAATTGAATTTGGTTCATCACCAATTATAAATAAGTTTATGGGAGGATACCGAAGGATTGTAATCCGTATTACGCATTTTGAGGTAAAATACCTTGTAAAGAAGGAGTATTGTTACGAGCTTGATTGGTATGAATATATGATACATCATGCAAACTAACACTCATCCTGGTTTGTTGCTATACTAGTACAAGCTTCCACTCTCAACCTACTTAAATTTTCCTTCTTCTACTCATATCCATGAATCTACGTATATGAACCACAGTGTTTTGGTCCGTGATAAGATTTTATCCACGATCAAAATAAATAATCCCGGACTCCTTTGTAGGTTACGCTAATTTCCGTGATATTTCGGATCCTTTGTGTTATCTCGGACCAAAAATCCAATGTAAACCGAAATAACCCCGCGGTAAAGCCGAATGTTATTGCAACAAGGAGGTTGTCAACATGAACTAGCATGCAATTACCTACGAGAAGGCAGAACGCCGCGTAGCAAGCAAGTATTTGCGACATTGAAGCCCCAAGATAAAAATATTATATCATATTTACCAGCTGCGTAGGTACCTAGCTATTCGGCGCCCTCGTATCCTTATGGAAGAACTCCATTATATGTATCGTAAAAAGAACAGAACGTCGCCAACTGTCGGGTTCCGGTACGCACTCCCATAGCATCTCTCAGTCAAGGAATACTTGCAGAGAAAGAGTGTGACCCCGACGGTGACAGCCATGTTATTCAGCAAGTCTCGATGGCCACCCCAAAGCCGGTTTGGGCAGTCGGTTATTGGCTGCATCTCATGCATCCTCTGGTAGGCTAAGCGGGTCAAATTTGACCTCAACCATCCTTGGTCTCCTTCTAGAAGTACCCAAAAGAATTTCTCAGGAGTCCGTTCTGGAGGGGCCGCCCCAAAGGGCGGATAGTAATAGGATGGCGGCCGCTGCGGCGGGGATGGCTTCTTCAACGGCAGCCTGCAACCAGAACCGAAATGTTCCCTAGGAAAGCCGCTGTAGAGCTAACCAAAATCCACCTTAGTAAAGTCACTGTGGAGGTCACCAAATTCCTCCTTGGGTAAGTCGGGGGAGAGGGCACCGAAATGCCCCTTGGGGACGTCTGTAGAACTTATCAAGACTCCCTACGTAAGGACTTGGTCCAGGGGGCGGAGAGCCAACAGACGGCGGCGGTGCCGAGCTTTGCTACTCCACCGGCACACTTCCACCCTGGCGGGCGCGCGCGTCCTGCACAGAGTAATGCTGCTGCGGCGGCGGCTGCTGCTGCTGCTGCTGCTGCTGCTGCTGCTGCTGCTGCTGCTGCTGCTCCCGTTCGCGCTCCCGCTGCTCACCACTTAGCGCGACCGAGGCCATATGGCTAAGCCGCGAATGGTCGACGCGGTGGCCATGACTGATGTTAACCGTCTCGCGCAGGCCAAGGTCAGGCTGGAAGCCCCTCTTAGGGGAATGGGAATGTTGATGCTGATGATGCTGTGCGCCGCTGCCGCTACCCAGATGGGTATTCTCCGCTCCGAAGCCCCCGTGCGCCCCATTAGGCGTGGTACAATTCTTCTGAAACTGCTGCTGCTGCGCCGCCGCCGCCGCCACCGCCACGGGCGCAAACGTCCTCGTCTCGGCCGCGGACGCGGAGCTGCCGGCCGACGGTGGGTCGGGCGTGTGCCCACCGCCGCTTCTGCTCCCGACGGAGGCATTGTCGGCGTCTCCCTCGCCGCGGTCCAGGCCACCCGGGTGCTCGCCCTTGAGCGAGGCGACCTCGTCGTCGGTGACGGTTTTCCAGGCGCACTTGGCGTGCTTCTTGGTGCAGCCCGCGCAGGCGGTGAGGTGCTTGATGCACTGCACGCGCAGGCGGCGGCACCGGTCGCAGGGCGGTGTAATGGGGTCACCCTTGGCGAGTTTCTCGATGCGCGCGGTGATGAGGGGCCGGTGGATGGAGGAGGGATCGTCGTCATCGGCGGCGGCGACGGCGGTGGTGGAGGCGGTACTGGCTTTGATGGTGGATTTGGAGGGCTGTTGCTGTGACTCGGTGCTGGCGGCAGGGGAGGCGCAGGAGACATGGATAGGTTGGATGGTAGGTCGTACGGAGGATGAACCGGCGGGTTGACCCTGTGTGATTACCGGGGTTGTCGGGAGGGAGATGGAGGTTTGGGTGAGTCGGGCGGAGCCGGGTCGTGTGATGGAGGAAGAGGGGGTGGCGAATTGGCGGAGGAGGTCCGATTTCAGGTCGTATGCGGACTGCGAACGGGATGACTGCGCTCGCGGTGGTTGGTTGTGGGCGGTGAAGGACGGTTGGCGCGTCGCCGGAGACGGCGCAGACGAACGCCGCGAGGTGATGGCTGCTTTCCGGCCGCTGAGGTGGTAGTTAAGCTGCCTTGCCTTACGTGCGACCTCGTCCGCCTTCTTAATCAGGACCTGCAGTCTCTCGTTCAGGATCTCGACCGTCGCCAGTTCCAAGTCCTCGTCTTCTTCCAGTGGCTGCGACGGCGCGAGGTTGAACCTGTCCAAGGTCCCGTTCACGATCATGCGCCAGTCGTCCTCGGTGATTTCCACCTGGTTTCCATTCAGATAGAAGGTGCAGACTCGGCCATGTTCCGCCGTGGTCAGGGTGAACTCGCTCGGACTGGCCTTGGAGAATTGGACGATATCCAGCCAGGTGACCGGACCGGCGCTGCACGGATCCACCTGGGTGAGAGTGATAGGGCCCTCGAAAAGCCTCTCCATGGCATTGACGAGTTTGGGGCCCGTGAGCTTTGCGCCGAGATTGGCAGCCAGACTCTCCTGGCGACTCAGGACAGCCTCATAGTCATTCATCAGGCCCAACACGTCAGTGAAGACCTCGGCATCACCTTCGACGAGCTGCATCTTTGCTGGGTTACGGGCGAGATAGTTGATGTGAGCGCCATTGCCTGCACCAGTGTCAGCCAAGTGATTTGGGCGAGCCTAGCAATGTCGGCCGCCTCAACATACCGGACTGTGGCGGCGGAGGTTGCGGGATCCTATCGTGAGTGCCATTGTCGTCCGCGTCCCGTTTGCGCTTGCGGGTGTGGTCGTGCGAAACCAAGGACTCTGCGTGCGCCATGGTGGAGCGAGAGCAGATAGGTGGTCCACGGCACAATACTCCATTCGACTGAAGCCAGCCCAGGCCAGAGAGTGATGTTAGTCAAGGCAGACAGACGGCAGACAATCCTGCAGGCAGCGACTGTCCCGGCCCCAAATACCAGAGCGGCGAGGCGCGAGGGTATCGGTCACAGATCACCAACAGTTGCAGCCCTTGCCTGCCAAACTTGGGCAGATTCAGCGCAGTACGGGACAGTGTCGTGCAGGCGGTGTCGCCGAGATCACCAAGTGGCTTGCTAGCTTCCGCAAAGAAGGGGTTCGAGCGACATGAAGAGCCGTCCGATCCGCATCAGGGAACAGCCCGCTCTCGGCTGGGTCGGCCTCGTCCAAATACCTCAGAGCCTTCTTCACGGTCCCGCGACGGGGTCGAGGCCTCCGACTCCTGGTTGGGATGGGGGGCCGGTTTCGAGGATGCAGACGAGTCGAGCAATGTTGTTGCTTGGCAACGCGGCGCAGGCAAGACAAGAGTGCTGCCTGAGTCTTGACGTCGGCGGAGTCTGCCGACACTCGGGATTCGCGATGGCGTGGTTCGAATGGCAAGGCAAGTTCTCGGCTCAAGACCAATGATGCGTACGGTTTGGAGGCTGCAAAGGTGGTGAGGATGCCGATGGTGATGGGGATGCAAGCTGGTGAAGAGGTCGGACCAGGTCGGACGAGGTCGAGTAAACGGCGGGTCGGACGTCGGCGGTAAAGACGGAAGGCGGAGGGAAACACCCAGTATCTTGCGCACTGCTGCGGATATATACAGTTCCAGTAAGGCTGCGTTAAGAGCTACACCTAGGGCCTATATAAAGGTTTATTCCTCTCGCTATAGCATCCTTCCTCCTAATTACATACCTTGGCAGTAATTAGTAGGGTTTTGTGTGTATTCCTGATCCATCTAACTAATGATATTCATGTTTACCATTGTCTTTACCTATTATGTTGATATTGTCTTTTTTTCACTAGGTTTTACTATCTTAAATTAGATGTTGAATACTAATATACGAGAAATGATGGATTCGTTCAAGGAGCTTTCAAGTACGATTACCAAAAAAAAAATAGTATTTGTAGTTTGTTTTTCAATGTTTTTTCTACATGTTCAATTATAATATCATTTCATACGTATGTTTTAATTTGTATGTATTACAAGTTCAACTATAACATTCCCCACACAATATTTCTCTACAAATCTAATGAAGATTATACCGTTATTTTTACGGTTGATATTTAATACAATCGATAGTTTAACGTGAAATTAGATTCGTTCACGCTGGAATCCTATACTCCTAGTGTAATTGTGTTTTTTATACTTTATGAACTTGGCAAACTATCACAACTAAAGTTTTGCCCATAGCTTTAACGACTTGATTCAAACCCTACTTTTTCTTCGCCTGTTTTACCTTATCTACAGCAAACTTACTAATACTATTTGGAAATTCGTTACAATATTCGTTATGATTGATTAAACATAAAAATATTCTTGTTTTCTCTAACGAATGTAACACTTAATACCTCGCTTATTTTCATTTTTTTTACTATAAGCTTGGGATTTTCATATGAATCGAACTAATATATCAATATGAATTGAAAATATTGCTTATAAGTTTAAAGTTGCAAAATTGTACATGTAATATATAGAGTTAATATAATGGGTGTATGCTATGTATATATATATAAATAACTATCACTTTGGTATTATTATTCAAAACATTATTTATAAGTTAAACTATGATATTGATTTAGAATATTTTTTTGTACCAAACACATGTTTTTTCTTTCGAAATTAACATATGGATGGTGAATAACGAGTCCCTTTTACTGTAAGTCTTTATAATATCCGAGTTCTTGAAAGCTATATAAAATAAGGCCTAATATCATTCAAACACCATTTTACAACCTTACAATCTTAATAAACGTACATACATTACATTGAGAATATTGTTTTATTAATATCAAAGGTATTCAAAATTTAACAACAGCTAATACAGTTATTAACTTACGAAATAACGTTGTTCATCCTATAAAACTACCATTTATTTGGCTATATAAAACAATTTCCAAGCTTAATCTATATAATGTCTCGTATTATCTAGTTCAACGCTAATTATGTTACTGTCTGCAAAAAATGAACTTTACGTCTAATTTATTTGTGAAAAGAACGCTATTTCTTAAGAAACAACCTATTAGATTAGAGATTATTTGTTTAAACCCCATATAAGCATTCTCCCATCTACGTTTATCTGTATATAAGCATATCATAAGACAACTATTTTTAATTTCATCATCGCTTATTATTAAGTAGAGAACTTAGAGTCTATTATAGTGCTATTCAATTAGCAAATAATTTTTTTTCTCCTCCAAAACCTTAATTACACTTAGTTAGGTTGAATAAAAAGATCTGTAGGGAAAATACCAATTTTTTGGATGTATTTTAATTTGAATTATAAATATTAAGAACATAGATAAATAAATTCGTTTCATTGTATAACATATCATATAATTATCAGTATCAACAAGTCCTATTTCTTTATTTCAAATAAATCTATTACAATGTATATTAAGTATATTGAAATTCTTTGTAACTTCTAATATTTATGATTAAACAGTGAATAACTTCAAATTTTACGTTCACACATCATTTCCTAAATTTAATCGAAAAATTAATCGTGTTATAATTTTTTTAGTTTGCCTTAACAGGACGAAATCATATAATAAGTGTTAAGATAACTGACGTTTTTTCTATAACGCTTACAGTAATAATAGGACACAAATATACTAATAGCAAACCTGTTAAAATATGTATATTGTTGGTAGCCCTTAGATGTTGCAACGTTGTCGATTCGATTGATCGAAGTAACAGGTGTATTGCAGTAGTCAGATGGTGGATGTATTGTTCTAGGTTTGGTAGACCGCTAGCTGGTCTACATTGTAATTTGTATGGACAATTGCTTGGCCCGTACCCTAGAGGGAAGTGTAGCGTACTGCACTCGACTTACATCCAATGTGTTAAGTCCGTACAAAGTAATACACTTAACTTATAGTACAGTCAACTTCACTATAAGTAAGGTTGACCTACTATACTACATATAGTATTATTCCAACACTGGCGGCTTTTTAGTTTGTGCGCGCAAGCTAGTGTGGCTTACTAATCTTTTCCGATTACTATTAAATTACCTCCTTATTAACTTGCCCGACCCCTGTCGATTCCAGTTGACTCCTATACTGAATTGCATCCAATTGCATGCAAATTAACCACATTTGACCTTAATTACTCCGTTACTCCGAGGTCTGAATTTATCAACTCTTATAAAAAGTTCTTTCGTCATAGCTTTTCGTAACTTTAACTGTATCACTTAAATAAGTTGCCATTATTAATCCCTTGGCAGTCTTCTAATTTGCCAACACATCCTTATATGTCATCACGTAATCTGAGCTTTCTAAACAGTTTATCCACGTATCCCTTAATACGTATAGTTAGTTTATTATTGTCTATAAACCTTTTTAAGGCTTTGTTTAACGTAGCTTTTGTTATAGCATTTGTAGGATTATTTTTTTCATCGATCCATCGGAACTCCTTTATCTCCCTTCTTTCGTAGGCTTTACGGATAGCCATTACGTCGATTATCAGTGGTTTTTCGCTGGTAATTCTGAGCTTTAATAGGTATTTGAAGAGACTCCTTAAGTCGGTATAAATTACCATTGGGATAAATGGAATGTTTAGCTACCTGGTAATAAGGTTAAGGGTTTCCTTTAACACTATACCTACGTTAAAGCTCGCTATTATGCCGTAAACCTCCGAAGCCAGCACGCTTCATGTAATTCTCTTACACTTGACGAAGGTTTAGTAAATCAGATTACCGGTAATACTAAATTGCTTTTCCTGTTTATCTTCGTTAACGAAGGTTATCAAAAAACCGATCTATAAAGAAAAATCAGTATTATTTGTAAAGAACCCGTCCGTAAAGATTATTAGCTTGGCCTTTAAAAGGTCGATTAATACCATATTAATTCCGTGGTCCAAGTTTCGTATTTAACACTCCAGCCTCGTATTTAGTCGATTAAAGTCTTGATCCGTTAGTGTTTGTACTTGTACCGTAATAAATAAATCGTATAAGGCTTCTGATTGGCATAAAGTGGTAATATAATTACCCCGTGTACGCTATTTCAAGTACTGTTAAGCCTTGGACTTATTAATATTATCAATGATGGTAAAAATAACGTTCTGGCCCTTTTAACGGAAGTTTAGACCGGTATTAATACTGGATATGCGGATTAACAATCCATGAAAATTAAATTAGTTATTTTCTATTAACGTTGTTATCGACTTATAATTTTATAATTTAAAGTCCTCCATCACTTAATATTCTTGTACTATAAAGCTAAGTATTTCGACGAAAAGGGTATCGTTAATTAATATACACATTATTCCGAAGTTCCTTTTTTACGTTACTAATAAGTACGGATCGTATACTAAAAACTTTATCGTTAGCTGGGACTTAAAGTGCGACTAGTAAGTTGGGAACTGGTAAACGCCCGTGTTAACCAGTGTATTAAGTAGCTTAATATACCGTATTACCATTTTTAATAGGTAAATGATATGGAATTCCTATAATAGCTTTAATAGTATAATCTGCTATAAGTCTGTTGTTAATTTTATATAGGCTTATGGAATATTATGGTTATTAAATGTAAACTTAACTTTAGTTTTAACTAGTAAACTTATTATCAAATCAACTACTAAACACTAAATAATCTTTTAAATCGTTAATAATTACGTAAGGATCCTATCCTTACCTTTATCGCCATATGTTAAGCGATTGGCCGTAACTTTTTATACGACCGCCCTATAATTTAACCCTTAACTTTATAGATAATCTTCGACTAAAAGATCGTGAAGTTAAGTTTTTCAAGGTTAAAATCGGGTTTCGACATAATTTATATAACTCTTTGGGTTAACAAACCGTTCATCTTAATCTTATCACTTTCCTTGAAAGGTTTACCAGAAATTTCGATAATACCCTATACCTTAAGTTTTACTACTAAGTCTTCGTTATCTTTTTCTTTCCTATTTAGCTAAGCAATATTATAAATACGACCAGGTATTTATTCCTCTTTTTTAGCTTTTTTCCTCTTCTTCGGATGTTGTCCACGCTGGCGATATTCCAGTGGTTTATCGATAACATATAAAGGAGGTTTATGTTAACTGGGTCGTTTAACTCAAAGTTCTTTTTCGTCAATATCCCTAATGTAAGGTTTGACTTAAGTAGTTCGAAAGGGTATAAGACTGTTAGTAATTTTAATAACCACTTTAAAGTTTACTATACTTAATATTTTATACATTCCATTTCATTTAACCGACTCCCGCCATATAAGGATTTTACTTTGTAGTGGTAAAATAAATAGTTCTATTATTATAGGCCCGTTTTTGGTATTAATGGCGTCATTAACTTAGCGGCGTGCCGGATTTTTTTTCTTAGTTTCCTTAAAGCTTTGTTGTAAGCCATAACACGTTTCTAAGTACTTGCCGAAGGCGGAAATTCACTTGTTAAGCGTAAATACGCTTTAAAGAATAGGAGCGTTGGTACCAAGCCGTTAGAGCTCACGGTATTATTAAGGCCTTTTACTGCCATTTATAAGCGTGTCTCCGGATTTATAAAGCTTTCAATTTTTAGCGTAAAGATGTCATACGCTCCGCGAAGTAGGGCGTGTATCTTTTTAACCTTTTTGATACTTTAGTAGGCTTTTATAGGTACCTGTTAATACTTAATACCTATTATCTTAATATCATCCTAAAACTCCGCCGCCGTAAAGTTGGTACCGGTATCGTAAACGATGACGTTAGGTAAACTCAGGTACGTGTTAATTTACAATATCCTTAACGTTTCCCACGTATTCTTTGCCGAAAGGGATTTTAGAAACTTAGCTTCGTGAAAAGAGGTTTCGAAATTAATGATATATAAAATAGGCTTATTTTCTAAGTAAAATACATTAATAAAATTTTTATAATTAAAATCCTTGTCGTCTTTTAGTATAAAATTAAATCTTTGGAAGGTCTTAGACATACGTTTACTAGTAGTGGTAAAACCTTTTAATAGCTTTTAAGGTAAAGAATTTCATATCGTTATACCCTACGGACTTTAAGACTTTATATAATTTATCAACAGATAATTGGTTAAAACGCCGGTATAGTTTACGTATCTCCGGCTCCATTAAGTTTAATACCATTACTTCCGGACCTTCAAAATAAAACTATAGGTACTCCTACTTAAAGGCGCGTAGAAACCTTTAGTCGTTTTTAAACAGCTCGTTTATATTAACGTTCATGTTAACTTCGATGGTTTTTATATTCTTTAAGTAAAGTAAAAAAGGGGTAAGTGACTTAAAGATGTAAAACATAATTGCTTTTACAATTATTTAAACTAACGTTATCCTTATTAACGATAGTTACTCGCCTAGGCTAAAGTCAACTTTAACCTTGCCTGCGTCGTAACAATTAATTTTAGTAGCTATAATATTTTCCCTCTGTAGTAGAACGTACTTTGAATAACCTCTTGTTAAGTACCTTATTACCCTTATATCCTGTATAATACCTTAAAACGTGTAATTCGCGTAACGATTACGGGGATTAAAGGTGTATAAGAGATTAGGGGTATAGTTAGAATAAAGGTAAAGGTTTTTACCACCTAAACGGTATAAAAAGGTATAATTGGCTAGTTACTAGGCTACCATGTTAAAAGAAGTATCTTCGTGTTACTTGATTTACTTAGGAACGCTAATAGCATTAGTTGGTTAACTTCCTTTAACATTTATCACTTAATTTAAGTAATTTTATTTTGACGTAATAGGGTATTAAATGTAGTACACTACTTTTCTTCTATCACGTTCAGCGAGGGGGTGATGAGTTAACTAATAGCCGGCCTTATTACATATTTAACATCTCTTACCACTATCTCCACGATAGTATTTACGGTTAATAGGTTCGTCTAAATTTTATTAACGTTAATGTAGGTATTGACTTGGGTCCGGGGCCGAGGTTAATATACCTGACTTTAGGAATTATGGGCGCCCGTATTTAAGATTAACGTAATTAACCACCGTAAGGTTTTCCTTATCCATATTGAGGAAGTTTCTGGCTTAAAAATCCATACCAAACAAGCTTAGTATACATGGTATTACGGTGGTAAGCTAAAAGTGTAACTAATTAAAAAAGCCTTTACAGGTGGCATTTAGGGGTTATAAAGTATATTCAAACCTATTAACGTCCGTAATAACTGCCTGTACCTGTTCGCGAAGTGTAACTTTATTAGTATAGGCTTTTCCTATTGTTTTTTGACATATTATTAGTTTATAAAGAATTTAATTAGAAAATATCTATTGGTAATTCCTCCTTTTTCTTCTTGTCTATTATTATAATCCATCGTATAGTGACCTAATTTGTATAATATTACGTAAGATAGACGTCGTATTCGAAGTAACCTTTTATATTATCGTAAATCTTGCGAAAAATAGTGGTATCTATTAAAAAGGTTAAGTAGTAGACTTGAGTATAACCTATAAGGATTCCGGGAAATAATAAGTAAAAACTAGAACATGTGACCTTTATCCATTTACAAATATTTAGAAAAGGCATTATCTTAATATCGAAAAGGTTGTAAGGCTTCCGTTATACTTCTTTATATTATTTCAAATCTTGGCGAAATCCTTTATCAGCTTATCATTAATGTTAACTATCTTAACAAGTCTTAAAGGAAGGTTGAGATAGTTATTCTAAGCATAATTAATATTTTTAATGGTTTAAATCTTAAAGGTTTCGAAACTCAGTATTAAGGGTAATTGCTAGTCACCTGATTCTAGGGGTAAAGTCTTGTAATAGGGATTATAATAGGTTCGCACGCGTAAGTTTATTTAAAATCAAAAGGTTTTTAAGTGTTTTAATGGTAGGTTTGCTAAGAGACGATAGGTACTTAAAGGTTTTGAAATGCCTAACGATCTTGCTTGATTAACTGGTATAAAGCTTTAACGTTAATACCTTTGGCCGTGTTGGCAACTGCTACTTTACGTGCTTTTCCACCGCTAAAAGCGTATTCTACGTTGTCCTGTAGTAGTATTAAACTGTTGAGTAGGTTAATAGGTTTCGTATCGCTAACGCGTAAAGAGGTTTAACTTAGCTAAGGGTAGGTTAAAGGTCATTTAAAATGTGTATAAGGACTTTAAGGTTTCTTAACGCCCTTTCTTTTAGGCTGTGGATCTTTAAGGTATTTTTTAAGTTGTGTTAGGTCGAAAAGAGCTTGGGCTAATGTTGTAACGCTTTATACTTAAATGAAAATCCCTTTTTTTTTTTTAGCTCAGATCTAAGCTTTAACTTGACCTTATAAATTGTTTTCCATATATCAATAGTCTAGCTGTTAAAAAACTCATGGTATTTTCCAAAAGTGCGGTCGGTGTCACCACTAGCTTGTAAATTAACGATAAAGTATCTGACGAAGTTGGTAAGGTGTTTTCCTGTAAATTTTTTGTTGATATCTCGAGCATAAAAGTCGTTTTCGTTCTACTTAATAAAAAAGTGTCTGAGAGCCTTAATTCCTTTTTTCTACTTAGGGTCGGTAATGAATTTAAACTAAACGTTAGCGGTAGATATTTTGATAGGTGTGGATAGCAAGGAAATTGATGATCTTAGACGTTAAGACTTGTTATTTTGGTGTGAAATCGCGTGGAAACTTGGTGACTTGGCGACTTGGTAATTTGGCGTGAGGTGGCGCAACGTGGTTTTTTCTGTACAGCTAGGCGATTCTCGGTGTTTTCGCTTAAGAAAGCGAAATTGACGATAGACGTGGTGTAGGGAGTGAAAAGAGTGAAATATGGGTAAAGGTTTAATATAGAGGGTAAGGTCGGAGGTTGTTATTGGTGATGGAGGTTGTTTGGCATAAGGACTTAGTCGTTTTTCTTGCAGTAGTAGCATCAATAGTAGTACTGACTTAGCTGTTTGCCAACTTATCGTTTGAGACTTTTAGCGGTTAATCTCAACGCTTTTTTTTAAGAAGGATAACTGAAGATTTCTTAGTGTTTTTAAGTAGCGATACCGTCGTTTACTTCCAGATTTCCGTTGAGGACTGACACAACCCAAGAAGTCTTCATTATTTTCCTACCGTTAAGGACTAACGTAATACTAATAAAGGCACTTCGTGAGAATTTTCCTTTACCTTAACAACCATAGCCACAAAGCGTAATAACCGGAAAATGGTTTTTTCTTCTACTGATCTTATCTGTGCTTAACCTAACAGGCAAGGACTGATCAGTGTTGGTAGGCCTTAGACGTTGCAACGTTATCGATTCGATTGGTCGAAGTAATAGATGTATTGCAGTAGTTAGATAGTGGATGTATTGCTTTAGGTTTGGTAGACTACTAGCCGGTTTGCACTGTAATTTCTATATCCAATTGCTTGGCTCATACCCTAGAGTGAAGTGCAGTGTACTGCACTCGACTTACACCCAATGTGGAAAGTCCGCACGAAACAATACACTCAACTTGCAGTACAGTCAACTTCACTGTAAGTAAAGTTGACCTCCTGTACTGCATATAGTACTATTCCAACATATATAAAGTAATCATTGCAAATATGTTACGATATTAGCTCATTTCTAATCACAATACAACTTTTACCCGATTTCGCACGGGGCTAAATTAATAGAAATAAAACGAAAGTAGTGATTCTAGTAACATACAGCTAGAGAAAACCCTATCATTCAAAAATAATATATATTGAAAGTTCATGAATCCTACTGTTTGTCATTGATATTCTATTAAATAACATATTTTGATCAAAAATCATGTGAATACAATCCTCTTTTTTTGTACATTTCAATGATATTAGATTTTAAATATTTTTATGCATTTAACTTTCAGGTAATGTTTTAGAATTATTGTATCAATTGTGTAACGGTTGATATAAAAATCCATGCTGTGGATAGTTCTTTAAAATTTACAACGTTATCAATTTGAATCGTGGTCGAAGTAACAGTAGTATTGCATAGTCAAGTGGTGGATGTATTGTTCTAAGTTTGGTATATTATTAGCTGATCTGCACACTATTTTGTAATGTCAATTTCTTGGTCAGCGCCCTAGTCTGAATTTGTATTCCTTGTACTTTCCTTGCAGTTTATATAGTTAATTCGACTATACTATAATTTCTATAATCGTGTTATACTTGAATACAATTCTAATACTGACGATATTTCGTTTTGTAATGCTTGTGCCAGTGCCAGTGCATTTTGTTAGAAAACTTTTCGATTGCGCAAATTTTTCTTAATGTCAACTCCACTATTATTTGTATGGTAGTTTTAATCTCTGCCATATTCTAAATCCAGCTAACAAGTATTGTACCGAATTTCAAACTTGAATTTTTTAAAATGTCCAACTATATTCCTATTTTTATCGTGTTAGTTAATTCATTTCGTATTGTCAAAAGCTTCGTCTCCCTGGTAGTTTTCCAGTTTGTTATTGTACCTCTTTGTTCCCTCTTTGTAATCCGTTACGTAGTCATATACCAGGTGGCTTTTTGACGTAGTTTTCGATCTATATGATAGTTCCATTGCCATTTATAAACATTTTAAAGGTTTTATTTGGTATGGGTTTCGTTATAGCGTTCATTAGATTGTCCTCGTTATTGATTCATTGGAATTCTTCAATTTCACTGCTTTAATCAGTTTCTTGGAGAGCTATTACATCTATTATTTAAAAAAAACTATTGTTTGTTCCTAGCTTCGAAATACATTCCAGTAGGCCTCTTAAATCAGCAAAAATAATAAATGGAATAGGTGACGTATTGGATTGATTGATAACAATATTACACGTTTGCAATATAGTTATACATATATTTCACAAGCTTCTATGTCGTAATTTACAAAATTTAAATACGTTTCGCGTAGAAATTTTAAATTTGATAATGTGTCAATATATTTCATTATGTTTTATACCGAAATAAATATTTTGTAATTCATTCCTGTTACTAATTACTAAGGTCAATTCTATGTGTAACGAGAGATTATTGTTATTGAAAAAACAATTGTTTTTTAAAATTGTTTATTTGGCTTCGACAAGTTAATAGTAACAATATCAATCTATCATGTCAGATTTATTTCCATATTATTTTAATCGGTTATTTAGTTGATTGTAATCCTTAGTACTTTGCTTTCAAGGTTATTCTGTAATTGATAGGTTATGAAATGCTTCCAGCTGGAATAGAGTTGTTATATAGTTACTACTGGTACGATTTTTGAGATACTTTTAATATCTTATTACATTGTTTTTTTTAAATTTCAGTTAGGCTAGTACCTTGGTCCTTTTGATGGAAACCGATGTAAACGTCGTCTTTACAATGTATACGGACTGATAATCTGTTAAAGTTTAAATATATGCCTTAAATCAAAGTCACAATTGACCTATAATTTAATTTTTTTGAATATTCATCGTAAGTTGCTCTTCTATTATAAATCTAGCAGGTGCAAAGAAACGGCTATTATCAGTTTTTATATTTATTATATTTCAGCATTGATCAGTGTATGTAATTTATAATTATGGATTGTAAGTTAAAGATTTCATAAATAGCCTTCACTTAAAGTGTGATTGATAAGTAAGAAATCATTTGATATGTTTTTGAATAAATCTATATTATAATTTGATATATCGTATAACCGGTTTCAATGGTTACGTATTACGGAGTTTGGAAAATAAATCGGGTAATATTATTCTTTTGGGTTTAATTACTAATTTTATATATATTTGGTTAATATTATAGTTATTGGAGAAAAACTTTCCCTAAGGATTTGTAATTAAATTCGTTGCTAATATAATGATTAAACCGTAGCTGGTTTTTTTTGGATTGGTCTCGGATATGTTATAATTTAAGGTTTATATGTATTATTGTATCCTTAAATAATTAAACATGACGTATGGTAAAGTTAAACTGTAGCATTACTTTTGCATTTGTATACAATACTAGACTTGAATATTATAAAGTTGAGTTTGAAGAGATTAAAGTTTCGTTTGTGTATTTATTATACGACCCATCGTGTGAGGATTACATGAATCTCAACCTTATTTTATTTTTCGAAGTTTTTTCCTGAAGTTTTTGTAATATTTTATACGTGGAGTTTGACGGTCAAGTTTTCATCGTGCTTCTCTTTTCTTCTAACCCAAGTAGTTCTATAGGTGCACCAGAGAGTGTGTTTTCAAATATTATCCTTGGTTTATCTCTTTTGTGGTAATCGGCTGCCCCGCCATCAATTTATCAGCTTGTTAATCGCGGAAGGGAAAGAATTGTATTAACGAATTCGTTTATCTTAAAGATTTTTATCATTATTGGCTCTAACATAGTACTTCTTTTTAAATATACTAAACGTCTTAGAACTGTTATCAGTTTCTATAACTACTTTCAAGTTAGAAATATTTTATATTTTATATGGGATATTATATTTTCTCGACTCCTATTATACAAAGACTTCGCCTTATAATAGCAAAGTTAACGCGTCAATCGTTGTAAGGCTGTTCCTGGTATTGTGAGAATTATTGATTTGGAATTTGGAAGATTCCTTCGTAATTGCCTTAAAACTTTACCCGACTTAATGACTCTTTTCTGAGTACTTGTTAATGGTGGAAATTCACTCGTCAAATAATATAATAAACCCAAGATTATATCTCTGATAACAATTTGAACAAATAACAAATTTTCCTGATTACTAAATCCTTGACAATGAATACAATATTCAAAATCAAACTTACAATGAATAAAATTCAGACGGTTAATAGCGGGAATTAAATAATATTGAAACTAGTGAAAATATTAATAAGCACACTTGTAGGAAACCTTGTACATATTATCACTAATACATTACCACGAGTTTTACGACTAGTACTCTCCATATTTGAATAATTTTATCCTCTAAACTAATTTTGATTTCAACATATCAACTTGTATATATTTATCCGGGGTCTATTGCGTAACACGAAATATATCAACATATATCTTTTATTTAAAGTATTCATTTTAATGTTGAGATGTATTTATTTACTCTTTCAACCCAATCATAACTAAATCATGTATAGTTTCAATAATTACCTCATAAAAATCATTTTATACTTTATCATATAAAGTTTCTACAAATCGAAAGAGGTATTTACTGAGAGAAATATCGAAAATTTGAAATTGGACATTGAAAGAAGAAATATCCTAATCTTTTATATACATCTTATTGCATACTCGATTATTAAATGGATTGAAATTCAGTACAACATATTATTAATTTATATCAATATGAAATATTTCCCCAAATTTCTCCATTAACATAATTAATGTAGTGTAATTATTAAAATTGAAATCAATTCCTTCACGACGAATAATAGAAAACTCATTAGAACATAGCTAGAAATGAAAACTAAAAAAAATTAAATAGAAAAACCATCGAAATTACAAGCGGAAAAGATAAAATACGTGGGTTTGATACTTTTACAATTACTTATTGAAACAAAAATTCAGGAATTTAAGCTGTAATCAAGTCATAAATTTGTACTCTCTATCAGAATTCGTGAAATTATCAATGATATCATTATTGAAGAAAATCAATGTTATTAATATAAACTTTTGACTTTTAATTAAACAAATACAAAAATGTTAAACCATCATTTCAAAGCCATATATAGACATTATAATACTGATGACAACATTCTTGAGAAATGAATCAAAGTTCTATACAATAAGATCGAACTCCAAAGAACAAACAAAGTAATGAAGTTCTAGGTTACTGAATGAACATTTTCAAAAGATGAAGAAACGTGAAGATATTGATTGAAAATGAATTTGAAAACATAATACAGTTCTGGTTGAAAAACCAAGAATTTACAAGGCTTTGTCAGATATATTCGTTTGGTACCTCAAGAAATGAAAAATCTGGAAACGGCTTTAAAACAATTCAAGTAATGAAAACGGCTCTAGGTAAACTGTTAATCATGGAAACAAGTAAGATACTAAATTCTAAAGTAATTACATGATCACAAGACAAATGAAAATAGCTTTGATGGTATTAATTATTAAAATATGATATGAAAAGTGATTCTAAAGTCGTCAAGTAACACGGTTTTCATTCACATTGAGCTTATTCATATAAAATATATTATTTCAGTGCAATTTGGTTGTAATTCAATAAGATTAGGAAATAATCGATCAAGTAAAAACACAAAAATTATCTTGAACTCTCCATAACACAAAGGAAAAAATGGAATTTAAGATATTATAATTGATAGATTTGGATCTATTTATATAGACGTACAAAATTGGATTGAATAATCGTAACAAAATGTTTTACACTTATACTGCAGTGGAATAATTATCAAAGGTTTTTTCTGTAAAAAAATTCTAGTTAATAGTGTTTTATTTCAAATCATATGTATTACTGCTCAACTCAATTATTCAGTACTATATATATACAGCTGTCTTTAAGATTGGACAGTATATAAAACGGAAAAAAAATCCAATATAATATTTGTTACCGAAAATGAAGGATATACACATCTACAAGTAAATTCAGGATTTGAAAGATATAATTCATAGCATCAAATCAAGTTATAATCATTTATTACACCAATTTCAACGTCTTAATCTAACCAAATTGAAAATTACGAATCGTATGTATGCTAAAGAATGGAATGATGCATAAGTATCAAAAATTTCTTAATCTTAGAAGATACATCAATTTATGTAAAAATACGTTATTTAGTATAAAAAGTCTTGAAAAATCTATTGTAACTCAAGAAAAATGTCACTGTATTGGTAAAAAAAACATTGATTGAAACGGTTTAAAAACAAAAAGTTAAAAATGTGAAAGTACCAACTTATAGAATACGTTGTCCCACAAAATGAAGGGGGAAAAAATGATACAGAGCGTTCATTTTTAAAAGTTCTTATGAAAAATCCAAACATTCGAATTCTGAAAAATAATCGTTCGTCAAATATATAAATGAGTACAACAATTGTCGGTTTCTCAAAAAGAAGAAGGAATTGATGAATAGAAGTTGATATTATTGAATATTAGTAAACATTCACAAGTGGAAGTTAGTATTGATAGGTAGGTTGGTTAAGCGGATGACTTGTAGATCCACTCTGTTTTTTTTTTTTTTTTTTTTTTTTTTTTTTTTTTTCACGTTTTGACTTGCGTATATTCATTCAATACCTCCCACTTCCACCGTTTACTTTGTTGGGTCATTGTGGAGCACAGTAAAATAATAATGATTACTGATCATAATTTCACTATTAACAGTGATAATATACAACTTCGTAAATATGCGATGTTAGTAGGCTCTAGACGTTGCAACGTTGTCGATTCGATTAGTTTTCGAAGTAACAGTAGTATTTCGTGGTTAGATGGTGAATGTATTGTTCTAGGTTTGGCAAACCGCTAGCCGGTCTGAACTGTAATTTGTATGGCCAATTGCTTGGCCCGTGCCCTAGAGTGAGGTGCAGCGTACTGCACTCGACTTACACCCAATTCGGTAAGTCTCCACAAAGCAATACACTTGCAGTGCAGTCAACTTTACTACAAATAAAGTTAACTTACTGCACTGCATGTAATTTTATTCCAACACGAGGATATAATTTGCTGTATAGATACACTCAATGTAGTATTAGGTGTTTGGTAGTACCTAGGTAATGAATAGTCAAATAAGGGTTTGAAATCAAAATTGTATATCTAATTATACCCTTAGTATAAATACACATTTTATTATATTTTTGAAGTTTTATTTAGTTTTTTGTCAATTAGGTGTGACTAAATTCTTATTCGTGTCCTGGAGTAATTTGTTATTCAGTTTCGTTTGCAAAAAAAAAAAAAAAAAAAAAAAAAAAAAAAAAAAAAAAAAAAAAAAACTAACTTTGGTTGTTGATTACCAAAACAACATTACATATCGAGTTGAGCTTTAATTATGATCAGACATCTAATCTCGTCTTAAATTCAACTTTACATTAATTCGATCTATTGAAGCCTGATCAGTCCGTTTTTTGTATGTTTTTATAATTTTTGAAGCGGGTTTTCACGCCTTAAGTTTTTGTGCATGTACGCTATTAATAGTATCTTTGAATTTTAATTTCTAGAAAAGATATATTTCGCAGAATTTCAGCGTCATGATGCGGAAGGACTGCGCGTCTATTCAGACTGAAATATATCTTTTACGTGTGCTAAAAGAAGTAGACAAGAAGTTATATATAGTTTTACTTATATATAAAAATATTTATTATCAGTAATTCACCAATACCAACTTCAATTAAAATGTGCCAACTTCTTCTATGATTAGAGCGGAATTTCATTGGTAAAAGTAAATAATGACGAGAAAATATGCATAAAATACAGTTTATTGTTAAGTTTTATAGATTTATATAGGTTATGTATAAGCGTGGTAAGTTTAAGTATTTACTTAAACGATTTATGGTTCCACTAGCAGGCTTTCTAGAGTATTGATATAAAGATCTCAAAGTCTTCAAATTTTATAGGGGATTGTTCAAAAATGCATCATATTTTCAATAACCTCGATGATTCAAGTAGTTCACAATATAAATTTTAGGGAAACTTTCATTCTTCGCTAAAAATAAGAATGCCGTTGTCTTCACTTTATATAATGCAGCTCAGGTTACAACTATATTTCAAACTGAGAATTCGAAATGAAATAACTATACACCTGTTTTTTTCACGAGGAGCGCAAACAGAATATATAGAAAATGTGGAAAATCCTCATCCAAACCAATAATGATGAAAAATAACCGTATTTACAAAGTTCTAATATCGTAATGGAACTAAACTATTGATAATTATCATGTTGAACAGGTCGATTCATTGCGAATTTGTTATGGTGAACCATAATACTAATTTTCAACTGGTTAATGATTGATGAAATAAAGGTGATAAATTAGGTTAAAATATAAAGGAAATGTTTCTATTTAAATTAATATACAGAAATATATATTTGTTTTATGTAGGAAATTAAACATAAAATGTAGCAAATTCCAAGTTTCACCCTATATATTAATGTTTGTTAAAGACAAATGACGATATGAACATCTCATTTGGATCAATGTTACTAATAATAAATTTCGCAAACAATGATAATTTTCCTCAATTCAACTAGATGGAATTCACTCAAAACACAATGTATGAATTTCTTTTCATATTGAGGAGTTCGAATGAGTTGTTCATTACAAACCAATATGAAAGTCATATTTGAACGTAGCTACCAAATGATGGAATAAATTACAGAAATTATTTCAATAGGTACTTATAGTATAGAAGTACCCATAAATGTATATAATAGGGATTAAAAACTCATCACGTTTCTCCTTGACTTTGATTTTTATAAGAAATAAGCGAAGTATACACCTTAGATACTAAGTCAAAAAACAATATAACGAGTTATTGAATACTTATACTGGTACGGCGGTAACGAGTCAATGTATTAAACGAAAATGTTCAATATTAAATGAAAAGAAATAATTGAAGTTGAAAAACTTTAAGTAGTATCAATCGGGGAATTTTTGTATCGATATAAGATTAATAATCGTAAATTTAAACGGCAATGATTTGTATAAAATAAGGTTTTGTCATAAGCCAGTACTTGGGCTGGTAGTCACCAGATATCTAGCTCTGACAGTTTGCATGCTCCTACGATGCTCTGGAACTGTTAAGGGCATACCCTTAAACCTCTTACCTAACCAGTTCACCCCTTTTCTGTAGTTATATAGCAATACCTTAGAAAAAGTTTTTAACTCATTATTTTATCGAAAATTATAAATAGTATCTAATCGCCTTAAGCGATAGCTTTAGCTTAATATTTTATATATATAATTGTAACCTTTTCTTCTGAAGGTGTTTTAATTATTTATACGCGGTTATAACTTAAATCCATCTTTTCGGACTTTTGGAACCTAGACTCAAAGGATTTGAAATAATTTCTCGAACCGCGTAACAGGAACCAGCTTCAAAGGGTTCTAGCCACTTATTACGATTATTTAATTACTTAACACGTACATTTTATCGAAATTTTACATAAGAATCTGATTAAAAGGAACTAATCCTCTCTTAAGTACTCTGTACTCATAAAATGACGTAATACCGACGTGCTAATCACGTTAATAAATATAATTTGGTAAGTTAAAGTCGTTACTGCTATACTTAAATTTTGGAACAGTCTCCTTTCCAAAGGAGTCCTACTTTTATGTTACTTATAAATGACGTAGTTACCGCATCGTTCCCCATCAGAACCCGTGAAGACGATATTGATGACCAGGATTTTTTTGATTCCAATTACAATATTAACAGCTTACTTAATAACGCCAGCTATAAAGAAACCAAACGAAGACCCTTAGACTAACCGGTTAAATTATCTGACGTTGAATTACGATTTTAGGATAAATGGGTACCATATGACGCCAATAACATAGAACCAATAAATTTATCTATACAAGGAAAGATTATTCTTATGATATTTATGAATGATAAAAATATTTTATGAAAAACATTGTGAAAATATATCATATTCACGGTAACGACGGCGTTAAAAACAATCCCAACACCTTGAAACCAATATTTTGCGCATATTATTTTAAACCAATCATGGTAAAACCCGTTATCCCCCAGATTCAAATTTTAAGATAGAAGCTTAAAAAACTGTTTTACGTTTTTTTTCCAATGTTGGGAAGGTTTTGTTTGCGAAATCTGACGGCATAACACGATGATTCACCGTTAAATTCGTTATCATAAAGGAAAACATCAACCATACTCTCGTTAACGAGTTACTCTATTTCGTTATATTCGTAAATTATAACAAGTAAGTTGTCCGTGTCTCATTTATCAATAAAAGAATTTACAACCACCGTATTTGCTACAGAAACGCTAATTATATTAGTAATGTTAACATTAACGATGCTATTCGTAATTGGAATGGTAACGGAAACGTATCCGTTAGCAATAGCTAGTAAAATATTATTATAACCGTTGTAAACGCCTTTTAAACCGGTACTCAAAAACTCGTTAATTAGGTTAATTACTTGGAACGTTCCCGCCGTAAATACCTTGGGTTATATTTTAAATACGACGTAAAGAGTCATTATATTTATTCCTACCTATTATATTTCTTGTCATGACCCAACAACTCTAATACTTTGGCTAATATTGATATTTAACTTGTCTTTGTGAACAACTTTATAGACTTTGGGGGAAAAAAAGAAAATTTGATATATAATCGCGTATAAGAATTAAAAAGACTATAATCCAACCTTATAGCTTACCTCCAACTTTTGAAAAACTCACTGTTTATGAATTTTTTTTAGTTTAAATTTTTTTTTTGTAAAGCTTCAATAAATATAAGTTTTTAGTATTATAACTCCACAAACAAATTACTTACCTGTTAATTCAAACTACCGTATATTCATGCCTCATGCTTAAGATTGGACAAAACCGATTATTTTATACCTTCAATCAATCCATATTTAATTTTTCATTACGTATATCAATATTAAACTCTCTTATTATCAATATAGAGGTTTAATTTATATTATTCTTTATTTTTAAGACGACGTTTCATTATATGAACTTTCAATGAAAAACCAATAGGTAATATATACCACTCCAAAGAATATATTACTTTTCAAACAAACTATTAAATACCATATATAGACATGGTGTTTTAGGCCGGTACAAAGGAAACCTAAGCTATTGATACCGACACCTTTCATATTATATTTTATAGGACTAAAAGACATTAAATCGTTATTATATAATTCGCCGCCTATACCTTGAAAATATCAACAAAACCTTAACCTTGAAGCTACCCGTTTTAGTTAACTATAAGCTTTCTGATACCTTTAAAATTTGACGCATTTATTTGATAAAATTTTAAAAAAGAAACTGTGTTGTGATCGCTTTGAAACCGATTTCGAAACTATTATCTATAACGATAATTAGTGTCAACCTTTGAAAATTCGTTGGGGTTCATTATATAACATTTTCCGGGAAACGCTACTGATATTTCAAAGGATATGAACCGAGTTATTAAATTAAAGCTAAATTTGCATAAGTAGTTCCATTAAAAGTACCCCGGTATTTTTCGTTGTAAAAACTGGAGGCGAACTACGTTTTCATGTTGATTACCGTAGACATAACTTTATTCCCAAAGTCTACCTTGATTCCCTTTTCCTAATTGGAACAAAGTTTACGAATATTTTACTAATTACATAATTTTCTAACTTCGATATTAAAGCTGCTTTTTATAAGCTACGGTTTAAAAAAGGCGACGAGTAGAAGATTTCGTTCCGTATAAGTTTTAAACTTTTTCAATGATTAGTTACTTCTTTCGGGTTTTTCGGTATACTGGTTATCCTTTAACGATTTATTAATAATTACTACTATTTCATTTTCGATATTTTTGATTTCGTTTATGTCAGCGATGTTTTCATATACTTCAATGGTATTTTTAACAATCATAAAGTTGAGGTAAAATTTGTATTAAAGGTTTTATGATTCGTTGGATTAAACCTTAATATATTCAATTGTAAATTGAGCGTTTGAAAATCAAATACTTAGGGTTTGTTATCGAAACGGGTATCGAAATACGTATAAACTCGGAAACGTTATGAAGGGAGTATGCCGAAGCTATCGCTTAAAGTGGTCGGATACTGTCTACAATCCTCTATGAACAGAAAACAAACCCTGTTAAGGAGCTGCTACGGGCTACAGAAATGCGGTGATCCGGTCACGTAATAGATATAGAAGCATACCCCCAAATAGATACAAAACATCGTAAGAGCTTAGCAACCGCTAAAGCTAGATCCCTGATATCTATCAACTTAGGCATTAACCTATAACATTACCCGCAGCGTATCTCTATCTCCATAAGCCCCCCTCCTCCTACCCTTCCGAAAAATAATCCCCTCTCTTCTAGGTAATAGTTACATACACCCTTTCGCGTTGCCACACATATTATTGGGCCTATTCTACCCCCAAACTTCCTTCCTTTTTTTTCTACATATATAAACCCGCTAGCTGTTCTCAGCAACATAGGTTAATGATTTACTGCTATTACTTAACCTATGTAAATTAATATACACATTACCCCCATAAGCCATCTTAACTAATGCGGTTTATACCTCCTACTACTTTCACTTATCTTTCGTGAATCAACCTACTCATTACTGCCACTAACTTACGTAGGTGAATTTTCCTAATTATTATGAACCGTCAAATAATAGCTTTTCAACGGCCCGGTAATTGGGGAACAATAAAATAAAATTAAGTCCGCTAGCGAGTTGAGTAGAAAGACCTGCTTTTATCCTCAACAGAGCTATAATGGGATTCGAAAACATCGAGGGTGGCGGAATCCGAAAAGTTTAAAAATGGGTTTCAAGTCGGGTAAATATAAACTACCTATTTGACTAAGACTTTTTATTTTAAGAAGTTGCCAATGTAGAGGTTGTTTACTTAAGGTTTCTTCCGGGATGGTAAGATACTCTCGACGTGAAATTCAGGTTCAATTTAAATATCATTGTCAATAACATTGATAACGAGTGGTTAATAGTTTCGGATTAATTAGTTGGGAAATAGGTTGGAAGCGGTTCGGATAAATGGATCGATATTAAATCGGGGATATTTTTTATTCGAAACATCAAATTTGATAATATTAGAAACAACGAAGTATTTGATACGATATATGTTATAAAGTTAAGTTTTTTTTTTTGAAAAAAAAACATCCGGTTTATGGCTATTGAGAAACAGTTAAATGCTATGTTTATTCCGAAATAGTGTTGAGGGAAATGATATTAATTAATATCTTTTGTTATACCCTCTTACGAATCCGTTATTATAGTTCATTCGCATTTTTTAATATAGAGAATACGTTAGATAAAGATTTTAGCCTTTACACGTAGTTTCGTAACTAGAATAAGTAAACGTGTGATAGGTTATATAAGGCAAATATAACAGTTATATATTATCAAAACGTGTTAATATTAATATTGATACATATTTTACTATTTAACTCTCATTAGTACCCGGATAATAAGTCATTGAAATTGAATTAGGTATGTATAATGAAAAACGTAGATGTTTTAGAACCTTTACATGGTCTTGTTCAGTTATATCATTCGTTTTGGGGTAAAATGCGATGTTTAGTCGTTTTTTTACCCCTTGTAAATTGCAAAGGCGTTTTTGAAATCCATTCAATAAATTCGAACCTCGATTGTTGATAATAACATGAAGTAACCGGCAATATTTTGAAAAATAGTGTAGAAACTGTTTCCCGTAAGTTTATATGTTTATGATATTATTACTTTTAATGTAATAGAATAATTTAAACCATCTGTAAATATTTCAATGTAACAGGAATAATGAGTTCGGGTTTTTTTTTTTTTTTTTTTTTTTTTTTTTTTTTTGTCAAAAAAATAGATCATAAAATCGATTGAAAACTTGTTTTTCATCCCTTTGGGAATTAACAAATTTTCGAACTTTTTCCACCGTGTCGATCTTGAGTGGTTTATTTAGAAATATCTAGATTTCGGTAAAAGTGTCAGACCGTATAATATAAAACGGATTAGAACTATACTTCAAATAAAAAAACGATATTATATTTGCAGTGCAGATGGTTAATAAAATGGAAATTAGATGTAATTTAAATCAAGGCGATAGTAAATGGATAGTAAATCGGAATCTAAATATCTTGGTTTCGTCGAGAAGGTGTATGAAGTCATTTGTATTTAGTCATTTTATTATAAATTAATTCGAAATTGTATTAGTAAAGTTGTTTCGATTATCAGTTAAATCGTTTCGAAAATCGTCGCCTAATTATAAAGTATTTCAATTTTGTTAACGAAAAATATAAGAGTACCTGTTAAGGAGTCATTTGCGAGAATATAGCTTTAATTTAACAACTTGGTCACCATTTTAAGCAATATCAAATACTTTTTCTGTAATATTCTATATAAAAACATTGAAGGGATTTTTATGTGTTGAGTCCAATTATCACTTTAAATGATAATTTCGTGATCTTTTTTTGAAGAGGTAATGAAGGGGTTTGTCGTCTAGGGCCTTGTTGATTAGAGGCGAAAATTCTTTCAAGGTATCTAGGAGTTCATTTTCAATGGAAACGGGTGTCATCGGGAAAATGTCTTATTAATATTTTCGATACAAACGATAACGAGTTACAATATAACAACCAGATTTCTTGGAGTTTTGAGAAATATAATATAAAAAGTGAAGGTACCGATACCTTGAGGATTTTTTAACATGAGATTGAAAACCAGTTTTCAAAGCGGTGGATATCTATTCGTTTTAGAAGTAATAAATACTTTGGAGCGGCCTAAGTCATTTATTCGTACTTTATATGAAATTTACTTAAAATAACATTATATTGGGAATGAAGAATAATATCCGCTTAAATAAGATATTGGTTTTTATGAAAGATAACGTTGAAGAAATTATAAAAATAAGTCGTAGGTCAGTTTATGGTATATAAAAGGTGGCTTTATAGCGTTGTCAAAGTGGGGTATGAATACACATTAACCTTCATCGGCGCATAAGCTATTGATTTATATTTATTAAAATGTTATCAAAGTCAATTGAACTATAAAACATATTTATTATGAACGGAAACCTATTTAAATACTAGGGGTAAACTACCGAGTCAAATTTGAATGCTTCCAACGGCTAAATGCGATTATATATTGAAATTATATGTTTTCTCCCTGAAGATCGAAAAGGTCATCAATAAAAGTAAGGTTAATAATAATACTACTTTTTATATTTAAGTGACTGGGGCGTTACGCGGAATATGATAGATTAATGCGAATACGATGACCATTCGAGTCTTTTTTTGAGTATAAATAAAGGTTTCTCTGGCCGGAAAGTTCTGAATAATCAATTTAGCTAATATGCCGTTTATTACTAATTTCCAAGGCGGTTACTCCAATGATAATGATATTTGCTTCATTATCGAAAAGGATTGCGTCGTTGTTATTGTTGCCATCATTAATAATAATGCCGTTATCAATATTATCAACTTTATTAGCGTGACTGTATCGAATACATAGGTTGTAAATTTGTTCATGATTAAATTAAATATAAACAACTTCTTTGTTTTATTTCGTGGGTATTTCGAGGTAATGTTACTCGGTAATAAATTTATAGTAAATAGTTCCTTTGAAAACAACGAATTCAACGACAAATTTGCAGGCTTTACCGTCAACTTTCGTCACGAAAGCCTTCAAAACGGTAGGAAAAAAATCGTTCATAAGCCGTGTATTTTAAATTTATAAGTTAGACAACCACAGCTTTTTCCACGTTCGGATAGGTATAATATACGCAAAGTAATATTATAAAGGCGTTGAAGTTGCTATTACCACCGTCGCTATCGCAAACGTAATAACATTTTATAACAGTTTTGGTAAAACTACTCAATTATTGAAAATAATATCAATTTTTTTCTTTTACCGATAAAATTCTGGTTTTTAAATTAATTACGTAATATTGTAGCATTTTATACTTAAAATCGTAACATAGTGTTGAAATTATTTCCTAGTAAATTCAACGTTTTAAATTGAATTCGTTCACCACCGACGTTATTGAATCAAATATTAATATTGTAATCAGAGTCAAAAACATTCGATTTGTCGTTATAGTCGACGTGATTCCCGGTAACAAGCGACGCGATAGTTACATCGTTTGTAAATAAATGGAAAATGGGACACCTTTAGGGGGAGGGGGTATTCTGAGAATATAGGTGTACTGGTAACAATTTTGAGCCGTCTAATTATATTGATTAATATGTCTCATATGTCGGCGTTACATTATTCTATACGTAACATTTATTCACCAACTTTTTAATCTCGTGTAACAAGGTTTCTACATTAAGTCTCGACAAATATTTCGTGTTAAGTAATTAAATAGTTGTATTACGTTTCTAAGTCGCTCTAGATTTAGTTCTTGATACATGCCTCGAGGAACTATTTCATGGCCTAAAGGTTTAGGTTCCAAAGGTCGGACAATATAGCCCTTAACTATAACCGCTTGTATATATCTAAAACACCGTTAGAAATAAAGATCGAGGATTCTATATAAAGATACCAACTCAAATTATTATTCAAAGCGGTCTAATACTGGTTGTAATACTTGATAAAGAGAAATAGGGAGAAATCCATATAAAATCATTACGGGCTATAGAAAAGGAATTGCCCAGTTATGTGAAAAGTGTAAGAACATACCCTCAAATTTCCCCAGGGCATCATATGAGTATAGAAACCGCCTGAGCTCTATCTCTAGTAACCACTATCCTAGGCACTATCCAGTGAAAAAGGTTACGTATTATTCAGGAATAGACGGCGTTCATATTTTTATTAGCGTTACAGGGTGTTTTCGTATTTATTAATCTTTACTAGCAATTTATTCAGAATTACTGTTGGTAGCGCTTTAGACGTTGCAACGTTGTCGATTCGATTGATCGAAGTAACAGTAATATTGCGTGGTCAAGTGGTGGATGTATTGTTCTAGGTTTTGCAGACCGCTAGCCGGTTTGTACTGCAATTTGTATGGCCAATTGCTTAACACGTGCCCTAGTATGAAGTTGGGGGTACTATACTCGATTTACACCCAATACAGTAATAAAATACAAAAAAACACTCTCAACTTGCAGTTGGTATAGTTAACTTTACTAAAATTAAAGTTGGCTAATTCAATTGTAAATATTACTATTTTAACATTAACAGCTTTTTAATTTATACGCGTATACTGGTGTGGTTTACTATTTTTTTCCCGGTAAACGTTAAACCGTGACCTCGGCAATTGGCTAAACCCCTTTTCATTTCAATTCACCTCCGTATGTAATTACACCTAATAATATGTAAATTGACCTCAATTGCCGCCAGTTGCCCTAAGGCTTTAAAGTCCAACTTTATCGACTCTTACCAAATATTCTTCTTCTTCAAACCTTTACAAAACCCTATTTTAGCCGTAGCAATCAAATAAATCGATGTCCTTAACTCCCTGGCAGTCTTTTAGTTTGCCAGTATATCTATAACCATCGTCACGTAACTTAGGCTTATCAGGCGGCCTATTAACGTAGCTCTCGATAGGTATAATTAGCTCCTTATTATTCATAAACCGTTCTAAGGCCTTATTTGGCGACGCCTTTGTTATGGAATTAGTAGGACTGTCTTTGTTATTAATCCATCGGAGCTTTTTAATCTCCCTCCCTTCGTAAGCTTTATAGAGTACCATTACATTGATTATAAGGAATTTTTCGCTAGTGATTCCGATTTTCAAAAGGAATTCGAACAAATTCTTCGAGTCGGTACAGATTAATACCGGGATTAAAAGTATCTTTAGCTACTTGGTAATAAAGTTAAGGGTTTTCTATAGTGTAATGACTATGTTAATGCTTGTTATTATGCCGTAAACCTCCGAAGTTAACACATTTCGTGTAATTCTCTTATATTTAATAAAGATTCATTAAATCAGGTTACCGATAATGTGAAACTTGTCCTTTGGCTTAAACTAAAGTTAGTATTAACACTAAGTATACAGATTGACGATCTGTTAAAATTAAGTTGATTGCCTTTCCCCAACGTCGTTACTGGCTTGCAATTCCAAAATTTAAAGTCTTTAATCGCTTGCTGTTTTCATACCATAAAGCTGGCCGTTCCGATGAAAAGAGTATCGTCAGTTTGTATACTCACTAGGCAGAATTCCTTTTCGTACGTTACTAATAAATATGAGTCGTATGTAGAAAACTTAAAACCTAGCCAGAACGTAAAATATAACTCATAGGTTAAACATCAATGAACGAATATTTTAGCTAATCCGTATAATAGGTTAATATATCATATTACCATCCTTAAAAGGTAAATATCATATAATTTCCATAATAATTCTAGTAATTTTATTTGCTATCAGTCCGTTACTAATTGCGTATGGGCTAGTACTACATTACGGCCATTAAACGTGAACTTGCCTTTAGTTTAAACTAGTAAACTTGTTATTAAAACGGACACTAAACGTTAGCTATTCTTCTAAATCGTTAACTATTACGTTAGGATCCAATTTTTAGCTTTTTTACTATATCCTTAAATGATTAAACGTAATTTTTCGTATAGCTGCCCCGTGTTTTTACTTCTAATCTCGTGAATAATACTTAACCTAAAAATCGTAATATTCGTGTCTTGGAATTTAAAATTGGCCTTCAGTACGAATTATATAGTCCCTCGAGTTAGTAAACCGTTAATCTCGACCTTTTACCTTTTTCAAAACGTTTACCAGAGGTTTTAATGATCTGTCATTCTCGGAGATTTAGTGTTAAGTCTTCATTATCCTTTTCTTTACTGCTTACCCAAGTAGTATTATTGATATAACCTGGTATGTATTTCTTGTTTTTAATGTTTTTTTCTTTTTTGGGGTCGTCCGCGCCGGCGACGTTCCATAAGCTTGTCGACAGCGAGTAGAGGAGGTTTATTTTGGTTCAGTTGTTTATCTTAAAGATCTTTATCGTTAGTAGCCCTGATATAGGATTTCACTTGGATGGTTTGGAAAAATACAGGACCGTTGGTAGTTTTAACAAGTACTTTAAAGTTTACAATACTTAAGATCTTGTCGGGACTCTTCTATTTACGCGGAACCCGCCACACGAGGATTTTAATTTATAATAGAAAAGTAAATACGTAGATCATTGTAGGTATATTCCTGGTATTAAGGGTATTATTGACCTGGTGGTGTACCTAATCTTTTCGTAATTCTCTTAAAGCCTTGTTGTAGTCCATAGTACGATTTTTGGTATTTACTAATAGCGGAGATCTACTCGTTAGGCGTGAGTACACTCCAAAGACCAGTAGTGTTAGCATTAGACTGTTAGGGCCTACAATATCGCTTAGGCTTTTCACCGCTATTTAAAGGCGTGCCCACGGATCCATAAAGCTTATAATATTTAAAATAGGGATGTTATACGCTCGACGCAGTAGGGAATGTACCTTTGTAACCTTCACAATGCTCCAATGAGCTTTTACAGACACCTATTTACATTAGATACCCATTATTTTAGCATCTTTTTAAAACTTCATCGCCGCAAAGTTAGTACTGGTATCGTAGAAAACGACGTCAAGTGGGGCTAGGTATGTATCAATCCACAGTATCCTTAGTAATTCCTATATATCCTGTTCCAAAAAGAACTTTAAAAACTTGGTTTCGTGAAAAAACGTTATAAAGTTAACGACCTAAAATATAGGCTAATTATCTAAGCAAAACACATTAATAAAAACCTTGAAATTAAAGTTCTTGTTGGTTTTTATTATAAATTTAAATTGACAGGGGGCTAATATATACGTCTCATAGTTGTAAGAAAGCTTTTTCATGGCTGTTAGGGTAAATTATTTCACATCTTTATACCCTCTGGACTTTAAGATTTTGTTTAGCATATCAATGGCTTGGTTGCTAAAGCGCCGATATAGTTAACGTATCTCTAGCTCTGTTAGGTTCAACACCACTGCTTTAGGCCTTGAAAGATCAAACCATAGGTTCCCCTATTTAAATCCAAGGGGAAACATATAGCTGTTTTTAACCAGTTCGTATGCGTTGATATCGATGTTAACGCCGAGATTTTATATCCCTTAAGTAAAAAAAGGAAAGGAGTAGGGAACTTAAGGATGTAAAACGTAATTGCTTTTACAACAGTTGAAACTACCGTTATTCCCAGTAACAATAGCTATTCTTTTGGTTTAAAGCTTACCTGAGCCTTATCAGCATTTTGAAGATGAAATCGAGTAGCTATAGTACTTTCCCTTCACAATATCTCCTATTACAAATAGCCTCCTTTTAAGTACCTCGTTGCTCCAGTAATTAGTATAATATCTTAACAAGTATAATCTGCGTAGCGATCGCAGAGATTAAAGGTATATAAGGGGTTAGAGGCTCAGTCATTGCAAAGTTAAAGGCTATTAAACAGATTAACAGGTTCCTTATCGTTAACTTGTAAAGATATTTAACTTAACTAAGGTTAAATAGGAAGTCCCTCAGATCGGTTATAAAAGCATTAAGGTTTTTTAACACTCGTTCTCTTGGGGTATAGGTTTTGAAAATATTCCTTAAGTTTAGAAGGGTTAAAAAAGGTCTTTGTCGGCTTAATGAAGCCTTTTTCTGTCGCTTAAATCCCTCGTTGCTCGAGTTTTGACTTTAATTTAGACTTAACCTCATTTTGAATCTTTTTTCACTTTTCAATAATACAGTTGTCGCAAAACTTATGATATTTACCAAAAGCGCGTTCGCTACGGTCAAGTTCTTCTCTGTAATCTTATTTAACAATAAAGTAGCTAACTAAGTTAACCAGATGCCGTTCTATTAAGCCTTTATCGACATTTAGCCCCCAAAAGTCTTCATTTTATTGTTTTGAAAAAAGGGATCCAAGGGCTTTAATTCTTTTCTTAAGTTCTTGGGGAGGTGTCGTCTTAATATTCAGGCTTAGGTAGGACTTGGTAGGCTTAGTAGACTTGTAAAGTGAGGGACTTGTTAATCTTGGCGTAGGATCTTAGTGTTTTAGCGTAAAGTCGCGTGTGAACTTAGAGATTTAACGTGGGGTCGCGTGTCGTGGCTTTCTCGACGCGATTTAGCGATTCTTAATGTTTTCTCTTACAGTGGTAATTTTAAAGATTAAATTGGCGTAGGGGAGGAGAAAAAGGTAAAGTAGGGGCAAAGTTTTGGCGTAAAGGGTAAGGTCGAAGGTCGTTTGTTGTGGGTGGTAAAAATCGAAGGTTCATTTGTTATTTTGGCCGTGGTACTTAGTCGTTTATGTAGTAGAAGCGCCTGGAGTAGTACTAACCTAGCCGTTTGCCAACTTGCCAAACTTTGAGACTTCCAATAATCAATTTCAACGTCTTTAAAAAAAATCTGGTAAAGATTTCTTAGTGTTTTTAGTAACGATACCGTCGCTACCTCTAGTTTTCCGTCAAAACTGGCACAACTTAAAGGTCATCTTTTCTTACTGCCGTAGAGACTGCCAAAGTAGTAAAGGCCCTTGGAAAAAATATTTCCTCTACTCTAGCCGTCGTTTAATTTAGAAAGTAACTAGAAAGTAACCTCTTCTTCTACTAAACTTATATATGCTTAACCTTACAATTACTAATCAGTATTGGTAAGGCTTTAGACTTTCCAACTTTGTCGATTAGATTAGTAGAAGTAACAGAATTATTACGTGGTCAAGTAGTATATGTATTGTTTTAGGTTTGGAAGACTGCTAACCGGTTTACATCGTAATTTATATGATCAATTGATTGGCCCGTGCCCTAGTATAAAGTGAAGCGTACTGTACTCAACTTACCATCAACATAATAATCCCACACAAAACAATATACTCAACTTGCAGTCAGTATAGTCAACTTTACTGACAGTAAAGATGGCCTACTGCACTGCAAATACTACTATTCCAACATTTGCTAAATCATCGGAACTACAATTGATTCAATTAGGAAAGGCGCTGTTTTTCGTTGAAGACCTATAGAAAAAAAAATTCGAACGGTTTTAGTTTTTCTTATCTTTCGAATTTGTTTTCGCATTATAAGTTATTTACCAGGAGACTTTTTGAAAGGCCGACTGTTTTGGTTAAGATTTTAAAACTGTTTAATTGAATGGAACGATTACAGCACCCTACTTTTCACAATATATTACTTTCTTTGTTTATAATATATTGAATATAAATATAATATTGTTAGAGGGAATTAATGGAGATTATAAATTGTTTAAAAACATGGAATAGAGAACTCTGAGGTACGGTCCACCCGTTTTGTTTTAGGAATTATGAAATTTTAGAAACCTTTATAATTACCCAACCAATTTTGAAACTATAATTTTATTATCAATGGCGTTTTTTCCAATTCCGGTTCAAGCTGGTTTTCAATAAAGGGGCAAATTATATATTAAATAATGTTTTATTTCGAAGGAACTATGACATTTCCAAAAGTCCTTTTGACTCCTGCCTTTTGGACTTGGAATTATAGCTTTTACGGTTTAAATAGGTTTTGTCAAAGCCGTTCCAGCGTACATATATTTACCGCCTTATTATTATAAGCAAATATATTTTCATGGGTAATAGAATTGTTACCAAAGTCAACCATTAAACTAGTTGGAACGTTATTATCACCCGATATATTTTTACTTTTGTTTCACTCGCATAATACTTATAGGAAACTGCAGTTTTTTCAGCGATATTAGAGTTAATAACGACCAAATAAATAGGGTTTCATTTTGAAATATTCTATAACCAATGGTAAAATTTTACGGTTTCGTAACCATTTTTAGGTTTTGATTTATGAATCATTCATTATCCCGTTCATTCAAACTATATACGATTTACTTTTTGACGGCTTTTTGAGCTGCGAAGTTATTATTGATATTTGTATTTCAAATATATTTCTAGCTTTAGTTATATCTTACGGTTCGATGTCTTTACTACAATTTTGATATTTATCAAGGAATGAGTTACCGGCTATATTTTCGAAAGGGTCTTTTTTTGTTTAAACCGATTCTTCAACGGCTTTCAAACAAATTTTGAGTTAATATTATAATTGATTTCCCTTAGAAACGGAATGGTGATTCACTTTGCCTTATAATTATTACGAATCGTTGAGGTAAAAGTATAATTTGAAATCGATGAATATTTTAAACGCCAAAACTAAAAAGATACGGTTTCTAAACTATCATTAGCGATTTTCTGGGTTTCCTTAAGTTATAATTCACGATCGGAATTTGAATTAGACTAACAGGTTTTAAACACGCTTTTATAATTTGATGGGAGTGATATGACGTTCAAACACCACATTTTATATGGAGATGAATAGTGTGACTAAAAGCGTTGATCATAGGTTTCAATATACATATTCTTTTTCTTTATTTCTACCCAATGCAATTGAAGCCGTTCATGATATGATTACTAATTGAAATTCAAAAATAAAGATATTTTTAGTATCAATATTAGCAAACTTTCTTATTCTACACGGTTATTAGCTTAACCTCATGTAACTTGATTACGATTTACTTATTTTCATTACGGAAATTTGTATAAAAGCTGAAGCCCTCGTCTTAGGTATTTGCGATATAATTAAATTCATATAAGTCGTAATAACAGGTCTATAATCACACAAGAAAAACCGTTAAAAAGAAATGTTTTTATTCAAAACGGTTTCAGATCTATGATAACATTAAATCTTTTAATAAAAATGATAAGTTGAACTAGTTTTGAAAAAATAACAAAGCCTGTATTATTACAAATATCGTTTTAAGGGTGTTTTCGATCTCTACGTTATCGAATTTGATATTACGGATAGAAAATACCCAGGATTTAACTTCGATTGATTAATTCGAGCCGTTTTCGACCCGCTTTCAAACTAAAAAATTCGCGATTATTAATTACCCTTTATTAATGTCATTGGTTACAGTAATAAAACCGAATTTAAATTTCACTTCAAAGGTATTTTATGAACCCAGTATGAAGCTTCAGTAAGTTGAATTTGTATGAGGAACTCCTGAAAAAGATAAGCTTTAGTGAAATAAGATGGTTATATGCACTTAACTCAAAATTCGATTTTAAGCCTTTTATATACCGCAACTTTCAATGTTTTTCAATCTCATTATAATTTATTCGAATATAATGACGGGCTTTTTGTAATGATCACACTAAATACCTGTAAGTAAATAGAAGGTGTTAGGGGGTTTATGTTAACAGTAAGTTAGCAGAGGTAACAAAGGTGTAATATCAAGAAGATGTTTGTTCATGCTATAGAATAATCACTAGCTGTTGGGCTATTTAGGTGTATAGACTGAATACTTAGATTAACAACTGAAGAGCTATGAAGGAAATACTATCTATGTGGTGATTACCGTGTCCTCATATCCTATAGACTTTATACCATCTTTAGTACTGGACCGCTGAAGTCGCTGGTCGCTTCCTGCGGTCTGATGTAGTATCAACGGGATCGCTCTTCGGTCCTTGCGGTCCCAACCCTAACCCTGGGTCCTTACATAAGAGATATCCCCGATTGATATGTTGGACATTAAGCTTCAAGCCGCTGGTCTGTTCCATGGTCTGCAGTTGGTCCTTGAGTTATAATACTTTTCCGCCTAACCCGTTAACGAATTCAATTTAATTTCGTGTTTAACTAGTTATCGAGCATTTTGAACTCCATTATTTGATGATTCCTAATTAATGGACAAGTTAACCAATCTAAGTTAAATGAAATAAATAAATAGGTGAACTAAAGTTGTTCCAAATAACTAGTAACAATAATAGGAAAGTTAACTTATGTAAGTTAAATGGCAGTAATAGGGGAGCAAACCTAAGTTGGTTAATATAAACAGTAACAGTAATGAGTAAATTAATCTACGTGTGTTAAGTATTGATAGAAGACGAGTTAATCACCGTGCTTAAGATGACTAATGGGTTTATACACACAAAAAAAAGAGTGGGGGGNAAGGATTCGGACCAATAGTCTGTGTGGTAGGGACAAAGAGTTATGGAACTACTGCTTGAGTGGGAGATGGTTGTTGAAGGAGGAAAGTTTCATATTTTTGTTTTGGGGGGGAGCCTCAAATACAGATGTACGCTGGAGATAATATCACAGGCTAGTTCTTGAGCTAGTGAATACCAGGGATTAAGCGCTGGCGGTTTCCATGCTCCTACAATTCTCTGGAACCGCTTAGTAGAATGCGTTTGCACCTGTTACATGCCCGCGCTACCCTTTTTCTGTTGCTTTATAGTAGCGCTTTAGCAGGAGTTTCTTTCTCCTTCTCTTCATCAAGGATTATAGATAGTATCCGACCGCCTTCAGCCTCAGCTTTGACTTACTCCCTTCACAGTAAACATGATAAACTTATACAATATATATATAACTTTTTTCTGGATGAAATGAATGGCTGAACCTTGAAAATTAATATAGAATGTGATTTATATATAATGTGTTGTCAGTAAGGTCTTTACATATCAACGTAAGAAGAATACAGTATTCAGAATAGTATGATTGGTAGTATTAATGATAGATAGATAGTTCAGAAGTAGAAGAGGAATCTGGAGAGTGCACGCCTCAGGTGAGAGCTTATAAGCTCTCACTAGGAGCGTGGCACTCTACCATTCACTCTGCCAACATCCCTCTTAAGGCGTGGTACGCTATCATGCACTCTGAAAGAGTGCCTTCTGTAGCGTGACACGCAATCATGCACTCCTCAAACGTAGTCTCCCACGTTTGCTAACAATGGTGATATCTAATAATATCTTGAAGTGTATAATTTGTTGGTATAGATGATTTATGACAATGATTAATACGATTCTAGGCTAAAACCCGGTGAAAATGAATATTACAAAAGATACATCCATTTCATGATATTATTAATATATATATTTAATGCGAAACTTTGTAATTATAATTTTGGTACCACTGGTATACTTATATATAATATTGGTATTATCATTATGAAGACAAATTTTCAAGTATCAAATAGTATTTCACGTATTAATATCTAATTAATATTGTTGTCAAGAAGTTCATCGTATGATAATATATTTATAAACCGGGGTTTTGCTAGAAGTCTAGGTTTATGGAGTTTAATGAGATTATAATTGAAGGGGAGTTAGAATAAAATAGCTTATAGATCTACAGAGTAATGTATTTAAATACATATTTATTCTATAGAAGCGGTAAACAATGGAAAAACTCAAAGTTTGTGGGAATTTTTGAACTAATTACATTTGGAGGAAAGGTTTCTTCGTTATAAATCATTGAAAAGTTGTATCATTCATTACAATTTTAAATGTTTTGCCCATTATTTCAAATTGAGGTCGTTATTTCTGAATCGGTTTGATTGAATCACGTGGATTATTTTACATATATTTTGTAATCCTATTTGAAAATCAAATCTTTGGATAATGTTTGACTTCAAATTGGATGATTTTCTTGGTGTTATCTTTATATAATACGTTGTTAAATCCCCAATTAAATGTAACTATTTAATGAAATTTGGAGATTGGTCAAAAGATATGAACGATATCGTTACGTAAAACCCGACTTTAATGTTGAGAAAGCAAATCTGTAGTTAGGATTAGATGTTTGAAACATGAAGTATTGAAGGGTTCTATTCATATATCATAATGCCGAAGGAAAATTCGATAAAATTGATAATATTGATAATATTTTTTTTCATATGGAGTACAATTTCTTGATCCAAACTTCATCCTATTGGTAAAATATAGAATCAGGTTATGTAAATGTCAACGAATTGAACAATAACTCTCACACGGTTGTAGTATATAAGTCAACACTCATATATAGTAATAATTATTTATGATTTGATCAATTGAAAACAACATTAACTTTTAATATTGAGATCATATGTAACGATTCTAGAAAAAAATGTTAACACCACTAATACAATATCCGACGAAATTAATTATCAATATTGAAACTATTCAAAATACAGATGTTACACAGATATTTTATTAATGAAAAATTATAGAAATATTGTTCTAAAACTTGCGCCGGTGTTCAAATAGCAGCCAATTGAAGTAAAGCTAAGTCAACTATACTTTCTGTAAGTTTACTTTACTGACCTGAAGTTGACTATATTAACTGCCAGTCAATTTCAGAGAGTATCAAATTCAATGTAGAGTATGGATCAAGCAGTTGCTTATACAAACTAGTTTGTAGACTAGCTAGCGGTATGCTAAACTAACAAGTAACACATTACCACTTTTAATGCAATAAATCTGTTACTTTAACCTCATTTCTGATTGAAAATGTTGGTATGAGGAAAGCCTATCAAAAATTCTTAGTGCTCGTCAGGTTAAGCATAGATAAGCTAGATAGAAAAATGATCTATTTTCTGTTCACGCTTCCGGTAAGTTAGAGGAAATATTTCTGCCAAGTAGCCTTATAAGCTTTGAAGTTGTTCGTGGTGGTAAATAGGGAGAGCTTATAAACTATATAGCTTTTTGCGGCAGTTTAGAATTGGAAACGGTATCGTCAGATTATTGAGGGACATTTATTGACCTCATCTAGAAAAACAAGCGTTGATATTAACCGCTAAAGAGTCTCAAGTTTTTCAAGTATTGAAGTCTTTGAGTGAAAAAAAGATTCACAAAGTTATCAAAACACCAAATTTGGTAAACGACTCAGCTGTTACTACTACTACTGCTTCTGCTTCTGCAAATAGCATATAGTGAACCGCGAATTCTTAAGACTCTTCTAGCAGCAAAATAACCTATTACTTATCTTCTTATACTAATCGATTTTCTTTACCATAAGATCATCAAATTGAGCAAGCAATCAAATCTAAAGATGTCTACCAGGAACATTCTGATGGACACCGCTACCAATCCCACTAAGGAAAAAATAATTGAAATTTTCGGATCTACGTTGCTTAAACATTTTGATAATGAACTACGATAAACAAATGTTGATGAAAGTTTTTTTCCTGGAGTTCTTAACTAATTAAATTATCAACTTTGTCTTTCAATTAACCAAAATAGTATTGAAGAAAAACTTGATATATTCGACGATTTTTGGATTAGTCTAATAAGGAGACGTTGATAGTGTGAAAACAGTGGACAGATAAGTTGAGATTAGGCTAAAAATTGAACCATATCAATGAGGATTTGAGCTTCTAATATAAAAATGGAAGGGGGGTTATATGGAAAGTTTACTTTACGAATGCATCACGTACGAGGATCCTTAATGAGTACATAAAGCTAAAGTTAAAGGTATTATTGGCGACAAAATTTATTAACGCTCCCGCGAACGTTCGCAAGATCTTACTTAAGATTCAACCTAGATACGATGTTTCAACACACGCCGCTGTACACCTAGGCACACCACTTCCATAGAAAACAACGGAAAATTCTTTAATTTGAATGTGGCAAACCCGTAAGTCCACCCAGTTCTTCAAGAAATAATTATATTAAAAAACTTTCTAACAACTGCAAATATATTACCAAGTTTACGGGAATTATTAAAAAAAAATTCATACTCTAATTATATTCTTTGATACTTTGAATTTCAGTAGATACTCTAGTATCACTAAACTAATTAATAATAGAGAAGGAGAGATTTTACGTGTATACCTATAATGGGTAAAACCACTGGTGTTTCCCTTTCAACTTTACTAGAGGTAACTACCTTGTCCATTTAACACCAATATTAATATTCTTGATCAAGATATTTAAAGGATCCGTACGACCATAAAAGTACTTTTTAATATCGAGATGTAGTTATAGTGGATACAGATTGCATAAAAATTACGACTCTCATGATGATTTGATGAAGTTAAAAGAAGCATAATGTTAAGTCTTATAACCTATTTGATATGAACCTACGACCATATTTCAACGTATGCGGTCAGATAAGTATTTAGCTACTAGGTTATCACTTGTTTTTTTTATAATATTTTTACCTGCTCAACCGAAGATTATTACCTTCAATACTAACGAATCGCTAATCATGTCGGAAGATTTGAGATAATGTCAAAATCTGCTTTAAGTACGATGTTATCCTCACCTAATATTATACGGACTGAAATATTATTCAGTAGTTTTATATATTGGAGCAAAAATAAGTCGGAAATCAAAATGAACCTCATTAATTAAATGTTTCAAAAGCTGACGATTTCCCAATAGATAATTTGTGAATTTGTGAGTCATAGAATATATATTTCGCCAGTATGTTCGCTAGGTTCTTACAGCCTATAAATTGTTGAAATACGATTTATATTTCTTTAACGCTAACTTAAAAAGATTTTTCAACAAACTACTCGTTTCGCTTGCGACTTCAATAGAACGGGTGTCAGGTTTAATCAGTTTGTATCCTCAAACCGATAACTTCAACGATAACGTTGAAAACTCCGTACATATTTACAACATAGATTGTAAGTGAGGTGAGATCAGGTAGTTTGATTAGAAAAAGACCTTGGAATGAAAGCCTGAATCGTAATACTAGTGACTAGCACAATGTTCTGAGTTTGTGATAAATTAGATCTGTAAGTTTCTCAATTAAAAAAACGAAAATTAATATATTTATAGCAAATGAGTTTATTGGTTAATACGTTAAACTATTACCAAATGTCAATCTATTGACTTAATAGACTTTACTTGATGCTCGTTCACTTTTGAATTGGAATACATTGAACGCATTACATATTTTGAAGGTACGGAGGTAAAAGATGAGGAAAAAATGGCTAAGGTGTTTTTTCTTGTATTTTACTATCACCGGGCACTGCCTATTATATAGACAGTATATTGCGGCTCTTTCTGATATACAAGGTACATATACTGTTAGAAAGGCTCACTACTTGAGTGTTCCTGGTCTAAAACAACCACCTTACTCGTAAATTTGTGTTTCCAAGCTATACAGTATAATCCGTGAAACGAACCATTGCAAACAAAAGCCTTATCCGAAACTGAAACAAATCTACAAAGTTGAAAACCTAAATTTACACACCTGTAGCAAATTTTCGAGCAACGTATTGTACGTATGTGTTGAATAACTATAGGGTCACATATTTAACCGTATTGGTCCTCATGATGTCAACAAGCTCAAAGGGTTTTACAAATATGAACCATATTTATATAAGTTTATCCGCATGCCTCAAAAAAGGAATAAACACTACCAGGTGTTTTGCAACCGTTTCGGCTCAATATAAATATAATGAAACAAAGTCCATCGCCATATATTAATAATCTATGCTTAAAGACCGAAATTTGAAATAAAATCTCTTTGAAAAAGCGAGCCTTATACCAGCCTTTGAAACAAGGCCTCATGTTACCCTATAGTTTGGAGACGCGTAATATTATATGGGTGTAAGTGCTATAAACTTATCCGGGTTACTCTATGCGGCTGTTGCAATCTCTGTTCGACGTTTACTTACGTCGAAAATCTGACAACGGTCCCCAAAGAACCTATAAAACACAAATACCTTAGTCAAAAATCTGTAACAAGTAATCCGTTGTCCTAACTACCTTATTTCCATGAAGCGCAAACCTACAGAGTGTAAAAAAAAGTAAAATAAGATACAACACTAAATGCGTGATGTACCGAAAAAAATCCTCTGTATATAGTTGAGTATCCAAAGTAATATCGAAGGCGAAAGCCCCATTAAGAAGTTGGGGCACCGATATAAGAAGTGACAGCTTAAAGAAAAAAAACGAAGCCTTCATATGCGAGAGTTTATAATAAAAGCATTTAAGGCCTTTAAACTAGAAACTAGAATTTTTACCGTAGTAGAAGTTTGGGAGGCTACGTTAACACAAATAACAAGGGATAGAATCGTTGTTTATAAGAACAATTCTCTGGATACACCACTACGCGAACGGTACGCCAAGCCAACAACGATCTCTATGGAGCAAAAGTAGTCTCCGTAAAAAATTCAAGTGTGAGTACATCCGATTAGTAATATTATGGTGAAATGGGATGAATTTGAAGTGATGGTGTTGAAAACGTCTGAACTTACAAATTTTTCTTGGAAGTGGGAACTATTAGGGTTTACAGTTTAGGCACCATACCTTCTATAATATGGTGGTCCGTGAACCTATGCCAAGAAAATTAATGCAAGGTCGAAGATAGCTAAAGTTATTAGTCAGCATAAAGATATTAGCTCTAGATATAAAGTATTGTAGTAACTAGCTAACCATGTTTTTCTGTATAACTTCACAAGTAAAAGCTTTTATTTTCATTATAAAGATGATGATTTCAGATTCACGTATTTTTTTAACCATTCGCGATTATTACGCGAAACAGATTTTTAAACTTGGTTTTCCATATAATAAGTTAGCGCGAGAATTAATAAGAGGCTATTCTCAGTACTTCGTATTGCAAAAGGACACTAATACCGTTATGAAACTTGATTATTTGGACATTAGTAGGGCTCATGTTGGTTTCTATTTGGGCAGGAACTTTTTCTTGATTGGGTTAATGATTGTGATTGTAGTTGTTGAACTTGTCGGTTTTTTACATTTTAGAATCCCTAACATCATTTCTCTCTTTTTTGAAACATATAAAGAATGTCGGTATTAACATCAATATTCATATAAAAAATAGTTAAAGGTGACAGTTAAAGGGTTTAATTTAGTTTGAAATGGGGACACTTATGTTGTGATTTTGAAAAAGCCGTGGGTAATGTAACTAAACTTAACGAAATCGGAATTTTATTGATTGTACCGAAGTTTGAATCACAACTAAACAAACAGACTGTACAGGTTCTGAGGTTTGCTGATAATGCAGATGTTGATTTATCCTCACTGAAAATAATCAAAAGGCTTTACCTAAATTTCCAAACGCATTTTCAAATTATTTTTATGTTTAGGTAAACGTTGAAAAAATATTGAAACTGTAACGTAAAAGTTCGAGTTAATGTGTTCTACTATAACTTCAAGCATTTACTTTATATTATTAACTCTATAGCAACATTTTATGACGTTCAGTTCCTTCAAACCATTATAGTAAGGAAAATATTGGAGGCTTTGCATACATTATAAATTAACACGTAATTCAGACCCCCAGCATTGTGAATTTACTATACTAGCACTAATTTCGGTGCAATTAAATGCTAAACTAACGTTATATGTGCGCGGATTCAGTATCAATAAATTCCTATTAAAGTATACTCGGGCACCAGTAAGGTTGAAAGGGTATATGCTCTTTTTCGCAAAGCTTTCGATATATTTACGTTGAAGATTAAAAGTTTTACATGCTTCAAAACTAGACTGTAAAAAGCAATTAAACGTTTTAATGATAAGGTTTATCTTATCAGTTTGATATAGGTTTTGCTAGTATTTATCGCCTACACAAATATAATGACCAAATCACATCCATTAATAAAGACCCCTCAATGGGATATAGAAAATAGCAAAAGTGTGAAAAATTTAATAAATCCATTCGCAATATACCAAATCAATAAAGATTTGAATACCAGGAACGGACCATTGTTAATGAACGTGTTATCTTTTCTTTTTGAAATTAAGATTCTAACGTAAAAATAAATGAGAAAATAGGATTAACTATATAAGGTCTCAAATATCGTGTATTGAAACTTAATTATGGAAATGGCTAACGGTTTTTTAACTGTTTATATTAAACATATAAACCGTAAAAAAAATACGTTATGCCTAGTGAAGATCTTAAAACCCAGCTAATCAGCTAACGTAACCTTCCCAAACCAATTATTTACAAGTTTTTAGAATGAAGAAGACGAGGACTATCATTTATTACAAGGACATAAAGCAAAGAAAAGTTGGCGATAGAGATTACAAACCTCGAAGGATATATACCATGGGAAGAATGTTGCAAAAGAAAATATCGAATGTAAAACTAGCCTCCAAGCTTCGTGTTAAAGGTATTTGGAATGTACAGGGAAAAACTTGTATGGAAAGCGATTCAATTGAAATTAATGGTATTTTAACTCATTGCATAGTCCAATATACCCGGATGGCATAGTTTGATGGATGAAACTTAATGATTTTCATTTTGAAAACCATTTACGAAAATTGGGGTTAAGCCACACACCAGCTACAGATAAAATGAAGGCTAGTTGTTCAAAGAAATAAAAAGAAAAATAAGAACTGAATCCTTAATTAATTGCTTACAATCCGGAATGTAAACTGATGTTTAAACATCCTAATTGTTATTTATTTGATATTTGGTATAAGCTATGAGTTCATCCTTAAAATTCGTGTTATTACGGAAACGTATATGTAATCTGCCACCAATCGCAAACATATTGAACTATTAAAATTACTAAAGGAGTTATAAGATGTGTTTATTTAATAGAACTGTTATATTTTATATGAAGATTTTCTAAGTATTGATTGTTGTAGGCTTTCTTTTCCTTTGAAGTTTAGTGAATCAATCGTATTTTATGAACAAGTTGCACATATATACGTTCAATTTTGACTTAAGCTTGTTAATAATATAGAAGGAAGACTTCAACATCCGTAATATACAAACTAATCCTATACTATTCTGAAGAACTATCGAGTTTATGGAAACGAAAACGCATATTATTCATGATTGAAGCCTTTGAAAATATAAACGGATTGAAACTATAGAAAATTATATACGATTGAATGTAAACGAATCGTTAATCCGTATTTTCAGTTTTAAAGATAAACGTGATATATAGTTCAACTTACGTTAAAAAAAGAACATCATAAGCCTCATAAATATTAATAAAACAAACTATATATATTTATAACTGTATTCCAAAACAATGGGTTACTCGGCATATATCGCTACGCTTTGCTCACTAAAGGTAGTATTCAACCTATCGGTTTCAGAATTGTTTGAAAATCTGTAAAATGAATATCTTAATAGATTGAAGAAAAATATACAACGGAAATAAATAGGTTTCATCAATATATTCACAAAATATAAGTTAATTTAAAAACGGAAAAGTTTATAGTCGTTACGAACGACATTTTGTACGAATAACGCTGATCTCAACTTCCAGATCAGGTATTTTATAATGCTAGTCAACTAAGATATATCCGATGAGAAATTTTAAATAACCTGTAACCTCATATACGAAACATCTGTTGAGTGTAAACGAATAACGCAAACATACTTATCCCGAATGTTTACGGCATAATAGAGAAATGTTAAATTAATATAATAACCGGAAATATATTTAGAATTTTTATTTAAAAGCCAAGATCACCTTCAATGCCTATATTCGTGTATATTGATACCTGAAGCTATTTCAGATTATAATTCTCATTCATCAACAGGTAACACAAACCGTTTAATAATAAACTTAATACTATAATGAAAGTTATACAAATATTAAAAGATCAACGATTTTAGGTGATTTAACGGTAAACACAAACTCGTTAACACTATAACTAAGGTGACATTGAAACGTGCGTTAAAGCGGTTAATAAATAGAAATAGGTTAATCGTACACATTAACGGGTACTTAAATCGGCTAGTGTGTAACATGAAACGATTGGAATACCTTGGCAATTCAGAAGACTACCAAGGAAGTAAATATGCAACGCATACCTAAATTGGCTACCAAAAAGTATCAGATTGGCGGAGTACAGGTTTGTAACGAAAGAATTATGTGTGAGAATTAAAGAAGTTAATACCTAGCATGGTAGGATATAAGACTGCAATTGGTGTGCGATTCGAGTATAAAACATGATATAATTAGTGAAGTTATCGCTGATAGAGATAAGAGTGAGTTCAATAATTACATCTAATTAGCTATCATCTACATTAATACGCACGTTAAAAATGAAATAAAGCTAGTGTGAAAACAATAGTTAGTTATAATACAGTTATGTCCATTATACTAACTATAATTTAACCTTACTAATTACTGGTTATCTATGTTAATTACAAGTTCATTATATATAATAGCCAATTCAATACGGGATGCAATCCAAGAAGTTACACATAAAAACAAATGTGTACACCGGCAAGCGGGTTTTCAAACTTAGAAGTAATATATCACCATATTCAATACAATAAAACAGTTATTTTGACCACGATTAGAATAGACTCTGTTGCAACGATAGAGACTAACCAATAGCCGGATGATATCTATTATTATATAAATATTCATTCCGTGATGTGAATGGTTTTAAAATAGTATATTATATAGAATTTCACCTACACATTGATCTAGTAAATAAAGCCGAAATTGAATGAAATTGAAGGATGAAGTATAAAGTTGGAATGAAATATTGTCTCAATTCCGATTATCGAACGAATGAATAAAAACTAATGAGTTATTATTATGCTTTATAAATCTCTTGTAAATATATATAAATCTTGCCATTAAAACATTCCATTTTTCATCAAAAAAACTCTATTAAATCCCCTAACTAAATACATACACATACTCGGTTTTAAAATCAAGGTAGCAAACCGGTTGAATAAATGCCTCCAATGATCTATTCCAAATATTTCCTTACGTTTACGGTAATTTCTTTAGAAGTTCCCGAAGATTAAATCAAAATTTTCTAACGACTGTATCAGGTCGCCCTTTTACAATATTTACTTATTCCACACTAAAATTCATAAGTCAGCCCACACTATAATATTGCTCTACCTCGTCTTATGATAAACACTCACTCATTACCACATTTGTTTTCATAAATATCTACAACAAATCTCAATTTTTTATACTTATTCAAGTTTACGTTATCATGTTCAACAACCCAAACCATTTGAAGAAACAGATTTTAGCTCAAAATAACAAAATTTATCGTATAATTCGTAGGGAACCACCATTACTTTCCCATAAGTTAATGGGTTAAACGATTTAACGGAGAATTTGACGTTTAAGAAGATTCCTTATGTTAATTTGATCCAATAAGTAAGTAAAAACTCTAGATTAAAAACAAAATCATATCCTATAATTTAGTCCCTACAATGAAGAAAACGCCCCCCCCCCCCCTTTCCTAATTAGGAGCCCTATTTATAACTGATAAGACACCAAAAAATCACGTAACAAATTAAAAGCACCGGAGATTAAAATAAAAAAAACATGGCGCTATTAATTACTTCGGCTAAAATTCAGATCAAGTCATAAATTTCTACCGAAGCAAACGGAGGTAAGTAAAGTTTGATTCGAACTTACAAACTTGGAAAAAGTAGGTAAAAGCTGGCACTGATTGACCATGAACCCCTCCATTCACAATTGTTCTCAAGAATAAATATAAGCTTTTGAAAATTACCAATTGTTATCAAAAAGGATAGGTTTCTGATTAATTAATTGGTAAAAAATTTCTCAAAGTATTCATTAAATGATTTTCAATAATTTTAAATTCGAATAACATGAGTACTTCTTATTCTCAATAGAAGGGTTGTTATTTGAATAATTATTTAATTTCAAAATAATTGAGACATTACTCACATATTCTATATTTCAATGAGTATAATGATACGATAGTTAAGTATCCAGCTAAAGAAGAGCTCTTTATGCGGCTATTTTCATTCGATTTCTCATAAAATATTAGGAAATGTTTCCAGCAAGCTTGAAACTCAATTAAACACGATTTAAATTTTTTGTTCTTCAATGAAAAAAAGTTTTGACATCGTTTGAATGGTTTCATATCGATTAAATGATGTTCAAGAAAGACCTTCATGCGTTTAACAAATACTAATGAGTAATAACTAGTTCTTGATTCGTAGTATTCAATTGTTGTTCTATTATTTTGATGGTATCGTGATAATTGCATTCATCAAACATAAGTAATAAAAACGGCTAGTAAAATAAGTATTTCATATATTGAATAAATTATTAGAATCAAATATGGATGTTTCAGTGATATTCAAAACTCAAAAAAAGTAAAACAAATTCTTATTTTAAGAAGAGATCAGGTAAAATATAATGGATTTTGCTGACTATAACTTAAATAGAAATTTAATGTTCTTATATAAATATAATTTACGTAATAATTCGAAATTCAAAGCCGATAAAGCAATTTGTAATATTATAATTACTTCATGAGAAAGTTCTAATTCGAAATAAAAGTTTTTAAGTCAATGATACGGACCTGACACTTGTTAGTAATCATATTTCTATATTTAAGAAAACCTCCCCACCGCACTCGTGGATCTTCCCTTTGAATTCTTCATGAACAAATCCATATATATATATAAATTATTTTATTTTAATTTGTCATCGTCAGGTATATTTTGAACACAGCTCTTCACTATGAATTTTATGTTTTGTTTATATACTTCCTGTTTTTCTTGTATCAACTCGGTCCAAAATCTACTATGCATACCTATTCAAATAGTTCTATTTTAAAACGTTAAAGTTATAATGAAAAGTCTTCACTTTGAATCTACGATCACCTATTATACTAACATTTAACTCCAAACGTTTTAAAAGACTATAAAGATTTCAATTAGATCTATTCTTACTGTTTAAACAACATTTAACCTTGCTTCTACCAGATTAATCCTTTTAAATCCTTATATATTACAATATTTTACGTAAAATTTTATTGTTTTATGGAATAGTATTCAGTTTCGTTCTTGATCCGTTTCGCGAATGTTGTTCAAATATAACACAGATTTCGGCAACTATTAATATAGCAATCCTCAATATTATTGTTTTATTTCATCTTTCAAAATTTGATCCATCCCGAATTAGATTTTACTTCACTTCATGAAGAGCAACTCGACCATATGATTATGACTATCTTAGAGTTCAAATATTCAATTGAGTATGACATGTTGATTTGATCAAAATTCTCAATATTATATCGATAATATAAAATTAAGTTTTTCGTAATATTAACATTACTACTCAATTTAACGACAAGAGGAAATCTTCATCGGAATATTCATTAAATTTATAAATTTCATTTTCGGCAAGGTATTCTTGGTTCATCAATTCAAACTTTTGTATCATTTTTATCATCGACTGCATTAAGTCTTATATCAATATTTTTGCTATCTTTCCACCTTTTTATCTTTCGAAAAATAGACGATTTTGAGTTATTCGTTGTGAGTACTCTTACAATATTTCAAATGAAAATTAGGATATTTAATTTTGAAAAACAAACTTGTGAAGGATTTGAAAGTCTTGGGATATTAGAAATAAATTATGATATATTCAACATTATCTCTTATCTCGAATGAAAGAATCCATATCAATTAGTATATATTATGTTTTCACCACTTTTTACTCTAAACCATTCATTTTAGGTGTTGTGCACAGTTCGAACTTTACATCATTGGTTGATGACCTACGTCTTCAAAAGTGTTGAAATTATTTTTAACGCGTTCCATGAATTATTGGTATTCTTTCCCTGGAAGATGACAATATATCAATGATGATTCAATAAAGTTTGTGCGATAAAGTCAAACTACAAGAACACTTTAATAATATGTGCGTTACTTTCATTTGTAGTAGTACGTTTAAACTCATTTCAAAACCCGTGTATTGATTTCTATTCAGAGTGTAGTGATATAAACCTGCAATTAATCCAATTAAATTCAGTAATTTAAATTGAAACTTTAATTAACGTATGAATTATAATGATTTCACATTTTAAAAGAATACGTGTGTTGCTTTCCCCAAATGCTCCTTTTATACCATCGAGTTTTCATTGTCCCCAGATGCCAAATTTATCTTTTCTCACAACTGCGGTTACGGTAGAAGAATTCATATTGCCGATATTTATAATGAGAACCGTAATCAACAGAATTTTCGTATAAACTAACTCTATATGAATTAAAAGGTTGGATAGATTGGAAACATGTTAGAAAACTACTATGATACTGGCGCTCTTTATAACTAAAGCTTTCACCGTAAATTATTACTTTAAACCAAAATATTAACTTTGGGTGTTGTTTATATTATCTGTAAAGATTCAAATGATTTTATGGAAGGTAACATGAATTCCAATATTTCTTTTGAAGCCAGGAACAATCAAAACTTAAATATAATCATTATTAATAGTCTTTTATCTATTTCATCAATGACACTTAGTTTTCAATCTTAATGAAAAGATAGTAATTATTTGGTTCATTTTGGCATATGATAAACCTTGAGTTATCTTTATCTTGGTTTTTCCGCGTATTGTCAATTCAGAACTATAACTTATTGAAAGAATTCTATGTAGTTAAAGTATTTAATACATTTCATATATTTCCTATGTTCATTCATTGCAACAACTTTAAATATGTTTTATATGTAACATATTTCTCTTATTTCTTATAATCTCCGTATCTTATATATTTCAATTTGTTTTATTTTGTTATTACTTTCTTTCATTTCATTTATTTATCTTTTTTAAACCATAGTTTTTTTTTTATCCTATGTTCGAGAAGTCACTTGGTATCATCGTTTAGCTTTTACTCAAGTTATAATTCTTGTACCTAGTTAATAATTAAATCGTCAACATCATTACCAAATTTATAATTATTGTCGTTATTTACGGTTAGTGTAACGAAAAACCTATTAATAGGTGGCGGTCGAAGCCACGTTCGTAGTTTCGAATGTTGAGTAAAAACAAAAGAATATAGTATTTTGGTGATGAGTAATAGATTGTAAATTGTAAATTTTTGATCCACCAACTAGATCTTAATTTCCTATATATGTCAAAACACTAGGAGTTATCTGTTATAGTACTGTATTTACCATTCGATACTTGTTTCAAGTAACTATGATCTACGTTTATAACTGTTATTAATCATAGAAATCAGCATTGAATTGTCTAATATAATTAACCATATAATTAATAACACTTTATTACATTAAAAATGCTGTTAATCCAATGAATAATAATGACAATAGCGTCTGTCTCGTTGTATATATATATTGGAGCCGTGACAAAAAAGGTCGACAAATAATATATATGAAATTCGCGATTTTCCATTTGTTGATATACCAGTACCAGTTGTAAAATTTGATATACAGACTAAACCGTTGACTTGAACATGTAACGATTTGAATTTGGATGTGAAACTCAGTTACATATATAGAAAAATTCAACTATAGCAAAATTTTAATGGGATATGATCAGAATTTGAGTTAACTAGACTACAATTTTACGTTTATCGAATTGATTTCATTCGCCAGCCTACTCACTTATCCACTACATAACTAATTGAATATTTTCTCAAAATATGACAACTTGAACCTATAGATTCTTAATTTACTTATAATTGTTGACTTAAATAGTTTGATTTGATTGTCTACTAGATTAACAGTATAATAGTATGTAGAAAAACAGAGGCTTTATCAGTTTGAGTACAGCTCCTTAATATACGAGCTTTTATATATCGCATTTAAGGATTAAAATTATTATGATTTATAAAGTCATTTGAAAATTTCTGGTAAAAATGTTTCAAATCGACGAGCTTTATGTGAAAGGCATGGGCCAGAGCTATCGCTCAAGGTAGTTAGATACTTTCTATAATTTTGGTCGAAGAAGAAAGATTGGCTTCTGCTAAGGAGATTTTATGGAGCTACCGATAAGGTGTGGCTCAATTACGTGGTTAATCACGTGATGTGGGTTTGATTTAAAGCAACTTAATCACGTAGCGTTGACATACTTAGGAGCAGCTTTGGAGCGACGTAAAATCATAGTAATCGATAAAGCTAAATCCCTGGTAATCACTAGCCCAGGCATTGACCTATCACATTACTCTCAGCTTACGTATATTCTTCCCTAGCGTTAAAGTTGCCAATCGGCTGTGGAACCCCTTCAAATTTTTTTCAAGGTGTTGAAATGCGCCGGCCTGATTCATAGCGATGGATTATTTGCTGACAAGTGGCTTAGAACGCCGTGTTGATGTGTAAAAGGTGTCCTTTTATGGATGAAGCATTTTGGAGTATTGTGAAAGGTGCTTTTCTACTGTAAAACGTCCTAGTAAGTCGTAGAAGGTTCCCGCTTGAGCCCAGATAGTGCCGTTCTCTTTCCTTATAAATGGATTTATCTTTAATGCTAAAAACATGAACTATTCCACTTAATAATAACTTTAGATTACGCTTTAGTATTATATTTGCTCCATTATCCCCCTTTGTACTTATTTTCCTTTGATCTAGTTCACTTTCTCATGTTGAAATAAACATAAACTAGGTTGCAAATAATAATAAAGTAATCCGTAATACAACTTCCAATATTGCTAAATTATTTTACTATTATTGAAAGACATATAATTTATCTATCAAAGGCTTACTAAAGCGCATTTCAATGGTATACGTAAGTCAATGTATTTCTAATATATTTATATTATAACGTATTACTTACAAGTTTTGTCAGGAAATTGAGATTCAATGTGAAACGCGTTGGAGTCGTTAGTAATTTGTTAACGAAGAGTTAAATACCAGCGCGTAATATTATTTTCGTTTTCGGAACGACAAATTGCAATACGGATTACACTTACACCCCTTTGAATTCAAATCAGTAAATAAATGAAGTCTCTCAAAAGTTATTGAAGATTTATTTCACGTTTGAAGTTTAGAACTATAATAAAGAGCTTGGTTCCTAAATTTACTTCCATGTTACTCAAAAGCTGTTCAACAACGTATAGGCCGAGGTAGTTACCACGAAACAAGATATAGAAGTTCAGTGCGTTATATAACATAAAATCGATATACGTAGTGACGATAGTTCTATTTTATTAATACATTTTTATTGTGTCGTCTTTTGTATTGTATAACATCTTTACGATGAAAGTAAAAATTAGGTAAGTGTGGTATGTTTATGTAAATTGTGGACCTTAAGACTAACATATAATTCAAGAGCTTGGTTAAATACAGTGAAAAAATTTGTCAACATCATTAATAGTATCGAAAGAAAGTTAGGCAATCTGGTTAGTATAAGGGAAAATCCATTAGTTAAAAAGGAGTTAAACCTGAAGATTGACGACGGTATTAGCATATATTAGGAATTAGTTTCATATATTTGTGATAATAACAATCGTAAGTAAAATGTATGGTTATATATTATATTCAATATTCATTAAATAGCTTTTTTCAAACGAGTTAGTTACTAGCAATAAGTTCAATTAATTTTACATACGAACATATTGAGACAGTGCCTTATCATCGTCGTCCGAGTAATAATTAGTTTGAAAAATACCGAAGGTCAAAATTTGAATAAAGTTTAAAAGCGGCTCCCAAGTTAGATAAACGTAGTTTATCTATTGAACTCATATTTATCGCTCCGGAAAATTCCTAATATAAAAGCTACGTAGTTTAGGTTTGATTCGAATTTGTAAAATACTTTCGACATTATATTTAGGTTTGGTGTTGTTATTGTTGTCAATAATTATAATGACAGGTAACTAGTAATTACGAATTTGTTAGCTGGGAAGCGGGTTGATCACAGTTTGGATAAACTAATTAGCGTAAAGAATGGGATATTTTCCACCCGGAACGTCAAGTTTAATAATCAAGAAATTAACAAAACTCGTAATACGGTACTTATCTTAAAGCTAATATAGTTTCATAGAAAATTATTTCGTTTTATAGTTTTTGAAGGGGAATTAAATACTATCTTTGACTTGAAATAATTTGAATAAAAAACATTATATACCAAAGATTTACTGTATACATTGTTATGTAACCGTTATTGCAATTTATATAAGTTTCATAATATTTCAAATACGTTGGACCAAATCCTTAGATTTTACTAGGGGTTTCGTAAACGTAATAATTCAATATTAAACGGGTTAAATAAAATCGACGTAATAGTTATACGTTATGAAAAATAGATTGATGCCGATATCAATGATATTTTTAAGGGTAATGAAAAGTCAGGAAATATATGGTTTTAATTGAATTGGGAATGAGCAAAAAAAAAAAAATAGGTTCGTTACGACTTCTTAACTAACACTTTTGGTAGCGTTATTCTTCTTAGAGTGGAATGCAGGACTTCAATATTATTTTCTCAACGTTAAATCTTTTTTATTTCATTGGAACCACAATTGCCATCAATGATGCGACAAATCCCGTAAAAATGTAAATAGAAATTTATAAATCGTTTTACGTATAATTGAGCGCTTATAATATTCGTTGCTTTCCACATAATAGCTTCATTTATGTGATACATAATAATTGTGAGGTAATGTAAATTATTAGCTTGTTTGGATAGGGGTCAACTATAAATTCAAATGCTAAGGTTTTGAAGACTATTTGTCTACTGTACGGAGTTTAAAAGGTTCTTTTTGTCGATGTAGTTTATACGTCATCTGCCAAAAAACATCATATCTACGATAAAAATGTAAAATTATATGGTATTACCCAAATGAAACATACAATCCGAATAAAATAGCGATAGTGAAATTAAAACCTAGGTAGCCGGTAATAAAAAAATTATACGTAGCTTGAATTAACTCCGTGATAAGCGTTTGGTAAGAGAAAACTGAGATGCGGTTAAGGAAACGTAAAATTGAATTATTTTTATCGTATATTTTGAAAATGGAAACCCTAAGTATTTGATTTTCTTTAACGTAAACATCGGTGGTAAATTTATAATTTTATATACGTATTACGCGAACTAATCGAGAATGAATATTGTCCCGGGTGACAGGGGAGTCAGGATTACTTTTAAGGTCGGTATTCATAAATTATTTGTGATCTTCGAGAATAGATTCGCCAGCAATAGTAAGTTAGGAGATACGCGTATTCTAGAACGGCGGAAAACCGATCTATTCAAGGAGAACCACCCGTAATTGTCGATTTGGCAGACAAGGATTAAAAAGGATTTTTAATGATATATTGGTTTCGTCGTAATAATGAATAGGGTCGTATAAAATCCATTTTTTAATGTAAACCCATCTAAAACAAAATTAGAAAAAAGTTCTAGTTGGAGAACCTTCTGCTCGGAAAATCGTAGTATTATTAAACAGTATTTTGGGGTTTTCTAGTCAGTAAGAATAGTAAACAGGCGTTTCATACTACATGGTTCCGCATTACATACTTTTTCATAACTTATAATTTCTAAAAATTCCTTATCGTAAATTTCGTTTATATATTTATCGCATATAATACCGTAGAATAAATAAGTTATTGGATAAAGAGTGCCGTGATTAAATCGTTGAAGTAAATAATTCCTTCATGTCCATTCTGAAAAGTCGTTTTTCTACCAGAGTTTTAGCTCTGGATTCTATTAAGCAAAGATGGGGTTTACAAGGATTAAAAGCTTAAGCCGCTAAAACGCAGGTTTTTTCTCGGGTGCCCAACGAAACAAAACTTTCTTTCTAGTAATCCTAATTAAAACGCCCATTATTATAAAGTAATCCAGAATAAATTCACAGTAAAAGTTATCGAATTAAAAAGAATCCCGTACCCTTAATTCAAATGTGAAAACTGTTTACTCCCGGATAATTCGTAACTTTTCATCTTTGACTGGACATCAACTTTCTTTGCATAGGTGCATGGACACCTTTTTAAGAAAGATAAGATGCCTACAAGGTAAAACTTAGCAGTCCTCACCTTCGAAAAAAAAAAAAAAAATCAAGTCTAGCCGTTCTTAATACTATCACTTCAAATGCACCTTATTCCACCAAAATACCACCAATCAGCCCTACCACCACTTTAATCTTTCTGGCGACTTTTTTTGTTTTTTGGCCCTAAAGATCGTCGTCAGCCCGGCGCACCGGCCGCGCAGCGGTGAATCCAGAAAACAGCCTTTGTAAACAATGATTTCGTCTCTTTTTACTTGTGACAACGTGGCTCTCCATACTTGCATTACGATACAACTAAACTCGGGTTTATTTTACTTTTCAAAGTCTTGAAAGAGACCTTCATTAAAAGCGCTCGTATATAAAGGCTCTATTTATTTATTCATTTATTCATCTTGAATTCGTTGTTTTTTATATTAGCACCTCATTTGATCAGCGGGACGTTCGCCTTTGACTTTACTTCTGATACTTAACTGTCCACAAAGAACTTCTGGACACATTACCCGTTCAGTACTATATTTCCTGACTATTTTTCACAATTATTGGGTTTGCGGCCCTTGGCAAAAAGTAGCGAAGTTGTGATGCATATTTTCCCTATGGACGCGGGCTTTTGACCAAAATATATAGGTTTTACAAGCCCTTTTACTCCCTGAGGGCTGTCACATTTTCGATGCGAATAAGCGTCTAACGAGAACGGGTTTGTAAGCTGTAGGGTACATTAACGCCTTTTTTAGAAGGCTGGTTCATGGTTCGATTATTGGTAAAATTGTATTGAAGATTTCCATTTAATAGGTAAAATTTATCAATATATGTCGATAAAATTTGCTTCAATACAACTATATTAGTTCAAACCCTTTTCGAAATATCCAGTGATGTTAACCATCTTTTATGTGGCATAAGAAGAAATCCATACAAATGTGGTCTATATTTGTAAAACTCTATTTTTTTTGGCACATAGTAAAGAAAAATACGGTTGATTATAAAACCCCACTGGCATTTAATTCATATATACAATAAATTTCTCGAAACATGGCCATAAGTATATGATATTAAATTTTGTACTTTATATGTATGCATTTTAGTCAGCCACAAGGATTTTATTAGTATATATTTGTTGATCGCATTATGTATTCAAGGTTGGAAATAAGGATTTTCAAATAGAGTAGTTGTTTGAGAGTAGGAACACTTAAGTTACGAGCCTTTCTGCTGGCATATTTTCCTTTTACATTAGCGAGACACGCAGTATACTGGCGATGTAGTAAGCACGGCCAGGTGTTAGTAAAATGAAAATGAAAATACATTTACTTTTCCGAATTTATATATACCCCGACTTTTGTTTCCATGAAAAACCCAAAATATTTGGCTATTTTAAACGTTCAAATCTCACTGGATCATGTCAAGGTTTATTTTAGCGCCGATCGAAGCGTTTAGTACTTGTTTGAATTTCTAATTGTAGTCGTCGAAGACTTTATTTTACTATATGAAAATGTTATTGATGCAAGTGGAAAAAAAAAATACTGAAAAATGAGCGGGAAATATTTTCAATATATTATCAAAATGTATCCAGTGGATTTCAAAGGTCGAAAAGGGTTATGAATTATATCAAAAAATCAAAATGTGTGTGCAATAAGGTTTTCTCCTACTCATCTTTTTGTTTAATACGAAAATTTTAAAAAGTGGGTTTAACGTTAAGTTTTGAAAACCAATTAAGCCTGTGAAATAAAAAAGAATATTTCCTTGATTAAAAAAAAAGGTTATTGGTCGGGTTTGGTAATGACTTTATCTTGTTGGCAGTCGACGTAAAATATTAAGCAGTACCCGGATTTTCGGAGGAAAAGAACGGAGGCACCCGTTAAAAAGTTGCTCGCAAGAATATAACTATAATTTAACAATTTCATTATTATTTTCCGTAATATTAAACGCTCCTTCCGTGACATATCGTATAATGGATCCTAAGAGATTTTCAAAGGTTGGCCCTAGTTATTGTTTTGAAAACAAATTTTAGAACCGAATTTTAAACGGTGGGAAGGTAATTTATCCCCGATAGTGTTATCGAATGATGATATAAACTTTTAAAGTATTTCAGGGAGTTTGTCATCAATAGAATCGTTTCATTTTAGGGTTAACGCCTTGTAAATATATTTTTAAAAAGATATATATAATTCATGTAATATTGTTAAACTCTTATGAACTCATCGAGGTATCAAGAATAAGATGGAAAAAATAATACTATAGATAACCTTTGAATGTGTACGAGCTTTCGTTCGTATATACGGTGATTACCTCTTTTTTTCCAAAAAAATACGTATTTAGAAATAACGTAAATATTGATTGGCATTGCCAATGATAGATATCTAGATGTTGAAACGTTATTTATTTGAATTTTGGTCGAAGTAACAGTAATATTGTTTGTTTAAGTGGTAGATGTAATGTTTTAGGTTTGGCAGGCTGCTAGCCGGTCCGCACACAGATTGGTATGGCAAATTACTTTCACCGTACCCTAGTCATAATTGTTCAAATAATATAATTAACTTTATAGTTGGTACAAATAATTTACAAATGAATACACTTAATTTGAAGTTAATACAGGCAACTTATTTTGACTGACTACACTGAAATTACGACTCTTCCAATACTAACGGCGTTTTGTTTTATACGCGTACAATAAAGTGAATGACCATTGGTTTATAGTGGCCTTTAAAATACATATCCGTTAACCAGCTAAACTCTAGTCAATTTTGCAGTCAAATTGACTCCAATCGCCCCACGATTCCACGTTTCGGCTTCATTGACTGCTATACCCAAGTTTTTCGCTACAGGCTTATATATACCACCAACTTAACTTTGTTGTTATCTTAACCTTATTAGTTCATTAAATCTTCGGCTTTAATACTCTGACTGTCTTTTAGTTTGTTATGGTATCCCTAATTCAATACCTACTCATTGGCATATGATTAAGCCTTGGTAGGTGGTTTCTTAACGTAGCCCCCAATATGTATAGTCAGTCTATTATTGTGTACAAACCTCTTTAGGGTCTTATTAGGCGTTGATTTCGTAATGAATTTTGCCGAATTGTTTTCAACTTCAATATAACTGAACTTCTCGATTTACTTACTTTTATAAGTTTCGAGGAGTTATATAACCTTCATTATAAGGCGTTTTTCGCAGGTTGTTTCCGATTTCAATAGGTATTCAAACAGGATTTTCAAGTCGATACAAATCACTATCGGGATAGATGAAATTTTAAATCGCCTAGTAAAGATGTTGAGGGGTTTTTACATTACTATACATATATAGAAACCGGATATTATACTATAGACCTCCGAATTTAGTACGTTTCAATTTATTCTTCATAAATAAGGATTCTGGTGAGTATAACCAAGTCTATTTGTAATTTTTCCTTATTAACGATCGTCATGAAGAATTATATTTGTAATGACAAGTCGATGTGATTTGCAAAGAAGCTATTTCTAAAGATGATTTACTTGGTTATGAATAAGTTGATCGGAATCATATTAATGTCCCGATTGTTGGTATAGCTTTGGACATTGCAAAGTAGTCAATTCGATTGGTTGAAGTAACAGTAGTATTGCATGGTTTAGTGGTAGATGTATTGTTATAGGTTTGGTAAACCGCTAGCCGATCGGTACAGTAATTTGTATGGCCAATTGCTTCGCTCGTGCCCTAGTATGAAGTGGTCGCATACTGTACTTGATTTGAAGCCAATACATTAGGCCCATAAACAATACACTTAACTTGTAGTTAGTATAGTAATCTTTACTGTAAGTAAAGTTGACCTACTGCACTACAATTACCACTATTTTAATACCGGTATAAGTTTTTTATTAATTAGTCCAATATTTTATTCAATCGATTGTAATCCTTATTCATTGGATATTAAACTTATTTCTTAATCGTGAAATCGTAGGAAGCCTTCTGTTGGTGAAAAATCGCGATGTAGATTTCACGCACGTGTTGTTCCAGATACCTTCAAACACTAACTACAATAATCTTGTTAATTGTGACCAGGTCAGAGTTCTGACCCTTTTTACGGAAACTAAGGTAAATATTAGCATTGTTAACATCATGCTTACAGATTGACGATCTGTTGAAGTCCAAATGTTTGCTTCCTGCCAAAATTGCGACCGGTTGGTAATTGCAGAAATTTCAGTCTTCAATCGTCTATTATTCTAATACCACAAAGCTAATACTTTCACGAAAAAGTAATTGTTAGTTAATATAATTACTTAACCAAATTTCTTTTTTTTACGTGATAAATAATCACGGATGGTAGGTTGAAGATTTCATTTTATGTTTCAATTTGAAGTGTGATTGTTACGTTAGAAAGTAATAGACGTTTGCTTCAGACCATTGGTATAGTAGCTTAACGTATCGTATGACCGTCCCCTAATAATAATTATTATAAGGTTTTTCTGGTAGTTTTAATGAGACAATTCTTTATAAATCAGTCGCTAATTATATGTACGTTTAAATATCATTATAGATAGTAAGGGTAAAACTTTTTTCAGTTTTAGTCAACTTAATTGTGATAAATACAACTATTTACCGTTTGTTGATTTTGAAAGCGTTATCGATTACGTAAGAATCTAGGTTTTGTCTTTATTACAGTATCTTTCAATTATTAAGCGTGATTATTTTTATAGCTTTCCCGTGGTTTTACTTGTTAACTCGTGTATAATCATCAATTTAAAAATCATGATATTCGAGGTTTGGAGGTTTAAGCTGCGTTTGAGCATGAATTCTTCGACTCTTCGAGTAATAAGTCCATGAATATTAATCCTGTAGCTTTTTCAAACAAGCTTATTTAAGATTTTAATGATATCTTCTACGCGGAGCTTGACAACTAAGGCATGATTATCCTTCTTTTTCCTGTTCACTTAAGTAATTTTATAAATCCGGCCAGTTATATATTCCTTTCATTTAGCATTCCCCCCTCTTAGGGGTCGGCCGTGCTCTTTTCGTCTTATTAATTTATCGATTACAGGAGGGGAGGCTTTATGTAAATTCATTCGCTTAGTTTTAAGACCTTCATTATCATCGTTATCATTAGTCTCCCTAATAAAAGTTTTTACCTGAGTTGTACGAAACTTAAAAAGACTGTTAGCACTTTCAAAAACTTTTTTAGACTTGGTAATATTGAATATTTTTAATAGGTCATCCTTGTTATATCAGTTGCGTTACAAAAAAATTTCGCTTTGTATCGGAAAATAAAATACGTCGATCCTCGTAAGGCCGTTCTTAATGTTAAAGGCATTATTAAATTGACTCCGTTCTGATTCTTTCCATAATTCCTTTAGTGATTTACTGTATGATATAATATTTTTCTAGGTATTTTCTAATGACCTAAACTCACTCGTCAAACGAAGATATTTTTTCAAGACTAGAAACGTTAGCCTTGAACAAGGTTAATAATGTCATTATGGACCATAATCTCTATTGAAAGACGTTTTTGCTAGTCCATAGATATTTTAATTTTCAACGGGAAATTATTGTATTTTTTAAAAAGTATTAAATATATATTTTCGAACTTTCCAATACTCTAATGATACTTAATAGGTACCTATTTACATGAAATTCCCATATTATGACATTCGTTCGAAACTTAGCCGCTGTAAAATGAGAATTAGTATTGTAAAAAACGATGGTTGTTAAACACAAATATGTATCAATTTACAATATCTTTGACGTTCTCCATGTGACCTTTTCCGATTAAAACTTAGTGAATTTGGTATCATAATAACGAGTTATGTAATTTACAACGTGAAGAATAGACTTTCTGTCTTAATAAAGTATGTTAACCAAGATTTCATAATTGAAATCCCTAGCGTTTTTGAATGTAAATTTAAATCTTCGGCGAGCTTAGGTATGTATTTCGTAATACTGGCCCAGCTTTACAATAGTCATTAGAGTAAATAATGCCATAAATTTATTCCTTTCGGACCTAAGAATATTGTACAGTTTTTTAACGGTTGGGCAATTCAAATATCGGTGTGACTAACGTATTTTTGAGTTAATTAAATCCAGTACCATTGCTTCAAGATCTTAAGGATTCAATTCTTTGTTGGTATTGATTCGGATTGAACATTCAAAGGTTCATGAGAAGAAAGGTTTCAAATAGGAAACGGAAACGAGTCGGGTAATTTAATTTAATTATTAGATTGAAATAGGAGTATATGACAATTATAATGGGCGGGTAAATTTTTCATTAGTAACAATATATGATTTACTATTTATATGTATAAGATCTTTAATAAGTGGAATCATTTCGTAATGTAATTTTACTATTGATAAAAGGCTATCTACTAGTTATAAGAAAGTTACTGGGTTAAGTTAAAGTCCTTTTAGCTACTATTCGTAGTTAAATATAGGAAGTACATCTTTACTTCTAAAGATTGATGGGGTCATCAGTAATAATAAAGTTAATACGAGTTTAAACCTTGATTTTAAAGTCTTTTAATACTTGAATGGGTTCCAAAATGTACGTTCGAATGGAATAATTATTGGACCAGAATCTTGGTTAAAAAATGTAATATTTTCAATATGAGGATTCAATTCGATGAAACTAAATAATGAATCGTTCAATATTGGTTTATATGGTGTTTACGCTCGTAATAATAATACTTTTTTAGCTTCAGCATACAGTTATAGTATTGAATGGTTAGATCCGTACGTCAACATATGAAGAAAATAATTTATTGTTTCACGATAATGGTAATGATATATTCAATAGATAGAAGAAACAATTAAATAGTATACGCTTTAGATACTAGCTTGGATACTCTGATATAAGCTGTAACACCTACCATACACTCTGCTAAAGTGCTCCCTCACGCTTGATAACTTTAATAGTATCTATCTCGAATAGTAGTATTTATATTGTTAGTCTTTATTTTTTACGTAAAGCTCTCGTGTTTTTAGTCTTGTGATGATAATAAATATTTATAGTCTAATTTGGAAAACTAGTATATATATACTTGGTAAGGACAGTTTTGGTATTGCATTGAAGGTTACAATATATTATTTAGTAGTAATAATTCGGTGTAGGTCGTAGATCTTTTTAGACAGTCGGCAAGTCTCGTTAAGGCGTGAGTTTTAAATTAAACGTTTGATTGTCGATGTTACGTAGTATGAAGTTCGTATAAAATGATTTATTGTGATTAGTTAAGGCAAATTTCTTTCTCTTCCATTAATAACGCATTTTTATTTCTAGGTGAATTTTGAATTCATTATATCACGTTTTTAAGTTCTATTATTTGATTTTAACAACCTTATATAGTATGTTCTCTATTAAGAATATAAATTAACGGTGACTTATAGTACGCGAGCACGAGTGCACCGAAGAGATCGTCGCTATCGCCGCCACCTTTGCACTAGCATAAGCTATTAATAGTGCAGTTGTTAATCCTGTTAACCCTTTTACGAGTTCTATTACCGATGCCGGCTTTACCCTTATAAACCACCCCTTTTTTTTCCCCTTGAAGCCCAAGTTGTTATAATAGTAGTTGTAGTAGCAGGATGATAAGAAGTAAGAGTAGTAGGAGAATTAGGAGTATAGTTAGTAATAGAACTAGTAGTAAGATCTCTGGAAGATAATTGACTTTATTTATTCGTTTAAGATAAATATTCTCTTTTAGTTAATCGTATTTGTTAAGCGCCGTAAGAATATCGTTGTCAAGTTCCGGCGCGGTACGTAATATTCGTTGTTTGAATTTTAAAATTAACTAACGTTTTCGTAGAAGAGGCCGATATGGCGGAATTAGTCTGTCATCTTAAGACGTATTTTATTATAGTACTATGGGAGGTCGTTTTGGTGCATAAAGTCTTGGAGTGTAAGATTAAGATTAGCGCTCCGAGAATCTCTATATTTATATCGTGTTTTTTTTTACGTCACTTCTGCGGCTATAGGCAAGTTCACCAGTGAGTGCCGTTAGACCATAAACATATTCGTGCGTTGCTATCATAACGAATGGAGCGTTAATAGTGGGACAACTATTCTCCCCATATTATTCCCGTTCATTAACGTCTTTTTACGCGTCCTTTATATCCACGGCAATATAATTTACTTTGTTAATTTGTTATTTGGGATTTCAAATTATTTTTTTTGAGTAATAATTAGCCCGAGTATATGGATTGAAATGTAGTAGGCGCTAAGCCCGTTTTAAATGGATGGAGACGTCGATAACGATAACTTCGGTAACGACAACCAAGATGATAATAATGAAGAAGACGATAGTAACGGTTTAGACAACGATGACGAGAACGTTGATAATGACAACAATAATATATTCTTCCTTTTGCCCTATCCTTTTAATAACTATTAAATACCCGTCATTCATTCTTTCATGCGAAAAACCGTCATTACTTCTTTCCTTACGGTATGAATCAGTTTGTATGTAAATGGCTTAATAACAAAAATCCTATTAAAATCTTAAGAAAAAACATAATACGACTGATAGATATAAATATAAAGAGTGAGATATGAAATGTGAATTATTCATTATGATTAAAAGTATCAACTATACATAAGAAATGACTTATAATGAGATTGAAAAGTAAAACAAGAAGTAAAATTTGTAAAGTAGTAATAGTAATCACAATAGCTTATTAAGGGTTAGAGTATATAACTCATCTATAAATATAGACTAAAAAGGTACTGATAAAAAATACTTTTCATGCTTTATGTGGATTACACTAATTCATCCCGTTTATTAAGTTAGACTTTTCATTAACTCATTACAGTTTCATCATTACGAGTTGTTTGTACGATTTACGTCAAATTATAATTTCAATTATGAACTTTCTTGTTTGTGATACTGCGGGGCTTGATGAAATATTTGATAATAGAAAAGTAGTAGGTGTAAATTATGGATGTAATGACCTTTATATGAAGTGTGGGGATATTGATACAGATCTTTATCTTTATAATAATTCCGGAGTTATAAAATTAAACTATTTTTTTAGATTTCGAAAGCGAAAAGGTTCTATATAATAAAGGTAAACTGAATTTAATTTATATGAGAAATATTGTCTTGTAAGGCATATATCTTTCAGTTTGGTGTTTCATTATCGATAATAAGGATAGATCTTACTTAAGAATTGTAATCGTTGTTATTTATGAAAGAGCTATTAGTAACGATAAAAAACTTCGTCGTCTAAATTTCGAGCGGTACAAAATATTACTCACGTTTTTAATTCTGGATTTATTACTTGAGGCGTTTATTTACCACCTGGAATTTGTTATTGAATAGCTTTTGACATTAATTAAATGTAACATGAATAAAAGCCATTTCAAGTTACGTGATTGATACAACCTAAAGCTTATATACATGATAATATCGGTATTTGTCGACGCTTTTTATGTTGGATGCATCAATTTAAGGGCACCTTGTTCAACTACATTTTCTCGTAAGTTTTAAAATTTCTTTTCAAAACGGAATTATTTCATATTCAAAATTAATATATGAATTTTTCGTTAGATATATTTTTGGTGTCGCTCTTCGATTGGCTACTGAATGTTTTTGTTTTCATAAAGCACAAAACGATTCGTTACATAGGATTACCATATTGTTTGTTCATCGTCAGACGATTAAAAACCCCTTTATATATTTTGTGGAAACCAGTGAAAGATGGTTGAAGGTGGAGTTTCACATTCTAAGAAGGTTTTAATAATTCCTTTGATATGTGTTATATGAGTAAATATTAGTTTCCGCGAGTCTGTGGAATGGTTGGACGATATGCAACAATGTTTTATAGAGCGAGTAGTTTCGGGCTTTATAAATTTACTTAAATACGTCGTTCTAATCGTTTTTCCGATTCATTATAAGTTTGCGTAAAATTTCGGAGTTTAAAACGTAGGTTATGGGGGGTGTAAAAGGAGATGGTAAATTTTAAATTCAAGCCACAGATCACTCGTTATAAGGTAAATAATTAGGTTATTATATCCTATTCTTTGCTCGCATTTTTCTATCATTTTGTTATAAGTCGGATTTTGAAAAAGATTTGCTCATTTTATCCTACATTTTATGGATAAAATTTGTAGGAAAGATTATGAGATCGTCGTAAAGTATTGGGTAAAATATAAAAACTTTTTATTCGATTAAAATATATTTTTTTTCCGGTAAACTTTGTGAAAGATTTTCCCAGAGCGGTAATAAAGGGTTCATGGAGAAGTTTCATAATTAATTAGCGGTTCACTACCGTTTCTATGGTGATGAAGAAGTATGAAACAAAAGTTTTAGGAAGCTTTTTATTTTTCGATTTGAATGAACTATTATATCGAGGTCTTTTTGTTAATTTAAGTTACTTGTTCGATTACTGCGTTGAAAAGCGTATTATGGTCGTCGAAGGGTGTACAACGGCTATTGAATAGGCGTTAGAATCGTTTTAGATGTAAGGAGGCTACCGTGACTATATAGGTAGTATTTTGGAGGTTCTTTTGTTTACCTTTACTTTCCTGTATTTTTTGTATAATTTTTTTAAGAATGAAAAACTCGTATTATTCGGCAAATCTTCAAATACATTGTATATCTTCATTGCGTTCATTTCCGGAAGGTTAATCCATTTGTTCTTTGTTTTTCTAACACAGACCTCAGATTATCGTAATACCTTTAACATGAATGTTTCCGCGGACCGAGTTGTGTCTAGAAATACTTCGACACATTACTATTGGCTGTCAGAAAACACAAAGATATTATAAAATTCGATACAAAGTTTGTTCTCTTGAGTGTGGATTGTAGAGGTATTAAATTTGAATAGATCCTAAGATAAATATCACATATAAGGAATGTAGAATTTAGTTTACTCGGATTCAACTTATTTTTCACCTCCTTTACCACTATTTATAAAATAGCTTTCTTGATGAATATCCTTTTTAGCCCTTTTCTTAAGTATTATAAAAACTTTCTTATTGTTTAATAATATCACCCACCTTTTCCAATAACTTAACACGTATTTACCGGTATTTATTCATATGAATTATCGGTTGACCTAGCTTTGATTCTCCATTTGTTCGAGTAGACAACGTTTTTATATTATAGTTTATTCATTCCAGCGGTTCAAAATGTATATTTATTCAAAAGTGAACCAAAGGATTCTTAAAATTCATTTACAATTTATTGTATGACTTTTGGTGGTTTTAAAAGACGTTTTAAACTCGATTGAGTAAAGGACGGGTTTTTATTATTAAGGTATTCATTGTTGATAATAACGTTGCAGTTGCAGTTTAAATGGTTTTATAAGTCAAATTTAAACTGTGGCGGGGTTTGTGAGTGCAGTTATTATTTGTGATAGAAGTTTTCTACAATCTTTATGGCCTTATTTTCTATATTTGTTTATCCCGTTGCGCGAAGCAGCCGTGAAACGGGTTGTATAGTCGGATATCCGATTGATACGTATAATATATGTATTTTTGTTTATATTAGGCAGACAACATTGATTATTCACGATTCGGGAAAAAAATTGAAGAGTCTCCCAATTCTTATTTTAATGTAATAGAAATATCATTTAGGACACTAACGAATTGTTTTATTATGTTTTTTTATTAAGATACCGAATTCACGTATATTTACTACCAAAGACGCTAATTGTCGTTGGAAATTTATAATATATTAATTGAGTAGCTCGAATAATGCATTTATCATCAACGGTCCAAATAACGATAACTAACTTGTAGTAAACAATCATTCGCAATGTTCTTTTATTTGATCGAGTTGAAATTTCAGGAATTTGGTTACGAAAGCATCGAATTGCTATTTTTCGGTGTTCGAGATTTTCATCGTGTTGGTATTGAATATAATATCCAGAAATATGCTTTTATAATTATTCGAAAATATGAATTTGGAATTATGCAATCGGTCAACACATTATTATACATGTTCAAACCGTCTTTATACAGAAATAAAGCATTTTCCCAGGCCTTTAAATATACGTCTATCCTTTTTTGATAATATGGGATCATTATATAAATCTAGTTTTCCTCCGAATCGTTTTCTCCGCAGGTATATTTGTATAAAACAGAGTCAAATATTTTATTAGTATTCTTTCAATCGACTATATTAACCGTAAAGTTTTTGTCTGCTTCATGTTTAGGTATGTGATTAGCGTTCAATAATTGTTCAATATGGATTTATTTACGTACCCGATAATTAGTGCATTAGTTACTGACTTCTTTATATACAAACGATCGTTTTGAAGGACCCTTAGGCAGTTATTACACACTTTTACTATGGTATGGTAAAATCTATTTACGTAAAAAGCTTTATCCCTAGTTATAATTGCGCCTGCGTTAGTATTGATTTTACTTACCGTTTCCGGAGCTTTTTCTTCGGATTCCATCGTTTTAATATCTGTATGTAGGGTTCGAATTAGAATCTCTATTTCTCGGATAAACATGAAATCGCTGGTTTAAGACGTAGTAGATTATTTTAGTAAACTTTGCGTTCGTGATTTGCGGATCTTTATCCTTAGATTTCCTATTTATAAATGTCGATTCAATGTTTATATAACCACGTATCGAAGTTTTTAATAATGTTTCAAGACTTTTATAAAAAGCTTTCAAGTCATTTTCCACCTTCAATAATATTAAGTTTAAGTCCGTACTTATACGGTAAGTATTCATGATTATTCAAACAAATAGCTTATTATCTTCATATTTCAACCCGAGTATTGTCTAGTATTTCTCGAACTTGACTATGTGGATAATTAAAACTTTTTGTAGTAACTTTTTTGCGATACTACGATGGATTTGGACAGGTTCCCATATAGATTTCATTTAGTTTTTATTATAAAATTCGTTGCTGTTTTTTGCATCAAACTACGTTATAACGCAGTTGTAGTATTTTACGAACGTGTCCATTTTCATAAGGTAGTACATATATATTTTTTTTTGTTTGCTTAATTGAAGTATCGGTTGAAATAATAAAACAATACGAAAGTATCGGTAAGGTCTCTTCTTCTTCACTTGAATGAAAAAGAGTAAAAGAGTAATCGTAAATAATCATACTGTAGTAGTAAGATAAGTTGGTTAAGAAGTGGTATTTAGAGAGTGCACGCTACAAGTGAGAGTTTATAAGCTCTCACCCAAAGCGTGCCACTCTGCGAACATCACTTCTAAACCGCTCCATGCATGGTGCACTCTAAAACTATAATCTGCAGCGTGTTACATTATCATGCACTCTGTAAGAGTACAGCCTATGGCGTAACACATTATCGTATACGCTACAGGAGTATACCTTACAACGTGATATACAACCAACTACGTAGACTAACCATAGTAATATATCATAATATCCACACAGGAATGTTCTTATTCTTTGTTTATGCGTTTCGTATCCATAATATAGTAGTAACAATATAGTTATAGTACGGTTCGTATTCGTAATCCAATAGTAATAGTACAGTAATAATATGGTTCGTATTCGTAATTTAGTAATAACAGTATAATTTGTAATACGCTCTGTATTAGATCTTTCATAGTCATAGTAATATAGGTTCGTTTCTAATTATTAATAACAGTGGTATATGCCATTGTTCCAGGCAAAACTACTTTCTTTTCTCTTTTCTTTGCTTAGTAAAGCAGTGGTGTTGCAGATTAGGTTACGTGGTCTTCTTCATAGCGTCGTTGATTGTGGAAGCTATCAAAAACACCGCCCACTTTCCGAATAGGTAATCCAGAGCGTCTTTTTTGGGGCCAAGGCCTAGGACGCTATTGTAGCCTGTCTGGTTCTTTAGGTCACGTTCTAAAGTGCTATTGCGACCCATCTCTTCGTTGAGGTCCAGTTGCATATGAAGCATTTGGCTATTCCTACTATTGAAGGTGCGTTTTAGACTGTTTATCCCGACCTTCCTTTTCTTGATTCTGTGTTTCCAACAATGTTTCTGGCTTCTCTTCTTTTTGAAAGTGCGTGTTAGATAATGAGTTTAATTCTTCTATTTTCTGAGGGTGCAGCCCAGATTGTGTATTCAAGCCTTTCTTCTCCTAAAACTACGTGACGTAGTCCGTGTCCTGATCTCTCTCCTTTTGAAAGTGCGTTTTGAAAAACACGCCTATTCCTTTCTTTCTTTAAGGAGGCGGCTAAAATAATGTATTAGAGCCGATCATTTCCTAAAAGTATATGGTAAATAGTGTTTTTGACCTTTTTTCCTTTTAACGTAACAGTTTTAAAGGGGTTTCTGGCCCCTAATTTTACTAAAGGGGGCCCTATTTTTCTCAAAGTTACGGCTTGGGTTTCTTATCTAGGCCTTTTGTCTTTTAAAGTTTTTTTTTGTTTTTAAGGAAGCGGCTCTGATTTGTTATCCAGACCTCCCGTTTTTTTGTGGTGTATCTTAGATATCGTATCTAAGCGGTTCAATTTCTTATGGTGCGTTCCTGAATACCTATTCTGCCTTTCCTTTTCCAAAGGGTGCGGTTCGGGTTGTTAATTTAGGCTTTCTGGAACTTAAGTGCCGGTCAGGCTTTACAGAATCTTTTAATAAGTGCACTAAGATTCTTTAGGCACTTTTCTTTTTGAAAGGCGGGATATCCATCTATTTTTACCCTTGCAAAACAGTACCGCGCAAAGTTATCTCATAGTTAATAATAATTTTTCAGTATTATCAAACATACTACTAGGTGTATCAAGTACTCCATTTCGTAACTGTATACGTAATTCCCTGAAAATTAAAGTATCTACCCTTCGTGGTAGGTCCAATATCCACCCTTAAAATTTTTCTCCGTAATTATCAAATAAATTAAAATTAAAAAAATAAACACATCGAGAAAGTATAATATCGTATTAATAAATGATGTAGATGAAGCAGTTATTTGTAAATAAAAGGTTAAGGTTTCCCACTAACCCCTTCATTTCGTTGATGCACAAGCTTAAATTAATAAACTTTAAAATGTTTATCTGAAATATATTACATTTTTAAAAATAGTTTATATACTTGTTAACTTTATCATGGTTTATCTTATATAGAACCATCGCAAAAAAACGATACGAACGGTAAATATAAGTTGACTAAAGTATTAGGATCAATACAAAAAGAAAAAGAGAAAAAGAGAAATTGAAATAGTAATAAAATACAAAAATCAGTGTAAAAAATACATTTAAACAGTGACGAGGTTTGTAAGTGGTTTGGTTAGTAAAATTGGGGCGTTGATAGTTATAGGGGAGTCCTCAAAGCTGTATCATAACCGCTTTCGAGGTTTGTAAACGGTTTGGATATCGAGTTTTAGCCGCTACTGACGTATGCGATCGGTCAGGTTTATTGAATTTGAGGCTTTTTTAAAGTATACGAGCGGTTTAGATGTTAAGTTCCGGCCGGACGGCTCCCAACCAAGGGTTCCAAAACTTGATGGTTTTGTTTCGCGTGGCTTGATACGTAATAGAAAACTCTTTAAATAGTGCCCAAGTACTTCAAAAGCGTTAAAACTAGTTAGCGGATAACGCAATGGGGCTTTTAATAGATAGGATACCAACTGGTTAATAATATTATATTAAAGTGGACCTTTTTAAAGTTACTCCAGATATTATAGTCTTGTTAAGCTTTGGGCTTTCAAGGTGCTCCCGCGAAATTTCACAGTTCCTTATAGTTTATATAAAACATAGTATTATAGTATAAACAGTGGAGACCGTTATATCATCCCGCTATAGGTATTGAACTTCAGTTTGTCTTTTTTATTAAAGTTCTTTGTAATCGACCTAATCGGTTACTAATCAGTATCGATAAGGTTTTTATTTATTCATGTAAACGTGAAAGAGTAAAAAAGTAACCGTAAAAATTAATATTGTGATAATAAAATTAGTTGGTTAAAAAGAAGCATTTGTAAAATACACATTACAAGTAAGAGCTTATAAGCTCTCACCCGAAGTATGCTACTTTGCGAACGTCCCTTCCAGACTGCTACACGCATGATGTACTCTGAAAGTGCAATCTGCAACGTATCACGTTATCATACACTCTACAAGAGTATAGCTTATGGCGTGATACGTTATCATGCACGCTACAGAAGTGTATCTTGCAGCGTAATGTATTACCAACTATATATACTAACTACAGTAATATTTAATAATATCCACAGAGAGCTTCATATTAAATTAATTATACCTATTGAATATCCTACGAATGTTTCATTGCGGAGGGGGTGCTTATACGCAAGCATGGTCTGGTATGTTGTCTCGTGCCTTCTCACGAGACTACCTACTTATGAGTGCGCCTTCTCACGAGACTGCCTACTCATGAGTCATCCTTATCATGAGTGCTTATTACTATATATGCCTGTAGATTCCTCTTTTACTTAGTCTTTGATTTCAAATATAGACCGGAATACCATTATACGTTCGTATATATACATAGCACAATAAATAGTAGCTGTAAGCTAAGATTTTACTTGACACTAAATAAATTAATTGTCATGAAATAATTATTAAAAAGGACACCAACGTAAACCTATAACCATATAACTTTACCACTAAAAAAAAATAACCTTTCCTATTTTCCCTTTCCTCTATTTTCCCCATACTTTATACAAGCTTAGTATACGAATTTTTAATCTCGATATAAAATCTAGCTAAATCTACAAGCGCTAGGCATTACATTACCAAACAAACCCCAAACCCCTCGCCGTACGCGCCAGAAAACTTGTATAAAGAAATTTACATTTTTCACGCCAAAGTTAACTATTACTTTCCCTTCACTTCCGCCAAAAGCTCCACCTTCGCCTACGCGTATACCTTTACCTGCACTATCTTCGCCTACAAGCTTACGTTATTATACCTCTTTAACCTATCTTTTATTTATACCATTTACTACCATAAAGGTAGGATAGATATCCTTGGCGGTAGGCCTAATCAATAACATTAAAGAGATGAAACTCGGGGTAAATTTACGTCGCAATTTTAAAAAAACGTAATATTACGAGGCGTATGAAGCATAACGCCATTATAAGGTGCTTCAACTGCTTAATGGTTAAGAGTCGCCATTTTCGTAACGGAGAACTTTTTCTTACCGCTATTATCGCTAACTTTCGTTAATTTTTATAATCTCCTCAGAAATTTTTACGGGCAGCCGCTATCACCCACGTAAAAGAAAGGAATTTAAGTCCTCTCGCCGCCTCCATAAGATTTTTTATCGCCGCCGCGAGCTTTCTCGCAACTATCGCGACTCCCCTCACCTTCGCGAGCCTTCCTGCAACCATCGCGACTCTCTTCACTGCCGCGAACCATTCTGATACTATCGCGACCATTTTCGAAACCGCTGCGAACCCTCTCGCCACCGCTACGAGCCCTTTCAACGCCGTCGCGATCCTTCTTGAACCCCGAATACGATAGCTACTCAATACTCGACAGGCGACACTCGCCGCTTAAAACGTGAAAAAAAATAGAATATTGAACCCTAAATATCCTAATCTTTAAAATATAAGTATCGTTATAATAGAAAAAGACATGGTTTTTACTAACGTATAAAGCTTTTAATTAAGCCTTAACACTTTCGTAAATATTTTCCAGCCTTAAAAAGTCAAATAGTGAAAATATTATGGACCTTATTAAAAAGATCGGCTAAATACTAATAAAATACCGAGGTTACTTTTAACGAATGCAGAAAAATATTTCGTTGTGGATTCGCTTATATTTTGGATATTTTCGTTGACCGTTTTACTATAAACGCTAAGAGAGCTACTACAAAGTTTAAAGAGGTTAAATTCCCGTTACACGACCTATTAAACGGTAAGTATAAGTTACGCAAGTATATACAAACTAACATACGATACGTAAAATCTATAGGTATACTAAATCGCTATAATAATAATTGGGATAACGTTATAATCGACATTTAATACGTATTGGACCTGGATATCTAATAGTACTTAACGCCTTCACATCATAAGCAAGTTATAAAGGAATACTTAACCAAAATCGAAGAGTCGAAAACCGTATTACTAGTAATAGTAATTTGGTGTTATTCCAACTATTAGCCTTTATCGAAAAACCTACGTAAAAGGTACGATTCGCTGTATTTTCGAAAAGAAGGATATTAACTTCGTCGGGACAACTAATTCAGTAAGCCCAAAAATATCGTTAAAAGGTACGAAAAACGTTCCTTGAAGGAATATAATCGTAAGAGATATAACTGTTGTCCTCGCGAATATGCCGACTGAAATCGTAATTGGGATAAGCGAAAACGTAATTTTAATAAGCTAAAACGTTATTTGAATAGATGAAAACGTATTTACAAATAAAGAGGAAATAATATATAATCTAAGGTAACAGATATTAATGATTTAAATTAAAATTATTTTAATCATTTATTAACTTTCTTATAAGAAAACTCGTAATACACGAATAATCAGGTGGGTTATGTAATAAAATCCGCCTTTACGTTTCCCAGTCGATGTACTTTTATGTGTTACAGTAAAAATTACGGCTTGCGTAATACTTCATCTAAGTATTTGAATACCTATACCCAGAAAAATAGGTTTTTTACTTACGACATAAAAAGGAATATACAACAGCTAAACCTCATATAACCTATAATCGGTATAAATAGTCTCTTAAATAATACGGAAAATCTTAATATTATTATAACCAAGCTTATTAATAAAGAGGTGGCATTCGTTATCGGTAGCTATCGTTACCTACAAATTGCCGTACGAGCAAGTTTTATAGGCAAAAATCACACATTTTATTTCGATACGGGCGCTAGTAAAGATCTTATAATTCAATTTTAAGTAAACACGAACTTTCTTGACTATGTCACAACCGATATCCTTATAACTATCCGTAAAACCATTAATAAACTAATGAGCTTTCTTATTCGACTTATTACTAAGGTATGTTAAATATTTTATACCACCGAACATAAGTTTTATAGTATTCATTCTTTATTATTAAAAATGATTAAAGCCTAACTTATTATTTGCTTGAATATAGGGGTTTTGTTAATAAACCATTGGATAAAGCCTTGTAATACAAAGGTATTAATGACGAGGAATATAGTTAGTTTGAAAAATAGTTTTGTCGAAATCCATTTTTTATATATAAAGTAGCCATATAACCTGTGGTTCGTAAAGTTATTTTTAACCTTAAAGTCGTTATTCAACTTAAAAAAATGATATATATTGTAGTCGAATATACAACTTTTTTTAAAGGCAGATACTTTTTATTTACCACTTAACATTTATATACTTTTAATTCTTTAATAGACGTTACTAATTTTTATATGATACAACTTTACAATCCCATTACTAAGGTAGTACGCCTCCCTAATTATAATCATCTGGAAACCATCGTAAAATGTAAAGACAATACTTACTTTTAAGCCGAGTAGACCAAAGTTATATAAGCGTTTATATAGGCTACAGGCGTTAATAACGTGTAATCCGTAATAATATAACCTACAGAAATAACTATTAATAACTATTAAATCTCCTGTGCTACTATTAAAACCTTAGACAAATCAACTCCTATTCTGGCAATTAATTTCGAATTTAAATTGGATTCTTCAACTTTCTGTACTTTTGTCGCGCCCATAAATACGCCTTCTTTTACTACAGCCCTTATGAAGCTTTAATTCAACACCCATTTTCTAAACGCAATAACGTATTTAATTTAAAAATCTTAAATCCCTAAGATGGTAAACCTTACTAATAAAGAAGCCGGTTACGTTAAACCTCGCAACAAACCACGTTTTTTAAATACCTACTTTAATATAAAACCACCCGAAAACATACCTACAATAAAAACCATATACGACATTCACATTAATACGACCAAATCGAGGTAATTTATTTAATTGTAACGTATTGGTAGACAATACCCACTGATATAAAAAGATATCGGCCTAATTCAAATGTCTGTAAATAAAAAAATGAAGGTTTTACCAATGACCGGTTAATAATATACTAAACATAACTATTACCCTTATCCGGTATCTAAACGAAACGAAAAACACCTCAATCAATAGTTTAACACGCTTTACGAACGAAAACAAAAAAATATTTTGAACGACATTTTACCATTTACGTTACCGGTATTCGTAGTGAGGAAAACTATATAAGGAGTGAATAAAGGTAAAGTGGTAATATATTTACGACTACTATACAAATCGGTTCTTGTCAACTTTTAGTCATTAGCTTTGAGGAAAAAATTGTTCAATCCATTTAATATAAAAAAAATAGATTACATTTATAAATGTTACCAAGTACTTCTTTTAACTTTTGTTATATTCATATTTTCGGGACCGATTTACTTTCGTCAGCTACCACGGATTCGAACGAAGTAAAGTTCCTCTTATGAGTTGTTGGAGTTCGTCTTTCGATGCTTAACGTTTTGTAAATCGAATATTGAAGGAATTTCGGCCTTTTTATCGCGCTTTTATCGATGATATTGTTATTTTTTCTAATATGTTCGAAAAACACCTTACTTATCAAAAAGCTATGTTTAAGCTTTTTTCAAACAAAAGTATCGCTTTATCGCTGTACAAATTTGATGTCGGCTTCTAATTAATTTAACTTTTGGAATTTTATGGAGATGCCTTCGGATTTTCAACCACTAAAAGAAACTTAAGGTTTTCGGATTCTTTCCTTTTCTTTTAATATAAAAGACCTCGAAATATACCTGAGGTAGTAGGGTTTTTAAAGCTAATGATACCCTATTACACCCAGGTATCAGGCCAATTTTTTTTAACTTAAACGAAAAACCTGTTAATATAAAGAAAAGAAATAAGGACAATTCGAAATCAGTAACCAAAAAAAATTAAATTATATATAATTGACTTTTATCCAACCTATGTTTATATAATGATAGTTTTTTGAAGGTATATAGGTGTATTTATGTAAATGATATAAGTTGTATTACGCAAGTCCAACACGTTAACTTTTTTTAAAAATTAACGGGAGTTTGAAACGCAGATTCGGTGTTATGCTTTTTCACCTAAAAATGTGCTATTTTTAGCAACGAAACCAACTCATTTTAACAACTGTTATTAAATTGATAATGTTTTTAAATAGTCGATAAGCTCGAGCTAAATTAAACTATAGTCCTCCATCACATAAGGCTACATATCTTATATAAACATATAAACGCTTATGAATAACCTTAGTTAGTAAACCTTCACCAACTATTATTTTTACCGATTATAAAGCTACTCAAAGCATTGTAGCCCAAACGTCGTCCAATACGATATTCACGGATGTGGATATTGCTATATACCCTCATAGATAGTATACATAGACCAAGTAGCACTGCACTGTATGGTAGGATGCACTCCTGTAGGGTGTACAGTAACGTGTCACGTTACATGCTGCACTCTTACAAGACGTAAAGTGCATCATTCATAGGTCAGTCTGGAATAGTTATTTCAGACCTACGTCAATGCGTGGATTGGTCTGAAATGGTTATTTCAGGCTGACGGCAATACGTAGATCGGTTTAGAAGGGGTATTTCAGAATAATAAGCTTTGTGTAGAAGACTAATAAGCCCTTACCTGTGGCGTACACCTTTAGATACTTCTTCTTAACTATATCATTTATTCTACTTTATTACAAATGCCAATTATCTTTAATTACTCTTTTAGTTACCTTATTTTACGTAAATAGATCTTCAATCCCTACCAATACTAATTAGTAACCGATTCAGTCAACTACAAATAGCTTAGGAAAAAGGAAAAAGTATTCATTAAATACCTATAACTAGATGTTATAACGGTATTAATTACTTATGTTTTAATATTACGATAAATGAAAACTATACAGGAGTATGAAATTACGCGGGAACGCCGAGAAACCTGAAGCGTTATAAGATTATAAAATCCGGAGTAACTTCAAAAAGATTAGCCCCATTCCGTTAACCGCTAACTTATATTAGTGTTTTTAACGATTAACTTGGGTCATTTTTAAAAGACGTACTATCACATATCAGACCATGCAAGCCAAAACACTAAGACTCGAAACCCTTTACTAGAACCTACCGGATACAAAGCTACGTAATCCAAAAACCACCAATTTTCGAACCTATCGTTAAAACCTATCTGAATTTTACGAACCTTTTGCTTTAGAAAAGCCAAGATCAGTTATACGTAAACAAACAACCCGATCGCCATACCAAAATCGGTTATACAACAAATAATTAACCGACTTCTTTTACTAAGTTGTACTATAACATGCTAATACGGATAAACCAACGTATACCGAAGCGTATAATAACTCGATATTTCCCTTAACTTACCTAATTTCCCACATCCGACCTATTTATTTCAAGTTTACCTATGTTCACCTCATATATTGTAAGTTAAGTAACAATAACATTTTAAGTTTTATTTAGTACTTGGCTAATGTAATGTTATTAATGTTGATAAAACTAATTTAAAACGCTTAATTAGTTTATATTTACGTTTCGTTTACGTATTAGTTAAAGTTCATTTACGTTAACAAGTATTAGTAAACTTTATTTCGACCGCTTTAATTACCTTATTTTATTTTATATTTATCACGTTACCCCGAATTTTGAATTACCCTAAAGTATTTACGAATTGCTTTTTACCTATATATAAAATCTCTACTAATAACAGATTTATTAAAAGCTAATAACTATATAAATTACTTTTTTACATATAAGTCGTTTCGACACACTATCTTTAAATATTTAGAACTTAACCTTTAGAATAATAAAATCGAGGACCTAGTAAAGAACTTCTTCCCCTATATCGAAAATACATATATTACGAATATGATCTATAACTACTATAGTAATGATATAAAAAGACGTGAATTATTTAAAAACTTTATAAATTCCTTTGCGACTTAGACGTTGGATATGACGCAAAAAGTGGAAAAATAAGTTGTAAAAATCTTGCAGAAATGATTCCGAAGTAAAGGTATTAATATACCCGGTAAAAGTAATAGCCGTATCGTAAAAGCCCTGTTTGCAACAACTCAACTTTTATGTATACCTAAAATAAATAAATTACAAAGTAATAAAAGGAGATTGTGTAAAAGAAAATTACTTGTAAAAGCGAAAGGAAAACCTAATGAATTAAGACTTTGAAAAATTAATATAAACTGGGATACGGCGATCGTCAAGATTAGACTCCCGACGAAGAACAAAAATAGAAAAATTAGTAAAAGAAGAGGAGGCATCATAACGATCATTTACAACAAGGGTCGAATACGAAGCCACTTTAGAACGAAACTATAGACCAATACTAAGATGAGACTACTCTTTAAACGTAGAAAATAACCAGATTAGCTATGACGGAGTCGACTGGAACTTAAAAGACAACCCGATTGGTTATAGCAGAGTTGGCCGAAATGAAGAGAATAACCCGCTCCAAAAATCGACAATCAGCCGGAATACAAAAAACAACCCAACCTAGGAAACGAAAAGTAACGTAAAACGCTAATACGTGTTATAAGGACTAATGCCTTTTAACTATAACCATTACAGTAACCTCTTATCATATCGCTTTCTTACGGATAAAAGCGACCCTACAGAATTAACCAATGTTACCAGCGTATAAAATAAAAATAAAAATTATAATAACGAGTCGTACGACTTATTGAAGAATAATATAAGCGTTATATTCAACATATATTAAAGACTGAATATTAAACTATTATAATTTTGTGTCATTTTACCTAGTATATTTTTAAAGCAAATTATGGAATAGTATATATACTAGCTTGTATAGGTTAATACATTCTTCGGATACTATAAACGCTTTAAATCTTACTTTAATACCGAAATTAATGACGATTTATATGATGGGAATTGGATTAGTACGATGTGGAAATTTATAAAAAAAACCAGTAGAAAAATACTGATAAAAACCCTTAGGAAATCCTCATCTCCTTATTAACGAAATTCCGAAAGTGTTAAGTAGCTTTCGGACCGAAATAAATAGGTAACAAACTATCTATTTAAATGGATATGAAAACGTGTCGTAAAACCCCAATTTTCGACCTTATACTTTTTAAATAAAAAAAGACTTAAAAGCCTTTTATATAAGCCTTAAAAATCGTTCGGAACCTTTATACGCTAATATGTAAATTTCGGATTATTATTAGTAAGATATAAAATCAAAAGCAAAATTTTAATTATGAAAATAAACTTTGACGAAATACTCCACCATGTTTTAAACCGAAGATTTAAGGTCTATCCGAGGTAAAACGAGAGCCTAAAGTATAGATATTAAAGAGAATACCCTGGCGGTAAAAGATAGGGACGTTTGTTCAGAAATGAAAAGAAACGTACCAAAACCAAAATAATACTTACGGAAAGATACACAACACCTTACAGATTTGTGAAAGCGGTGTATTACATACGGTAAAGTCGGTTACTAATTTACAAACTACACTTCCTACAAATAAAATTCGGACCAAACGACAATTTTAAACCGAATGTAATTTTAATAATAGGAAAAAAACGCATTTTCAATATACGTAGCCGAATACCAAGGTATATATAAAAAACTAGGCGCATACCCCTACGAAGATATATTTGGAAAAAACGACTTTCAACAAAACACTGTTTATTTGTTAGCCTACGACGATCAAAACGCCTAACGTGTTTTTACCGGCCTATATTATACCTTTGGTATATATATTACAAGCCTGAATTACGTAAATTAAGTATTTAACGTAAATATAACGTTGTAATTTACCTTTTTTACCAAATACAAAACTAAATTCCAAGGTATTATGCCTAAAATTAACGTAACCGAAATCTCGACAGCCGGAAAACGACAATTCGACATATTTACGACGAAATTTCCGAAGTTTCGATTAGACCGGATATGAAAATACCGAAAAGTCTTATTTAGTAAAGGTAAGGCGTCTTCGTTCGGAACAGTTGTTATAAATACACTTTTCAGACCGATTAAATTCTACGTAATAGATTTTTAAACGCTATTTCTGCTCCTATTAACTAATAAAAAAAATTCGGAATTCAGATTCGGAATACGACTAATTTGCCTATCTGCACCTTAAATAACATATCCGTACCGCCTGAATTCAAGTTCGGCTACTTATGATTCTTTACGAAAGCATGTATAATTAAAGTTACTTACTTAAATTAACCAAAATTACAAACTTCACATCGAACATTCGGATACCCGATTACAAAACGCTTTTTACGTCTACTTTACGTCATGAAATATATAAATATATGAAAAAAAGTACTCGAGGCTATCGAAAAGTTCAGTTATAAGTACTAGCTCTACTTATAGGCCCCACGACGGTTCAAATTCCTTTTCCAAAACAATATAGACTTTAACTACGAAATAATTATTAATATTATATACCTATATAGCTAACCGGTCCTCTATGCCGTCAATACGGCTATATTACTTCAAGCCGCCAAATTTATACGCAGCGCTTTCATTTCAAATTATTAGGACGCATTAATTAACTATTAGTTAAACGTTTATTTCGGTTTTTCAAACTGAATTACGTACGATGCCCACACGGCTTTTAATTTTACTAAGTAGCGTACCGAAATTGAAATAACTTATAACGAATACAAATAAATCCTAGTAAAATCTCCATAGGGTATTAGAAAGTATAAACGATATTATAAACCATGAAAAAAAAGCGTATTCAATATTAGTGAAAAAAAATTAAAAGGTATTAATTCCAAGGAATATATTCTTGAAATAACAGCTAGCGTCGTTAATAATACTTTTAGCCTAAATAGGTCAATCCTTACACTTTTTGTCTTGGATACTTAATTTAGGATATATGCAAATTTTTCCCTATTATTATATATAATATAAAGGGCTAATGTTGTAGCTAAGGCTATGGGAACTTTATGTCTATTACGAATAAAGAAAAATATGTGCAGCGTGTTGACCACAATAAATAACCTACGTAAGATTATCGTGTTAGAATTATTATTTCAATTAAATTTTTTAATTTGGAGAACAAAAAACAGGTGTACTGGTCTTTAAAGAATGAATGGATCTAGGGCTTATAATGTGTTCGTTAACTCATTAATCGGAACGACTTCGTTTCCCCAAATGATAGTACGAGAACATAAGAAAAAGGCAAAAGAAAAAATACAGCCCGAATGCGTAAACCTCGTAAAACCATCTAAAAAAATTATTTAAAACAAAGAATTTAAACCGACCTTAACTTTGCCCTTACCCCTAAAATTCAAATACAACCCGACTACGTTACACGAAATCGAACTATTTGTACTAAACCCGTTAAAACCTCAACGTCGAAAACGCCCTCTCGGCTCTAAGACTAAGAAAACTCCCTAAAAACTTTATTACGGATTCCTTTATTACGTAAAAGGAAGTAACAAACCATATGCTCAGCCTAAAACTCCGTTACAAAGGAATTAATACCACTTTAAATACCTTATTCGTATAATTTACCTGAACGGAAATCTTATCCTTTTTCGAATAAAGCATATTTCGCTTTAAACGTTTTGATTTAATCGTTTACTATGCCCATAAGATCTTCCCATTTCGGCTTATCTACGAAATTAATGATAAAGTTGAAAACCCTTATCAGAAAAACCCGTCTGATTATAAAAGATTATAAAGACGAAGATAAAATGAATATTATAACCTAATAGTCTATATTATAACGGATTAACGATCGCCTGATTTTTATGTTGACGGACTACCTGAATAATTTATATAATTTACATATTCAACTTCGTGATAAAATGTAAATCTATGCCTAATACGAAAAACAACTAAAATAACAGATTTACATCGATATACTTAAAGACCTTAGGTAATAATACTCACCTAAAACAATCTTACGTATTTTAAAATCAATTCACAGCTTAGCTGAAGCTGGTATCTTTTAATACGACAACTATAAAAAGCCTTATAAAGAACGGCTCGAAATAACTAATTTTATTTTCGATCTGTGCCTTTTAGTATTAACGGCCTATTTTATGGGCTTTATATTAACAGGTAAATAAATGAATGAAACTTTTAAAGGCTAGCTTAAAAGCTAAACCGAATACGTTTTAGGTATAAAATAACGTAATCTATTTTAATAGTACTTCGATTACCCTCAGAGACGGCACTTTTACTTTTATGTAAAAGGGATAACGAGGCAAAATTACCTTTGTTACCGTAAATAACGTAAAACGAACCGACGAATACAAATATTAACGTATACGCGGCATTTAGGATATTTTTATAATACAACTAAAAATAGTATTCAAGCTTTTTATCACTGTATAATGTTGAACCTACCTAACGGATGAAAAATAAAAAGCGTTTAATGAAAGCCCTTTATAAGAAATATATAATTTAAAACGAAGTTAACTAGTTATCCGTTAATGATACATCTTATGAAGTTATTATTTTTTACCAACGGTATTTTCATTAATCATAACGATTATAATTCATAAATCGGCTTCGTTTTCGTCCTCAGTAACAAATCTCTAGTTTGAAACGGCTTTACTTTTCGTAAAAACATTATTTAGTAAAGCTTTATCAAGTATAAAAGGGTTAAAAAAATTATTTTCCTTTCTAAAATTCATAATGTAATTAATGGTTTCGATATTGGTATTACTATAACGATAGCAATCCAGATACTTATTTTTAACCTTTTTTTACGTTTTATCACTTTGGTTATTTATATAATTTTTTTCTTGTTTTATAAATATCTAGTTAGATTAGTAACTAAAAACGAAGAATGACTAATAATCTCATTATAACTTTACGCGAGTTATATAAACGCCAGGAATTCGAAAAAAAACCCAGATAAATTAATGGAAAATTCAATTCGGTAAACGTAATAATAAAGGCTATATTAAAAGGCGTAGTGAAAACTTTTCTATTTATAAGTACGCTTTTTATTAGGGTTATTAAAAAGATTATTACGTTATATTCATTTTCGTAAACTCCAATCGGTCTATTAATACCTTTCGTACCAATTTACGATTCGCCTTTATTTAAATGAACTATTCGACCCAACCGCTGATTTTGCCTTTATTAGATACGATTATTCGCCTTAATTTATATTTTTTATATTTTTTTTCAATATCGTAATAATACAAATTTCATTGATGATTTTAAATAATTATTTTATCAAAATCTATAAAATTACTATGTAACGTATTATACTCTAGCCGGGTACGCCGGCTTGACTCCGGGGGCATTTATTTATTATTAAAGGTAAAGGGTAACACTGTCGCGTTTCTACCATCTTCCCTATCTTCCTCTCCTTTTATATTAACATAACCTTAATTACTTCTAACTACGCTATTAAAGACAACGAGAATATGACCTTATATTTTATTGGGTATACCCTTAGGTAAAGATATAGAGAAGGGATTACCTTCTTCGCGACAACGTATAATAACGTCGTTCCACTCGCTTACGTAGTATATACGTAAACTCTATTTTCAGACAATGATGGTGGTTACAGTTTTCCTAGTCCGCTGGTTAACGCCTCTTAATAATTCATATCGATTTATTTTAGTTATTTATAACAACTTGTTCTTCGGCTCGCCCCAAAAGTATATCTTTACTAAAAGTAATTTTTGAAATTCAGTTTCAATTTACTAAAAAGCCGGCGAACGTATAATACGGATTCGGCCTAGAGCCGCAAAACTATAGGAAAAGGAGCGTACGAGTTGTTAGTCCACTCGTAGCGGTAACAACGTGCTGAGAGGCCTCCGTTTTTTTGATAATCGTTAACGAATTTACCCGTAGCCGCAAACGCGACATACGACACGTAAGGCGTATTTATTAACGACCTAAAGCTACGGACCCGGGTACATCGCTTTAATGCTTAACGTGTTAAAAAGGAATTATGACGTACTTTAACAATATAAAACTCAAGGCGGTAAAGGAGATCCGCCTTGTATTTCTTATCTATAAAAAAAGGAGTTGACGGCTTACAAATGGAGGGCTTAGGATATATATACCTTAAAGTAACTATGTTAGGCTGCGTTTACGACGTAAAGGGGCCTTTACGGGTGATAGGGCTTTTACACATAGAAAGAAGGTAAGGTTTATAACCTTGGGAGCCCTCCGCTCCTTCCACGAGTTTGGGAAGGGGAAGGGAGAGAGGGGGGAGGAGGAGGTCGGCGCGGCGGCGGCGGGAAGGGGCGAGGCAGAGGTAGCGACTGGGCTGGAGGGCGTAGTAGCGGCGGAGCTTAGTGGCGTGGCGGCGACCGACGTAACGTAGGCAGGCGCCATGTTAGCAGTTAAATAAATTAAGTTCGACGAGGGAGGGTTAATACTATTGATGGTAATGGTATTGTTAGGGGCGGCGGCTACGGCGGTTACGGCGGCAGCGATACGCCGACGATTTCGCGTTAAATAATTCCTTACATTTCTATTCTTACACGGCATCTATTTGGAAAATAAGTTAGTATATATACAGGTTAAGTAACTTACATATCAAAACGACTTGGTTAAATTCGGTAAACGAAAGGTTAAATGAAAATAGGGACTTTTATTTGCTGGAATTACGCGCCTTTAGCGAAAAGAAAAAAAAGGAAATTTTGCCTGAAACAAAAAAGTATATCTTTTTATACTAACTTACCACGTGATTACGTAATTACCCCTACGTAATTACCCCTACTCAATTATCACCGCGAAATTACCCCTATCAGAAATAAAAAAATGCGTTATTACGAATTATATCGCCTTTATTTTAACTATACCAATCAAGCCAGAACGACAAACACCACCTCGGCTCAACTTTACTAATCTTAACCAAACTTAAAATATTACCTTGGCTAGACTTTGCTTATCATAGTCGAACTTACTAATTTGGACCTTTTACGATTAATACGATAAATAATACTATTAATACAGAAACTATTTATTTAGACCTCCTATGATTAATTCGACAATAACAATATTATTACGAAAATTGTTAATTTGAACCTATTATCATGAATACTACAAATAGCATTATCACTTCTAAGCTATAGGTATAAAGTATATAAGGAAGAAAGAAAAGATCACCTATGTAAATATTACTATATAGCTTTATAGATAATCAACATAAACCAAGTAGTAATGTACTATATTGTGGGGTGCACTCCTATAAGGTATACTGTAACGTGTTACGCTACAGACTACACTTTTACCAGACATAAAGTACATTATGCATAGGTCTGAAATGGTTATTTTGGGCCGACAACAATACATGGATCGGTTTAGAAAGGGTATTCCAGAGTAATACGCTCTGGGTGGAATACTTATATGCACCCACCTGTAGAGTACACCTCTCCATGGTTCTTCTTGACTATATCTCTTATCTTACTTTACTCAAAATACAAATCATCTTTGATTACGCTTTTAGTTACCTTGGTTCACATGAACAGGTCTTTAGATCCTACCGATAATGGATAAGGCAAATCGACGATTGATTAACTCATTGATTTACCTTAATTCATACTTATTAAATGTGGTTTATTTGTAAAGACACCTTAATCTAATAATAAATGCTTTTGGTCTTTTACCTTTCAACGAGGATAGACAACCTGTTAAGGTCAATATACAAGTATTAAACCATTTTTTTTAATAATTTAGCAACGGTAAATTAAGGTTAAATAATGTACGTTGTTAAAACGTAAATGCCCAACGATACATGACTTCGCTTTTAAACTAGTTATTGGAAGAATATTATCCGGCGTAGAATTATAGAAGATCTCGTAAATAATAAAAATAATCAAGATATACCTTTTAATACTTTTAAATTCGGACACCCATTACGATTAGTTAATCGTTTGTTATATAATCGCGATGTAAACGGTTACAAAAGGTTTCTAGTTTATACAATACTTGTATAGGAGCTTTTCTCCGAAATATACGATGAAAAACACCATTTTGGACCTAAAAAAATAATAACTACCTGAAACAGAGTATGTTTCGTTGAAAACGTAAACTTATAAAAGCATATGTTGAAAATTACCTACATTACAGGGAGTTTCGCAACGACAATCAAAAACCTTTTAGTCTTAAAACTATTTAAACACCGAAGAAACTAATATATACGATTTACATACACTTTAAAATCGCATTGCTAATAGTTTTTTTTAAATGCATACCTTATATATCAATTAGTAGGAAATCTTTTCATACTTTAATACCTATTACATTCAAAATATCAAAACGAACGCTCCTAATTCCTGGTTATACGACGTATACGGCCGAAAAATAGGCAGCTGTTTTGGTTCAATAATTTCGATTATACGATTAGCTTTATCCAAGATGAATTATTTCGAATAGAGATTTCAAGTTAACATTAACTTTCTAGCAAAGTTTGTAAGAAGGAGTTAAAATACGTTAAATAATAATGATAACCGATTATTTATAAACTAATATGTAAGTAAAAAGAAAAAAATGAATTCATTCAATCAATATTAAGTTACCTTATCGCAAAATATCCTAAATAACATTAGGTTAATATTATACCGGCCTCATAATAAAACCTTAATAATGCTTACTTATGTACCTTAAAGACTTGTTTAAATCAGGATGTGTTTAAATTTATGTTTACGGCGCTAGTGGATGATTTCATAATGATTTTACCTCATCGACAAGCAGAAATTCGCTTTATACTGGAATATTTGCGAATGAACGTAGAATTAACGAAGGATATTATAACTGGGGAGGCTAAAAAACGATAAGATCAAAATAATCGTTAATATAAATTGGTTATCGGTGACAAAATGTAGTTGAAGCTAGGAAAAGCCTATAAACCATAATATTAAGAGGAAAAATTATCGCCACGGTATATAAGGCTATACGATTTTTTTTTAAAAAAATAGCTTTTACGTTAAACTTTTCACCAAATTCACGAGTTTATCCAACTGTTAGCATTACTTATACATTACCTTGTCAAAAACTAATAAACGACCTATAGAACAAAGATACGCCATCGCCTAAGTTAGTCAAATACGTGGACGACAAATCAGATGTCGAAAACTAGGAAGTGAAACGTATATTGGCAAAACGAGTGGATCGACACCATCGCAAAAGGTATTAAGTTCAATATCTTCTTAGATGAAAGGGCTTTACAGCTCGTAACGACGAATGGAAACCGGTATCAAAATTAAATTTACCGGAATCAAACAAAGCCTTAGAGAGGAATAATGGGAAGGAATGAGTATAAAGAGGATATTATTGTTTTTTTTTGGCCCCCCCGCATTTGTTGTATTGCGGAGGGGGTGCTTGTACATAAGCCTGGTTTGGTACGTTTTCTTGTGCCTTATCAAGAGTACTTATTGTTATGCATGCCTATAGATTCCTCTTGTAATTCGTCTTCAACTTCAAATAAAGACTGGAATACCACTATACATTCGCACGTTCATACAGCGTAACAACGAATATTATTATAGAATATACCGCATGATTCGCGGTTGTAATTTTCGTTCTACTTTCATAATTTAATACAGTATAAAAGTTTTCTAAGTTTAGTTGTATTAATGGAAAATCTATAAGGCGAAAGATCGCGATGCGAGTTATATCTTTTAGATTTTAATTCGTATAACTCATATAACATTTCTTGATCTTCAATATTTTCCCAAAAAACGCCGTTCTTTTCTTATAGCGTTCTTGATGCAGCTGGAAAGATTGTTTTTCGTGCTTGGGTAATAGACGTTTCTGTAGGTTCCGAATCTCTTTTTATCAGGTTACTCAACCTATCATCCTTTTTCAAAATGTTTGTTGAAGCGGGTAAACTTCGAATCCGAGTGGACAATAACTTTTATGGATTTGCGTTCTTTTCCCTTGATTTTTCCTTAAGGTTGATTAATTTTTAGCTGGGTGTGGCCAATTTTTCCAAATGTTTCACCTTTTTCGTACATCAAGTGTTCATGCATTATGATTTGACTCGTATATTTTAGATAAGCTTATTTTTACATTTGGTCAACTTATATCTCTATATGAATTCTATGTTTAATACCCCTTCTCCCTTTCAACTGGGTATTTAATAAAGATAAACCGTAGAAACTAACGTTTTTACAATACTACCAAATTCATTATCGAAGTTATTAATACTTTTGCTTCATAGTTTTATCCGTAGTACTCTCGAGATTGAATTGTGAGCTATATTCCACATTTTGAACATTTGGTCGAAAAGCATTTTCCTTTCCAAATTTTCGAATATATCAAATCTTTAGGTCTTTTCCTTCTAATAGTTAAAAAATAATATTCGTAAAGTACGTATTCGTAGGCCTCAGGTCCAAGTATTTCATGGAAGTTTCAGTTATATTATTTTATGTGCATCAATCAACAAATTTTTTTTTTTCGGGAAGTTGTGGGTTCAAATAAAACGTTTATGTATTTTTTAATGTTCATTCAGTTTGTCGTTGGTAGTATTATGGTTGAGAAAGTGATGCCGTCGTATGTAAATTGTTATTTAGAATTAAGTGTAGTGATGGAATTTGTTTTCATTTGAAATAATTTAATCCGGTGTATCTTGAAGTGAGTTATTAGAAATAAAAGCGTGTAATATGTAAATGAATAATTGTGATATAAAAAAGCGTTTTAAACTAGACTTTTAGCGTTTGTATACATTATATCAATTTAGTGGTTATTAAATTTCAACGTCGTAAGTATAAAGTTGAATGAACGGTATATAATAAGAAAAAATAGTTGGGTGTTAGAGTGATAGGAGTCATTTTTAAGAATATAAATATGAGGTGTAGGCGTTTTATGTGTTATTGAAATTCGTTGGGTGTTGCTTTAGGCTTTTTAGAAGTTATTATAATCGTTCCAAACATGTAATTAAACGGTTTCGATACTCGTCTAGTATAGTAATTATTTGGATAGGTTTTAGCGAATGGTTTCGAAATTTGATGGCTTAGGTAGCCGATGTATAATGAAAGGTTTTCCAAGAGAGTCCCGGATATTATTCAAAGCGATTATCGTGTTAATAATGGTGTCTCGAGTATTTTTAAAATTAAAGATATTGACATAATTTATAATATCGTACTAAAGTTTTTTTTTTAAAAGCTATTATGTTTTTCCTAATTTTCTTCACTTTCGCGTGGTTCTTATGAATTATAGTATTGGAAGTCGAAGTTATTGAGACCAATACAACATTTCGTTATTGGTATAAAAGATTCACCTTATTTTCTTGGGCTATCTGTAGTCGACCGAGTTGACGATTGATTAATATTGGTTATATTTGTAGTTTAACGTATGATAAAAACAATATATTGTTTAAAAATAATGGTTATAATAGATATACAAGGTAGAGGAAACACCTCTAAAGTACACGCCGTAGATTAAAGCCTAGATACTCTCATCCAAGATGTAACCCTTACCATGCACTCTGATAGCATGCTCACTTAAGATTGATTACTATAGTAATTTGTACCTCGAATAGTAATATCCATATTATTTACTATTGACCGCATTACAAACGATATCGACGTAACCAATATCGTTACTATAGTTAATATTAACAATATTATATCGAGTATGATGGTTATAAAGATATTCAATGATAAAACAAAAGCGATTGACCTATTAGTTATGTTTTTGCGGATATGTCGAGAAGAGTTATTATATTAGTTGAACTAGTAATTATAACATTTTTAAAAAATAACGAGTTTAGCAATGAACTCGCATAATATATGATTAAACTCGATTAATTTAGTAATTTTAATCTTAAAAATAATATAAAACCGTTTATAAACGCTTCATTCAAATTTTATAAGTTGATTAATAACAACTTTCGCTGCATTGAGACTATAGTAATACACGCGGAATATCGTGATGAAAGTATTAGAGTCGCTATTACTACCGTTGCTGCTGCGGGCATGACAGCTTTCCCTAACGGTTATTACCATTTCCTTTGATCGTTAAAAAGTAACGTAAAAATGATTTTCGTCTGCTAATAAACTTTCCGTATATACGGAACTAACGTAATATTGTTCTTTTTTATACCAGAAAATATAATTTGATGTCAGAGAATTTGACTAGTTAGTTTAAAGTTTTACATTTGGCTTGTAAACCGCTAGCCTTATTAGGCTAATAGTGGGCTTCATAGTCACAATAGGAAAATTCCGGGGCGTCCTCTTCGTTGTCAAGTGATTCGGCGCAGCCTTTAATAGGAAGCGATGTGGGAGCTATGTTAATATCGTTCGTAAGTGGCGTAAAAGCGGCTCCCCTTTGGATAAGGGGTTTCTTCGAAAATTTGGGCTTACCGGTAACAACTTCTAGTTGCTGGATTACGTTTATAAGCGTAGCTAATATTCTGATGTTGTATTATTTCATATATAAAGCGTGTTCGCAAGTAGTTCGTTATCAATACATGAGCTTCGCTCATGAAGTTTCGGTAAACCGCTAATATTAAGCGGCCAACTCGTTGTATTATGGTATTAGGGCGCGTTTTAGTTTGTATTGCACGCGTATATTAAGAAACTTCTCATAAGTCTGAGGGTTTAGGTTCAAGTTTTCGGAAGAAATAACTTCAGGTTTTACCTTCTCAAAAGAAACTGAAACACCGTCAAGAATTCAATGAAGAATTATATATAAAATGATCAAGCTAGTGATATCTCTTAAGATGGTTGGATAATATCAATAATCCTCGATAAACAAGTAATATAAGTCTCTGTTAAAGAGCTACTATAAAGCTATTAATATAGATTGACTCGTTTACTTGGTTAATCATATAGCGTGATCATTCTTAGGAACCGCATTATCACATAGCGTAGGCATGCTTAGGAGAAGCTTGGGAGAAACGTAGGAATATGATAACCGCCAGGGTTAGATCTCTGATGATCACTAGCTCACGCACCAGCCCGTAATACTTTACTCAAAATTTGTCCAATATCTTGCAATTGGTTTCCATACATTATATAACGTTAAGTAGTATAATTTTTGCATTTTGATATCGATCACCTAGATTGCTGCCAAAAAAAACTGTTTTCAATTACTATTGGAATGTATTCGTTCATTTTATTAAGCATGTCTTATGTCTTGATACGTTTCAATATATCAATTTTGTGCATTTATTCTCAGAGATCAACTCATGTTACCAATTCTTCTCCTATCGAATATTTATTCATTTCGTTCACGTTTTTAATTTTCTTTTTTGATCACTTCTTTCTTGATTCTGTGATTCATTGTCATTTTGAATACTCGTCTGGATAATATGCACCAATGAAAATTTGTTTTCAAGTTTGATATCATAATTATATACTAAATATGATAAAGTTAAATATCATAATTATATACTAAATGTGATCTTTAATACACCAATTCGGTATTGTATTAATAAAACGTATCAAATTAGAATACGTTATTTATGAAGAAAAATTATTATTTAGTATTATATTCATTTCGAAATACCCTTAGTCATCGTTTATCCATTGTTTCTATCATTTCTCAATTCAACTTTATCGTATTATATAAGTAGTTGATTAATTTCGTCATTGTATAAAATTTTGAATGTAAGCTAAATATTTTATCCTAAGTGATCTTTTAACCTAACTTATCCTTATCATACTCTTTTTAAAAATCCTGCCCATATATAGTCAAATGATTTTCTTCATATAATGGATTGTTGATAAAACATTATAAGTTTAATACTACATATTTAGCGAGTTCATATAAATAAAACTAGTGTCTTGATTTATTACACATTAATTAACTTTCCAAATATTATATATAGTATTCTGACTATTTCTACTCCATAGTTCGTGGGAAATAGTTATTTTATCATTTGTTTCACTCTCATTTTCTACTTTATCACCGTTAAAATCTTTCATTCTAATGATTAAATATGGTATCATGATCTCAGTAAAGTTCACAACGGTTACTACGTTCATTGTTCAGATGTTATCTAAGCTATTACTTCAACTTTACGGGATTTTCAAGTATTTAAAGTTTACATATAAAATTGTGTTCTACTATTTTCAACAATGAACCTACCATCAAACTTGGTAAATATACTATTAAAATACGTTATCCATTCTATCGCTATAGTTAAAAAATATAAGTAGTCAAAACAATTTTTATGGTTAAATTTTTGTAGTTGTGGTACCTATTGAAACACTTATCGCGTTATAATATGCTTTTCATGCTGTCCAGAAAAGGTTAGATCCCTATTATAAACATATCACAAGCTTTTTGAATACAATATAAGTTTGTCAAACATTTTTAAGACGTTTATAATTGTATCTTATTTGTTTTCATTTGCCCTTGTAGTTATTAACCTCTTGATAATTCAGTTTTACTATTATTGAAACAAATATGTATTATATTTGAAGCCATATTTCTAAAGTCCTCAAATCCATTCTAGTGAGACTATTTTGAAGCAAATGCAAAGAGTATTCCAGCGCTTGTACTGTTATCTTATATGGGAATAACAAGTGAAAACTCAATGTTTCCATCTTCATTTACATTAAAGTATGAAAGAAGTGCATTATTATGAAATTTAGGAGGTTATGTAGCCGTTTTCCGTACTTATTATCATTCTTATAACTATTTATAAAGTCTATACTAAATTCAAAACTGATATAAACAGTTTTCTATATAAATTACAATGAGGTTTAATATTTTTTATAGTATTTGATTGCTTCCATTCAATATAAATAAAGTTAGGCATTAATTCAATACTATGATGCTAGGTCTTTATATTCAATTTAAAATTCGTGAGTGGTTTTATAGTTCGCATAGTGGATTTTAGTGTTTATAAGATCAATTTCAGTTGAAATAATGTTAGATGATAGTATATCGTACCGTTGAAGCTGTTTCTTAAGGTTTATAATGACTTGTGTTTCGTTAACATCATCATTATCGAAGTTTCAATGACTTCTTTAGCGTCTTATCACGCTATATCTGTCATGGACTGATGTATTATAGCATCTAAAATAACTTCCTAAGTGGTTTATTATAAATTTTCGGATGTTGTAAAACAATATTTTCGGAGTTTTTTCAAGCGGAATATTTATTAGCGTTTTTATAGACTAACAGGCATATTTTCCAATCATTAAATGAGATATATCTAGTTTGCGTAATTGTGAGCTGTACAAGTCATTTCCGTGTTATTTTCCCCTCTTCAACCGAGGAGTGCACCCTGGCGGGGGCGCATTAGCTACTGCGAAATGGTTCTGTAGATACCTGCGGAAATAATCGTAACGTAGAATTTATACTAGCCCGTATGGGCCAGGAGAACCCTGCGTTATCCACCCGATTAAGACCTTAAGGTACCCCGCAGTTTAGAGACCCGTAGGCGTGTATATTGTAGTCATGGTCTGGTAATGTAATGGTACCATTTTAGTCTCCGCCCGGTGCTTAATAGCACTAGGGATATAATATGAAAAAAGGGCCCCTTGTAAAGTAAATATAGCAAAAAGTGGAGACCTATGTAATAGGGCGGTAGTAATATTAAAATACTCGGATACGCGTTGGAGCCTTTACGTAAGCATAGGTATATACATATACAGGTAGCGGTTCATTGTCGTGGCGACGCGTAACAAGAAGATCTCTATATACGCGGTAGTCCGTACGTTAAGTTCCGGTATAAAAAAAGGACACTGATTACAGGACAAACGGGGTCTCGGGTTCTCTGAGTGGCGGGGGGAGGGGGGGGAGGTAAAGAGGTGTATTTGCATTGTTGTTTCTAGTTTGGCTAGTCCCTGCGAGAATCTCTTTACCCTCCAAACATCCTTCCCATGACTGCTAGTAGCTATTTCTCTAGTATAAGTCATGCTTGGTATGTACATCAATCCTTCATACTACCAACCCCTTTTTTAATCTTCCATTAACTATAAACCCTCCTAATAATAATGAATAGCGTATATATTAGTCAATAACCCTATATTTTACGTTTTATACCAGTTTTTTAAAACTTTATAAAGTGTCATGTTGTGGTTTAAAACTCTATATTAACGTAAATAGTGATCTTATCGTATATAAACAAATCCTTATGCGCCAAGCATCGCCGTACACGCCTACTGGCCCCGTAGCGTTAGCTGTCAACCCCTATACATGACTTTTCCGCCCTTTTTTATACCTTTTCTCCATCCCCTTTCTCCCACCTTCCCTATCTTTCTGCTACCTTTACCTGTCCCACGTAGCCGCGCTGAGTATAGCCTTATACGGGTTACGTATAATCGTTCTTAACAGGAGCTTTTAACGGTGTTTACGTTGGAGAGGGGGGAGAAGTCAGGAATTTACTACGCCCATTATATTTATGAAGGCCCCTAATACACTATAAAAAATGTAATAAAAGGTCGGATACTAGATAGTAATTACTGGCAGTAAAAAAGCGTAAAGTCCGGTGTATTACCGTCGACATCGGCGCCGCGAGATTATTAACCGTCTATTACGTCACCGTCGCCATAAAGGCGGCTGAATGCAAAACGAAGTAGGCGGCAACCACAGTGTTAATAGGTCTACGGGGCCCTATTAACGTTTAAGAAGAAGTTAATAATAATGACGAGAACGAAAGCTTTAATATTAGCGGCACGGGTTTTATCGCTAATGAACCTATTGTCGCCGCCTTCATCCCCTCGCCCTCCTTCCTTTTTGCTTAAGAACCTGTCCTTACCCCCGGCTCGTTCCTAAAACTTGTCCCTCCCCGCTAATAAGGTCGCGATCGGAGAAAGGTGGCCGTAAAGTCCTTAGTGAAGGCGGTGGTCAAATTGTTAAATAAATACGATATCAGCTATATAATGTAGAGGTTAAGCCAGTAAAAACTTTCGAAAAAAAATCCGTTCCACATGTAAAAGCCTAGAAGTTTATAAGGTTTGGAAGGACCCTATGTTTATATGTCTCTTATATTTTTCTATTTGGTTGCTTTTTAAAAGTTAGAGGTTACAATTTCCGAAAATTTTAAAAATAATAGTTAGTATACCAGATCGGAGATGTTACGTTTATCGTTATATTAAGGATAAAGTCAGTTAGCATTTTAAATACGAAATCGCCGATAATAGGATAAGAAATTCCTATACCCGTGTTTTATAGCTAAAAAGCGGTATAATAGTGGTTGTGAAAGTGGTGGTAAAGGCGAAAAAGGGTTAAATTATTTGAACTTTCGGTATTTTTAACCGGGATTAATTAAGTATTCAAAGCCTTATCCTCTATACTAATAGGAAAAATTCCCTTTTTATTAGCCGTATTACTTTTGCTTTACAGTCTTGAAACAGCCTTTAAAATATGAGTTTAGCCCATTCACGAAGGGTATGTCGTTATCGCTTCAAGCAAGGGAAGACCTAACGTTCGTATTCGCCAACCTATCCGCGGCCTCTTTTCCGTCGATACCCATGTATTCTGGGTGTTATTTCACTGTTACGCTGTTCGGATAAAATTTCGTTATCGTATAAAATTTCTGAAAAACATATTAAAACAAAATGGTCGGCTTTCCCTTTAAACCCTATATTACGAATGTGTTATCGACTTATATGGTAATTTGACTTATGTTAATAAGGGGGGCAACTTTAAGGCCGCGGAACGCATTAACGATTTTAGCGTCGAAAACTTATATAATGTGGTAAAATTTACCGAACCCTTTTATTATCGTGCGGCTGTTACAAATAACGGTATACTCGTATTCGACGTATTTTTAAGCCTTTAATATTTATTCGAAGCTGTAGGTATATATTATAGTATATTTATTTTTAAAGTTAAAGTACTATACTCTAAATGTTACAGCAACGACTTTCTTTATAAGCCCGTTTATAATGGGGTTAAGGGACTTTGATATATATCGAAAAGCTAATAATATCAGCCATAAAAATCTTAGGAATTCTTTGTCAGTTATGAATAGCTTAGGTCGAATCCTATTTACTGGGCGTCCCCGTTTCGTATAAAGTGGTTCCACAAAGCCGTCAGGGGTATTATAGTCTTCTTGGATTTTCTGGAACTTAGTGAAGCGTCGGAGGCTCTTTACGGTATATAGGGCTATCTATACCCCGTTTAAAGAGGCGTTCGGAAAACGTAGCGTACCATAGTTCTTCATTCTGGTGCCCGCTTTCGTAACACGAAGTATAAGGGGGTGCCGAGCGTCGAGGATTTTTAGGCGGTATACGAAATGGAGACGAAATTTTTTAAAGGAGATCTTATCGAAAGTTGTTTTAAAGTTCTTAAAAACGGTAAAGTTAAGAGAGGTTTTATATAACGAGGTAACCGCTTTTACCGCGGCTACTAAAGGGATTATAATTTGATTTTCGAAGGCTTTTCCCCCACACCCGTAATAATACTTTTCGGCATAATATATATGTATAGGCATGACCATAGCAGCGGCAAAGGTTCTCAATAGATAAGGTAAATACTTATGCCTAATTCGCGAAAACCCTTTATAATACCTAGAAACCTTTAAGGTCTTCGTCACGCGTTCTCTCCAGTAGGCCTTTCCTAATTAGGTTTTATAACCGGGTTAATCGGCCTCGTTTCGGTTAAAAGGCTCCTATCATTTAATGATATGTAATAACTCGGACTTTTATAGTACTATTACAAGCTTATTACTAGCCGCCTACTAATTTACTTCCCTTATATTGGCTTTAAAACCCTTTATATTTTATTCTATGAAATAAGACTTTTTTTTAAAAAAGAACGTTGTCGGTGTATGTGAAGATACGTCCTAGGTAAAAATTAACAAGTTAGATATGTAAATTATATAAAGTTCCAGGAAAAGGGGAAAACCTTATATAGTTTCGTAGTTAAAATCTGTAAAACTTGTAATCGTAGATTGGTATTAAACCTGAATAATTCCCCTAGTAAAAAAAAAACTTAAAGAAAGTAAATAAGCTTTGATGAAACCCTAAACTTTTTATCTTTTGGATTAGGCGGTTGTGTTGCAGGGCATCGAAAACACCTTGTACTTCATGTGAGAAGATCGATGTAACATTGCCCCCAGCGAATACAGACTTAATATCATACGCTAAGGATGCCACCCGGTCAGATACAGACCTCTTTGGCGTTTCTCCTCCGTGTTGAGGGCTAATGAGGCTCAGAGTAATGAGATTCCATGATATTCTCCGGGAAACGATACGTTGAACCCCTTGGAGCAGACTGGTATAAGTATGATAGGCCTCCATAACCATGTGTTGAACCGTGTTATTTCATTAGCTATTTATGTATAAAATTCCCCTGACTCCTGGAAAAGGGTATTCGTGGTTTTTAGTAACCTCAAATATCACAATGAAATATGATTTTGTTTCGTTGTGGATGATGTTGAATTATTGTACTTATTTTGACTTTAATTGTATTATTGGATGGGGTTCACATTTTTGAAAACATTTAAGAATCAATATATTGAGGCTTTTGTTATTATATAGTCGAAACCTGAATGTGTTTTGTTGGAACTACGTTTTTAAAAAAACATACAATACTCGGGTTCAAAATTTTATTCTCAATTTTGAAAAAGCGGTTTGAACTATTGTTTACCACACTTGTGCAATACAGTTCCCAAATTCATCTAAAAACATGAAAATACGTTATTATTACAATTTTTATAATTTGTTTCAATAATGAATTCACTGGTTTTGTTTTATATATATTGGTTCAAGTTTTCGCTAACGTATTCAGTTTATAGATTTTCGTAGAACTAATGATCGAAGAGATCTCAAAGTTTGTGAGTGGATTTTGTCTTTACAGCGGCAATATTGTTAGAGTAACTAAAATAATAATTGGTTCCTTGTATTTTACAGGTATTATAATTTATTTTAACGATGTTTTCTGTTTTTATTTCATGATTTATATGCTTCGTCCTACAATTTGGCATATATTTATATGTTCCATCAGTGGATTTGGAATACGTTCTAAGATTTGGTCAATATTCATTATATTTTTGTTTTTCACTTAGTGTATTCAATTTGTTTTCAAAACGTTAAACACTAATTTCAAACGATCTTAACTTGTTATTTCCAAATTTCTAGGAAGTAATTTTTTTCGTTGATACTTTAAATTTACATCAAGGCTTTTGTTGATTCTTCTGAATAAACTATGATTAATGTTAAGTAACATATATATTATTGATAAAACTTCTCTTTTATTCTGTGTTTTGTCGTAAATTACATAATTACTTCTTCTTCTCTGGAGATGATATTGCGGATGGCGGGAAATACCTAATGAAACCTTTCTTTCATTCAACTCCAATTACTTGGGAAATATTATATATTATTTTAATGTTATTAAGGATATTGGATAATCCTAGCGAAAACGCTTCTGTTGGTAGGGTCTATTGTACTAGGTATGTTAGAAGAGTAATCATAAATATTGATAGTGTATATTGAAGAAGATAATAAGATCAAAGGGAGAAGAGGCATCAGGGAGTACCCGCCTTTAGTGAGAGCTTATAAGCTCTCACTCGGGCAGTGGCACTCTAATATACACTCTGCTAATCTCCCTTCCGGGCAGTTGCACTCTACCGTACAGTCTTCTAATGCCCTTTCTAGGCAGTAGCACGCTATCATACACTCTCCAGGAATGCACCTTGCAGGGGGGCACGTTATCGTACACTCTGAAAAGGTGCAACTTGCAAAGTAGACGCTTACTAACTATAGATATATATGATAATATCCATAACTTCAGTTCATTTAACCTTAATTACTCAACCAGTATCATATTGTTTCTTTTATAATTAGCAGATAAGTACTCAACCTAGTTGAATAATCATTATTATCAAGTAATATATTGTAAGTTTCAAGTTATAATACGGATTAAATCAATATCACTAAGCTTAGTTTGAGAAAACACTAGTCTTTACCCGTTATATAATTAGTTTACTCATTCGATATTTTTCGTAATTAATGATATGTAATCTATTCAACTAATATAATTGACAAAATTTTGTTCAAAATCAACCGAAGTCATTCATAATATAATTATCTGCACTTTATGAGATTAACTAAGATTTTTTTTTAGGAAAATATGAAAAGAATTGATTTTTTTTTATCAAACTAGCTTCAAATATCTTCTGAATTTTCTACTTATTATCATTCTCAAGTTTAAATCCATTTTATAATTTTTTATATATAATTTTATATTATATATTATATTTTTACCACGTAACTTGGTTATAATAAATGCGCTGTTGGTAAAAATATATTCAACTAATTGGAAATTAAGTTTTTATTTACGGTGTCACTGAGTGAATTTGTTGTGCTTTATACAATCATTTTAGCTTAAATTCAGTTCATAACTTAAATTTATCAAAATGAATAAACAGTGCATTGGTATATTCTTTTCCTTAATCTTTACCTTCTATTGCAAAAAGATTTATTTACTGCTCGACTTACCTTGAAAATAAATTTAATGACAACTTAATCCTTGTTTTATACCATTACTATTCGCCTAATGACTACATGCTTTATCAAATTTGATTGGTGATGGAATTTTGCATAAAACATTTTTATTTACGTCGAACAATTTGTAATTTAAGGATAACAAGATATATCATCTTGATCATATTTTTGAAGTTGAAATGGAAATACTTCTTGTAGGTAAATCCTTAATATTGAAGAATGATAATTAGTTTACTATAATTCAATGCTTATAGTATTGGATTAAGATTTTTTTGCGTGAGTTTTCAATATTTGTCTTTTTACTAGACTATGTGAGGTGACTAGATTAGAGCTTTCACTTAAGGCGGTCGAATACTATTTATAATCCTCGATTAAGAAATGATGGAGAAACTCCTATTAAGAATATACTATGGAGCTACAAGAAAGTATTGGCCCGGTTACATTATAGGTGAAAGGTTTTGCTTTGAAGAGCCTTCAAGGTATTGTGGGAGTATGGTAACCATCAAGTCTAAATCACTGGTGATTAATAGTCCAGGCACTAGTTTGTGAAATTACCCTCGGTTTACCACTTCGAGAACGTTTCGGCGCTTTGTAAAAAATGGTAGAACTCGTTGGCTAATCGTAAATAGTGGTAAAAGGTGCTTTACTGCCGTAAACCGTTTTAAAAGGTGTATAATACCTGTTGAGGAGCGGTTAAGAATGCTATGGAAACAAATTAAAAGTTCTTGCCGTCTATCGTTCAAGAACATCATGAAAGGCGCCAGTAATAGTCCTCTACAACCCTTTCTATAAAAATATTTTGTAGGCCCACAAAATATTAGAATTTTTTTCTTTTAACACCTACTTTCTCCTTTACGTAATAATTTCATATCGTTTATAGTCTTGCCTTACACGGTATATCATTCATTAGTTTGAATCCCTTTAACTTTAAAGGGGTTTTTTTTTCGTATTAGCATTGTGGACCTAATTTATATCTAGAAGAACAAAATTTCAAAGCGTTGACCGAAGTTCATAAAGCTATCCGCGACGTAAGTTTAACTGTTTAAAAGCTTTTTTTATTTTGCTTATAAGAATATAGTTTCCGTATATCCACCCTATTGATATACATCCTAATGACACCCATAAACTGGCGTATTTCAAATACTGGTATAAAATAGTACATAGTTTACGGAATTTTCATTAGGAATCTGGGGAAAGGTATCAGTTACAGCAACAGTTAAAATATTTTTAACGAATAGTTCAACACTAGCTTTAAATGTTGTCTTTACTCCGTTTTCGTTATAAGCCTGAGCTCCGGTTTTATATACAACCCTTTGAATTTTAACTCTAATATGAATAAGGATATTAAAGAATTTTTGAAACCGCGTGTTTCGTTTACCATTTCGGATCAAAGAGAGTGGCCATGTTTTTAAAACGCGTTTTAAATGTTAATAAACAGCTAAAAAACGTTTAAACCTAAATTTTCGTCACGACAAAGATATAAAAGTATGTCGAGTCACTTAATGAGAAGTCGATACGAGGGGCGGCGATGGCTTCTTATTATTTATACTTTTTCGTGTGGTCGATCTACACTTTGTATAAGTTTTAAATGAGAACCTTGATATCCAGATAGAAAAATAAGATTTTGGTAATAAACGTGAACTTTGAAACTAATAAATAGGTAGGGAGTTTAACTTAAATCTATGAAGGAGTTGGTTAAAGTCTTGGGAAGTATTAATGATAAGTTGAGTATGGACATTATGATATATCACCATAGTTAGTAAGCGTAGGGGACCGCGTTTGCGGAGTATATGATAGTGTGTTACACTGCAGGAAGCACTTTTGAAAAGTGTATAATAGCGTATCACGCCCCTAGAGAGACATTGGAAAAGTGTATGGTAGAGTTCCACGCTTCGGTTTAGAGCTTATAATCTTTTACCTGAAGCATATACTCTCCGGACGCATTTTCTCCCTCTTAGTGCTCTATTATCAATACTATCAATTTTACTATTTTAAATACTGTTTTTATACGTTAACGTACAAACTTGACCAATAGTAAATAGTAGACGATTCTATAGACTATAAATAGCCTTGAGGAAAAATACAGACTTTAATTAAATATCTATAGTAAAACGTTATAACGTTATTAATTGTTTGGTACTTTAAAGCTACGATTTACAAATAACACACGAAATTATAAAAAGACCGTCATTGGAATAGTAGTAATTGCAGTACAGTAGGTCAACTTTACTTACTATAAAGTTGACTATACTGAATACAAGCTGAGTGCATTAATTTTTGTGGGTCTACTGAATTGGCTGCAAGTCAAGCACAGTATGCACCCACTTCATACAAGGGTACGGGCCAAGCAATTGCCTATACAAATTACTGCGAAAACTGGCTAGCGGTCTGCTAAATCTAGAACAATACATCCACCACTTGACTAAGAGAAACTACTGTTACTTCGACCAATCAAATCAACAATATTACAACGCTTAAAGCTCTACCAACAACTGTAAAACCCAAAGTAACTTTAAAATGAAGAATTTAATTACGATATTATCAATTCTGTTAATACGTTTTAACTATTAAAAGCCCTGTTACACTATCTCTTTACTTGGTGAACACTTAAAACGTATCCGAGTATTTTTTAGAATGCGTTTAATCACTTATCGGTTACATAAGTTATCAAGTTTTTCGGATCCCTTCACTAGGAATTATCTGGCTAAAACATAATATTCACACTGTTTACGCATACTTAGAAAGCGGTTAAAAATACCTTTTGAAACGTTCCTATTATTACTCTAAGTCTTTAAAACAGTTTCTAAAACGTTTACTCAAAATAATCTAAACGCCTAAAACAAATTTTAAAGCGCTTTTTCAAATTTTAAAAGCACTCAAATCATCTTTCGCAACTTTTATAATCGTACTAAAAATGTTAAAAACAACACCCGGCGTTTTCATATTATATCAATCTTTCAACCACTTCCCTAGTTCGAATAATCATCTCTTTTCCCTTGATCGACTCATCATACAAAGTTTGTTCAAGTTTTTGTTTGAGAAGTTTAAGTTTTCTTGTTATTTAACTAATGTAACACTTCAAAATATCAAATATTTAGTTTGGAACACCAAACTTGTTCATGGTTATAAGTTATTTGTATTTCTTTTATATTAATAAACACTAGACACCTTATTTGGAACGCTTCGTCATATTCTATTTATACTTCATTCACGTATTATAAACTGTTATTTACCATTCTATTTTGAAACCCTATTAAACCCATCGCTTCAAGCGTATCGAAAACTGAATTACTACATTAAATTTGGAATGAGCCCTTATTCACAGGCCTCCCTCGCATGTCACTATTCATAACGAGTTTAGTTCAAGTAAGCGAATACATGGACCTTTTGTTTCAGTATATAATGTTTTAGAAAACCGTGTTACAAATTATTCACATAAAGTTGTGGGATAATGTCATTAAAAGGCCGGTAGAGGATTTAAATATGTGGGCGGCAACTATGTACGTTAAAAACGTGATTTTTCGCTATTGTGAAGAAAAGATTCAAGGTTTGGGTATATTCGATGATTTTTAGAAATAATTTTCAAGTTGCACTTTGGAAATGTGGACTATAGTATACAATTCAATTACCAAAGTATTATGGATACCATTATGAAGCGGATGAATCAATACGCCAGGTGACAGAAACGACTATATTGTAAAACCTTAGTTATCTATTTCTTAACTTAGTAAAAGGCCAGATGAAAAAGATATAAATGTATTGTAAGTAGATTTTGTAAAAGGATATTAGCTGGCGAAACATGAAAAACAGCTTATTACAGATATGCGAAACGAATTATAATGTGTAAACAACTTATATATTTAAAGAGTAAGATGTTCAACAAACTTAGCCGCGCCTCGTAAATGGTATATAAAGTTTGAGGAGTTCACAAAAAGTGTAGAGGAGCTGCGAAGGTTTTCCCCCACTCGGGCTTAATATACACCCATTTTAATAAATACTTTAGAAAAGGGGTATAAGCTCGACCACTCTTTAACCTTGTTTAACACCCCGTCCGATCGATACAAAAATAATTCAAATAGAGATGACGGCATTTCCGGAGAAAACATAAGAAACGACAAACGATTATACGAACTTTAGGATATAATACTGACAAACTACAACCTATATTGGGATTTTCTACCCTACCGGTTTTCCACTAATGAAAGTAACCTTTTAAAGTTTATAAATTTTGGTAAACTATGGAACTGAAGCGAAAATTTGATATCGAGCCTTGCGATGTACTTGATAAAAAATTTCGAACGATAGTAAGCACTTGAAAATAATTGGACATTGATTCTTCCTTATTGTATCTGCTTCTGCCTAGTACACTAATAATTTAAGTTTAGAAATAATACATGTATTATTGAACGTAAATTAATTTATTTATAAAGTGTTACAATCGGCTAAAAAATTACCTAAATAAAGCGATTAATTACGAACTATATGATGGGGATTGGTTACGTATTATACATGTGCTTATTAGAAATTACTGTAATAATATAAAAAATGTGGATATTATCATATCTATTATAGTTAGTAAGCGGTTACGTTGCAAGTTACACCTTTGCATAGTGCACTATAATGTGCTACTCTGCAAGTTGTATTCCTACAAAGTGTATGATTGCGTATCAATACCTAGAAATGGAATTTGCAGAGTGTATAGTAAAGTGCTACTACTTAGAAGAGAGATTAGCAAAGTGTATGATAAAGTGCCGCTACCCGAGTGAAAGCTTATAAGCTCCTACCTGAGGCGTGCACTATCCGGATGCCTTTTATCCTTTTGATTTACTATTTGATTTAATATACATTACCAATCATTATAATAACCCTTTTACCGTAATTTTTATAATAAACCCTACTGATAATAATCAGTAGCCGATTCTATCGATTATAAATAGCTTAATAAAAACGATGAAAACCTAAGTTATATACCTATCTCGGGATGTTATAATGGACCTAACTATTCGAACTTTAACACTACGTATTACAAAAATTACACGGGGGTATGTAAAGATTATAAAGCGAAGAAACTTTGAAAAAAACCGACTTGAGTATGGAATTATCAACTCGGTGAATACCTTGTAACCATTCAAAACCCAGATATATTATTATTAACTCGGTTAGCGCTCTAAACATATCCGGCAGTTTCTGGAAAACTTCCTATTACGCATTAGGTTATGTAAGCTAAAATCACTAAGTTTTTAAAACCTTCGTTAGGACCTATCCAATTTGAACACAGTATTCAACTGCTTACAAATTTGGGAAAAAGCTAAGATACAATATTCGAACCACTAATAGACTTCGAATGCTTCTGGAATACGACTTATGAAACACCCTTACAATTAATCTACGCCTCAAAAGCAATAATTTTAACCGCTTATAAACTTTGGAAATAGCTAAGATATAACAATTTAATCCCTTATTAATCGTATACCACACATGAAATATAGCATCTGAAACGCGTACCAAGCCTTGTATATCATCTTGATTTTCTTTTACACATACATATTTCCTTTTTTTTCATTTTCATTACCTTATTCGCCTTCCCACGCCTGCCATTTACCGTGTATTTCAATTTATTAGTTGTAACTTTTGAGTTTACTAGTCTCTTCATTAGTGTAGAGTTTATAAAAGCGCTAAATAGCTAATTTGAGACGCTTTACAGGCTTGTTGTTTCTCCTTATTTGCATCTCATTTGAATTTCATTTGTACCAGTAAACGTTAAAATCCCTACTTTAAACGCTTTGTTACACTTTTTTTTACATTCATTTGCGTATTGTGCGCTGTTATTTAGACCATACCTTTTTAAATATTGTATTTCAAGCGCACCCGAATCTTATACACTGCGTAAAATCCACTTTTACACCGCTATAACATATCTGGTATACGTACAAACTAGTTTTCCAACAGCATGCACACATTCCGTACTCTCGTAATCATAGCATGAGCATTGATAAGCTAGGATGAAGTTAGCGAAACCTTCGATCTTTTAGTCTAATATATAAGAATTAGAAAAATCGTTTGGTAAAATATCAACATAAAATTATGAGATAATGTTATCAATGTACCAGTTAGATACTTGCCTCCTTACATAGAAAATACGAATATTATAACCGTAATCTTTCTTTAATGGGAGAGAAAATTCCAGAGACTAGATATATTAGATAAATACCATAAATTATTTGATATCGACGATTCAAATGTGCTATTCAGTATATAACTTAATTTTCATAGTTTTGCAGGTATGGCTATCAAAGGAAAATATTCATACTTGATGTGGTAGGAATAACCGTTTGACGAAAGCCCTATTTGATACCATCAGACTTATCAACTTACCAAACCAAGAGAATAGAGAAGTTTATGAAACGGACTTTGTGAAATGGTATTATAAAAAGGAATATAAAAACTAGTTTATAAAAGATATACAAATACAACGGTAATATGGAAAAAATATACGAATATAAAATGTAAAACGCTTCAACGATATGCCTGCGCCCTAAATAAAGTATACGGAGCTCGAGAAAGATGACGAACGATTATAAATATTATTTACTACGTGGATACTATAAATACTAACTACTATATATACATAAGAGAATAAATAAAAAATAAATTACTTTCCGAATATAATTAACAACCTTGTTAACTATAGTAAAAGTGGCTTAAATAACGTAAACGATATAAGACTTACAAATTCATACCCATTAACTATGGCCCCTACCGCAACCTTTCACCACACGGTTTCACTACGGATAAAAGTAACTCTACGGAACATACCAAATTTACCATACTATAAGATAAGGACAAAAAATATAGTGGCAAACCCTACGACATCCTCGACAATAAAATCCGCAAAATATTAAATACCTATAAAAGGTTAGATATTAAACTATTACAATTTCACATAATTTTACCCGATATACTAACTGGGTAGATAAAATAATTGTACCTGTACTATCGTACATTAGTAAATATATATAGGAAGTATTATAATAGTTTGAAAATACATTTTGATACAGAAATAAACTACGAGCTTCAAAATAAAGATTTAATGGATACTATTTAGAAATCCGTAAGAAACTAGCATGAAAACTTTATTAAAACCCTATAACAATATTTACCGCCTGATTGGGGAAATTCCAGAAATTTCAATTAGCCCTAAAGCCGATATATAAAGAGGGTAAACTATTTATCTAAGCAATTACAAAATTATACTACGAAACTTTACGTTATTGAAATGAGAAAAACATTTAATGGCTTTTTATACGAGCCTTAAGATATCGTTTGAAATCTTAATACGCCGATGAGCGAGCTTTGGATCAATATTCGTAGCCGAAAAGATCAAAGTCAAGGGTTAAATTAACAAGCCTAACCTTGACGAAATAATTTACCACGTTTCAAACGAACGGTTTAAAGTATACCCACGACTGAATAAACGCATTAAATACGTCTATACAGGCGAGAGATACTAAGGATGGAGCCCTGGAAACTGAGGGTAGAGCGGTTATTGACGAGGCTGATCTGTGAGTGAAATATGATACCTACCACATACGTTATAATACCTACAGCGAAATATACAAAGCTTTATAGGTTTGTAAATAAAAACTATGTATTACATATAATAAAGTTGGCTATTAGTCGACTAATTATTTAGTACATTAGACCACACTTCACAATAAACACGGGCCAAGCAATTGGCCATACAAATTACTATACAGACCGGCTAACAGTATGCCAAACCGAGAACAATACATCCACCATGTGACCACGCAATACTACTGTTACTTCGACCAATCAAATCGATAACGTTGTAACCTCTAAATCCCTACCAATACTAATCAATTTTTATTATTTTCAGCACTGATAAGCTAAGTAGAAGACGAAGTTACTTTCTGATTATACTTTGTAAAATAAAAAAGTAAAGGAAAGATTCTTTCGAAGGGTCGTTATGCTACGTCGGTTTTTACGGCAGTAAGTAGAGAAGACTTTTAGGCTGCGTCGGTTTTTACGACAGCTTGGAGGTAACGACGGTATCGCTATCGAAAACACAAAAAAATCTTTACCAAAGATGTTTCTTAAAGACATTAAGTTAACTGTCATAAGTCTTAAAGTTCGGCAATTTGGTAAACGGTTAAGTTAGTATTATTACGAGTACTATTACTATAAGAAAATCGACTAAGTCTCACGGCCAAAATAATAAACAACTTTTGACCTCCACCTATAATAATAAACGACCTTCGACCATACTCTTTATACTAAAACTTTGCCCTTACTTTACTTTTTTCGCCTCCTATTCGCCAATTTAATCTTTAATTTCACTGCTTCGAGCTTGAAAAAACCCAAGAATCGTTAAGTTACGCAAAAAAAAAAAAAAAAACCACGTCACGCAACTCAACACCAAGTCGCTAGGTTTCCCCATGACTTTACATCAAAACATAAAGTCCTTTACGCTCAAAATCCCTAATTATCTCTCTCTACGCGTTCTATACGTTGTATACAATCCAAAACATTAAGATAGCTACCGTAAGCGCCCACTTTCAGGCCATTATCGACCCTGTTTGGAAAAAGGCAGTTAAAGCTCTCGGAATAGTTTTCGTCAACCACTACGACAAATGGCTTTGGATTACGGATATTGATAAATCCTAACTAAAGATTACTTAATAGATTACGTTAGCTAGTATATCTTAGATGCGGACCTCAGTAAAGAGTACGGCCTTAGCGATCGCGCCTTTTAAGACTTGCGTAAGTTCTTTATCCACCGGACTCTGGATATCTATAAAATAATTTAACACACGGTTGAAACCAATTTTAAGAAGGAGGTTACCCGCCATGGTATCTTTATCCTAGATAAAACGCCACTAGGCCTAGCCGACAATTTTTTTTAAATCGATTTAATGAAATGATTCCCTTTAAGACCCTAATTTTAAAACCTTCGAAGGAAAGGTAAAGGTATTGAAAAACTTTAACGCCCTTATACACGCTTTAGGGAACTACCTTTTTACTACTAACTAAGTTAAGCCTTTTTATATTCTAACAATAAGGAATCTTTTAATCTGTTCGGCAGCCTAATACCTTTACGTAGAAGCGCGGAATATTCCCTTAACGGCGGTAGAGCGCATAAAGCAACAGCCACTCATCCAACAAAAGAAATTGATGTTGGTACTCTACACTAGTTAATTAAACACGATCTTCAAGCCTCTTAAAACTTTTAGGTCCCTTTTACCCCTTAGCACTTTAATCGAAATCGACACACCCTTCAAAAGCCTTTTTACGATAGATTTATATACACGCGAAGGCCCATTACATGTTTTATCACAAGACTTTACCCCTCGGGCCAAGAAACTAACAATTACCCTCAAATATATGCCTTGGCAGCCTTAAACTTCAATTGTCAGAAGACGCCAATCAAGACTAGGATAATTATCGTGACCTACCTCCAAGATCTGTTAATATAGTTAACATCAAATATAATCTTTTTACGAAATTCACTAAGATCTGGAAAAAAGCCGAAAAATATGACGGGAAGCCCTACAACCTCCTAGACACGAAGATAATACCCTTTTTAAACATATACAAGTAAATGAAGGTTCCTCCTTCTAGTATTCACTCACTATTCCCCGGAATCATTACAGGGCACTCTAAAGACTACTATTTAACCTTCCTAACCCAAGCAACTACGTTTCGAAAAATCTATAACAACATAAAGGGCTACTTCGAAAATAACGTCCACCTTACGTAATATTATATAAATTGGGCTACTATCAGATGGACGACGATAATAGTTATTAAAAAAAAAGGAGGAAATACCAATAGATATATTTAACCAGATGATTAATAAGTTGATACTATTCCAGAAAGAAATTGCAAATGCCCACGCTAACGAGGCCACACTACCCGAATATGTATGGGCAATAGTTACAGGTGTTGACGAGTTTAAATACGCCCTACAACGTCAAGATATTACCTACGAAGGAATTTTTAGTCAATTACGTTCCTCGTTTGCCACTGTAATAGAGAGTATACCAAATACGCTTAGTATATATTCTTAAGCTAGAAACTTCCCTAACATGGATAAAAAACACCTTATGGTGGTTAATTACGTCGACCGTAAGTATGGTTACGGATACTTCCAACGTATAAAATCTGGCTTATCGACTGTAGACTAAAGGTGGCAGCCACGTTGGTGTTGATAGGGCTAATATTTAAGAGGACTGGCTAACTGCAAACACTATCGTCGTAATAGTAGTAAAAGATATTGGATTTATGGTAAGTTTGGTTGTTAGTCAACTCAGAACCCCCCCGCCAAGCGAAACAACGAAAAGGTCGTATATTATATTTATTGCTCTACTACTTTTGAATAGGATTATTTGAATTAAATCGTAGACTTCGAAAGCGATAAGCTAATTGAGGGTAATAATGCCTCTAATCAGATCAAATGATATGATAATATTGATTTTAACGTGGCCTAGTAATTAGCCGATTACGTCTTTTTATACCGCTAAAGAAGTAAAAACTCTTACCTTTATACTATCTAATCTCTTAACCCTTATACACATTTAACCTTCGTGATCGTTACGCGAACTATATTTTTTAAAGTATTATGCTAGATAATAGGGTAGTAAGGTATTTAATAGAAAGCTATTCACAGTATATATCACTTCAAAGGTGAAGTATTACAGCTACTGAAATTAATCGTTACGATTTTAGCAAAGCTAAAGTTGAATTTCAACCAAACGAATAACTATTGTTTTTAAGAATAACAATGATTTAAATTAATATGAAAGCAAATACGTTTTACATACTTAAGTCCCTTACCTCTTTCCTTTTTTGCTTAAAGGACATAAAAGCCGTCAACGTCAATGTCAACGTAAACGTAAACGATCTAGTTAAAAACTACTGAAGGTTTCTCTTTGCTTTTATATAGGGGCACCTAGAGTTTTATCTATAAGGGCCTTAGGTAGTAGTATTCAACCTAAAGAAGCCGGAAATATTTTAATTACACCGGAATTTGAATTACCCACTATTAATAGACTATAAAATATCCTAAAGTCTGTAGGGTATAAAGATATGAAATATTTTTCCCTGAAAACTATTAAAAAGCTTTGTTACTATTGATAAACGTATACCTAAACCCCCTAAAGATTTAAGTTTACACTAAAAGACAACAAGATTTTTTACTACGAGGTCCTGATTAATATGGTTTGATTAAATAAAAAACCTATTTTTCATATCGTTGACTCTATAACCACTTTTCACAATGCTAAGTTTCTAAAGTTTCTTTTAGGAAAAGAATACGTAGGGAATACTAAAGATATTATAGGTTAGCACGTACCGGAGCTCACCAAACAACGTCATTTACGATACCAACACTACCTTTAAGGCGGCGAAGTTTTAAAAAGATACCAAGATAATGGGTATTCATTGTAAACATGTGCCTATAAAGGCCTATTAAAGTATTTGGAAGGTTAGGAGGATATATGCCTTACTTTGCCGAGTGTACAACATCCTTACATTGGAAATTAAACTCTTAACAGATCTGGAAGAACGACTTTGAATAGTGGTAAAGGTTCTAAATGTTACTATAGGCTTTAGGGGCCTAATACCAACACTGTTAATCTTTAAAACGTACCCAGGTTTAACAAATAAATCCCCGCCATTAGTAAGTACCCAAAAGAGTACCGTAACCTATAACAAAGCTTTGAGGGAACTCTAAAAGGAATCGGCACGCCTTCAGGTTAATAATTCTTTTAACACCAGAAACGTCCTTAAAATAATCGATGTACTTACTATGTCGTTCGAAAGTGAAGTCCTCGTATAATGGGTGTTGGGTAAATAGGAAACCCCGTATAAAATTTCAAATATCATAAACTCCAAAGGAATTATTAAATATACTAACGGTCTTATATCTTTCAGCATCACCTAAGTTAAACCCTATATTAGGGCTACTAATGATGAAAACCCTCAAGCCAAACGACCGAGCCAATACGATCCTCCCCTATCCGTTATTAACAAGCCAATAAAATGCCGCCTATGCGGACAACCTCCGAAAAAGAGAAACGTTAAAAAGGAGAAATACACACCGAGCCGCATCTACAGTACTACTTCAGGAAGAAGGAAAAAGAAGGATAACAAAGACTTGATACTAAAGCTCAGAACACAAGGGATTATGAAAACCTCCAACAAAACTGTTAAAAAAATGACAAGATTGAGATGAACGGCCTGCTAACGCGAGGGGTAATATAATTTATGACTAAAGCTAATTTCGACCTTAAAAACCCGAATATTACGATTTTTGAATCAATGATTATCCAAGAGGTCAAAGGCTAAACCACGGGGCGGCCGTACGAAAATTCACGTCTAATCGCTTATACATATGGCTATAAAGGCAAAACCTAAATCCGTACGCAATCACTAACGGTTTAAAAGATCAACTAACGCTTAGTGATCACCTTAACAACAAGTTTGCTAACCAAAACTAAAGGCAAGTTCACGCTTAATAGCTGTGATATAACGCAAATATACACATAATTAACAATGAACTTACAACAGATTATACCGCTGGAATGACTATATAAATTACGTGTTATCTACGCTTCAGAATAAGTAATACAATATATCTATCCACAATACTAACTAGCTAAAGCAGGCATTCATTAATTTTAACCTACCAGTTGTATTTTAAATTACAACTAGGCATAAAGTCTTTAACATACCTCCCGTATTTACTAGTAACGTTAAACACAGGACTTTAGCCTAATGGTTTTCCAAACTGATGACACTCCCTTCGTTGGAACGACTAGATTTATATTATTAAAATAATAAGCGATTAAAAATCAAGTTTTGAAGTTATAAGCTAGTAACGACGCTAGCAAAAGGCAATCAACTTAACTTCAACGGATCGTGAATCCGTATACTTAGTATTAATACTAGCCTCAGTTTTCGCTCAAAGAACCAGGGTACTGATTTGGATGTAATTAAAAAAACTAACGTAACTAAGGCCTAGTATTACCTAAAATGGCGTGCCCGGTACAACTATATTACCACTATAAATTAAATGAAGACCTTTTACGATCTTTCCATCAAGGCGGAAACTTTAAAGCCAATGGATAAAGATTTTTACCGGCTAAATAAAAGGCTTTAATAACAATTACAGAATTTGGACAGAGGAGTTAATATGTTTCCAATCGAAATGTCGAAGGCCAAATCAATAATCTTTAAGAGTAGGTCTTTCATAAATAACACCGACTTATTTTTACAAATAAACCTCCTAATAACCCTCGTCAACGAAGATAAGCGAGAAAACTAATTTAGCATTATCAGCAACCTAATTCACTAGACCTTTATTAAGTGTTAAAAGATTACATGAAACGTACTGGCTTTAGAGGTCTATATCATAATAGTAGGCTTTAACGTAGTTATCGTATCATAGAAAACCTTGAACTTTGTTACCAAATAGCTAAAGATTCCACCTATTCTGTTGGTAATTTATACTGATTTGAAGAGCCTATTCGAATGCCTTTTGAAACTCGGAATTACTAGCAGAAAACGCCTAATAATTGACTTAATAATACTTCGTAAAGCTTACGAAGGGAGGAATGTTGAAAAGGTCCTATAAATTAACGTCAAACATAATCCTACTAATACTAAAACGAAAGCGTCGCTCAACAAGGCCCTAGAGAAGTTTGTAAACAATAATAGGCTAAGAATAAGCATCGAAAGCTACGTTAATAGGCATTCTGGCAAGCACAGGTCACGTGGCGGCGACGGTTAGAAATATTCTGGTAAACCGGAAGGTTACCAGAAAATTGAAGATATTAACTTGTTCAATTAACACGGATAAAGTAAAGGTTTACAAAGTCCTATTGCGGAAGAACTTTTTATAAAAGTTGATAAAGTCGAACCTTGGAGTCATAGGGAAACTAACCGCAATTAGAGTCAATTTGCATGTAAATGGGTTCATTTCAATACGGAGGTCAATTGAAATTAACAAGGGTCTAGCCAGTTAACGAGATCGTAGTTTAGTGCTTACCGGAAAGGATTAGTCAACCACAATAGCGTACGCGCACAAACTAAAATGCCGCCAGTATTGGAATAATACCACATGCAATATAGTAGGTCAACTTTACTTACAGTAAAGTTAACTATAGTAACTACAAGTGAAGGATATTGGGTTGTTTAGGCTTACTGTATTGTATGTTAGTCGAGTAAAGTAGACCACACTTCACATTAGAGTACGGGCCAAGAAATTGGCCATATAAATTACTGTGCAGACCTGCTAGCGGTTTGCAGAACCTAAAACAATACATCTACCATCTGACTACGCAATACTACAGTTACTTTAACCAATTGAATCGACAATATTGCAATATCTAAAGCCTTACCAACAATAAACATATCGCTATTAATTACTTGGATTAATTGAATCCTTATTATAATTACTACCGTAGTTAAAATTTCTAATCCAAACCTCACTATTTTACATTATAACCACTATCTTTGTCAAAACTACTAATTGAAACTTTGGCCGAAGCACATTGCAACTCAAACTATTATTAATAAATTATGGATATAAACTGTCACTACTAGATAATAGATACGGGTTACGTTAAAGAGAGAAAAGATTACCTATGTAGATATTATCATATATCTCTATAACTAGTAAGCGACCACTTTTCAAGTTACTATTTTGTAAAGTATACAGTAACGTGCCACTTTGTAAGGTGCATTCCTGTAAAGTACATGATAGAGTACCACTAACTAGAAGAGGCATTGGCAGAGTGCACGGTAAAGGGCCACTACGCAGATGGGAGATTGGTAAAGTGCATGGTAAAGTGCCGGTGCCCAGGTGAAATCCTATAAGCTTACACCTAAGGTGTACACAATCCGGATGCCTCTTCTACTTATAATCTTACTATTAACTTCAATATATACTACCAATCTTTATATTTGCTTTTCTAATGTACCAGGTATAATAGATCCTACCGACGAATACATTATTATAGGAGGCGTTGATTGTTTTATTATCGAAGTTTAAAAATTTCTTGACGTCATTGAGACAGAAGTATAAGGGTGATAAATTATTCATTTCTATCGTTACGCAAGTATATTGTGGAAATCCGGACTTTAATGTTACCTTTTTTGAAGCTGAAAAGTATTTTGGAAGATTCTCATACGAGCTTTAAAACGTTACTTAAGACCTATATACATCGATAAGATAGTTTTGGATTAACGTGTATGATCGGAAAAACTAAGGATGAAAGCTTGTAAATTACGAAAGGCAGATTTTACTGAAACAATTTACTATGTTTTAAAACAACGATTGGCGTGATATCTAAAGAATAATAACTACGAAGTCCCCAAATACGGGTATAGGGGATATTAACACTGAAATCGAAGTTTCCAAAATTGTAGATAAAACAGATATTAACGTAAACTCCCTCATAGCTCAAAACAAAATTTACCTCACATACCTTTATACTCACGTAAACGTATATGAAGACTAGGGAGCCTTTTAAAATAATGACTTATATGTAATGAAGTTGGTTGTTAGTTGATTAATTATCCGATATACAAACAGATTTATACCAATTAAAAATGTGAGGCTGATTTTACATTTAAATACGAGATAAAAGGAAATAGTGTAACGTATACAGTCAATTACGAAAGCATTAAAGAGGATTCCAACGTTAACCCGTATAAATATGCCGTTCGGAAAGAAGACTACGAGGAAGATGAAATTAACATAACGACCTGGAATAAGAAAACATATCAACGGGTATTTATAAGCTTATAAAATATTTTATTTTATATAGAATAGACTTAGATATTGAAAGTGGTGTATTAATCGTTTATATAACGTCATAATCTACATTTTCTAATAGTTTGAGTTACCGGTTTTACGATATTATACCGAATACTGGGCAGGTAGAAATCACCACCGTCGAAGCACGGTAGTTATATATTTTCGTGGCGATGTTTTCCAAGTTTCGATTCTACCGATTAAGGGAATACCGCGAAGTTTCATTCGGTAAAAGAATGGCGTTATTACTAGGTACAATAATGATGAATATACGATTTGTGCTGGATAAGGTTTATGTAATGGATTTTGGAATTATATTCTTATTTCCGTTTCGTAATATAAACGAACGCGGTATCAAAATATAAAATGAAACAAATTAATTTGTTCGGGTTTGTGATAGCGTATTTGTACCTTGTTTGCTAATGTTTCAATATCTCTGGTTTTTCCTAAAAATATGCACAATCAACGCTGTTAATATAAAACATGATCGGAATTACGTATACTATATTGACGGTTCAGATATTCGATTATAACACGATTTTAACAACTATTTTACGTAGAGGGTTATATTGATGAAGGAAAAGGAGCTTTGGGGGCTTTATAGAAATTCTGCCACAAATACGAGCTATATTTACAAGCCCCACAACCATTTAAAATTCACCCCCAAAACGAAAGTGACTTTAATTACAAGTTTATGGTGGTAATAACATACCTCAACATGCACCGCGTCCTTCAAGCCGTCGATGTTACAAAATTATTCCAAACCCAAAAGTTTATGTCAACCGTTTTCGTACAAAATTATAAAATATATTAATAAACTTTGAAAAAAATGTTTTTCTTGGTATTTAACATCAAATTAATCAAGATATAGGTATATGTTTCAACTTAAACAAATATGGAATTAATGTCCAAATATCCAGACGCAAATGTAGATTAATAGTAGTAGAAACGTCTTGGGAGATCAATAAGTATTAACAATATTCCGGACCGTTTAATAGGCTGTATACGATTTTTCTTATAGAAATAAAAACGGATAAGCTTAAATTAATCCGTTTTATAAATATCCGTAACCGATATTGATAACATTTTTAAAACGAGTAGACTAATCCCTATATTCTTGGTATTCAATATTTACAACTGAGTTTATATGAATTACGCGTTGTTACAAATTAAGGTTCCAAGAATAAACATTATGAAGACATCTATCAAAACTATAAGTTCCTTAAAATCCGAAAAAAATGGGTTCAAAACATTGTGAAGAAGAAATAGCCCGTGGGAAAAGGGCGTTTTAAAGTTACTATTTCAGCATAATATACTGGTTTAAAACATAAAAAGGGGGGATTGTCTTTGGGAAGATTAACGGCATCAAAAGATACGATATATTTGTAAACTTATTATATGGCACGATTTTATTTTTCCAATCAATGGTAGAGGAGAATAACAAGGAGATGGTAGACAATAAAACCCTTAAAATATAACCCTCCAAATAGGTACAACTGCAATATTCTCACTTTGATTCAAATAACTTTCTAACAAGGCCAATAAACCCTCCGAATACCCTTTTAAAACATCCGCCATTACGTTAAGACGAATACCCCAGGCCAACGAAATCAAATCGATATAGACAAGGGTGTTTATTTGGTTCAAAAAATATATGACTTAATCAAAACTTAATCTTTGACTTTTTCGTTATTTCAAAATAGACTGGAACTGCGAATCAAGTATTAAACTTCGTCGTAAGGGTATGATTATATTTCCGAGAAGTTTTTTAAAGCATCAACTTCAAAGTAAATTATTGTATTCATTAAGTAACGTGTTTTCCGCTTTAAAAGATTTCATCTAATGATTTACGGTTATTATAATTCCTACTCGATTTAACTTTAAGGTAAAACAAAAGATTTGATAGCCTTACGAAAAGATTCGTCTAGTAATTAAAGGGTTCGATAATGCTGGAAACAAACGTATTATAACTGAATAGCCTACTTTATAATGAATGAATTACCATTATATTTTGGCGTTTAATACCTTCATGCATACTTTTTACAATCTTTGTTTTAAGCTTCAGGATATCGCGTAAGTATACATATAATTAGAGAAGTATCTCAAGCGACGTATTTACGTCTATATATCTGTAAAGCTGCGGAAATATTATTTACCCAGCACGATTTTACGTATCTTCAAGCTACTTTATAGCCTCGTTAAATTTGGTGTATAATAGTTTAATATTTATTAGAGGCATCATATAAAGAGTTCCGGTATAGGTAACCTAATCTTCAACTTTTTTTTGTGGGTTTAAACACCGAGTTTAAAAGACTTTATGTTCATCAAAGTCTAAATCAACGATATGTTTATGTTATATTATTAGTTGGTTTCTGCTTTAAAGGAAAGAAATCTTTTAACGTATAATTTATAGACGAAATCGACGCTATATCTGGGGGGAAACCATTCTATTAACTTGAAGAACGCGAAGCTTACTCTTTGAAATAATACCCAAAATTTTATATTAAAGAGACAATTTGATAATGTTTCCCTTATTAATCTATATAATATTAAACGAATTAACGAGTATAAATACTAGCATGTATTTAGAGTCTAGTTTATATTAATCATATGATCAAAAGAAGCGATAAATCCTTTCATTGTTATGTGATATTAAACAATCCCGTTGGATAATATATTTCAATCGTTAAATAAACGTTCCGAATAGTAAATCCGGAATTATAAACATAACCTACGTTTTATTCTACTTAGTATACGGATAGTAAAGCTCTTCATCTTTATTAATCGATTTTTCGCGAATAACAGCGGTTAGATTTGAGGGGTAGGGTATATATTTGTCATCGATAGCGAGATAATAGACCTAAACGGGTTTAATTTACGCAATAACGTTGTTTATTTAAGTTAGAGTAAGTGTTCAGAGGTTACACGGAGCGTTCTTTCCTTTGAAATCTATAATATAGTAAATGGCCTCGACTTTGTTATTATCATAGCGACAACGATTTATAAAATCATTGCGAATCTTAGCTTAAAACTAGTTTTTCTGTTGGTTTACATTGACTTTTTTCCCCTTTATTAATATCTCGTTAATTTCGGTATTATAAATGAGAAATACCTCATTACCGATATTATAACTTCACGTGAATTGTACGAGCGCCACAAGATTGAAGGGACGAAATTGATCTACAGGAGATCAAACCTAACGGATATGATATCCAATAGCACCCCTAATAGGGAATTAAAAACATTTGTGTGTACAAATACTCTCTTCATTAGCGTTATTACGATGGTTTTGCGACTTAGCCTTAGATAAGCGTACTGTTTTTTACCCATTTGGTATTTAACGTTTTAAACTTATTGTTTTCCCTTTTTAAATGGGCTATTTTTTGATCAATCGATATATTATCACTCTTTAAATTTTATATTTATTGTTATATTAGTGTATTTTTAGTTTTTGCATTTGTTTTTTGTCTTTTATGTTACGTCTTTTTGTTATCAATTTTATTTCATTTATATAACTATCTAAACTGAAGCAGGTTTCAACTGGTAATCATAAATGATAGTAGTTAGTTGTTGCCGTAGGGGGATTAGGAACGGATAGCTTTGTTATTGTCGTCGCCCTCGTTGTTGTCATTGTCGTCGTTACTAGTGCCACCACTATCGTCGATACCACCTTTGGTGTCATTTCTCCAAGGAGAACTATATGCTATCCGCACCTTAGGCTATATAAACTTGAGCAGGAGGCAAGGAATAAGTCATCTATTTTCATAATGATGCGCAAAAACGCCGTCGAACTTACCTATATAATATGTACATAAAACCATTCATTAAGTGGTAATAATGCTTTTTGTCTCTTCCGGCTGCCTGGATAGCACCTGACGATATATTAGTCTTAGTTTCATTTTCCGTATTATAAAATTGTTTCTTAAGTAGAAAAGCTACAAATTAGATAGGAAAGAAGTAAACGATAAATGGTTAAGCTTTGGATCATACATGAAAAAAATAAGTGGTCAATTGTAAAAACAAAGAACGAATAATATATCTTTAACAAACGATTTTTATATTATCGAAACAGGGGCGCACCTATTGGCGTTTCGTTTGTAACGGTAAGAGCAGGACAAAATATCGCTTTTTTAACGGTATTTGTTAGTAAATTTACCTGCGGTCGCAAATATAACGTACAACACGTAATTCATTTTTATAAATAGGTTAGAATCGCGTACCCGGATACGTTTTTTTAGCGTTTTACGCGTTAAAAACGCCTCTCAACGTATATTAGCGAGCCACACCTTTAGGTAGCGGACATATTTCGCTATTTCTATTTCGTTTGACGGATATTAGTATATTACGATTTGAAAGAATAATTATTACGTGTTACGTTATAAATTTTCAATGCTACGTTTATGGCTGCAGGATAGCATTAAGGGTAAAGGTGAGGTTTTCGCCCGTAACTCAGGATTAAGGTTTATAACTTTAGGAAACCACTGTTTCTGTATTTAGTGGGTGGAAAAGGAGAGTATGAAATCTTCAACGGCGGCAGGAAGAGAGGAGCGGAAGATAAAAGCTGGGATAGACGATATGTTGTTATAACTGGGGCTGGTGTTAGCCGCGCGGTGCGTGTCGGTAATGGCGGTTTAATTGCAGCACAGTTGAAATACCAAACGACGCTTTTCAAAGCGGTTATTAAGCGGCAATTTGTTAAATAATTAGGATATAGTATTGATTATGCGATTAATCCATACGAAAACGTCAAATTATTAATTAGAAATTAATTGTTTAAGTATGCATGCGTTGAAAAGCTGATTCGAAGCTTATATTATAGGTGTTAACGTGTTATCAAGGGGGGGGGGGGGTTGTTTGGACCGATAAAAATACACCTTTTCTTATTAACTACAAAACACACAACATTGACAATTATACCTTTATAATCGTACCTTTCTAAAGGTTATAAACCTTCCAAATCAACTTTCCAAAACAAGCTTATATCATCTTTATTATCAAACGACTAATTTCTCTTCAAAATAAACTCTAGCCGAGGACTTTTATTACACTATTGGTTTTAAAGTATGGATGTGACGCTCTCTCAAAAAGAAGAAATTCCTAGTATAAATATTATTAAGTATTACTATAGTTATTAATCGTAAGTAATTACGGATAAGGATTGTATAATGACATGTTATACTGTTGGAAACACTTTGTTAAAGTGCATAATAACGTGTTCCACCCTAAGAGGGATATTGACAGAGTATATGGTAGATTGCTCTGCTGCAGGTAAAAGATTATAAGGTCTCATCTGAGGCGTGCACTCTCCGAATACCTCTTCTACCTCTTGCTGCTATCTATCATCAATACCATCAATTTTACCATTCTGAATACTATATTCTTTATACGTTGACTTAGAAACGAAACTTACATCGGGTAAAATTATTAATATAGCCGAAAAATATTTTAGGAAATAGGTTTGGACGCGGATTCGGATAATGCTGGGGAAGAGTATAAGAGTGTAGTTCAATAATTGTAATTGTAGTCATAATAGTAATATGGGTTTACATACCGAATTTAATATTTATGAAACGATTACTTTGAAACGATTCAGTAACTGGTAAAGAATTAAATTAATTTAAGCCTGTTAATGGGTTGAGCGTAAAGACCCGTCGTTGTTCTTGGCCGAGTTATAACGAAATTAGAAAATGTGAGGGTCTTGGTATCCGAGAAATTTGAGACCGTTTTTTAAGTTGGTTTTATATAATTTGTTCGTTCAATTAATACTTATTTCTTTAGCAGGTCGTTATTACATGAGTGGTTCATTTAAAGTTTTTTTCTGTGTCTTTAAAAAAAAATTCGACTTTGTATATAGATTTGGTTTGATCATTATTACTCATATCTTCAACTATAGTTGGTTAATAATTGCAAATCCGTTTGATCGGGAATAGGTTGAAAGTAGCTTCGATAAATTGGACAACGTAAAATCTAGGGGTTTTTCCAACTGGAATATTAAATTCAACGATGTGGGAATTGATAATGAAGAAAATATGGTATCTGTTGCAAAATTAACTAATTGTTTTGCAAACTAATTCGGTTCCTAATTTTTAATAAAAAGCTCATTATTATAGCCGACGCGTAATCATTTCGATGGAAAACCTTACTCATCAATAACATAATTCATACATTATTGCGTAACTAGTATGTCAGCTTATACAAATGTTGTAAATTTGTAAATACGTTAAACAAAATCTTCGGTCTTTACAAATGCTTTCTCAACTAAAATAATGAAATGTCAAATAAATTCTACAAGATGGACGTAATAGTTACATTTTTTAAAGGAAAATGGGTTAATACTAATAGTATTAGTATTTTCACTATTCGATATTAATTAGCAACCAGTTAATATACGGCTTAACTCAAATATTGTTTAAATTACGAGGGCAATTTGATATATTAATATCTTTTGATTAGCTTATTAGGTGGCTTCGTTTGTCTTAGCATTCAATACGGTAATTAACTGTTATTTCATTGTAGTTCATTCGGCAAGGCGTTTTTAAAACCTATCCGTTTCATTTAAACCTAGATTTTGAATAATATCATAAGGAAATCTGTAAAGTTTTTAATGATAATTTAAAAATAATTTCCTGTAAGCTTTAAAGTCCATAGTATTTATTACCTTTGGAATAACGCTTACGTTTGAAATATTTGCAATAATTATGAGGTAAATTAAATTAATATTCCATTTCCAATGGCAGTCGATTCTAACATTGATTAAAAGATTTGTTTTAAGACGTTTCAAAATCTGTGAAGTTTTAAAATATTAATTTCAACGATGTCGTTAAAATGTCATTCGCCTATAAATATTTCAATTTCGGTAAAAATCTTGGATCGCGCCGTGTAACAGGAGTTCAAAACATGTTTGGGATAAAATGGCGATAGTAACGTCGCGGTTCAGCTGGCCGGTAAAAAGTGAATTGTATGTAGTTTGGATTGACGCTATAGTAAACAGTTCTTTAACGGGAAACTAAATACGGTTACGAAATTATGAAATAGTATTATCGTTCATTCAATATTGTAAAATGAACAAATTAAGTATTCATTTATCTTTAATACAAATATTAGCGGAAAAATTGCGATTGTTTTATGTATCGTACAATTTGAACAGAGATAGGTAGCATTTTCGGTAATAGTGGTGTTTTAGTTACTTTAAAAACCGATGTTAGTAAAGGTTTCGTAACCTTTTGTAATAAATTGGTTTTTAATGGTTAACCGGGAGACTTACTCCTTTGCAAGAGATTTAGAGGCGATTTATTTGATGTAAATGAGTTATAATTCCCGGTTTAAAACACGGAGGCTGAAAAGTCCTTGAAAATATTTCAATTAAGTTGAGATATTGTATCGGTTCGTATATAGTTTACTATTTTATTAGAAATCAATGGAAATAGAAATTATAAAATGATCTTTAAATTTTTTATTTATTATTCGGAGAGTCTTTGGATGGTTATAAAGTATTTAAAAAAAATTTATCCGTAAGAAAGTAAATGAGCGAGAGTTGCCCTCTCAAACTTAGTATTCTATGCTTTTAATTGATTTATAATTCTTGAAAATTCCTCATCGTAAATTTCGTCATTGTATTTGGCAGGAGGCAAATGACCAAAGTAATACGTTCCTGAGTCAAGTGTATCGTAATATTTATTTTCAAGTAAATATATTTGAAGATACTAAACGAAATAATTGATTTTCAACAAAGTTTCCTAGTTAGAATTTTACTGATATAAAACGGGGTTTAAGGGTTAGTAAAATTTAAACATTTCGAAAAAAGTTTTTTCCTCAGGCTGCTAATGAAAAATGGTGCCTTTTTAGTTGACCGGATTCTAGGGTCGGTTATTGAAAAATAACACCGAAGAAATTACTTTTAACAGTTGGTAAAGTTAAGGAATCTTACGTCTTATACAGACGTAAAATCCGACTATTCCTAGATATCACTTAATTTTTCTGGGTTTATACTTACCTCAATTTCTACCTTAATAAAGAATTCTAAATATTTGAGTTTTCCAACACTAAATTCACATTCAAATATGTCTATATTGAATTTGGCAACGTTTAAAACATTTAATATCTACTTAACCTCAATTCTATGGTCGTCGAAGATGCGATTCATATATCTTAAAATATTACAAAAATAAACAAACTAGAAAATATCAATAAATACGCGTAAAAATCGTAAGAATATCGTTGAAAGGTACCAGTATACCGAAAAACCCGAAAGGAGTAACTAGGTGTTCAAAAAGTTTGAACCAAATACGAAAAAAAAATCTTCATCTCGTTGTCCTTATTAATATGAAGATTGTAAAAAGACATTTAAATGATTTATTTAATTAATCATTTCATTTATAAAATATTTACGAACTTTGTCTGAATTATGGGAAAAAGATAATGATTAGGTTTTATAATAACGTTAAGTTTTCTATAATAGACATAAAACCGTAGGTGGCCTCTGGCTTTTGTGACTAAAAGTATGGGGGCATCCATTCAGTAGTTACTCGCGCGATTATAACTTTGTTCCATCAATTCAACGGAGGTTTTCCGTAATATTGAGAGTTTTTTTTCGTATCATACCGTATAATGGGCCCTGAAGAATTTGAAACAGTTGGCCTTGATTGTTGTTTTAAAGGATAATTTTGTAATCGGTGTTGGAACGGTAAAATGTACTTTGTCTTCCAGTGTTTCATCGAATCTAGGCGCCACTTTCATGAATATATTGGGGAGCTAGTTGTTAATCATGAGGAATGGTTTGAGTATTATCGCCTTATTAATATTTTTGAAGACGAAGGCGGTAAATTAGGTGATAACGACCAAAGTTTTCTGGGTTTTACGAAGTATAAAATAATAAGTGACTGTATAAATATCTGTGGTTCGTTTTTATGCCGGCGCCAATCGTGGTTTCTATGTACGATGGTAACCTGTTTGTTCTAAAAGCAATATATACTCCGGAGCTAGATAAATTACCTGTTTGTACTACATCTAGAATTTACCTAAAAGAAGGTTATAATAAGGAAAGAAATAATATACGTTGAAATTCGATATCTACATTTATCAATGTTAACTTTCAAATGAATTATATATCAATTAACTATAAGTTAGTTTTACGTACGTAATATATGGTTTGATTCAATCGTTGAGGTGAAATTGGGATCTACAGTAATTATGATCATCGGATAAGCTATTCATTAACAATTTTATAACATTTATATCTCATATTTATGAAAACACTAATAAATGCAATGGATTTGTACGGTGAATTTTTTTAACCTTGGAATTCTTTAGAAGTTGAAGGTAAGTTACCAGATTGAATTGAATTCCTTTTAATTTTTATATGCAATTAAGTATTAAATTCATATTTATTTTTTCATTTTCAAAGTTGATAGCGGGGTTGTTAAAGGTAAGATATATTCACTTTATAGCTTTGTTTTGAAAACTACTCTGGTGTTAGGTAAGATCCAGTAGGAAAATCCGAATTCGATAACTGTTTGCAATTTATTTTACGTATAAGCTAAGGATTTTACGGTGGGAAAGTCCTATATGATAAACTCAAATAATACGCCGTTTCTTATAGGTAAGTAATATATTTACGCCGGTGGTTGGTAGAGCTTTAGACATTGCAACATTTTCGATTCAATTGGTCTAAATAACTGTAGTATTGCAGTACTCAAGTGGTAGATGTATTGTTCTAGTTTTTTCAGACTACTAGCCAGTCCACAGAGTAATTTGCATGGCTAATATCTTGGCCAGTATCCTAGTATAGAGTGGGCGCATATTTTACTTGACTTTCAGTCAATACAGTAGATCCATAAAACAATACACTCAACTTAAAGTCAGTATAGTCAAGTTTACTATAAGTAAAGTTAACTTACTGCACTGAAATTACTACTATTTCAACACCAGTGATGATGATATTTCCCTGGTAATTAAGGACGCAAATATCGTTATTACCAACCTTACTAGGAATAATATTTTCGTGACTAAAACTAGTAATGTAACTAGCTTTACCATGCTAAATACAAAGTCTATAAAGTCTATTATTAATACATTAGATGTAGGCGACCAATTCATCATAATTTACGGATATATTGAAAGATAGTAACGTATTAATTTACCTATCGTTCATAACTTTTTCGAAAATACTTCACTGCGCGGCGGAATTTTAGGCTTTATTATCATCTTTGGTTATCTAGGTCGTTAAAACATTAAAAAGACGTAAAACTGTTCGTAAACCTTTTTTATTTTATTTTTTCAAATTCCTAACTCAGACGACAATGGTTTTCGTCTTACTTCTATTGTAATAATACACATGAAACATCGTTATAAAAGCATTCGATTCATTATTACTACTATCGTTTTTTTGGTATCATTGACTTTTAATGAAGATTTTGGTAAAATATATTAGTTCTTGATGAATGATTTCAAAGTAATTGATTTATACTGATAGAATTCTCATTTTCATGTAATTTATATAATATTGTAACTTTACATACCGGAAAACATAATTTAATATAGAAAAACGTAACTGCTTTGTCGAAAAGTGCATATTTGGTTTATTGACGATTAATATTATCAGGAAAATCGTTAATAACTTAATCGAAATTGAAGAAATCATGGTCGTTGTCGTTGTCGTTAAGTCAGTCGATGTGATTTCCGGTAAGAAACAGCACTGTAACTTCGTCTTCCGTAAGTAATGTAAAAACGAAACCCTTTTGAATAGGGGGTTGTTTCAAAGATTGCAGGTGCTGGCAACAGTTTTAAACTACTGGATTATATTTATTAACGTAATTAATACGTTGGTATTACGTTGTTTGATGCGTAAAACAAGCTTGTATTTGATTTGGTCCAATTTGATAAGCTTCGTACGCATGTTTTTCATAAATTGTTCTTATTGGGTGGTTGAATAGTTATATTACGTTGTTAGGTCGTTTTAGAGTTGGTTCCGTATGCGCGCGTCGATAAATTGTTCCAGACATTGAAGTTATAAGTTTGAAATGTCGAAATACATAAATTTAAGTTATAACATCTTCTAAGCAGCTAAAATACCGCCAGGAAACAAAGTATCTAGGATGATATATAAATGAATAAATCTAGAGCTGTGTTTGAATACAGTCGAATACTATTTATAATCCTCGAAAAAAAAAGTAAAAAACCTCTATCAAAGAGCTGTTATGAAGTTACAGAAAAGAGATGGCCCGGTTACGTAAATGGTGTAAGAGCATGGTTATCAGCGATTTCAGAGCATCTTGGGAGCATATCAACCGCTAGGGCTAGATCCCTGGTTCCCACTAACCTAGGCACTAGCCTATGACGAACTGTCGGATTTGATGATGCGCCTAATAATTGACTGTAACTCTTAACTCTTTCAAACTAGTTTTTCAAACGACTACAAACAAATGATAATGTTTAGATGGATTAAAAATAGTTTATTAGCGGTAATATTAATGATTTCGGTTAATATTCAGTTATTTCTTCAATGTTCGCATAAAAATTGGACGAAAAATTCTATATAATGAAATGATTAAAAATTGAATACCGTTATTATTGATGAAAAAAATCATCAAATTGCTTCAATTTATAGAAAATGACCACTTTTGAACGTTGTGATATATATGAATTCAATATTAATTTTCGCTTGTAAATGCCTTTATATAGTGGAGTAAGTTGCATGAAAGACTTTGTATTATACATAAATTGTTTTTAATATAGTGTTAATTTTCTTTTTGGATTAGTTTGATATTAAAACCAATTAAAACTTGTCAAAAATATCGGTTGGACAAAGATAATTCTTCTAATTAACTATAGATTCATTAGTTTTAATTTTTATTAGGTTCTAATCTTTTCATTGTTACGGTCTTGTAAAACAACCACTCAACCCAATATTGTATACCGAAATTTTTTAAACTTGTTTGTTAAAGTCTATTGAGAAGATAATCGAATTATACTTGAGACGAGTGTTATTCTATATTATAAAATGAGAGACAACAACAGAATGAAAGACTTTTGTTTTCTACTTTAAAATTTAATATATGTATAGACTTCTTTTTTTAAACAATTGATTAACTAGATTCATTTTCATAATAATCTTATTTATATGATAGTGGTTATGTGTAGAAATCATACCGTTTATATTTGATTTTGGATTCTCAAAGAGTATATTCATATAAATATCAGGAATTTTACTTTCATTTCGTGCTTTGTGTACTATATCAATAGATTTTTTCATGCCGGATAAGTATTGAGTACGGACTTAAATTATATATTAGAGTTTCAATATAATAATACTCATTTTCTAAAACCGAATTGAGACTATGAACCACTTACGGAGAAATAAATCTATCGCTTAGCTTTATATAAAATACTATGATGATACATTCTAGTTTACCTAACCTACTATTAAATTCAATACTATTTTTTGCACCCTTTAACTTTTCATTTTCTGTTGGTTTTTGCCTATTTCAATTTCGCTTCTCAATTTTACATTACCTACATGTTCTTGTATGATTTTGAGTTCAAATACATGAAAATATCGGTATATTATTCTTTTGTTCTACTAAAACAAAACATTTTTTCATTTTTTCAATAATATTGATATAAAAAAAATAGCCGGTAGTTTTATAAAGCCAATTCATTATTTATGGAAGTACCAAAGAAAAATCGTGATCACTAATGATGCCCGGTTCATTCTTCAATTTTAAAATCATTTATTACAGTGTTTTAAAGTTAAAATTTCGTAGAAATCGTTTAATAATCTGGAAAATCGGTTATATTCTGTAAATTAACATGAAAATGGAGCAAAACTTACGAAATTTCGTTAATGATTCTTGTGAAAGCGTATTTATTCAACGATATTCCGTTAGAATGAATTTTAAAAACTCTATCTTTAAACCACCTAATATATCTACTTTTTCCCCTAGTTATGGTTTCGAACTGCGTTTCTATTATTTTTCCCAGTCATAGTTATAGTTTTACCTGTTTAATCGCTAAGGTCTATTTAAGGATACAATTTTATTATTGGTGAAATGGTATAAGGGTTTAACTTTTCACTTTTATATTTGAGATCATAAAAATGAGAATTCCAGAGTTTATGAATTCAACTCGATTTCCTCGGAATTGTCGAAAATAATCTCTAATATATTCAATGGTAGTGAACATAGTATTCTGTTCTGTTTTTCTTCGTCCTTCCCTCCTTCTACTAAATAAGTCCAGCTTATGGGTAGAGGGATTGGACAGAAAGTAGTTTCTTCGCAGACGAATAATAGAAGAGAGGAGTCAACTGTCATAGGTTTAGGTAATAGTTATGATTGCATATGTTGAATCTCTGGAGACGATTCATAGTTTCATTTTTTATTAGTTGTCTGACAGTAAAAGCTTAGAACCTTATACTGTTACAGTATCAATATTTAACTTTTGTGAATAATATTATCATTATTTCGGTTTGAACGGGGTCAAAGTTCCCTAACATCAACTACACGGTTTAAAGGTTCAACCAAATTAATATTTAATTCTAAAGATTTATTCAATGAGTCATTATTTCATATGAAATCATTATTGATGTTCATGAATTAAATACTCTTTCATAAACCGTTTAATATGTTGCATATATTAATATAAAAAAATCGAAATAAGTAAACCATTTTACAAATCAAATAAGTAATATGTTCAATTTTTTATAATGTTTAAGGTTGATGGTGAAATTCAGTTTCTTAAATTACTTCATTTAATAATATGTTCCTTGTGATTCAAGCAGAGTTTTTATATATATTATTTCGATCTATTATCAAAACAGATTCCTAAAACGTTACCGATGTTATCATTTAATATATCCGACTTAATATAAAAGAATAAAATGAATAATCTTTTGAAGGTAATCATAACGTAGAACTAAAAATTCGATTTCAATTTTTAAGATAAAAATGAATTTTATCATTTGGTTAATTGATGTAATTATATCGTCACGTAAGTACATGCGTCTAATTTCTAGAACAATTATAATATTTTTAAGTAAGTTTATCCAACAAATGCTGATATATCTTACTTATCGACCTAATTATAAATATTTATACCAAAAGTCTTAATACACGCGCCGACGCTTATATCAAAGTTGTAAGTCGGAACTCTTATATCAGAGACCCCAAAACTTATATCAAAAGCCCAACCAAATTTTTGAACGATATAACCCGCAATCAGACCACGATATTTTATCCATTTGAAAATCTTTGAAAAGGTGGGATATTGAACAAAGCGGCTGCTATGTGATTTGGAAACCTAGGGCCAACAAATATTTTTCAATTTATGATTTCTACGTGACATAGTTCAATTCTTGGACCTAATCTTCCTGATTCTAAATTTAGGTTTCGGAATTTCATAATATGTCAACTGGTTAGGTTTGTAATTTCTCGTCAGATAGGATCAAAGTATCATAAACTAAAGGTTGAATATGATCCAATGATTGAAGTATTTAACGTGTCATATTAATACTATAATATGTATCTACATAAATGAAATGTATAATTGAACTAGTATTTTTCGGTTTTAATTTTTTATGTATTGAAATTTAGAACTATATTAGTTAAAAATTTTATCCGAATTTATTCAAGAGATATTCAAGAACTGGAATTTGCTTTTACGTTGTTTCGGAGCTATTCGTGCTTTTTAGATAAGGTACTATTATATTCCTTGCTATTATTGATTAGTTGACTGCTATAAAAATATAGTTTCCTTTTATACACCGATAATGATCTAATACAACTAGAAGTGAAATGGTTTTATGATATAATTCTGTTTTTGAATTGATGAAAAAGAAAGAGTAGAAGCATAGAACGAGGAGTTATATAGTTGAGCCATTTTTACTACATATATGTTTGAGACCAGTGCTTAAGCTATACAATCAGTCACAAACCTGTAATATTACCCCACGTATTCTATGTTTTTCGCCTTCTTCGTAAAAAATGTAAAGATACATATATTAGTATAAGAACGCATAAGTATAGACGTACCTTTTTAAAAGTATTGTCATAGCCATATACTGATATACACTGGGTTTCTTGAGTAAACAGAGTTCAATGGGGTTACCAATACACCTTAACGCTTCTAGCTGCCTTATCATAAGTTGTTTGTTATACATACAATTATTCGAAACCGAGAAAAAATAATTATATAATATCTTAACTCATTTGTTATATTGAACTTTGTTACCACATTAAAGGAGTCAAATTCTGATGTCAAACGCTTCACTTTATTTGCTCTGCAAATATAACGGAATTAAACCAATTTAGGTTCAATTAAATATCGGATAATTTCAGTTTTTGAACGTTATTTAATACAGTTTTGTGCGTTCGAGTCAACTTATATCTGTTTAATACTCTTGTTCGCAAGCCGTTTACAAGCTGGTTTACCGAATATTGTCCAGAATAAAAAAAAATTTAATGGTTCCATTTTTCGTAATCATTTCAAAACCCGATTCTTCGTCATTTTAGACTTCATTCGTGCTATTGAGTTTCTATTAGGTTAATACTTGTATTTTTAGAATTTCCATGATTGAAGGTAATTCGGAAAAAATTGGGTAATGAAGAAAAAGTTGTATTTACTTGATACATAAAGACTACAAATGATATATATATTGTTGATTATATTTTACTGTTGAAATATTGTTAAATGATTCAATTTCAATTTTTGAAACAGAATAAAGGTTTCGTTCTTTTTTAAGGATTATAATGTATTTTTCATTTTTAATATATTTAGTTTGATGATTATGATATATTCAAATGGTATTCGATGCACGTATTGGCTCACCTCAATTTTAATCCATTCGAATTTTACATTGTTAATAGGTTTTAATATTATTGATATGTGTAAGAAATATATTCTGATATATGATATTGAAAAAATACTAAGTCGTATAAAGATATCATTGTATATCCAATTACTCATCGTAAACTTCATATTTTATATCGATTTATCACGTATTAAGGTTAATATAACTTTTTAACTTCTTGATTTTGATAAACGATTTGACATAACTGTCAGATATTGTAACAAGTCGTTGCGTATAAGGTGGAAAAAACCATTAATGAAGGAAAACCTAATCCGATAATATATTTTTATAACAGGAATCAGCGTGGGACAAGGGGTCAATTTAAATGTAATGAGATGATAAGATTGGATGGGTGACGGTTGTAGGATAGAATACTGTCTTTGACTTGATGAAAAATATATAAAAATATCACGGAATAAGTAGCTGTATAACTAGGCTGTTTTTTCTATATACATTTTTCGGATCTTTTGCAAAGCTATGAGAACAGGCACAATCCTGTGAAATCGCCCAATAATCTTCAGCTTTCTCTTGTTTACAGGAAAATCTATATGCAATAACCACTTTACTTGAAGTTTGTATAGTCAAGATAACTTATAATAAGAAAGGTTTTCTTCATTGTTTTACATAAAAGATTTCATAAATTTCGAAATCGCGGTAAAATATGTGTGATGGCAATGGAAATATAGGAAGCGGGTTCATTTAAAAATGAATAAATTTGATATATTTGGAAACAACGCCTGATTCAACTGTATTTTGGGTTGTTTCTTTCCAAATAATGTAAAGATGGAAAATATAAGCAAAACGAATGAATAATGTAACGGTCAATTAGTTTGGAATACTAGGGTATAAAAACACTAAATAATATATGTTGTCATATTTGGAATGAAAAATGATTGAGGTAATGATTAATCTGAGAAAATTTAATAATGATTAATTTATAGTCAATGGAAAAAAATAGATTATAAGTTCAATCAATGCGAAACGAATGTTCGCAAATATATATCAATTGTTTTACATGATTGAGTGAATTCTGTCAAGAATAGTGATTCGTTATTCGTTAAGTTAGGTCAATAGTTCAAAAAATGTTTCAATAAAAATGTTTCACTTATTCAAAATTGTAAGAACTATTACAAGTTAATTGCAATTGTTCGTTGCATTACTTAATGCAATATCACCCTTCGTGATCACAACAATGTTGATATCAAAGTATCTATTGATTTGATAGGTATTAAACAGTATTTTTCTTGGAGTAAATCAGGAGTAAACCAAATAAAAGCACTCATTAATATATTATTCCATCTTCGTAGGTCACAATAATGCTAATATCAAAGTATCTATTCATTTGATAAGTATTAAACAGTATTGTTCTTATAGGAAATCAGGAGTAAACCAAATAAAAGCCCTCATTAATTGGAATATTATATTATTAATTTATCGATATTTTATCAATAATATGCGAAGAACAACTATACAGCCTATAAGTCTTCCCTATTTGCTGTCGCAAACAACTACATTTCTTATATGGGTCATTCGCAAAAGCCTTTCCTCTACCTTGTCCAATCAAAGTGTAATAATTAAAATATAGATTCTTCTTTTACTTGGATAATCTGTACTTAAACACAATTAACACTGATTAAAGTTATTAGACATTCATTATTGCAGTGAATTCGATTCGAATCACTGTGGTTGAAGTACCTGATGCTGTGTTAAAATTGGTTTTAATGGATAAGTTGTAAACTCTAAGTTTGGTAGACTGCTAGCTAGTCTTCACGCCAATTTTTATGGCCAAACTCTTTGGCCCGTGCTCCACTTTGGAGTGGGCTCCTACTGTACTGCACTTACAATCAGTCCCACAAACTGCAGTCAGTTTGCAGTCAGTACAATCAACTAAATTGACAGTTTAGTTGACTTTTCCTTACTGTATTTTACTTCTATTCCAGCAGTTGTATTAGTTCATTTATTTTGTTTAAGGGTTTTCATCCACATTATTCTTAATATAGGGTTTCGTTTTATTTGTACGGAATATCGTATAATGGTGAATAATCTTAACAATTCTCTTTTGATAAACAATGTGTGAAATCTGAAATATGTTACTTTATTCATCAAGTTAGAGTATATTTAAAAATGGTTTTACAATGGGAGAGTTAATACGTTAATTATAGACATATCAATTTCAATGTTAGGGGTATTATTTATGCTACGTTTTTTGGTTTTCCTTCGCAATTTCTTTAAAGCTTTACCGTTTACCGTAGATCCTTTTTAGGGTATTTCTCAATAGAAACGATTTATCTGTTCAACGAAGATATTCTTTAAAGATTAATAAGTTGGCACTTAGCTATTAGGGTATAAAGTAATATTTAGGCTTTTTACTACTATTTAAGGTTGTACCTCCCAATTCTGAAGGCCTCTAATCTTTAATATAGTGATATTATGGGGTTTTCAGAATATCGTATGCTTTCTTTTAATTTTTCCAATGCTTTGATAGTTTTCAACCACTATTTATTTGTTTATGATCCCTATTAACTAACCATTGGCTTAGATTTCATTATTGAGATTTTAGTATTAATATTATAAAAAAAATATTTAATAGTTCTCGCTACTTATGCATCTACAATAATTTGAGCTTTCTTTTGGTGTTATTTTGGAGATATCGACTAAAAATTTAAATTCTATTAAAATTTTACCGAATTCGCAACATAGAGAATTGAATTGTCGTTTAAGGAGAAAAAGTTGTTTAACATTCCGTAATTAAAGTCTTTATGGTTTTAAGGTAAATCTGAACTATGTTAGTACTTAAATATAGAGTTTAAAATAGTAGTAAAGTTTTTGATAGGATTGAATTCTAATATTCCATTTTTTATGCCTCATAAACTTTATGACTTTGTGAAGCGTGTTAATGGTTACGTTATTAGTAGGGTCTTTGATCATTGTAACGTTGTCGATTCGAATCGTAGTCAAAGTAACATTAGTATTACATTGGTTAAGTGGTGGATATATTGTTTGAGGTTTGGCAGACCGCTAACCGATTTACAAAGTAATTAGTTTAGCCAAATGCTTGGCCTGTGCTCTAGTGTGAAATGTGGTGTACTGCACTCGACTTACACCCAATGCAGTAAGTCCACACAAATAATACACTCAACTTGAAGTCATTATAGTCAGCTTTACTTTAAGTAAAGTTGACCTACTGCACTGCATGTATTACTATTCCAACATACGTAATGAAAACTACAAAATAATTGACGTATCTTGAACTTCAGAAAGTTTATGAACATTTTATTTACTTTTTGAAAATAAAATTAGAAGTGGTTGTATTTTAAGGGAATAATGAACCATCGGCCATCCTAGCATAAGTTATTAATTTTACGTCAAAGTTGGGGCCTAACATCTTTATGTTTTATAAATAAATAACTAAAAAAGCAGGGATTTTTTATAGTAAAAAAAGCACTTGACTAAAAAAAACGTTTCCATAATAGTTGATTCTAGTAACGATGTTTTTCTGCCCAAAATAAAGCGTACTTTGACTTTACTAATATTTTAATTATTCATCTCCATAATAATAATGATTTTTTTCGTGAAACTGTGCATTGAAAATATTCTTCTGTTAGGTATTTCACGGATCTTTTATTTAGTATAATTTATTAGAACATATGTTTTTGATAATCATATCTACAATAAAATAATCAGGAGGTGTTAAAAGTTTGATCGTTATGAAAATGGTAGGTATTTTCTTTGGTAAATCAATACAAAAAGTTATCGTTAGCAAGTTAATGGGTAATTCGAAAAGTTGTATCTTTATATTACACGCTTTATTTTAACGTGTTATCTCTATATTGAAGTATATCATCGCTTAATTTATTCAACATGCGGTTAAAGGAATCCATTTTGAAATGATAGGGCGTTAGGTATGTCATATTGCCTGTTATTTAAGGCGTTCAGAAACGGGGTAACAACTTCACCAGCAGATGCAATTTTACAAATCCAATCCGTTTATTATTATTGCAACGATAGCTTTTATGGTTACTATATACACTAAGGACCTAGCCACACAAATGTTGCTAGTATTACTTATAATTCAATAGCATTTTCCCAGATTTTCATTATTTGGATCTACTGTTTTTACAGTTAAAATAGTATGTTATTAAGAGGTCTTCGTCGTCATAATTTCTAAAATTGACAATTTAAAGGAATATAACAACTAAGGTTGACGTACGTGTTGTTATAGTTTCAAACGAAGACCATAACTAGTCAGAAAATCCTATGCAGGTGGTATATGTACGTTATAAGGCGTATTTAACTTTGTTAACACCAATAGTAGCTACTTGAACCTGTTTTTAAAGTGTAGACACTCTAGTATAGACTTTTCTATTATCTATTATTGGAGTATCAACTTATTCAACATTTGATTCAACGAGTTTGTAAGTGTTTCCCCTTATATATATATATATATATATATATATAAATTATCATATTCTAACGTATTATAACTTAATCTATATATTGTTTCCCAGTTTGAAAAATGTGTTCTAAATAATATTTCATTTTGTTTTAAATTTCCCGAATCGTACATTTCTTTATAAGGAAGATTAAATAATAATTTTGGGCATATTACGTGAAAATTTTTAAGAATTGACCGTAAAACCCTCAATATTAAATATGAATTTAATTACAACTTATGAAAAGCGATATTACAATCTTATTGAGAAAGCTATATGGATTCCCGTTATATTTCTTTCTATAATTCCAAATATTTACGCCATTGGTAGAAAGATTATAATTAATATTAAACATCTTAGTCTATATGAGAGGTAAATCTCGATAATCTTTCCAACCGTCGAAAAAAAAAATATGTATAACCCAAGTATTAGTCCTTTAGATTTTTGATAGTAAGAGTAATTGCGTGTAGCTTAACTAGATGGGTAGAATCCTGTAATAGAACCTGCAATAGGCTTCCGTATATAAACTTACTAACCTTCAAAATGATGATATTAATCGGTGTTTCGCGTAATCGTATTGTGTACACTCTCATTGTTTTGAAGACCTTAATGATTGTCTTAAAAATATTAACAATCTTCTTCAATTCAAAGTTAGATCACATTAATGTTAATTACTTATGCCGCATTGCTAAAAGCTATTTTATGTAATTTCCATCCATTTAATACATACTCTGAGTTACTATGAAAGGGTTAAACTAGCTAAAACAATAAATAGGCTCCTTCTTATCTAAGTATAAAGAGTTGAAGCCAGGGGTTAAACGTTCAGCTTAGATGGAGATCAATTGATAGTCCCTTGACACGAGTGTAAGGACTTCAACAATTAGTGGCAATACTATTATTTTTACCTTGTAGGTTTTCAGGTGAAGGGTCTTGAAATGAAGTATTTTAAAAGAAATCCTCTATTTGTACCAGTTAAAACAGGATTTTTAGCAATTCATTGATAATCTTATGTAGAACAAAAATCCCTCGCCTATAAACTTGCGTACGAAATTAGTTTTTAACTCCTGTGTATATTGTTGACCACATATCTATAGCTCAGTACTTATACAATTTATGAAAGTCTTACAAGGCGCGAGCTCTGCGACCAAACTTTGTACTAAGGTTTGAGTCGAAGATGTATCAAGCGACGAAATTTATCTAGTGTTCTTCAGTGAATGTTTTATCAATATCTCCATACCAAAGGTTTTAATCGTATTAATTAACGAAAAGACACTCGAATGCCATCCTTTCCCTTATTTTTTTCTAGTCGTTTACCATTTTTACGTTTTGAATGGTAGGTTGATTTTAATTCTTGGAATGTAAAGTTAGCTTTTTATGTGTAATGCTAATTTATGTGATGTTGCTGTTTGTTACGATTTTTTAAAATCTCTTTGTACGCTTGGTGTGTTTGTTTATTCATAACTTGATGGTCTTGGTGTTCTTTTTTAGTTAGGTATAACGATGTTGATGTATATACTATTGCGTTTTCTTAAGTTCTTAATTAATGATCTTTTAAAGTAGGGACAGATTGTCATATCATGAGAGATTGTAGGTTGTTTACCAATTCAGTCGTTATTTGTTGTTGAAGGGTCTTAAACTAGGTGGTTTGTATTTTACAGTTGTAATAGTAGTAACTACTTAGCCATTATGACAACTTTAAAAGTCTTAACAAGTTGTAAATTCTTTTCAAAAAAAAAATCAATAAAGATCTCTTGATACTATTTACTTCAATAACATTTTCACTTCTAGACTGCCTTGAAGACAAACAAAATCAAGAAATCTTCCTTAATACTACCGTGAAAATATAATTAATAGGGGCCTTTCGCAAAGATCACTCCTCCACCTTGCAATTACACGAAATGTACCCAAAAATTAACTTCTTGGTCAATCTAACTCATTGATACTTAATCTAATAAGCATTGATAAATTTTTATAAGTGTCTAGATATTGCAACATTTGTTTATTAAAATAGTGGTCGAAGTAACAATAGTATTGCAAAAGTTAGGTGGTTAATCGTTGTTTGTTCTAAGTTTGTAAAGGTGCCAGCCGGTCTGCACACCACTTTATATGTTAATGACTTAGCCTTTACCACATATTGAATTCAGTATTCTACTTAAATTTATTTGAAGTTAGTAAAGTCAACTTTAAATGTACTGCACTTGAACGTTTTCCCAACAAATATTGTAGTATCTATTGATTTTTTTAGAATGAACCAACTTTATCCTATAGTAAAATAAGTGGGGAAAGAGGAGCTGCTCCTGTAAGGAATAACTTTTGATTATAACCTTTATGAATTTTATACTAGTTTTATATTAAGTATCTAATGGACCATAAAGCTACAATGAATACCTACCAATAAAATCTCAAAAGGTAATTTTATAGAGAGTAAAACCGGAATTTACGAAGTGAAACCTAATGTAGTCGAAATAGCTAGTAATAAAAAGATTTCAAAAACGAAAAATTAGTTTTATATAATTCTGAAAAATAAAACTATTATTATATAGTATGACACATAGATAAATAAACTTAACATTTTTATAGGGTTTTTATCTATAGAGGTATTTGAGATTTTTTTTCTTGTTTCAAAGAGGTAAAAAACGTAAGTTTCTAACGTATATTAAGTATTTTTGTTCGTTTTATTAACATAACTCTTGTTCTAACTTTGTTGAAGTAAACAATCGAAACTGAGATTCGAATAATGTCAATAAGGTTAAAATTTAGTGCCTCAGTCACAAAATATTATAATGAATAAATCTATTATTGGGTTCATCAAGACTAAGTGTTAAAAAAAACTCAAGTTATATAGGTTAATGAACTATCATTTATGGTTAATTATTCAAGATATAAAAAGCAAGATATTAGCATTGGAAAAATTAAAGTTACAAATAATTCTGCAATGATAGAATGTTTTATAATAGAATAGAATATTCGAATGAAATTCCGAAACGATAAATACGAGTCAACTGTTACTTTAATAATTAATTGACTTCATGTAGTCATAAATGTAGAATGAAAAGCTGTACATAATTAATATGTAACCAATATAGAATATACCGGTACATTGAGATCAGTAATATACGTTTACAATAATACTTTATGAACTGTAATGAAGATTGGCATTAATATATTGTATATAAATTATAAATAATTGAAATATCATATCATAATGACAATTAACCAAGTTATTTTATATGTCATTACGTTGTAATTCATGAATTTGCGGGTAAGGAATCAAGATATTTTACACAAAAATATAAATTGCTCACTATTTGACTTTTCTCTATGTACTTTGACTTTTATATATTGATTTGGATATTTTTTGTATATATAAATAGATAACAGCTCATAAATTCAAAAAAAACATAAAAATATTGGTTGCAAGCCATAGGATTGTAGAAAGCCATAACATTGTATATTATATGCATTATATATGGCGTTAGGAATTTTAACGCAATCACTCATTATTTATTATATACGCCAAAGCTGTTTATAATTTTCATTATGAATGAAAAGACATAATACTTTGATGTAGACACGACTATGTCAAACAATTAAACCATCAACCGTATATATTTACAAGCACTTTTTGAGCAATTCATTTTTATATAATCTGCTGATATGATTAAGAATCATGTGAACATATAAAAGATTCCATACACTTTATCTCAAGCTACAAGAATACAACTATATGAAAGTTATTTTAACTATGTTTTGCGTTAATAGAATACCATTATATATAGATTTTTGTTATTGTATATTCCTAAGTAATTAAACTTTATCAAATCAATTTATTAAATCAACATTATATTTTCATATCCTATAATACGCAATACTGTTTGATGAGTCAAAAAAAATATTAATACCCGAATGTATTGTTGAGGTGACGGTTATAAATATATATTGATTTATTCACGAACTGATTGGTACTCTTCGTAATATTTTACCAAATATTTATTTCTTACCATTAAAGTATTAAGTCATCCAATCTATTATTCGTTATGCTTGCATTGTTGGTTACCTTCACCATATAGCAATTGGATATATTTTGAAGTATGTCCACCTAAACGTTGCTATAGGACTAATTGTTGGAATTTCCAAGATTTATGGGAAAGTCGGATTTTCACTAACATTGAAACTTAATGTGAAATGAAGTATTGATAGGTGCTGAAATACGTAAAATAACGACATTATCGCTATATCGAACACTAAAAAATTGGTAATTAAACTTCTTTGATGAATGAAACAAAAATTAAAATTAACTGCCAAAAATTCAAAATCGTTAAAACGCGAATAATAATTTTCTAAGATATTGAAAGTTAGTAAACGGTTAAATTTCCATTCATATTACCGAAAGTTGCATATCAAAAACCATTTAATTCAAAAGCATTCTATGAATATTTACTTAGAGAGAAATAACTTGTTACATCCTATTATACTAATCTTACATTCTATAAATAGAAATTTCTCCCATACAATACGTTAATGAACAAAATGAAATTATGGAACTAAGATGAAAACACAAAAATTATCATCTAGTAAAAATAAAATTCGCTAATCATATAAGGAAAACCGGTATTTCGTAACGAATAACTACGTTACACCATTTTCAAATCATTGATTTCGTATCAAACTTAAACTAACATGAACTTAGTAGCTAAAAAATGAAAAACTTTGATCAAAACATCATATTAAGAACAATTAATATCCTCGAATCCCTTGTCACTAGATATTACAATGAAGAACTTTGGGATAAAGATGTTAACGAAATATTTATTAAAAATATTTAACTAACTTGGTCGATTAATACATTCTCAAATCAAATATAAAGAAAAATTTCCGTTGACGCATTACTGACTTTCAACATTTTCGATACTATTCTAACGAGTGAATTATCAAAATATAAAAAAAAACATCTGAAAATGATTTAAAATCGAATTTAAAAAGAAGATTTCCTAACGTCAAATTTCCATTTTAGACAAAACTATAAATGAACTAGCAAATTTTCTCTTCAAACTAATACTATGGATATTATTATATATCACTATAGTGATTATATGTAGTTGTTAGTACATCACGCTGCAAGGTATACTCCTGCAGCGTTCACGATAACGTGTTACACTTCAGGTTATACTCTTACAAAGTGCATGATAATATGACCCGCTGCAGATTGTACTTTAAGAGTGCACCATGCGTAAAGCGGTCTAAAAGGGACGTTCGAAAAGTGAAACTCTCTGGGTGAGAACTTATAAGCTCTCACTTGTGGCGTATACTCTCCAAATACCTTTTTAACCAACTTATTTTATTACTACAATATTAATTTTTACGATTACTCTTTTAATTTTTTATGTTTATATAAATTTGTGAGAACTTTACCAACACTCATTCGAAGCCGATCAAGTTGATTATAAAAAGCTTAGGAAAAAAGAGATAAACTGAAGTTCAATACCTATAGCGAGATGCTATAGCGGTTTCACCTATTTATATTTTAACACTACACCTTATAAAAACTATACGTAAGTGTGAAATTACGCGGGAACGCCTTTGAAACCCTAAGCGTAGCAAGATTGTAAAATTCGGAGTAACTTTAAAAAGGAACACTTTGATACAATATTATCAATTAGTTAGTGCCCTGTATATTTAAAGCCTCGTTACGTTATCTATTAACTCTTTTTAGGGCTTTAAACGCATTCAGGCACTTTTGAAAGAGCGCCTTATTATATACCAGGCGACGCGAGCTAAAACTATTAGGTTTTGGAACCTTTCGCTAGGACCTATCCGATTTAAAGATAAGGAGCGGCCAAAACGAATGATCGAATCCACTTGTACACTTGAAAAGCGGCCGGAACTTAATGTTTCGACTGCTCGTACACCTTAGGAGAGGCTGGAACTCAATATAGAAACCGCTTATACACCTTAAAAACGCCTCAAATTCAATAAACCTAACCGCTTATATACGTTGGGAGCGACTAAAACTCGAAATTCAACCCGCTTACAAACCTCGAAAACGGCTAGGATACAGATTTTAGGATGCCGTCCATGATCACCTACGCCTTAAATTCGGCAATCAAACCTCTTACAAACCTCGTTACTATCTGAATGTACTTTTGACACCAATTTTAATATTTCGATACTATTTAGAGGTAATTTATTTTCTGTTTGTCTCCTTTTTTTATGTTAATATCACTACTTTGTTCGGTTTGAATTTACTTATTCGGACCACTTTTCGCTATAACTTTCAAGATAAAACTATCCAAAGTTAATGGATACATAAACTCTCCTTTTAAATGCAATATTTTACAGGAAAACGTTTTAAGATTTATTAACTTAAGCGTGTAAAATAAAGATATAAAGTCATTAGTCGCAAACTCTAACCTTTTAAATGCATATACATACGTTTTTCACATCATTCATCAATATTGTAATATAGCTATTAGAAGTATTTCTTATTCCCGTTTTGATTTATTTCATCATTTTCGAAATAAATTTCCGGGATTGATGTTCAACATATGTCAAACAGTAGATACTTTAATTTTGAGGGAATTACGCATACAGTTACGGAATTAAAACTTAATACAACTAATAATTTATATATTAGTATTGTAAAGGTTCTGTTTACTATGGGTCAACTTTATGAGATACCGCTTTAAAAGGGTGAAAAAAGACGGTTATCCCGCCTTCAAAAAAACAAAATGGTTAAAGGAATCTTCGTACACTTATTAAAAGGTATTATGAATCATAATTAACACTTGAGTAAAAATAGGTCTAAATTTATAATCCGGACCGCATATTTAAGGAAATTAAAGACGAAAATCATTATTGGTAACACGGGATTAAGAAAAAAAAAAGAGGACCAAACATATACTTATAACGTACCTTTAAAAAAACGAAACGTCTGGATAAATAGTCCAGGCCACGCTTTTCAAAAGAAAAAGGGCTGGATACACCATTGAGGTCGCAACCCAAAGGAGAAAAAAGTCTCCTTTAAGTAAAGAAACAATCTTAGCACATGCGATACGCTACTTAATGACAATAAAAAGAAGGCTTGAATATATAATCCGGACCGCGGATTAAAAAGATTTAAAATGATAAAGTAAAAACGTAGTTTAAAGAGAAGTAAAAAACACCCAGAATTGGCATTGAAAACACAACCCTAAGAAAAAAATACTTTAAAGAAAGGAAGGTTTAAATACATAATCTGAGCCGCGCTTTTAGGACAAGGAAAGGCTAAACGCGTATTTCAACACGCGTTTTTAAGGGGGAAAGGGCCAAAGGTATCAATTAGCACTTATCTTTGGAAAATGAGCGGCCTAAATACGTTATTCAAACTGCATCTTTAATAAATAGAAGGTTTGGATAAATAACTCTGGTCGTAGCCTTAGGTTGAGAATATGAAAACCCGGATACGATTACCAACACTTACCTTTACAAATAGGACAGCTTAAATACGTTGGCGCCTCCAAGGAGGAAAAAGATCGGATACGATATCCAACACTTAACTTTAAGAGGAGGAAGGACCGGGAACATTATTCGGAACGCGGTTCTAAGAAAAGGAAGGTATAAGTTAGAATTCCAGAACGCGCCTCCTTAAGAAAGTAGGGCCGGGTACGGGATTCGGGCTGCAATATCAAGAGGAGGAATAGCTAAATGTTTTATACACAGCTAGAGCTTAAAAAAAGGGCGGGCCGTGTTAGCAATTAGGTTCTTACTTATACAGAAGAAACGGGCCGCAATGGCACTTCCAAACGCGACCTAGAATCCCAAACGGGCCACAATGGCGTCCTAAACTTTAGCCCTAAAACAAATTCTCTAAATTACGTATTCGAAAAGTAGGCGGTGTTTTTAATGGTTACTATGATCAACGAGGCTACGAAGAAGGTGACGTAACCTAATCTAACACACTTCTTCTTAATTAAATAAAAAAAGAGAAAAGGAGGATTTTCTACCTAAAACAATATCATATATCACTATTAATACCAATTGGGAACGAACCTATATTACTATCGTTATTAAACAACAAATAAAAGCCCCATGATAAATTGTACTGTTACGACTGAATTACGCATATGAACCGTACTATAGCTATATTATTGTTACTAGATTATGGACATTAAACGTATGAAAAAAATAAACTGTATGGATATCATTATACATTACCATAGTCATTATGCGTAGTTAGTAATATGTTACGTTATGAGATACACTTCTATTACGTGTACGATAACGAGTTACGCTGCAATCTATACTCTTGTAAAGTGTATGATAACATAACACGCTGCATATTGCACTTTCAAAGTGGACTATGCGTGGAGCGATCTAGAAGGGATGTTTGCAGAGTGATACGCTGTGAGTAATATCTCATAAGTTTTCACCTATAGCGTGAATTCTCTAAATGCCTCTTCTTAACCAACTTATCTTACTACTACAATATCAATCTTTACGATTACTCTTCAACTTTTTGAAGTTTACATGAATAAGCAAAGACCTTACCGACAAATACAAATAAAGGATTACCCTTAAAATCTTAAACTTTAATATCTATGACATTGAAATTTACGAGGAAAGAGGAAATATATTACCAGCAATTACCAACACCGTTAAATATGTTCAAAAAACCGACCCTTTAATCACTAGATAAGTTATGCTATATATTATCACGATGCTACACTTTTTTATTTCGATAATACGAAACCTATTAACATATTTGGTAATTCAACTCACATTCGCTATTAACGCGAATTACGCTTTTAGTGAAGGGAAAACCTATAATGTAACTATAACTAACGCTATACGAGGTATTATCGTCGATGAAATCTAATGTTTCATTTAACAAAATGATTTATATAGTTATCACAATAAATTTCAAGGTCTCCCCAACAATAAAGTCTCGCGGTCTGTAATCGCATAATACTTGAATCAGTATTACTCATTGAACAAAACATATGTTTATATACGAAAAACTTTCATAGGTTCTATTATAAGACCTTTGCCGTCATGTTAAACTAATAAGAACTACCCTGATCATCGATATTTTGAAACCCCGAAACTTGAGTTGACATCAAAACTCATTATCAACAACTTGGAAAACTATCGAGACCTGTATTTGACGCCGGTTAAATGGTTAATATTACTTAGAACCTTTTGAAAACATCGTTAAAATCTAGAATAACATACAAAGTATACTAAAAAAAATCTGTTAGTTTACTAATACAACGATGATTCTTCTTCTTAAATTCTAAATGTAAATAATGCTTCAACTTCAATGTTTTTACATATCATTTTGTGAAATTCGTTTAGGATCAGGAGAAATTTTTTTATTTAACTTTGCAAATTAAAATACGTTTCTTCCATAAAATCTATCATTAAATGAAAATTTAATTCAAACACGACATCCACCTTACTTCATACTATACGAAAGAGGAAACAAGATGTTAAACAACGATAATGACTAAGAAAAAGGATGAGAAAACACTCATATATATGCTTAATCACATACTTGTCGAATCAATACTTTGTAAATGAACGATGAGGAAGGCATATACTAAAAAGGCTTCACCTCGCGAATATATCTAGATGGTTATTATAGGTGATAATAAGTTTAAATATGCCCTACAATGCTTCAATAATATTTTTGAATATTTGTTTAATTAGTTGAAGTCCTTATTTACAATTGTTATAACACTAACGTCAAACTTATATGATATATTTCCCCAAACCAATCGTTTTTCAAATTCAATGCATAAATCTTTTTCAATCGCGTACTAAATTGATAATGAGTAAAAAAGTTGGAACACTTAAAACCTGATCAAAAATCACTTAATTGGTAGCTTTACCAACACTAGTCACATAATGAAAGCCTAAGAAAATATGGTAATTATGACATTTTCTATCTTGATTCGTCATAAAAAGTTACATATTCATAGAAAATCCACCTAATAATTAAATAGTTACCTCTTTATCCGGTTACTAAAAATTATAAATGATAGGTAATATATTATATGCAACATTGCATCATTTCTGAAAAGAATCATTCAAACCGCATTATAAACGTCCAATATATAAACATGTTACTCAATGAACAAAACGCGTTGAAGAAAATCGCGTAGTATGAAAAAAAATATTCTAAAGCAACGTAATAACTAACCAGCTATAACTTCTCATAAAAGTAAAAAATAAAAATACTTTTCATTATTATAACGATTTAACTCTTAAACTATCGTACATATTGAGTCTTTGGAATTCTTATGTAAAGTATAAGTTTCAATTAAATATACTGAACAAAGAAAAAAAATGTTTTTAATTTCAAATTTCACTGAATATAATGCGTTACAACACAAATAGAATGTTATCACAAAAATTCATTATTGAAAAAAACATTAAAACCAATGTCGACTTTAATGTAAGTGGAAAACAATCATTAATCGAATCACCGATTATGAAAATGATTATTAAACTGACTTCTTTTTATATTCTCAAAGCCTCTATCTAATTAATTTTTTATTTAGCATATATTAATATCCTCAGCTTCAATGTTATTTTTGATATTAATACACTAGTTAAAGAAGGTGGGAAGTTTCTTTTTATATTGAGATACAAATAGTTGTAGTTTTATTTTTCAATCTAATTAATTACGGTATAGATTTTCTATGGTGGGAAATACCTGAACTATACCGAGGTTTGAACTACGTAGACGTCAACAAACTATACAAAATTTCTAAATTCACAATGTATAAAAATATGAAATATGCCGTAGTAAAGGTTATCAAAAAGCTTTACTAATTTTCCCAAATTTATGCTCAGGTATTAAAAAGATAAAAATTTATTTGAAAGGACGATAGTAAGGTGAATGATTGGATTTAACCTAATGTTTTTTACTTAGACAATGAACTTGTTGTTTATATCACAAACTTGACAAACCATTTCTACAACGTTAAATTCTTGAAATAGTGACAAATAAAAACATATGAAAAGAGTTAAATATACTGTAAATCAATAGGTACCTAGAGGCACCAAACGTTCCTGTTCATAACTCTAACTCCAAATTCGCGGTAACGGAATTCCAAATTAATACCAGAATTATATGCATTTAATATAAACAAGTACCTATTAAAACCCATTAAGTCATTGAAAAGGTTGAAAAAACGCATGTTACCTCAAAAGGCTTCAAACATCCTTAAATTATAGATCAAAAGTTTGATAAATCAAAGATCTTGCTTTAAAATAGCATGGAAAAACTTGAAGGATACTGCAGGCTCTTATATCCTAATACCAACCTTGTTAGTATTTACATTATATACTTGTCTAACAACTACAATTTAGCTATCAAAAAATACTTAAAAAAAGGCTATAACGTATTGATAAGCATGAAATAAGAAATGGAGGGATTCCGTAGGGCTATATGTCAATAATATTTTAAATACAAAAAACAAACCTTTAGTAATTTACTTACTAACTTTATTATAATAAAGCAAAGTCCTTGTATGAAATGAGTCATGAAAATAAAATAACCAATTAAAAATATTAAATATGACTAACATAAAGGTAGTTACTATAATGAATAACAGTTTCACGACGTTTCGAAAATCCCAGATCAAATTCAACATTGAAGTGAATATAAATAAACATACTTCAACGGAGAAAATCCGATAATAAAACCCATCTCTTTCAGTAATGAAAAAAAAACAATAAAGCGACGGCAACGTGGCCGACCACCAAAACGAAATAATAATACGGATAAGGATAAAATATAAACTGGGGAGCACAAATACAACTATTTGTATTAAGAAGAAGGAAAAGATAATCAAGATATGAAATTCAAATTTCATATAAAGAGAATTATCAAAATCACGGCCAAACCTCTTACTAAAAGCGATTATATCGAGATTAATATTTAATATACAAAGACTTATTCAATTCGTAATTAATCGCGACTTCAATCATGATAACGCCTATATTATAAATTTCAAACTTATATTTTTTTTTCGAACTTTAAAAAACAATAAGACAAAAAATCCCTCCGAATCGCTTCAAAACATAGAAATCAAATTGAAAACTAAATCATCATGTAATTGGTAATAATTCGAAAAATCAGTTGACTCTAAGTAATTGTATTCATACAAAACTTTATGGCAAGTATTAATAGAAAGTTCAACATTAATAGCCATAATATTACGTAAATATATATGTTGGAACAGTGGTGATTGAAGTACAATTAGTTAACTATACTTCCAAGTAAGTTAACTGTACTAACTGCAAGTTCAGTATATTATTTTGTGGGTTAGCTGTATCGACAGTAATATTTAGTACAGTATGTTACCAATTTGGACTAGGGTAAGGGCTAAGCAATTGGCTATAAAGATTAGTGTGCAGACTGGCTGGCAGTTTGCCAAACTTAGAACAATACATCTTCTACTTAACTAAATAATAATATTGTTACTTCAACTACGATTCGAATCAACAAAAATGAAACGTCTAAGGGCCTATTAGGTAAGGCCAATCAAAAATGATAGGAGTTTATTAAAAAAAGAAAAAATTGGCTAAGTAAAAAAAGAAACTATTTTCCGATTACGTTTTATATCGTATTCCAAGGTTAACGAAAAATTCTTGTGAGGGGCTCTATCGCTACGTCTGCGGCCTATAGGTAAAAGAAGGGAGGGCTTATGAGTGATTCTACGGCTTACAGGCACTTATAAATGGTAACGGTATCGCAACTAATGAAAAAAACAATAAAAAATATTCATGAAACCTGCTTAACGAACGTTGAGATTGACTGTCAAAGTCTTAAATTATAAAGAAAGCGATCATCAAGATGCCAAACACTTTATAATGGGCAAACGGATAATTTTCTACTTCTATTACCGGTAATACAACTATAAATCTTAAATTGTTAAATCTAAGACATGTACAAGAAATAGCGACTGAAATAATATACAACTTTCAACACTACTTCCTACACCAAATTTTTTTCCTCTACACCAATCTTTATCTTTCCCCTATACCACCAGATCGTTAATCGTCAAAATCGCTACTCTAAAGGAAAACACAAATAATAGCCAAGGCGTGCTAAAAAAAAACTACCTTACGCGACTTCACACCAAATATTCAAATCTCTACGCTCTCAAATTATCAAGTTCCCTTTCTCAAACCATCAAGTTCCCTTTCTCAAACCATCAAGTTCCCTTTCTCAAACCATCAAGTACCGACACCACCTGAATTGAAGTCAGCTTGCCTGTCAAAACGCCTAATTTCAGCAGAAAACATAAAGATAAAGGCCTTCAAGGCGTTTGGATCCCTCCTCGTCAAGTTTTATAATAAAAATCTCTGGTTTAAAGATATTTATACCGACTGAAAGAAAAAGCACCGAACCAATTTTATCCGATAATGAATACTCGATTGAAATTCTTTTAATTTTAATAGAGGGATTTGAACCCTTTATCACTTTTGCGATTACTTTAACGACTAAATTTTCAAAAAGTAAAATTAAATATTAAGAATAGTTATAGGTCAAATAAAGTCCACCTTTCAAATTCGTAGCATTTATATCCCTAAAAGAAAAACAAATTTGTAACATACGCTTCAAGAAATAGCCTAAATGTATAAATGTTCTTAAAAACCTTAAAACCGAGAACTATAGAATGAAAACAACGCTTTTTCTTAAGATGATCACTATATACGTTTCAAAAGGCTAGTAGTTAATCTATAACTAAGTGAAGTCTTTATCTCTTAGTTTTAAAACCCCATTATTTTTTTCGGTAGCTAATACCTAGTTACTGGCCACTATTACATGGAATATACGTCTTACAAAGGTAAGGCGTGTGAAGGAACAGCTGTTAAGAAGGTAAGAGGAATCGATGTTAGTGTCATCTATCAGTTAATTAAATAATATTTTCAAGTTACTCATAACCCTTAAAACTTGCCTTAAGATAGTCAAACCATTTATATTTCTTAAGGATCTTCTAAAATCGTCAAGCCCCTTGAAACAAAGCTTTATACGATAGATACGCTGATAAGTGGAAATATACTATATGTTTTATTATAAGATTTCATCCTCGGAATGGGCGACTACTAAACACCCCTATCATCAAGACTCTGAGGTTATATGTCTTAATTTCATTGTAGGAAACACCATAAACAATCGGGATAACTATCGTGATTTTTCACTCAAATTGGTTAAAATGGTTAATATTAACTATAAACTCTTTACAAATCTCCCCAATATTTGGATTAACATAGAGAAGTATATTAATAAGCCTTATAACTTATTTGATACAACGATAATACCCTTTCATAATATTTTTAAATGGATGTAAACTCTTTTTTCGGGTCTTTACCTATTATTTCCCAAAGTTTTACAGGTTACGCCAAGAACTATTACCTAAATTTACTAATGAAAGTGAAGTCTTTCCAGTAAATTCACATTAATATAAAGAGCTATTTCGAGAACAATGTCCATGTTATATAATATTACACGGATTAGGACACAACCAGGTAGAAAACGATAATAACTAGGAAAATAAGGGGGGGAAACAAATAGATATCCTTGAACAAATGTTGAATAAATTGATATTATGTTAATAAATAATAATGAACGCATACTTTGGCGAATCTATAATCCGAAAACCGGAACGGGCGGCTGTCAAGTGAGTCAACGAGTTCGAATACGCCTTAAAACTCTTATATAACACCAATAAAGGCTTTTCTAAAAAGATAAGGTTTTCTTTTACAAGTATAATAACTCATATAGAACACTTAATTAATATACACCCCTAGGTTCACAGGTTTACAACTAGGATAACAAAGACCATACAATAGCTTATTATATTAATCGCAAATACAAATGATCATAGTGTTAAAATCTGGTCCACAGGTTTTAGATTAAACACCATAACCATATAAGTGATAGTAAATGGGGCAAAGCTTAAGCGGATTTGTTAATCGATGAAACTATTGTTATAATAGAGATCAAAGGCACTGGATTCATGATTAGTCTCATTCTTAGTAAATTCACCACTTTTAAGTTCATCATTATAAATAACGGGTAATATATTATACTAAGTACCGCATTCTTTTCAAGCGAGTTTATTTGGAACATATCTCAGATTACGAAGGTGAAGAGGTTATTAACGATAACTATACGTTAAAACAAGTTACGAGGTATAAAAATACTATTTTTAAAACAGCTTGATAATTAGTTGACCACGCTTTCTTGTACTGCTTGAGTGTTGATAACCCTTATATTTTCCCTGAAAATTAAGCACTTAACCCTTTATATACCTTTAACTTTCGAGATAATAACATAAAATACAACTTTGAAGGTTTAATGCCAGACATAAAGGCAACAAGATACTTAATATGAGTTTATTTATAGTATTTGGAACTAAAATAGGAAAGCATTATTATTACAGAGATTAATTGTTAAAATGTTGGGAAAGTTGAAGTTAGTTTTGGCCTAGGAAAACAACTATTATTATTAGTATCGATAATTATGTCCAGAGTTGTTAGGTCGATTACGTTTCATATCTTCAATTCATTTACCTTATTCCTTCTTTACCTAGAAAAAATAAATATTATTACGTTAAAGTTGATATCAACGTTGACGAATTGGTTAAAAATGGCTTAAGGTTTCCTTTCGCCTACAATTAAGGGAACTATTTATTTCATTTTAAAAGCCTAGAGGTAACGGTGGTAAATTTGAAGGAGTTCAATATACGTTAATTAGATCGGCATTTGAATTACATAGCTGTTGACAGGTTGCATAAAGTCTTTCAGTTTGTAAGGCATAAAGACGTGGAATAGTCTACTCTAAACACTATTAAAAGCTTTATTATGGTTTCCAAACGTATACCTAAGCCCCCTAAAGATTCAAGTTTATATTGAAATACAATTAGGATTTTAATTATGAGATTTTCTTTAATGTGCTTTACTTGTATAATAACTTTATTTTGTACATCATGGACTCCGCAATTTCTTTCCTCGGCACCAAGTTTCTTCAGTCCTTGTCATCCAAGGATACGTGGAAAACGTTAAGGATGTTGTAGAATAACACGTACTTAAACTCCTTAACCGTCATTGTTGTTGGAAAGCTTAGGAGCAAATACTTATGAACCTATAGAATTACGAATGTAGTACGTTGGTATTGATAGAAAGTCAATTATGTTATTAGTATTGATTTTGATCGATAGTAAGAATGTATAAGAGAAGAAGTCTACGTTAGGCCTGCGAGGCCAAACAAGAAAGACTAAGTATGAATAGTTGAGCACAAACCACCTGTAATTCTTATACTTTCAAGGATTTTTGGTCAATTTCATTGACCTCCCAAGCTAATACAACAGTTTTTCATGATACGAATACTAATTTTATGGCGGCTGAGTTTTAAGTAGATGTTAAAATACTGGGGATTTAGTGTTAATAGGTACTTGTTAAGGCTTATTAATTATTGAAAAGTTAGAAAGATCATACTTACTACTTTGCAACGCGTATAATATCTTTACTTTGGAGATTGGAAATTTTATGGATTTGGAGGCACGTCTTCAGAGGGCAGTAAAAGTCCTGAATGATATTGTGAGCCTTGACTGCTTAGTATCAGCGTTGCTGGTTTTTGGAGTATATCCTTGTTTGATGAGTGAATCTCCGTTATTCATAAGTACTCAGAACTCATATCATCGGTGTTTTAAGCCCCTTAAAGCGGACGTAATTTACATATGGTGCGATGGAAAGCGAGGTATCACTCACTTGTTATACTACTCGGCTTCTATAAAGGTCTGGATTCTATAGCCACAACCTCTTAGGAAACCTCTAGATGGACGGGCATGCGATACTTACATAAAAAAGATTCATTTGTATACTGAGAATTTCCGGGTTTTTACCTTCATTATGGACTGTTTTTCGAAAGAAGGACGAAATTTAATTATGGTCTAATAGACATGTGTTTCCGCTCGCTAGCAACAATACAGTTTTACACCTATCAATATTACTTGCGTATTATATTCCTCGGCTTCAACAAATATAACCACCACTATAACATTAACAAACGACTAAAAACCTCACTCTTTTATTAACTTTACCATGGTTGCCACCAAAGATTTTATGACTATCGCTCGATGGGTCCAATCCTATCGATTAAGTGTAATAAAACCCAAGAAAGAACTTAGGACAACGGCAGTTCTAACGGTAAAGGCTGTAGTAAAGGCGGTGATAGAAATAAGGGGCATATATTAGTTGAGGATAGAGCCCGTATCCCTATCACTATTTACGTCTTCGTTGCCGCCGTTAACGATATCTCTGGCTCTACAAGTAGTGGCGCCCCACCTTGCAATCAATTCCGCAGCTGCGACTTAAACCGCGCCACCCTCAGCCGCCTTAACGACGGCGAGGAAAGGCCTTTATAAGACGGTAAGACGCCCGGAAGGCGTTTTTGTCTCGACAGTAACGCGATAAACAGCTATCAGTCTGGCGATGTTAATGAAGAAGAGGATGCACCTACCTTTATGCTTATTTACTATGAAGGGACTAAATCAAAGCTGTCGCTTAAGACGTTCGGATACTATCTATTATCCTCGATGAAAAGAAGAGAAAGAAATCTCTGCTAAAGAGCTACTACTAGCTATAGAAAGAAGGTGGTCCATTTACATGACAGAACAACTCGGAGCATCGTAGGAGCATGATAAACAATGGAGCTAGATTCCTAGTAACCACTAGCTCAGGCACCAGCCTATGACATTACCCCCAGCATACCCCTATCCCCGTAAGCCTCCTCCCTTTTTTATTCAAACCCGTTACTTGTTTAAAATGACGTGATTTAAGCCACCTACTGCTATCTCTTGACTTACGTGCGTTAATATAACAAATACTACCACTGACCATTTTAATTAACGTGGGTTAACACTTTATTATTGTTACTTAACATATATGAGTTAACTGTTCCACTATTATTATTATTATTTTGTATTGTACTATCACCGAGCAGTGGCCGCCGCAAAGCGACTCACTAGATTCTACGAAATATCCCTGTAGATACCGGTGGGAGGGGTCGTAACATGGGCCAATGCGGCTTAAAAAGGCATTTAGCTTCCTTCGCTACCCCTCCAATGAAGACCTTACGGTACCCTGTAGTTTAGAAACCCGTAGGCATGTAAATTATTACCTTAGTTAAGCTATATAACGTGGCCATTTTAGTCTCCACCTAATGCCTCATCGTGTCAATGGTACAACTAGTTTAGTCACTTAAGATGGGGATCCCGTAAAGCTGAAGATAACGTGGTAAAAGAATTTAGAAGGGGTGACTTTAAGGGACGCATAAAGTTATATGTAAACATTAAGGAAAATTCTAAACCTATAAAGTCCCCCTTATGTATACACGGTAATCTTTACACCGTTATTTTATATAAAAAGAACCATTTATCAATGCGGCCTTTGAATTGAAACCTTTTTTTAATTGACCATCAAAGTATCCAAAAAAGGTAAACACCCCTTCCTTATATTTTGATATCTCGTGCCACGGCATTCCTTTTAACTAAGGTACTTCAACCAAACTTTTTCCTTTAGTGGTATCTATTTGTAAAGGTCTTGCCGCCCGTATCTATACCCGCTGCGCTAAGATCCGAAAGCCCTTATATTTTAAACACCTTCAGCATACCCTAAGCGCGACCTCCTTCCTCTGCCTCCTTAACTTCCCCTCCCTCTCTTTTACGCGTTTTCGACCCGCCTGATTAGCCTAGCTTCGCTTTGAACAAAGAGGAACCCTATACAAGTTACGTGCGTTCCCTTTTAACGGTAGTAAGTAATGGGGTCTATACTAAGGAGAAAAGGGCGTAAAATTCACCCATTATACGTATATAACCCCTTTAATACCTGTATTACGAGTAACTGAATTAAACGTATAACGGTAATAAATAAACGAAAAGACGGGTATATTTTCGTCGCCTTTAACATCGCCGAGTTTTTAGCGGCCTACCACGGTTCCGTTATGGCCAAATCATTCTTTAAGCGTTTAACTGCTTTAAGACAACCTTTATATGTTGCTTTAGAGGTTTCGAAGGGTAATGCGAAGTAAACCGTTACAACGGCTTTAATAAGGAAACGGAACCCAGTTATTAAAACGGATTAGATAGGTACCAACGGCAACGACAAAACAAATTATAGGGGTAAAACGGGCTTTATTTCCAACTAACACGTTACCCCCTTCCCCGTTACCACCCTAGCCACCTCTTTCACTCCTGCCACCGTAGTTACCCCGAATCCCTTTTAAAAACCTATAACTTCTTTTCGGGAAAAACAGGTTCGCCGGGCGACCACTGCAAATACCCTAGTAACGGTCGTAGTAAAACTGGTAAAATGTTAAGCTCCTCTATAATAATAATAATAGTAATAATAGCAATTTTAACGGTAATATATATATATATATATATAAGCCAGCGGATTTCGTACGTAACCACCGGTGGGCGTTAAACTTAATTGTTACTTGAGAGTATTAATCGCGATGTTATAAAGTAATAATTTAATTACGGTTGTTTTTCGAAAAGTAGTTTATAACGCAGGTATGATTTCGCAAAAACCTAGGGTTCGGGAAGACCCTTTCTATATAAACGTCGCGTATCTACCCGTTTAAGGTCTTTTTAAATGCCCGTTACTAACTTTTCCAAACTTTTTAAAGAAAAATCGGGTAATATACTAAGTAGGCTACGTTTTGCTTACTATTATAATCATAATACCTTACTTCCGTTTCAAAAAACGAAAATTTGGAAATTACAGGGCGAAATCCCCGTACCTATACCATATAATAAAAAAAGATATAAGAGGTGCCGTAAAAGCGGTATTAAAGATAAATAAATGCCGGATCCACAAAATATTTCTAATTTGGGCTCCGACTTAATCGTATACATAAAACCTTACCGATTATATTACAAAACCAACATAGCCTCCTTTTACACGTATTATTTCTTTTGCAAGGCCTTAATAATAAATCGTAATAGTGATTTTACTCCGTTCGTAAAGTGCAAGTCGTTGTTTTCAAAAAAAAGGTATAAAATTTTAGCCCTTGGACTGGAAAACTTATCCGAAACCACGTTACCGATAATCCCTATATACCTAAAGCTTTATTTAACGTTAATAAGGTCCGGATATTCCTTAATTATCGCGTAAAAACCATTAAAAGCCTATTAGTAAAAAGTAACATAATCACTAATTAAGCCCTAAATTACGGATGTATTATCTACGTAAACCGTTATTTCACTTAAGGGGTTATATAAAACCGTTTCAAAGTTTCGAAAAGAGTAAATAACTTTCGCATCGAAAATATAGGTATTCGAATAAAGGTTACCGTATCCTTTATAATTACACGCCTATTCTGGTAAACAACCCTATTTATATCTGACGTAATGCTTGTCGTTGAGAAATTACTCGCACCTTTCCGTAAGAATTATAATATAATAGCGATTCAGGTTAAAGTATTAATTTTAAAAGAATGAGGTTACGTTTTCTTTAATTAACCAGCCCGTAAAGTTATCTAAAAAGTTAAGGAAAAACCGAGGGGTAAATAAAATAAGTAGTAAAAAGGTTAAAGAAAAACTCGTCTTTAGTTACGAGGAAATGTAAAAGTATCCTAATTAGTTTAAGCCGCCGTAACAATGAGAAAAAGTCTTTAAAATCGCCGTAGGTAAATTGTACCAGGTGTACCTAAAATGGAGTATATGTTTTAGGGATTATAATACCGCGGGTAACCCCTTTTCTATCGGTTGGTGTAATTAGGAAGGTAAAAGTTACGCCCATTAAAGCCCCCGTTACGAACGTCGTTTTGATTCGTTATATAAACTAGTATCTTACATTGAAAATTTCCAACTCATATACTTAATAAACTTATTATTACTTTAAAGCAACTTTATTAAAGAGTAATTTGTAGTTCCGTAAGGTGACAACGTTTAACATAATCTTATATATAATGGCGACCGACTTCGCCATAACAAATTATAAAATCGTAACTTATCCTTTCAAACCCTTTTATCCGCGCCTAAAGTATTAACTTTTAACTTAATACGAAGGTATAAAGATAACAGCCATAACAGTTTCCGTACGTAAAATTTATGGCGAAAACCTGTATATTAATCGTAAAACTCCTTTGTAATACTAGGAGACGTTTAAAACCTTTATTATACGTTCCCAAACGCGAACGCTATTAAATAAAGTGCGGTCTAATTAAAATTTTAGTTAATATATATTTCGGAATTTGATATTAGTTAAAAGGTTTATAACCGTATAGAACTGTTTCGTAACGATGGAAACGAAAGGATTCTCTCATTTGAAAATCTATAAAACGTTAATGTGTCATCATATATAATAATTCGAACTTTTTTGGGGTAAAGACCAGCCGGTTGCTATTTACTTATGCATCCGCCTCTCGTACGTTAGATTTAAGACCTGTAACGTTTTAATTTAATGAATTCAAAATTCAGAAAACGATCACATCATCAAAGTCAATAGAAACGCGACCCGTTTAGTATTTGGTAAGATTTGATAAGTAAATTATATAAAGTCTTACTAAATGGGGTAAGCCTTATATGGTACCGTAATTAATGTTTGAAACCCCTATAGTTTTCATTTAATACCGTACTTTTACTATTATTCGAGATAAAAAGCTCTTCAAGAAGGTAAATAAAATATGGTAGAACCTTGGGCGTTGTATCTTTCAAATAAACCAGTTGTAAAATAAAACGTTGAAAGCTTTTTAAACATCCTTAAGAAAGATTAAGGTAACCTTACCATTAGCAAATACGGACTTAATATCGTAAGTAAAGATCGCGATCAGGTCGGCGGCGAATCATTTAGGTGTTTTTCATTCGTGTTAAACGTTAATGAAACCCAGAATAATAAGAAATTAAAACATTCACCAAACTGTTATACGTTTTCACCCTTCAAAATATACCGTAATTGATACGATCGGTTCTTAAAAACATAGTTACGATAAATCTCGGTTACTCAGCTTAGATATTATAAAAACCTCCTGTTATCTCTATATTTATGCGAAAACCCTCAAACTAAGGTATTTAATATGGAAAATACGAAAAAAATTCAGTATATAGACCTAATAATTTTTGAAAAGTCGTATCGTTATGTCCTTTAACCCGGCGGACGTATTACGAATGCTTATAATATTATATTATACCTCTTTATCGGAGATTTCAAACCCCTACGAAACCATGTACTCGGATTCGTCCTCATCGTTCAAATGGTTGTTAATAAAAATATTAAGAGTTAAAAATAAATTTAAAATATCAGTTTCAAAAATCTTAACATATTAACTTATATCAAAAGTAAATTTACCCCCTACTTTATAAGTGGGAACTCGAAGTGGTAAAAGAGAATTATACTAGTTAATATTACTTTATACATTTGTAAAGTCTTCGGTTCAATTAAGTTCATTTTTTATAACTCGGTTAGTAATTTATATACCTTACTTAGAAAATTCGTACGTTTAATAAACCCAACCCCTCGGTTCCAGGCTTCTTTACCTTTTCTTATATAATACGGAAACCGATCGAATTTAGGGGTTTATCATTTTTCAACTTCAATTTACGTTGTAACAGATTTTCTAACTGTATATAGGTTAACTAAACACCTAGGTATAAAGGCATCCACCTATTCGTTTATCGCGGCCTCGTTTGATATATTTGAAACGTTTCGTAAAGAATCTAGAACAATACCAATTAAATCCAAAAACCTGGGTTAGCTAGCCTCTGAAACACTAATTCGCGAAATCGTAAAAAAATAGAAACTGCAGGCAAAAAAATCGTAAATAGAACCTTATAATAGGACTTAATATTTAGGTTGGGGTTGAAAATCGTAGTATCCTTAAAGATATTGGTCAAAGTATGGTCCCAAACATATCTTAAACAATACGTCAAAACCTATACTTTACTGTTAAAACATATACCGGTAGGAAGTGCCTAGGCGTCAAAGGTACAACCGCTGTGGGTGTTATTTTATGTTAGTTTCATCCGGTTATATATAAGGTTAAAATATTTTTTTATGATAGTTCAAAATCTGTATAATTGATTATATATTTCCAACTAAATTTCGTCGGTAAACTTATTTTTTTAAATATTAATAACGTAAATCCCGTTGACGCATAATTATAGAAAATCACTATTGGGGCTTGGTTTTCAAAGCGTCACGGTAAAGAAGGCTTCTTTTCAAATATATTTTCAGACCTGGGTCCTTGTATTTAGCAATGATTCACGACGTCTTGTTATATAGAGGCAAAGCCCTGCTAGTTACGGATAGGCGAAAAGAGATCATACGTTAAATAACATTATATAAATCTATAGCCGTAATCGTCCTTACCGTATCACCATTATTATACATTGCTAAAATTAATATACCCGTTCTCGAAACCTATAAATAAGGCCTGGTACGCGGTAACTCTCTCACTTATATTTTCCTCAATAATTGTAAGTCCTGTATTTTTTTTTTCAGCCCTCGGTAACGCCTAATCATATTATGTATTTCCGTAAAGGTTGTTCCGAATATTGAGGACTATTAGAGGTATTTAAACTTACGTATGTAATAGGATAGGTGTCAGGCGTATTGATTTATTTTATTAGATTCAAAGAGTTATATTATGTAACGTTGGTACTTAGGAAAAGTGGAAACTCGGACTCGGATATAAACGGGGTTAAAGTTAACGTAAAGGATCCAGTATTAATAAAGGACTTAATAATAGCCTCCAATAGTATTTAAACTTTAATTGTTAAAGGTTGAAAGCTATTAGGCTTAGTATTTATAACCTTAGACTAGATGAGTTTTAGAACGCGTAACCTAAAACCTACGACCTATTTATCTACAGGTTGGGGGCTGGGTTTGTTAAACGTAATGCCTTTTAAGACTGTATTTATTATAAGGGAGGGCCTAAAGCCTTTACTCGCAGTATTTTGTATTATAGTATCGTTCTAAGCGTTTTTCAACCTAGTATTCCCTTATGGCGCAGGGTCTGAAGGAGGCGAGTTATATAATGTATTGGTATTACCTAGCGGGGTCGTATAACTTCTAGCCCCGGGGCTAAATACAGGAATCGTAGGTCGCGCCACGACCTTACTGATAGAGTATTGCCGAATACTATTATAGCAAGGTTTTAACCCCCTACCCCTATTCGCTGGACAGGTATTGTTTTCCACAGGTCTAAAAGTAGTAAAGACGGTTTCAGTTAAAGCCTCCGTTACTACTTTATTGTTTCATCGTGGTTTGCTGCAATGATGATTTTTTTTAAAATCGGTACCTCCAAACGCGAATATATTTTTCCCTTTCTTTTTTAAATATACCGAGGGGGAATGCTTACAATAATTGTAATATTATAAAGTCGCTACGTACGTCTCGGAAATATTATCCCTAATTGAAGCCAAGAAATTTTTATAACGTATCAACCAAAGGTATCGTATATTTATATATCATTTTCAATATCCGTGGCTGTTGGTAGGCCTTAAACGTTGCAACTTTGTCGATTCGATTGGTCGAAGTAACAGTAGTATTGCGTGGTCAGATGGTAGATGTGTTATTTTAGGTTTGGTAGACCGCTAGCCGGTCTGCTCTGTAATTTGTATGGCCAAGTGCTTGGCCCATATCCTAGAGTAAAGTGCAACGTACTACACTCGACTTACACCTAATGTGGTAAGTCCGAAGACTTAGCACACAAAGCAATAAACTTGCAGTAAGGTCAACTTTACTATAAATAAAGTTAATCCACTGCCCTGTATGTAATACTATTCCAACACTGGCAGCTTTTTAGTTTGTACGCGCGCACGCTAGTATAACTAATCAAATCTTTCCGGTTAGCATTAAATAGCGGCCTCGTACCCCTTGTCAATTCAAATTAACTTCCCTATTACATTGCACTCAATTGCCTGTAAATTAACACCATTTTAACTTTAATTCCTTCGCCGTTCCGAGGTTTGAGTTTATTAACTCCCACCAAAAGTTTTTCTGCTATAGCCAGCCTTTCTCAACTTCAATTATGCCACTTAAATTAATCACTATCATCAATCCCTTGGCAATCTTCCAGTTTGCTAACACATCTCTGTCCGCCATCACATGATTTGAGCTTTCTGGACGGCCTATCTACCTAGCCCTCGATACGTATGGTCAGCTTGTTACTATCTATCAACCTTTCCAATTCTTTGTTTGGCGTAGCCTTCATCATGACATATACAAAATTATCGTTGCCATCGATCCATCAGAATTCCTTCATCTCCCTCCCTTCGTAGGCCTCGTAGAGTACCATTACGTCAATTATTAGGCGTTTATCGCTGGTGTTTTTGAGCTTTAACAGGCACTCGAAGAAACTCCTTAAGTCGGTATAAATTACCACCAGGATAAAGTGAATTTTCAGTTGATAATAATGTTAAGGGTTTCTCATAATGCCATGCTTACGTCAAAGCTCATTATTATGCCGTAAACCTTTAAGGCTAATACGCTTCGTGTAATCCTTTTACACTTAACGGAGGTCTAATGCATTAGGTTACTGGTAATACTAAACTAATTGTTATGCCTATCTTTGTTAACAAAGGTTATTAGGAAGCCGATCTGTAAAGACAAGTTGGTTTTATTTGTAAAGGACCCGTCCGTAAAGATTATCAGCTTGGCCTTTAAAATGTCGATTGATACCATATGAATCCCGTAGTCCAAGTTTCGTATTTTCTATTCCAGCCTCTTATTTAGTCCATCAAAGTCTTTATCTATTAGTGTTTATATTTGTGCTGTAATAGATAGGTCGTATAAGTCTTTCAGTTGATATAATATAGCAATATAACTACTTCGTATACGCTATTCCAAGTATCGTTGATCTCTAACCTTATTAGTCTTGTCGATTATGGAAAAAATAATGCCTTAGCCCTGTTAACGGAAGTTTAGGTCGGCATTAACATCAAATATGCGGATTAACAATCCATTGAAATTAAGTTGGTTATTTTCCATCAAAGTCGTTACCGACTAACAATTTCAGAACTTAAATTTTTCGATAACTCTCTCTTCCTATACCATAAAGCTAGCCGTTCCAACAAGAAGGGTATCGTTAGTTTACATACTTACTTTACTAAAGTCCTTTTCTTACGTTACTAACAAATACTGGTCGAATATAAAGAACTTTATCGCTAGTTAAGCCTTAAAGTATAACTAATAGGTTGAAACTTAGTAAACGCTTATCTTCGCTAATTTATGTAGTGGTTTAATATACTATATTACCGTTCCTAGTAGGTAAATGGCGCGGAGTTCCTATGGTGATTTCAATAATACAATCCGCTATAGGTTCGTTGCTAACTATATGTAGGCTTGCATAATATTAAATCTATTAAGGATAAACTTACATTTATCTTAGGATAACAAACTTTCTGTTAAGGTTACTATTAAGTGTTAGCTAATCTTCTAAATCGTTGGCGACTATGTAAGGATTTAGTTCTTGCTTTTATCGCCGTATCTTTAAGCAATCAGCTGTAACTTTTTATACGGTCGACCCAAAATTTTACCTTTAACCTTGTAAATAATCCTCGATTTAAAGATCGTTACGTTTAGATTTTAAAGGTTAAAGTCAGCCTTCGATACAAATTATGCCTCATCTCGGGTTAATAAGCCGTCGATCACCACCCTGTTGCTTTCTTCAAAAGGTTTGCCGGAAGTCTTAATAATTCCTTATACCCTAAACTTTACTGCCAAGTCTTCGTTATCCTTCTCTTTCCTACTTACCCAAGCAATATTATAGATACATCCCGGTGTTTATTCCTCCTCTTTAAAATTTTCCTTCTTCAAAGGTCGTCTACGCCGACAGCACTCCATCGATTTGTTAACAATAGGTAGAAAAGGGTTGTGTTAACTCGGTCGTTTTTTTTGAAATTCTTAAAGGTCTTTATTCTTAGTACTTCTAATATAGGGCTTAACCTAAGTAACCTAGAAAAACATAAGGCTGTTAGCAGTTTTAACAACTACTTTAGAGTTTGCGATACTCAACATCTTATACGGCCTTTCCTATTAATCTGGCTCCCACCATATAAGGACTTTATTTTAAAATGGAAAAACAAGCACATCGATTATTATAAGCCCATTTCTGGTATTAAGTGCATTATTAACTTGACATCATGCCTATTCCTCTCGCAGTTCCCTTAAAGCTTTGCTATAAGCCGCAACACGTTTCTAAGTACTTGCTGAAGGCAAATATTCACTCGTTAGGTGTGGGTACGCTCCAAAAACTAATAGCGTTAGCACTAGGCCATTAAGGCCCACAATATCGTTCAAGCCTTTTACTGCCATCTACAGGCGTTTCTCCGGATCCGTAAAACTTCTAATTTCCAATGTAAGGATACTATACGTTTGGCGAAATAGGTTGTATACCCTTTTAACCTTTCTAATGCTTTAATAAGCTTTTATAGGTACCTATTTACACTAAATACCTATTATTTTGGCATCTTTTTAAAACTCAGTCGCCGTACAGTTGGTACCGGCATCGTGGACGACGACGTCAAGCGAATCCAAGTACGTGTTAATTTACAATATTCTTAATCTTTCCCATGTATCTTTTACCGAACAGGATTTTAGGAACTTAAATCTGTGAAAAAAGGTTACGGAGTCAACAACGTAAAAAACAGGTTTATTGTTCAAGTAAAACAAATCAATAAATATCTTATAATTAAAGTCTTTATCATCTTTTAGTGTAAACTTAAATTTCCAGGAGTTTTAGGTATACGTTTAACAGTAGTAACAAAGCCTTTTAATGGATTCCAGGGCAAAGTATTCCACATAGTCATACCTTACGAACTTTAAAACTTTTTAAAGCCTGTTAATAACTAGGTAGTTAAAGTGCCAATGTAATTAACGCATCTCCGGCTCCGTCAGGTTTAACACCACTGCTTTCGAACCTTAAAGGTAAGACTATAGATACCCCTACTTAAAGGCGAGTAAAAACCATCAACTTTTTTTAACCAGCTCGTCTACATTAACATCCACGTTAATGTTAAAGGTCTTCATTTCCTCCAAAAAAAGTAAAAAAGGGGTAAGAGACTTAGGGATGTGAAACTTAATTGCTCCTATAACAGTTTAAACTACCGTTATCCCTAATAATAATATTTGTTCGTCTAGGCTAAAGCCAACTTTAATCTTGCCAACATCGTAACGATCAATTTTAGTAATTATAATACTTTCCCTTCGCAATGCCATATATTGCGAATAGACTCCTATTAAATATTTCATTACCCTCATATCTGATATAATACTTTAAAACGTATAGTCCGCATAAAGATCGCGAAAGTTAATAGTATGTAAGGGATTAGGGGCATAGTCAAGGCAAAGGTAAGGGTCTTCACTACTTAAACGGTACAAAAAGGTATATTTGGTTAGTTATTAGGTTACCGTACCGGAAATGGTATCTTCGTGCCACTTAATCTACTTAAAAGCGTTAGAGGCGTCAGTTAGCTCTTTACCTTTAACATTTACAACCTGGTTCAAATAATCTCATTTCAAAGTAATAAGGTATTGGATGTAGTACATTACTTTCCTATTGTTACGTTCGACGTGAGGGGTAACGAGTTAACTAACAACCGGCATTATTACAAATCCAACATCTCTTACTACTATTATAACGATAGTATTTACGTTTAATAAGTCCACCTAAATCTTAATGACGTTAATATAGGTTTTACCTTTAGTTTAGGGCCGAGGTTAATAAACCTGACCTTAAGCGTTATAAACGTAAGTACTTACGGTCGACGTAGTTAATTACCGTAAGGTCTTTTTCATTCACGTCAAGAAAGTTACCGGCTTAGAAATACATACCGAGCGAGTTTGGTGTAAGTGCTATCACGGTGTCGAGAGAGGAACGTAACTAGCTAAAGAAGCCTTTACAGGTAGCATTCGGGCGTTATAAAATGTATTCGAACTTACTAACGCCCATAATAGCTGCACGTACCTACTCGCGAAGTGTGGCTTCGCCAATATAGGCTTTCCTCATTGCTTTCTGGCACATTATTAGCTTATTAAGCATTTAATTGAAAACATCCATTAGTAATTCCTCCTTTTCTTTCTTTGATATCATTTTAATCCACCATGTGGTAGCCTAGTTTATATAATATTACGTGAGGTGAACGTTGTATTCGAAATAGCCCTTTATTCTATTATAGATTTCGCGGAATATAGGGACGTTTGTCAGGAAGTTCAAATAATAGTTCATCGGGTTCCCTATAAGGATTTCGGAAAACAGTAAATTAAAACCAGAAAGGGGTACCTCTATTCACTTGCAAATGTTTAAAAAAAGTATTATCTTAGTGTTGAAAAGGTTATAAGTCTTCCCGTTATACTTTTCTGTGTTATCCCAAATCATGACAAAGTTTGTTATCAGCTTATAATTAATATTAACCATCCTAATAGATCTTAGAGGAAAATCGCGATAATCATTCCAGGCTTAGTTGATATTTCTTGACGGTTTAAGTCTTAGAGGTTTCTAGGCATAATGCTAAGGGTAATTGCTAGTCGCCTGGCCCGATATGTAAAGTCCTATAGTAGGGCTTATAATCGGTTCGCGCGCGTAAGTGTATCTAAAAGGAAAAGGTTTTTAAGGGTTTTATCGATAAACTCATTAAAGGAAGATAAGTACTTAAAGGTTTTGGGAAGTCTGACGATTTTGTTCAATTAACTAATGTAAAGCGCCAGCGCTAATACCTCTGGCCGCGTTAACAGCTACTACTTTACGCGCTTTGCCACCGCTAAAAGCGTACTCCGCGTTGTTATGTAATGCTACTAAACTAACGAATAGGTCAACGGGTTCCTTATCGCCAACATGTAAAGAGGCTTAACTTAACTTAAGGTAAATGGAAATCCTTTTAGATCGTATGTAAGGGCGTTAGGGTTTCTTAACGGCTTTACCCTTGCGTTAGGGGTCTTATAAATATTCTTCAAATTAGGCTAGCTTAAAAAATGTTTCTACCATTCCTTTTAAAGCTATATCTGGTATGTAAATACCACGCCTTTTAACTTATATCATTAACTTAACCTTAAAGTTCCGTTAAATCATCATCTATATGTCTAGTATCTAGTGGTTAAAAAACTCGCGAAAATCTTAGAAAGCATTAGCGTCGCAGTCAAACTTTTTACCTAAGTCAATTTCGAAGATATGCTAACTAATATAGTTAGTAAGGTAAAATCTAGTGGAGGCTTCGTTAACATCCTAATTCCAAATTTAATAGTTGTATTGGCTAATGAAAACTAATCCGAGTTTTCTGATTGCTTCTTTCTAGGTAGGGTCTGTAATAACCTCAAAGTGAAAACTAGGAACAGACATCTTGATAGGCGTATAGTGCGAAAAACTTGGTGATCTTAGGCGAAAAAAACTTGATGTTTTGGCGTGAAGTCACGTGGAAACTTAACGATTTGGTAATTTAATAACTTGGCTCAAAGTCGCGTAATGTGGCTTTTTTAACGCGGCTTGGTGTTTTGACTAGGAGTAGCGAACTTGGTGATAGGTGTAACGTGGAGAATGAAAATAGTAAAGTAAGGCAAAGATTTGGTGTAAAGGATATGGTTGAAAGTTGTTTATTATTAGTGAAGGTCGAAGGTTATTGTTTTAGTGTAGGAACTTAGTCTTTTTTGCAGTAATAACACCTGCAACAGTACTAACTTAGCCGTTTGCCAACTTGTAGTGTGTTAAGACTTCTGACAGTTTATCTTAACGTCTTCAAGAAAGATTATTAAATATTTCTCAGTGTTTTCGAATAGAGATATCGTTGCTAACTTTAAAATTACCGTTAAAGGACTAATACAACCCAAGAATTCTTCTCTATTTTCCTGCCGTTAAAATACTGTCGCAATAATAATAAAGGCTCTTCACAAAAACCCTTCCTCTACCCTAACGATAAACGCAAAACGTAACCGGAAAGTAGCTTCTTCTACTTAGCTTATTTGTGTTTAACCTAGTAGGCAAGCACTAATCAGTGTTATTAAGCCTTAAACATTACAATGTTGTCTATTCTATTGGTCGAATTAACAATAGTATTACGTGGTCAGATAGTGAATATGTTATTCTAGGTTTGGCAAACCGCTAGCGGATCTACACTGTAATTTGTATGGTCAAGTACTTGGCTCGTGCCCTAGAGTGAAGTGCAGCGTACTGTACTCGACTTATACCCAATGCGGTAAGTTCGAGAACTTACCGCACAAAGCAATACACGTGCAGTACAGTAAACTTTTTATAAGTAAAGTTGACCTACTACTCTTTATATAATACTATTTCAACAGTGGCCGTAAAATTAAAACTGTTATTGTTTATTAATCGCCTAAGCATTTTTATTAACAATAAAAATATTTTAAAGCCTAATGTGTTTAAAAAATAAAACAATTCAGGTCGTTAAGCTCGTATATACATCTAAACCGTTGATATATAAGTAAACGTCGATTGGCACGACCCTCCCTGATATAACGATTTCTTCTTCGATTACATCTGAAATATCGATTAATATGCTTTCAAAAGGTGTATAAATAACATAAAAGACTCCTTTAATGATGTGTATATATTAACATCAATATAATGTATCATAGGTACTTTTACAATTGTAATAATATTAGTATACTTTTTTTGAAAAAAGCTTATTCCTAATCCCTACATTTGAGTACCGCATAGTGTACCACGTAAAAGTTCTATCCACCGGTTTAATAACAGATAGATTAAGTTATATTATTTCAATAAAAGTATATCAAAAGGTAAACATTTCGAAGTTTCGTTAAGGCCATTCAAAACCTCAATAAAGACCTGTAAACCCTCTTTTTTTTTTGTCGCCTTTTAAGGTATAGTACATTAATTAGAGTGATATTTCAAATGGTTTAAAACTGTATTTTAACGTTCCTTCATAAACGTAAAAGAATTACGCGGTATTAGGAAGACTGGAGTCCTATCTCACCCTACCACCGTAACCTATATAATATTTGAATTCAGTATAACAGAGGTGATAAGCGTAAAGCCTTTACTTACTATAGCCGCAGACAAAGTTAGCGTTATCGTATAAGCGATAAGTAAAGGGGTGGCCTACGGGATACGTAAACCTGTTTTCAAACTTTGATGTAATTTCTATTATTAGCATCTCTAAGCTCCTGTCAATCAGATACTCAGTAACATACCCTACGATACACAATGCCAACGCCCGGTATTTAATAAAACTGAAACCGTTAAAGCGTATAACGTAAATATTAATAGACTATTCGTACGCCGTATAAATCAACTCGCGAACCTCGAGGTTGCGCCTTTGCTTATCGAGCACTTTATATAGGGACTCGACGTTAAAGTATTGGAAGCGGTATGTAATAGCGTCCTTCTCCGTAGAAAGTAATCTAGTTACTTGGAGTTTGTGCTAGACCCCTTAAAAAGTCTACAAAAGTCGAACCTCTTTTACAGGTGCACTAAAGATATACGTGGTTAGTTTTATCCCTCTCGCGGTAGCCATAAAGTGAGCCATTGGAAAAACATTCCTGCGATGTTAAGATATCATATGGAATTCTGGTCGCAGCACTAACAAGAGCGTGGTCCGCTTATGAATGTATCGAGAAGGATGTCCCACTATTATAACTAACTCATGTATATTAATTTGTGTATTACTAGTACTTTACTATTTTGGTCAATTGATATAATAATATTATTTTAAAACCGAAAAATAATTGCTTTAGAACGATCCAGTAATTAGGGATTTTTTTTTTTGAAATTAAGCATATTAGCAAGTTAGATAGTAAGGCACGTCGTTATCCTTAAAAGAATTATAATAATATGGTAAAGCGTCGAAAGATTCTTTATTTGACAAGTTAGAAAGCGGTTTTCAATTCGAGGTTGTATAACCTATATATTGAACGAAAACCTATCGTTTAAACGAGTTTCCAATACTACTAGGGCTTACCTAAGGCTTATTCCGGGCTTGAAAAATACCATTAATATGAAATTCAAAATCTATTTCGCTATTATTATAAATAATGTCGATAACGAGTATTTGGTAATTGCTAATTGATTGGTTAAAAAACGTGTTGAAAGCAGTTCTAATAACTGAGTTCATGTAAAATAGGTGGAACTTTCCGCTCGGAATATTCAGTTAGACAACGTGGAAATTTACAACGCGTATAATACGGTATTTTTTATAAAACCAACCTTGTTTTTTTTTTAAAAAAAAATCCGACTTTTAATTTTTGAAAAAATAAAAACGTTTTTACTAACTTAAAACCATTACGAGGGGGATCGTTGCATATTTAATGGCCTTTTTCATACGTAGTTCCATAGCCATTAATATTGTTTATACAACTTTCATAACATCTCGAATACATTAAACAAAATCTCAGGCCTTTCCGCTTGATTTTATAACTAGAAAAAATAAATGTTGGATCGATTGTATAGAATTAACGTGGCAACCGTATGTTATAAAACCATATTGATACTCATAGTAATAATAATTTTTTTATTCAAAGTGAATTTATAACCGGATTATAAACAGCCTTAATTGAGTTGATTTTTTTTTAAAAAAACAAACATAAATATATTGAAACCTTTTAATTAATGCAACGCGTTGGATCATATTATTTGTTTTGGTATGGAATACGGTATTTAGATGTTGCTCTACCGTTGTTAAGTAGTGAAGAAGTTTTTAAATCTTATTAATCTCATTTTAAATTTAATTGTTTATAATAGCGTAAATAAATTCGTAAAATTGTTGATAAAGGTTCAGAAATCGTTTTTCATAAGTTTCAACGTTTAAAATATTTATTACTCTTGGAATAATAACTTTATTTCCGCAATTTGGAATTACTATGAGGAAACGGAAGTTGTTAACTCGTTTTCAAAAGAAATCTATCATCAAGTCGACGAAAAACACATTTTGAAGTCATTTGGAAATTAGTAAGAGTTTGAAAAATCAATTTCGACGGTATCGCTAACAAGTTGTTCATTACTAAATATTGTAGTTCAGGCAAAACCTTTCAACCGTATAATGTATCCCGGATTAAAAATATGTTTTGGTTATAATAGAGATGTCAATTTAGAGACTTAGGTGGTCTGTAACATAAAATTATATATAGTTTAAATTAACTCAGGAGTAAACATTTTGTAAGTAAAAACCTAAATATAGTCACGAAATTTTAAAATATTATCGTCTTTTATTAACTATCTAGAAATAGAAACTTTCATTATTTAGTTATCATTGTTGCAAATATTTGTATGGAAACTTCTATCGTTTATATGTATTACGTGAATTAAATGAAACTAAGTAACATTTCGTGAAATAATAGCGTTTTGGATGTTTATAACATTTAAGAATCAATTCGTTAACGATAGTTGGTCGGGAGATGTATATATATGAAAACGATTTAAGAAAAGCTTATTTAGTGCGTAAAAGCTATAGTTCTCGACTTAAAAGTAAGGGGTTAGAGAAACCTTTAGGAATATTTCGGTTTCGTTGCAATATTATATCGAGTCAAGTATAATTAGCTTTTTTCTTGTAAATCAGTTTAAAATAGAACTCAAAAATTTGTTACTATTGGCGAATTAGTCGTTCGGAAAGTTGAAGAGTAGTTATGAAGTATTTTAATTTGGTATTATCGGTAAATATGATAAAGATGCGGGTTGTACCCTGTACCTCTACGTTCTATACTTGTGAATAGACAATAATCGTTTATGTTTTTGTTATAGATTTTGAAATTATGTTCGATAAGTAATTAACTACGAAAGCAATACGATAGTAGTTTTAGGGTACCATAATCATCCTGTTCAAGTAGGTAGCTTTTGAAGGTTTAATTGGAAAAGTCGATCATTAAAAAAATCTAGTTAGAGTCTTATAAGTCGAAAGATGGTTTAAAGAGGAAGAAGAGTTTAAGCCGCTCGAAAGCAGCTTTTCCCTCAAGCTCCTAACGAAAAACAGCGCTAAATATAGTTAAGAGAATGAAGATTCCAGTAATTATGGAGTAGTTGTCAATAAATTACGGGTAAAATGTAATATAGTCGAAGAAACAACGTGTTTCCAATATAAACAGGGAAGCCGCCTATTTCCGGATAGTAAGTAACTTATCTCGGTTTATACGTATTTCGATTTTTGGTTTAATAATAAACCTCGAATACGTATTTTTTTTAAACGCCGGACTTATTTCTAGATATTTCGAAGTATAAACAAGTAAGATTTAGAGCGTATAATATTTACTTTACCTGAACTTTATAGTCGTAAAAATTATTATTTAAATATATTAAAATTTCGTTGAGGTAAATAAAGCATATCAGTTTTAAAACGGTTATAGTAAATTGATAATGTATCGTTAACAGGAAACTAGTGTATTCGAAAGGCTCAAAAGGGTGATCAGGTATTTAAAAAGTTCGAAACATGTACGGATCGTAGTTTTTTATTTGTTTATTTTTTAATATGTAATTTATAAAAGATGCTTTTGATGTTAAATTTAGTAAATCATTGAATTTGTTAGATATTCGTAAGCGTTGTTTTAATCAAAGTACTAGTATAGCAGTTAATTTTGGTAATAACGTTAAGTTTACGGTAATTGATACAATGATGTAAGCCGCCCCTATGTCTCTTCATAAAAAATACAAGAGAACCTGTTAAAAAAATGTTTGTACAAATATAGTCCTAATTTAATAGTTCGATTAACGTTTTCCGTAATATTGAAAAATTATCCCATGACATATCCTATAATAGCCCCCAAAATACTTTTACAGGCTAGACATAATTATCATTTTCAATAACGATTTTGTAATCGGGTTCAAAATAGTAAGGGTACAGTTTATTTTTCAAACATTTATTGAATAATGGCACGAACTCCTTCAAAGTATCGGAGAGTTAGTCGTTAATAAAGACGGGTGACTTTGAGGTCAACACCTTGTTAATATTTTTAGGGGAAAAGGTGGTGAGCCGTGTAATAGCAACTTCAATTCTTCGAACCTCAGAGAGTATAGTATAAAAGTTATCGGTACTGATCCTTTTATATTTTTTCTATACCGGCTTTGAACTCTATTCCTCAACACGATAGTCATCCACTTATCCTGAAAGAAATATATACTCTGAAACTTTATGAGTTACCTATTTGTACTTTGTCAAACGTTTACGTGAAATAACGTTGTATTATGAGTAAAAAATAAGATAAGTTTTAATTCGATACCGATTTTTATCGAAATTAACGTTGAAATAAGTTTTAAAAAAAGCCTGGAATCAATTTTAGGTGTATAACGGGGAATTTTACCGAGTCGTCAGGGTGAAATCAACATAAGCGGTAACTATAATTAACGAGCAAATTATTTATTTCAAACGTTATAATATCAACAATACATGATTACTGAAGCATCAATATATTGAATGAACTTATAATGTAAGTTTATTTTAAATGAGGAGTTGTTTCAAAGTTACGGTTTAATTACTAGGTCCAATTGTAATACTTTTCATTCCTATATGCAATGATATACTAAAGTTACGTTTTTGTCATTTAAAGATCGATAATATTATTGGTTAAGTAAAGTAAATACATGTATTAACCTTAGTATCACAGCCATTCGAATAATACGTAAGATTTAATAAAAAAGTATAAATACGATAATTATTTGCACCGTATCTCAAGTATAAACTTTAGTTTTCACGACAAGAGAGTTTCGAGTGGCTTACCCAAGTAATTCGCCGTTTGGTATTAGTTTGAAAGGCGTTTATGTTGGTCATAATGATATCTCCCTAACTATTACCAACGGGCGTATCGCTGTTGCCATTTCTATTGTGAGCTATACCATTAATACTAGTATTACTAACGTAATTAGCGTTACCGTATCGAATACAAAAGTCATGACATATTGTATCGATAAGTGAAATACGAAAGACCTATTCTATATAATCTGTTAGTATATCAATTGAAATTACGCGTTAACTAATATATCTTTAATCTTTTCTTTAAGAATCACGAATTTAACGATGAATTTACATGCTTTACCACTGTCTTTCATAAAGAAAACCTGTTACATGTTGAATAAAACGTAAAACCCTTTATAAGCTCCTTATTTCCAGTTTGTGAATTGTGAGATAACGGCTTATACGGTGTTCGGGTCGTAATAATACACGCGGAGTATTATTATAGAAAATTCAGCGTTGTTATTATTATTGTTACTACCATAAATATTATAACTTTCAATAAAGACTTTCGGAAGAATTTCAAATTATTAAAGGATAATATAACAGTAGTTTTCCCTTATATCGATAAATTTTTGGTCTTTATGTAAAGAACATAACATTGTAACTTCCTATACTATAAAGTGTCATTTAATATTAGAACATTAAACCAGCTAATCGAAAAGCTTACGTTTAATTTATTCATAATCGTCATTATCAGATAAACCGTTAACATTGTATTCGAAGTCGAAAACGTCCGGGTTATAGTAATCGCTAGCGACGTTTGCCAAAGGAGGTGATGCGGTAGTTGAGTCGTTTATATGTAACGTACGAACGGATCCCTTTTGGGGAAAGGGTCATTTTCAAAACTTAAACGTTTCGATAATAATTTCTAAATACCGAATTATATTTATTAACATAGCCAATAAATTTGTATTTCATTATCGAAAAGATTCGAAATCAAGTTTCAATACACGCTTCGAGGAATTAATTCAAACCTAGGGGTCGAGGTTCGGAAAGTAGGAAAAAATAAGCCTTAGCTATAACCACTTACAAGAAATTACAATACTATTGGAAAAGGAAAGATAATCGAAGATCATATATAAAAGGACTGAACTAAAGCTATCGCTTAAAACGATCGGATGCTGTTTATTATTCTCGATAAAAAGAAAATAAAAAAACCTCTACTAAGGAGCTGATATAGGCTATAGAAAAGGTATGGCCCGGTTACGTGAAAAAACTATTTATAGTATCATAGAAGCATAGCAACCACCAGAGCTAAATCTCCAGTGACCACCAGATTAACCACCAGCCTATGACAATTACTATTACTTATCAACATCGGATACTTTATGGAAAATCTAAAGATATATCAGGACCTGTACAAACACAACGAACGTATTTAACACCGGTTTATCCCTACTAACATAAATTCCGTCGCTAAGCCTCACGAACAAAAGCTACACGTAATTCATATAAACTTGTTTCCCATTTGTCGTAATGGGGTAATCAGGGGACGTATAGGTTAAGAAAGGATAGTAAGAGTAGTAAAAGGAGGTAAAAGATTGTCTAAATCGCGTTTAATCACTTTTGGAATTAAGGGCTTCCTTGTATAGGCCTATACGCATCGGTTTATAAAATGCAAAACTCGTTTTTTACAAAATGAAGACATTAATTACATTGATATAAGGATCTTAATGAACGTATAGGGTTATGCAAGGTCTATATGAGTATTTATCAATTTAAATCGTAATTTATAATTATATATGAAGATTTATGGTTAAAAATCATATTGATAAATGATCCCTTTTATTTATTTTAGAGGATGCGACTTATGGTCCACCGCTCGCGTATAAGGATACCTTCACAACAATGACAACTGTATTACACGACACGATGTATATGCGCCACTTTTATGCATTTAACTTACATCTTTCACATAAACTCCTTTTTTACATTTTGCTTTACGAAACCCTTTTTCCTAAGAGCCTATACAGTTGTATCCCTAACGTAAAGAGGCGCCGGGTGGGAACTAAGATGGCCGCGCTTTACAGGCCGCTGAAGATTTCAGTTTACCTGTCTACAAGTCCTCAAACTGTAAAGCACCCTAAGTTTTTGATTGGAGGGATGGCACAGGGTTTAAGAGGCATATACATGCTTCCAGGAGACTTGTGTTACGATTCCTCCCGCCGGTATTTACAAATTTATATCGTAGCAGCTAGTGTAAAACTTTATAATTAGCACTGCCCGGTTATGGTAAAGAATTTTTCGAAAAAAAGTACTCACAAGAGAGTTGCGATGAACATTAAGGCCTTGAAGGAATTACAGAAGGAATCGCGACGATATTAAGTCAATGATATCTTTAAAATTAAAAATGACTCCACGATTATCAATGTGTTACCTTTGCTGTTATAAAGTGAAATCCTCGTGTAGAGATATCTAGGTAAATGGGATAGCCTATTTAATATCTTAAGTATCGTTAACCTTAAATTAGTTATTGAAAATGTTAACGGTTGTACAATGTTTCGAATAACTGAGGTTCAACCCTTTATTATTGTGACTAATGGTAATGATACCAATGATGATAAAAAATTTGAAGTTAAGTAAACTAATCAATATAACCCTAACCCTTCCGTAATCGATAAGTCGATGAAATTTCGACGCTGCGACCAATTATAAAGGAGAGATAATATGAAGAATGAGTAATATACATTATGCCGGATTAATAATATTATTTTGGTTAGTAGGAAATAGAGGGATGAAAAATACTCAATTGTTAAACTCCGTGTATAGAAATTATCAAAACCACAGGTAAACCGTTTTGAAAATGGTAATAGGGTTGATATTCACGGATTCCATATTCTAGGAGTCGTACAATTTATGCCTAAACGCTATTTTAATCTACGAGGCCCATATACCACAATCTTTAAGTTAAGAATCGTATTTGAGGTTAAAGATAAAACCATGGAGAGGTCGCAGTAAAATTCACGTTCAATCGCTTAAAAACACGGGAGTAAAGGCAAAGACTGGATTTTTACACAATCGTCAACAATTTAAAAGATTAACTAACGATTAGAAGTCGTCTTAATAATATGTTTACTAGTTAAAAATAATAGTAAGTTCACACTTAACAGCTGTGACATTACTCAAGAATACAGGTAGTTAACAACTGTTTTATAAGGAATCGTTTGATTTAAAATATTATAAGAACTTAGTAATATATACCCATTGGAAACGGATATACAATACATTAAATTATTTTTACAGATTAGCCAAACCAGGCGTCCATCAATTCCTAACGTACGATTTGCACTTGAAATTAAAGCCTAGCATAAAATCTTTAATTGATGACCCGTTTTTACTAATTACATAGGATAAAAATTTCGGCTTGGTAGGTATATAGATTAACAATAAGCTTTTTGTTGGAACTACTAGCTTTGTGGAATCGAAACAATAAGCAATTAAGGAATTAAAGTTCTGGAATTGCAAGCTAGTCGAAACTTTGACAAAGGGTAAATATTAAGACTTCAACGGTTCGTTAATTAGCAAACATAATATTATCGATGTTGATATTTACCTTAACTTTTGTTAAAAGGGTTGAACTTTTAACTTAGTTACAATTAAAAAAAACTGATATAGTTAAAGCTTGAAAGTATTTATAGTAACGTGTTTGTAGTAATTTCATTCTAATTCTGTGTTAACTGGAAGTATTTTACGATTTTTTCATTAAAGTATAAGTTTAAAATCCAACGGACGAGGATTACGGTCGATTAAATAAGAGGTTTCATAAGAAAATAGAAATTCTTAGCCTGCGAGATCAATATAATTCCGATCAACTATTCAAAGACCAATTGACAATTTTCATGGGCGGCTCTTTTACAAATAATACGAACCTATCATTACAAATCGGATTTGTTATGAAGATCAGGAATAAAGATAAATTATAAAAATGAATAAATTTGACATTACTGGAAACCTGATTTATTCGTCCTCCGTTAAGTATGAAATAAATACGCGAAACTTATCATCTATGGAGGTTTATGGCATAATAACCGGCTTCGATATAAGTATAGCGATATAGGAAACCCTTAACATCGTTACTAGGTAGTTGATGATTTTATCTATCCCGGTCATATTTTACACCAACTTGAGAAGATTATTAGAATGTGTTTTGTAATTAGGATTAACTAGTAAGAACGCCTCATAATTAATGTAATAGTATTTTGCGAAGCTTATAAAGGCAGGGAAATCCGGGAGTTGAATAGATCGATAGCAAAGATAATCCGCATAATGTTGTAACAAAATCGGTATCAAATAATAATTTGGAATTTTTTTTGGATAGTAATTAGTTGATGATATATATTGAGGGTTACATTAAGAGGCCACCTAGTAAAGTTAAGTCACGTACTAACAAATAAAAAGTAAAGCAGGGGTATACTAGTAAACTAAAAGATTAGCAAATAATTGAAGCTATAGACTTAATTGATTGAATCGATTGAGGTTGAGTTTATTAATTAAGTGACACGGATAAGTTTAAGGTGCATACAATTTTATGGCGAAAAGATTTTATACGGGAGTTGATAAAGTCTGAATTCGGAATCGTGGGGCAAAAAAAGGAATTGAAGTTAATTTGGGTGCCGAATTAACAGGGTTATGGCTGGTTAACGAGGAGGCACTTCAGAAGTTACCGAAAATAAGTGATCAACTATATTAGGGTATACACAGAAAATAAAAAGCCGTCAGTATTGGAACAGTAGTAATTATAATACAATTAGTCAATTTTACCATCAAGTAAATTGACAGTACTAACTATAAGTTAAGTATATTGTTTTATGCGTTAAATGTTTTGAGTGTAAAGTTAAGTACAATATGTGCCCCATTCAGACTAGAGCGCGAGCCAAGAAATTGGCTATACAAAGTAGTATGTAGACCTACTAGCAGTCTGCTAAACCTAGAATAATACATGCACTACTTGACCACACAATACTACTATTACTTCTACTACGATTCGAATTAACAACATTGCAACATCTAAAGGCTTATTAGGCAAGACCTATGAACAGTATACATAATTTATAACTAATCTATAATAGATCATGTTACTAAAACACCGTATACGGTAGGTGGTAAATACCTATGAAAATAATCATATAATATGTTAAACTACTATACTAACGAGCTATAATAATTATGTATTATTTATAACCTACCTATTATACTTCAAACTCAAAATGAGCATAAAATCTTTAAATTGTAATTTATACCTATTCATTGCAGAAACGAATGAAAATTTCGGCAAAATAGATATACAAATGAGCGATATACTTTTCTTGAGAATTGATTGCCTTGTAAAATTAAAATACCATAAAATTAAGGACTCAAAGTTTTAGAATAAAAAGTTGATTATAAGTTTAACTGAAAACAAATACCTATACTTTCGGAAAACGTCAATTGATATATATATAGTGTTAACAATACAAATACCCAAAATCTTATTTTTCTCTAAAAGAGGTAAGAAACCAGTTGAATTAAAATTAATAAGGTTAAGATCACAAAGGCTTAATAGTAGTTTGAACAACTATATAGCGATTACATGGTAACTTTATGTTAACCTAAAATATTGTACCACTTTATAGTTGCGTTAGAAGCCCAAAACCCAGCTGATAAAAGAAATGAACACCTAAACAAACGAATGAAATACGAAATGAATAGTTTCATTCAAAATATCAATGAAATCCCTATCAAATTATCAAAAGCTTAATTGATTATTTTCACAAACAACTCCTTCATAAAGAATACTAACTTGTTGTTACAAATCTTATTCTTTATCTTAATCGTCAATGAAAATAGATCGTAAGATAATCAATTCACCATCATTGATAATCTTATAGACCAGATCTCTATTAAATGTAAAAAGGTTATATGAAACGTACTTACCTCCAAATTTTACAGCATAATTAGCGGTGTCACGAAAGGTATATTAATGTAGGAAATTTTCGATATAGTTACTATGGATATTACCATATATATCTATAGTTATTTAGCAGTCACACTGCATATTGTACCTTTTTAAAGTGTACAATAACATGATACTCTACAAGGTGCATTCCTGTAGAGTGCATGATAGCATGCTACTGCCTAGAAGTGGTATTGGCAGAGTGCACGGTAGAATACCACTGCTCGGGTGAGAGGTTATAAGCTCTAACTTACGGCATGCACTCTCTGAATGCCTTTTCTCCCTTCTGTCTTTTTACTATATAACTTCAATATAAATACCAATCTTGATGATGACTTTTCTAACGTACCTGGTACATTAGAGACCTTACCGACGGTTACCAAATAAATCAGGATTTCACTCATTCCCGTCTTCATTTATATTGATTTACAAAACCTAGTGAAAAACGTCTTTGAACTCGAAACAACCACTGAAAAAACTAGAATATTCGACGTAATAGCTCTTAGTATGGCTAATTGAAATATAGAAATTAGGGAGTTTTATTAAATTAATAGAAAGCATTATCCAGCTAAAATTTTAAAAATACCTATATCAAACAAACTCTATAAAGGTTTATGAGCAATAATAAATTAAGTATACGGATCGAAAGCTACGTAAACATGCCAACTTTCCAAGAGAAATCACGTAATAATAGATGTAACACAAGGCAAAGATACCTAAACAAATCGGAAGACTGTCAAATTATGAACAATATCGACTTAATTTATTGAAATGGTTAAATTTTATATGTATTGGAAGCTGAAAATACGTAATTAATGAAGTAATTGGTTTTGGGATTACATATAGTCAAAAATAAAATTGCTGTATGAATGGTAATAAGTAAATCATAGGAAAACAATTGCAATACCAAATGATTATTTTACTAAACGCTCTAACACAACAAAATAATAACTCATGAGTATTAGAATAGCGTTTAAGTGCAACATAATCAAAGTCGATTGCATTATCTATCAAATAGTTACAATGAACTACCCAATTTAATATGGAGCACAAGCCAATAATTACCTATACAAAGTAGTATATAAATGAGATAGTGGTTTGCTAAATATAAATGAAAGAATAATCTACCATTTAGATTTTATATTACTACTGTTACTTCGACTATACTTCGAATCAGCAACGTTACAATATATGGGAACCTATCAACATATTATATAATAAATATGAAATTTTGAAAGCTATATATGTATAATATAGTAAATTGTGTATGTTGTTGGCAGAGTTTTAGACGTTGCAACATTTTCGATTCTATTGGTCGAAGTAACAGTAGTATTACAGTGGTCAAGTGGTAGATGTATTGTTATAAGTTAGGCAGACCGCTAGCCGGCCTGCGCAGTAATTTGTATAGACAATTACTTAGTTCGTTCCCTAATATAAAGTAGGCGCATACTGTACTTAACTTACAGCCAATACAATGGACTCACACAAAATAATACACTCAACTTGTAGTTAGTATAGTCAACTTTACTATAAGTAAAGTTGATCTATTGCACTTCAAATACTATTATTCTAACACTAGCAGCTTTTTAATTTGTACACGTATGCTAGTATGGTTAACCAATCTTTTCCGGTAAGTATTAAACTGAGATCTTGTTAAATAGCCAAACCTCTATTAATTTTAATTAAATTTTACATCAGGGTGCTCTTATTCACATTTTAATTGACTCTAATTGCCGCTAATTACCCCATTGCTTCAAGGTTTAACTTTATCGACTTCTACAACAGGTTTTCCCCCCATAAACTTGTATAAACTTTTAATTTAGCCATACCAATTAATCAAATCACTATAGTTATTCTCCTTACAGTCTTTCAAATTGCCATTATTTTCATGAGCGCCGTTGAATAATTTAGCCTTGCCAGACAGCTTCTGAACATAGTCTTCAATGTATATAGTTAGTCTATTGCCGTTTATAAACTTTTTAGGGCCTTGTTCAGCGATATCTTCGTTATATCGTTAGTAAAATTGTTCTTTGTATTTATTAATTATAAATACTCGATTTTTCTGCCTTTATAGGCTTCGCAAAATGCTATTACATCGATTATCAGACTTTTTCATTAGTGGTTTCGAGATTTGAAAGGCATTCGAACAAACTCCTCGAGTTGATATAAATTACCATCGGGATAGAAGGAATCTTCAGCCTCCTGGTAATAATATTAAGAGTTTTCTATAGTATTATGCCTATATTAAAGCCTGATATTGTGCTATAAACCTTGAAAGCTAGTACGCCTCACTTAATCCTATTACATTTAATAAAAGTAAAATGAATGAGGTTACCGATAATACTAAACTGGTTCTCCCAACTATCTTTATTAACAAAAGTTATTAAAAAGCCGATCTATAAAAACAGGTCGGTATTATTTACAAAGGATCTATCCATTAAGATTATTAACTTGGCCTTCGACAAGTCGATTAAAACCATTTTAACTCTTCGGTACAGGTTTAGTATCTGTTACTTAATCCTTTTATTCAACTGGTTACAGTCTTTATTTATTAGGTTTTATACTTATGTCGTAATAAATAGGTCGTAAAATGCCTTCAGTTGATATATAGTAAAGATATAACTGCCAAGAAAACGTTGTTTCAGGTATTTTTAAGCGTTAGCTATATTATTTTTGCCGATTATAGTTAAGTTAACGGTTTAGTCCTTTTCATGAAAGCTGAGGCCGGTATTAACTCTAAGCGTACGGATTAACGATCCGTTAAAATCAAGTTGATTACCCTTCTCTAAAGTCGTAACCGGCTTATAGTTTCAAAACTTGAAGTTTTCAATTTCCTGCTATTTTAATACCATAAAGTTTGCCGTTCCAATTAAAAGGGTATCTTTAATTCATATACCTACTAGACCGAAATTCTTTTTTAAAAATTACTAACTAATACAGATCGTATGTTAAAGACATTATTTATAACCATAATTTGAAATGTAATTAATAGGTTAGGAATTAATGGATGCGTGTTTAGGCCAGTCTATATAATAGCTTTATATATCGTATTACCATTTCCAAAGGATAAAAAGCACGTGATTTCTATAGTAACTCCAATAATATAGTTCGTTATAGATTGGTTGTTAACTACGCATATATTTACATTATATTTCGGCTATTAAGTATAAATTTACCTTTAGTTTTCATTAGGAAATTTGTTTTTCAGGCGATCACTCAGGGTTGGTAAATTTTCTGAATTGTTACTGATTTCGTAATAATATACTCTTTACCTTTATTACCTTATCCTTAAGCGATTAGATATGAATTTTTGTACGGCTGTTTCGTGGTCTTATCTTTAATCTCGTGGATAATTTTCGACTTGAAAATCGTAAAATTTGGGGCTTAAAGATTAAAGTCGGCCTTCGGCACAAATTATTCGACTTTTCGGGTTAACAAGCTGTTAATTTCGACCCTATTTCTTTCTTTAAATGGTTTGCCGAAGGTTTTAATTATAATTTGTACTCGAAAATTTAATACTAAGTCTTTGTTATCCTTTTTTTCCCTGCTGTCCTAAGCAGTATTATAGATACGACCCGGTGTATTTTTTTCTTTTTTAATGTTCCTTTTTTTCGGGGGTTGTTCATGTAATTAGCGTTTCATTGACTTGTCCATTATAGGTGGAGAAGGTTCTTATTGGCTTGGTTGCTTAGGTTAAGGGTCTTTATCGTTGGTTACCTTAATATAAGACTTGAATTAGGTGGTTCGAAACGTTATAAGGCCGTTAGAAATTTTAACAACTATTTTAAGGTTAGTGATACTTAAGATTTTATATGAGCCCTTCTATTTGCTCGGATTCCGCTATACGAAGATTTTACTTTGTAATGGTAAAATAAGTACGTAGATAATCGTAAAGCTATTTTTAGTATTAAGGGCCTCATTAACCTCATGATGTACCGGTTTTTTCTATAGTTCCTTTAGTGCTTTACTGTAGGCTACAACTCGTTTCTGGGTATTTGCTAATGGCGGAGAATTACTCGTTAGTCTTGGGTATGCTTTAAAAACCAGCAATGTTAGTACTAAGTCGTTAAGGCCTACAATATTGTTCAAGTCTTTTACCGCCATTTAAAGTCGTGCCTCGGAATTCGTAAAGCTTGCAATCTCTAACGTAAAGATATTATACGTTCGGCGAATTATTACATATGCTCTTTTAACCTTTCTAATACTTTATTAAGCCTTTATAGGTACTTATCTGTACTAGATTTTGATTATCTTAGCTTTTTCCTAGGACTCCATCGTTACAAAATTGGTGTTAATATTGTGGTCGACGACATCAGGTAGACCTAACTACGTATTAATTTATAGTGTCCTTAATTTTTTGTACGTATCCTTTGTTAAAAGGGATTTAAGAAACTTAGCTTCGTAAAAAGTGGTTCCGAAATTACCAACCGAAATATTAGGTTGATTATTTGAGTGAAATATATTAATAAGAACCTTGTAATTAAAGTCCTTAACGTTTTTTAGTGCAAACTTGAATTTTAGGAGGGTTTAATTATATATTTAGTAGTGGTAGTAAAGCTTTTAAAACGCTTTTACGATAAATCATTCTCTATCTTTATGCTTTATGGACTTTAAAACTTTGTACAGCCTGTTAACTGCTGAGTAATTAGAACGCCGGTATAGTTAACATATTTTTAGCTCCGTTACGTTTAATATTATTACCTTCGGGTTTGAAAGATGAAACCCTAAGTACCCTTATTCAAAGGCAAGTAGAAACCTCTGGTCGTTTTAACCAGCTTATTAGTATTAACTTTAACGTTAACTTTAAGAGTTTTTATGTTCTTGAAATAAAGAAGAAAAGGGATAAAAAACTAAAATATGTAAAAGGTAATGAATTCCATAATAGTTTAAACTACTTTTATCCCTATTAACGATAAATATTCGCCTAGTTTAAAATGAACTTTGTTCTTATTAGTATCGTAACGGTTAATTTTATTAGCCAAAGTACTTTTCCTTTAGAATACCACGTATTATAAATAGCCTTCTATTAAATACCTTGCTTCCTCTATATTTATTATAATACCTTAAAATGTGTGATCTGTATAACGATCGTAAATATTAATGGTGTTTAAGGGGTTGAGGGCTTAATTAAGGCAAAGGTAAGGGTTTTTACCACCTAAACGGTATAAAAAGGCGTGGTTGAATGAATATTAGTCCGCGTTAGAAATTAAATATTTATATTAATTCATTTGCTTAAAAATATTATTACTGTTCATTAGCTCATTGCCCTTCAATGTTACGACTTAATTCAAATGGTTCTACTTTAGAGTAGTAGGGTATTAAATGTAATATATTAACCTTTTGTTATTTGGTTCGGCGAGTTGGTGACGAGTTAACTAACAGCTAAACTTACCACAGATTTAATATTTTTACCACTATTATGATGATAGTTTTTACGATTATCGGGTCCACTTAAATTTTAACCTTATTAATGCTAGAGTTGCTGTTACTCCTAGTCTAAAGTCGATGGACCAGACCTTAGATGTTAACGGCATCTATAACCATACTTATGATTGATGTAGTTAATTATTATAATGTTTTCTTTATTTACGTTATGAAAATTGCCGGCTTAGGGGTATATATCAAGCGAATTGAGTATAAGCGTTATTATAGTTGTAAGTGAGGAGCGTGATTAGTTAAAAAAAAGTCTTCGTATGTGGTATTTGAGTGTTATGGAGTGTATTTAAACTTGTTAACGCCTGTAACGACTGCTTATACGTACTCGCGAAGTATAGCTTCACTAGTATAGGCTTTCTCTATTACTTGTTAACATAATATTAACTTTTTAAGCATCTGGTTTAGTACATTTAGTAATATTTCTTTTTTTTCGTTGTTATCATAGTCTACCTTCTAGTAGCCCAGTTCGTATAGTATTAAACAAAATAGACATCGAATTTAAAAGGGCTTTTTATATTATCGTAAATTTTGCGGAAGGTAATCATTGGAGTTAGGAAGGTCAAGTAGTAATCGTTGATGTGCCTTATTAAAATTCCGGGAAATAATAAGTAAAAACTTAAAAGAAAAACTTCTCTTTACTTATAAATGTTCAAGAAGGGTATTACCTTTATATTAAGGAGGTTGTAAAGCTTTTCGTTATACCTTTTTACTCTTTTTTAGATTTCGGCAAAGTTTGTAAAGAGTTTATAATTAATATCAACTATTTTAATAGGTTTTGGAGATAGGTCGCGATAGTTGTCAGAGTTTTCATTTGTGTTTTGTTTTAGCAGTTTAAGTTTTATGGCTTTCGAAGCGTGGTATTAAGGGTAGTTACTCGTTACCTGACTTAAATAGTAAAGTCTTATGGTAGGACCTGTAATAAGCTTACGTATATAGCTCAACCTATTTTAAGAAGGTTTTTAAGGGATTTAACAATTGTAATTAAAAAGCTAGAGAGTAATAGAAACTTAGAGATTTTAAGGGATTTGACGATTTTACTTAATTAACTAGTGGAAAACGCTGATATTAATTCCTCTTACTCCGTTAGCAGCTGTTATTGTACATAGTCTGCCGCCGATAAGAGTGTACTCCGCGTTATTACGTAAATGTATTAGGCTACTAAGTAAGTTAACAAGTTTTTTATCATTGGTGTGTAAAAAGGCTTAATTTAGTTAAGGTAAAGGGAAGATCCCTCAAAACGCGTATAAGGGCGTTAAAAGTCTTCGATGCCTTTGTCTTTTTCTCGCGAGTCTTAAGGTTTAGAATTTCAAAAGGGATTTACGTATTAAGTTGGTTTAAAAAGGGTTCAGATAATCTTTATAAGGTCTTTTTTCAAATGTAAATGCCTCGGCGAATGACTTTTTCTTAACTTAGCCTTAATTGTACACTGGATTCTCTTTTATATATTAGGAGTTTAATAGTTAAAAAACTTACAGAAGTCTCAAAAGGTACGGGCGTTGCGATTATATTCTTTACCGAGATTCGCGTCAAAGATATACTAGCTAACATTATTGACTAGGTAAGCTTTGGTTGAAGTTTTATTAATATTCGTAATCCAAAGCTATTCGTCGTGGTAATCAATGAAGACTATTTCGAGGTTTTTTACTGCTTCTTTTTAAATGGGGTTGGCGATAACCTAAAAGTAAACACTTACGGTAGCCATCTTAATGCTCTGGTTTGTATAGGACGTATAGGGCGTTTAGGGCGAGGGATTTGATGATCTTAAGTGTAGGGACTAGGTGTTTTGGCGTAAAGTTGCATGGAAAATTGGCGACTTAGCGTTAGGTTGCGCGACGTGGCTTTCTTGGCGTGACTTGATAATTTGTGGTGTTTTTACTTAGCACAGAAATCTTAACGATTAAATTAACATAGAGGAAGTGAAAAGAGTAAAGTAAGGGTAAAAGTTTGGTATAAAGGGTAAGGTTAAAGGTCGTTTGTTGTTTTGTGTAAAGGTTGAAGGTTAAAAGTTATAAGCTATGAGACTTGGCTATTTTTGTAGTAGTAGCACCCGTAATAGTACTAATTTAATTGTTTACCAACTTACCTAACTTTAAGACTTTTAACAGTTAATTTCAACGTTTTTAAACAAGATCCATAAAAATTTCTTGGTGTTTTTGATAGTGATACCGTCGTTACCTCTAAGCTGCTGTAAAAACTAACACAACTTAGAAGTCTTTTTTACTTACTGCCATGAAAACCGATGCAGCAGTAGAGACTCTTCGCAAAAATCTTTCGTCCACCCTAACCATCGTTTGATGCATAGCGTAACTAGAAAGTAGCTTCTTCTTCTACTTGGCTTATCTATATTTAACCTAATAAGCACTGATTAGTGTTGGTAAAGCCGTAGATATTGCAACATGGTTGTTTCGATTGGTCGAAGTAATAGTAGTATTACATTAGTTAAGTTGTGAATGTATTATTCTAGGGGACAGACCGCTAGCCAGTCTGCACAATAATTTATATAGTCAATTGCTTAGCCCGTGCTCTAATCTGAAGTGTGCGCATACTGTACTTGACTAACAGCCAATATTGTAGGCCTATATTAAACAATATACTCAACTTGCAGTCAGTATAGTCAACTTCACTATAATAAAGTTGACCTACTACACTGCAAATACTATTATTCCAACATATGCATTATATAATTGTAAAGTAACGCCGTATAATTCTACCGATATAATAAACCTGTATTAAAAGTCTATTTATATAATTACTTCACTAGTAAAAACGATTCATAAATATACTTACAAATACGTTAAAATCTCAATATTTTACTGGAGCCTTATCGAAAAGTTTCTATCTCAATTGATTATTCTGTTATTAACCTCCTAAACCCATCAAGTAATTAACTTATTACTTTAGGTTCTAATTGTATTGGGATACAAAGTATTAATCCAATACGCGTCGAGTATAAACCTTCGCTGATGGGTTTGCTTACTCATCCGATGAGTCAGCAAGGTCGCCGTATAGACTATACACTACGTCGACTAGAATTCAGCATTTTCACCCCGGATGGACAATGGGAATACTAGTCTATACAGCCACGTCGCTGACTCATCGGGTGTGGAATATTACTAGAACCATGTCATGTCAAGGATATCTAGTCTTGTCAAACGAGCACATGTACCTGTGCAGTGTGCTTGACGTCGACGGCGTAACATCGGCACCTCGACAAAGATCCCTCCGGCAGTATTGCTATACCACTTATTACACAGTGCCCACTCAAGGACCTCCCAATCACCCAACACGCACAAACCTGCAAGGCACATACATCTAACAGCATACTTTCAGTAGCGAAGGAGTTGTGACGAACAGGCCACCTTCGTCACCTACATGGTTGGTGGCTGCCGGAGCATCACGCCCTCAAACTCAAACGACAAAGTAAAAGTCGTACGATTGTCCGCTCCTGGGATCAACAAATACGACCCACATAAAACCAACCAACCGGTGGCGCGCGCAGCGGTAGTCTATAAAGCAACCTTCGTGACTGATTGGCCTGTTCACTTCGCTGACGGGTTTGCTTGCAAAGCTGAATACTCAGCAAGGTCGCCGTATAGACTACGGACAAGCCCTGTTTTCGCCTCAGTCAGACCACTCCGACCGCCCGCGCTGCAAGGGGGTCCCCGCACCCCCACCCCGCTCTGATCACCTCTGACCCCCCCCGCCCCCCTCCAATGCTTCCGCCGCGGCGTTACTTTCCTGAAGTCCGCTCCGGGGCGGTGGCTCCCTGGGGTGACCTGGCGCGCAGGGGCCAAGCACCGGTGCCTGTGTCGACATGGCGCGGTTCAAGTCTGCCCTCTCTACCTGACAGAATGTCAGATGCCGACGATGCGTGGATGGGGCCGCAACAACATGGCGGGTAGCGAGCAGCAGATCAACAAGTCTCTCGTAAACGGGCAAAAAAATAGGGGAGTTGAACTTTCCGGTGATGGTTGGCGTCGTCATGGCCAAGATGGGGGCGCCAATCCCAGCCCTCGTATACTGACTGCAACTCCTTTCGACCTTACCACCGAACTTTTACCGGATGTAGGAAACAGTCGTGCAACCCCCTTTGACACACGTATAGGAACTTGGCAAGACCTAACACGCAATGCACTACTTCACCTCTGATATGCAATAGCTATAGTGGCTGGGCAAGCAAATATATAATTAGTATACGGGCTAATATAAGCTTTAAAATAACATTCAAACACGATTTTGAAATAATTATTTTGGTTTAAAATTCCGCTGCTGAACCTATTTACCAGTAATTTTAAAAATTGTTAACATATTTACTTCAGGTAATATTCATGATGATAAAAAAATTATAATGAAAACTTATAACCTAATACTACATCTTATTACAAACGCTAGTTAATCAAAACCAAACTTATACAATAGTCAACTAATGAATGTTTTACAAACCCTGTAAACTAGGAAAGTTATGTTTCAAATAAAATAGCACCGAAATATCTTATAATTATAAACCAATTACTAGGAACTAATAATATGTATAAATAATAACAATAACAACTTTTTCGAACATATTAAATCAATCAAAGAACCTATATTATAATTGATATTTAATATCGGTATTTATTATGTTGAAATAACAGATATTACCATCTTTAATAACAATGAATCCTTTCCCTTTAAACTTCGAATTTAATAGTTTCTTCGTTTTACTATCACCGGATAATACCCACGATATGGCTAGTATAGTATAATCTTCGCTAATATAAAGTTACATATACCGGCGGAAAGCCTCCCAATCTGAATATCATCACCTTAAACAACCAATACTCTATTCAATTCCCTGCTTGAGTTATACTTTTGAACTAATTAAATAAACCACAAAATTATTTACAATACAAATATATACATTAAAGATATATTCTCTGTACATGTAGCGAATTTCCGAATAATGCGTTATATATAATTATTAAATACCGATAAAACCTTATATTAACCATATATATCTTTACATTATAGTATAAATAAATCTAAACAACTAATGTGAATTGCATTTATATAAGTTTTGTCTATATTATAGTATAAAAATAGATAACGCAGCAGTAGGTGTATGAAATAAGTTTTCAACCTATTATAATAGTAATAGAATGAAATATAGCCTCTGCTTATAAAACAAATGATTAGGTAAACAACTTGAGCAGAAAACCTAACCATAAATCAACCTTTCAAATAAAGCCTTAAAATACCTTATAATCTAGAGACTTGTAATATTGTGCTGGCGTAAAAATAATCATCTTATCCGGACCACACTATAAGACTGTTGCAATCCCAGTTTAACGCCTATTGGTATCGAAAATTAGATAACGGGTTTGAAAAAGTAGAAGGACCTCTAAAATATTTATACCTTCGTTAACAGCATATAGGGATGAGAAAGAAATACTTTACAACTCATGCGGTGAGTCACATTTTTACTACGGACCAAAAACACAAAAAATATAAAGAAACATAAAATAAGATATACTACTAATCTGATGGTATATAGGGAAAAGTTTTCTATAAACAGTGAAATATATAAAGTAATTTCGAAGAGGAAAACTCCGATGAGAGGAGAAGGCAACAATAAAGATGATGAAGGCGTGAAAATAAATTAATTAATAGAGATGTTATATGTAAGCGTTTATATCAAAAGGTCTCAAGACTTTGAAACGCAAAAGGAACCAGGTTTGATACAAGTTTGGAGAGCTATATTGGTACAAGTAGCGAGGGACAGAATCGTGGTTTATAAGGGATGTTCTTAAGATGCACCGCTGCGCGGGTGGTATGCCGGGCTGACGACGATCTTTATAGCCAAAAAGTGGTCGCTGGAAAAGATTCAAGTAGTGGTAAAGCTGATTGATGATGTTGTAGTAGAATGTGGTGCATATAAAGTAATGGTATTAAGAACGACTGAACTTGAATTTTTTTCTTAAAAGTGGGTACTGTTAGGGTTTACAGTAAAGGCCCCTTACCATCTTTAACAGGGTGATCCGTGCACCCATACCGAGAAATTTGATACAAGGTTGAAGATATATTTTAATAATTATAACGAAAACTCCAACTCGCGTCAATGTAAATTGAAAATACAATTCAAGATTGCTGACACCACTAGTAACAATGAAATTAACAAAAAAAAAAAAAAAATCTAATGAAGGAAACGGTAAAATATATGAATATTTTAAAAGGGTGGTTGAATTCATCATAGTACAAAAATATTGATGGGGAATAAGTAATAGTTGTATATATTGAAAGAACTTTCGATGAGTTTTAAAAGGAGTATATGATTTGAGATTCACAATCCAAAAATTAATTTAGAACACCACTATATAATTATTGTATAAGGATTTTAAATTGTGAAACATCATCTTTCGAAAATTGAACACGGTTGAATGATAATATTATGATTGGAACAATAATTACAACGATATACAAATGAAGTAATATTATATATAACATAAATTATAATTGAATGAAACTATTTTTTTCTTCAATAATAAATAACTCATAACATTATTGAATAGCTTGAATTTTTCAATTAGAAAGAATTTTAAATGAAGGCTGAATTATAAGTTTAACATATAACCAATTTGTTGGAACAGTAGTTTATTGCAGTATAGTTAGTCAAATGTATTATTATATAAGTTAAATGTACTAACTGCAAGTTTAGTATATTGTTTTATAGGTTGACTATATTGAGTTTAAAGTCAATTACAGTATAAACCCACTTCAGACTTGGGCAAGAGCTAAGCAATTGACTGTATAAATTAGTATGCAAACCGGTTAATGTCCTGCCAAACCTAAAACAATACATCTACCACTTAACCATACAATACTACTGTTGCTTCGATCACAATTAGAATCGATAGTGTTAGAATATCTAACGGTCTATTATAGGCAAAACATATCAATACCAATCAGTTCTTGTTAGATTAAACACGAATTGGCTTGGTAGAAGAAAAGGCTGCTTTCCGTGTAAAATACTAATATAGAGGACTTTTTTTACGAAGTGAATCTACTACTACGTCAGTCCACAACGGCAGTAATTAAAGGAGCATCAGTCCACAACGGCGGTCCGAAGATAACGGTAGTATCGCTATTAAAAAACACTAAGAAATTATCATTAAATTAGTTTAGAAAGCGTTAAAATTAACCGCCTAAAAATCTCAAAGATTGTTAATTTACAAAAATAGACAAATAGCTAAGTCAATACTATTACTAGTACTACTATTACAAATTTCAAACCGCAAAAACGATCAAGTTCTATGATCGTTGACTACAAATAATGACAACAAACAACCTTTGACTCTACTTCTTACACCAATCTTTTTCCTTCATTTACGTCATGAAATCGTCAATTGAATACGTCAACAAATACATTAAGATTGCTACTGCAAGCAAACATACCAAAGAAGCTAAGTCTCGTAAAAAAAACCATATTACTCGCCCCTATACTAAATCAACAAATCCTCACACTTTAAAATCACTAAATACTCAAGCTCTAAAATCGCCAAATCCTTATATATTCAAACAAAGAAGTTCAAATAGCATGCAATCAAAAACAGATAAGGACAATTAAGGCTTTTGAGCCAGTCTTTATTAAATATTACAATAAAGATTTTGAAGGATTTCTTTTGGTAAAAACTTAGTTAAAGAGTATTTAACCAACTTCGTTAGCTATTATATCCTCGATTAAAACGGCAGCAAAAAGTTTTACCATAATATTTGTACTTATCAAAACTTTCGTGGATTTTGGAACGATTAGTTTGTTAATACGTAAAAGGCGATCTAAAAATATCTAAATTTAAATTGAAGATAAAGGTTTACCGCTGAGGGATTCATATCCTGGACAAAACATTGGTTTATTGAGAAAATATATTTTGCGAATTAGCACCATTTATGGATTTTCTGTAAAACCATCGAATTTAAAATCTTTAATTTTAAGATTCACGGGGAAAAGGTAAAGGTTTTAACGACTATTAGCGCCGTTATATACATTCTAAAGAGTCATCGCTCCCTAATCCCTTATTACATCAAACCTTCAACCGCATGAGCACTAATATTTTCCACACTAACGAAAAAAAACCTATTAATTTACTCGATAATCCAATATACCACCGCGATAACGCGAAGTACGCGTTTATCAAAGGTGAAGTACGTGAAGCAGCGGCCACCAATGCATCGAAAGGAATTAATTTTAGAGTCATTCAACATTTAATTAAACAAAATCATGAAATATTTCAAAATTTCTCTCACGATTGTTGAATCCGATAAACCGGTTGAGGTTTCCCTGAAAATCGTCAAAGCGTTTAAAGCGATGTTTCCCACAAAATATATGCCTACATACGTAAATATATCATAGGTTTTACTAACAAGCTTTATCTTTTGGGCTAAGCGACTAGTAACTACCCCCATTATCGCGACTTTAAAGCGTTTAAAAATAGTATCGGCGATTTAATCAATTATCATAACTTTTTCCTTAGATCAGTACAGATAGTTAATATTAATTGAAAGCTCTTTATAAACTTTGCTAAGATTTGAAATAATATGAAAGAGTATGATAGTATACTTTTTAATGTGTTCAATATAAAGATAATGTTATTTTTCAATATTTGCAAGTAAATGAAAGTTTAACCTCTAAGTTTCGAATTTTGTTCAAGGAATCTTTACGGGTAACGCCAATATATATTACGTAACGTTTTTTATTAAGGTAAAAACTCTCCCTAAAATTAATAATAGTAGGAAAAGCTACTTTGAATACAACGTTCACCTTACGCAATACTTTAGGAATTAGATCATAATAACATGGACTACGATGATAATTAAAAATGAAAAAGGGTAAAAATTAATGGATATACTTCACCAAATACATAATAAGCTGATTTTATATTAACAGGTAATAAAAAATTCATACATTACAAAGGTTACACTTCGTGAGCAGGTATATGCAGCTATTATAAGCGTTAACGAGTTTGAATACGCGTTACAATACCCAGATATCACTGGCGAAGGTTTTTTAAAACCAGTTACGTTTTGCGCTTGCTAGTGTAATAATATATACGTCAAACACAGTTAGTATTTACTGCTAAGCTAATAACTTCTACGATTGAGATAATAAAAACCTTTCAATTATATATTATATCGATTTCAAATAAGATAGACTCTAGCCTTCAAAATCTGGTCTATAGCTTTTTAATTGTAAAATATTTTGGTGATAACAACCGTGTAATTTGAGCGGACCTCCTAATAGTAAGAACTATCATCGAGATGGTGGTTAAAAATTGAATTTATAATAAATCATGTTATTGGTCAACTCGCCACCCTTCGTTTGAACGTCATAAGTAATAGGTAATATATAACATCTAATACCCTATGAACTCCAGGCACAACTACCTGAATTAAATTTTAAGTTGTTTGGACGAAGAGGCCAATAATAACAATGATATATGAGAACTACTTACGTGGTATAAAATTATTATATTTGGAAAGTTTTACTAATTAGTCGACTACGACTTCCTATACCGTTTAATTAGCGAAAACCCCTGAATTTTTCATAAAGATTAAGAATTTAATTCTTTACATATATTTAATATTCGTGATCTTTACGAAGATAATACCATCCAAAGTATTATATCAGACATAAGGGCAATAACTCACTTAACAAAAGGTTATTCATCGTATCTAGCATTGCAACAGAAAGGTACTACTACCATTAAGATTAATCTTCAAAATGCCGGCAAATCTAAAGTCAGCTTTGGCATTAACAAACAATTATAGTTACTGAGATCTAAGACTGTACAAATAGTTGTTGGATCGATTACGTTTCACATCGTTATGTCTCCTACCCTATTCCTCTTCTACTAAACCGATATGAAAATCTTTGGTGTTAACGTCGACGTTAACGCTAACGAACTGAATAAAAACGGCCGGAGGTTCCCTTTCGCCTCCAAATAGGGACATCTTTGGTTCTATTTTCAAGGGCTAAAGGCAATGATATTTAACCAGATAAAATTAAAGGAACTTTCATTACGCCTATGCTTTAATCACTCAACTGTCTATATGTTATATAAAGTCTCCAAGTTTATAAGGTATTTAAATATGGAGCACGTTATTTTAGAGACTATTAAAAGCTTTTTCACTACTATTATACATACGCTCAACCCTCTCTAAAGTTTAAGTTTACGATAAAAACGATAAAACATTTAATTATAATATCTTCGTTAACATGCTTATTTTTTACGTCATAGATTGGGTAATATTTTACAATATAAAATTCTTTGAATTATTTTCTTCAGAAAATACTTGGAAAACGTTTAGGATATTATATATTAATAAGAAGTTGGGTCTATAACATGTCGTAATATACGTTATTAATAACAATTTAACTATGGAAGAGTTTTAAGCCAATGTTAGGATAATGGGGATTGAATACAAATAGATACTTGTTAAGGCTTAATGAAATATTAGGAAGGCTAAGTATAAATACAAATTACTTTGAAGACCGGCTAGCGGTCTGCTAAACCTAGAATAATACATTCACCACTTGACCACGTAATACTACTGTTACTTCAACCAATCGAATCTATAATGTTGCAACGTCTCAAAACCTATTATAGGCAAGACTTACCAATACTGATCAGTACTTATTATATTAATCACAGATAAGCTAAGTAGAAGAAAATACTACTTTCCGGTTACGCTCTATGTTAACAACGGCGGCTAGTATAGAGGGGAGATTCTTGCGAAGAGTTTTTACTAGTGTGTTAGTCTTTACGGCAGTAATTAAAGAATATCATTAGGCTGCGCCAATCTTTAGGAAATTTTAGAGGTAGCAATGGTATCGTTATTAAAAACACTATAAATCTTTACGGATCCTTTTTAAAAAGCGTTGAGATTGACTTTTAAAAGTGTTAAACAATAAGTTAGTAAACGGCTAAGTTAGTAATACTATGGATATTACTAATACAAAAACGACTAAGTCTCACAACTTACAACTTTCAACCTTCGACCTTTACTAATAACAATAAACTACCTTTGACTTTATTCTTTACACTAAATATTTACCGCTACTTTACTTTTTTCTCTTTTTCTACGCTAATTTAATCATTAATATCTCTATTTTAAACGAAACTATCGAGAATAACCAAGTCGTATTAAAAAGCCACGTTGCGAGACTTCATATTAAATTACCAAGTCCCTCGCCTGCTAAGCTCTTAGTTAGTAAAAACGTTAATATGGTACCTTTTTATGAAGTACAGAAATGAATTGAAGCCCTCGGATTCCTATTTTCAAAGTAATACAATGTAAACCTTTAGGGGAAGATGTTGATGAAGATTCAATCGAAAGGTATTTGGTCAACTTCGTTAGCCACTTTATCTTTGATTAAAATGGCGGCAAAGAACTTGATCGCAGCTACCGTGCCTTTCGTAAATACTGTAAGTTATTCAACAACTGGACCATTAATATGTGAAAGAAGATTTAAAAGATTGTCAAGTTCAAATTGAAGGTGGAACTTGAACAGCGAGGGGTATAAGTAACATAAAAAATATTCAAAAGGCTATTAGAGACGTTTTTCGAGTTGACCTAATTCAAAGATGCCTTTAAAACCCACATCGTGAAGGAAAGTATATTAAAGATCCTCAATACCCTTACGTGCATTAAGGGAACCTCTTTTTTACTCTTAGCTAAGTTAAGCCTCTTTATTTATTAATGATAAAAGACTCGTTAACTTGTTCTAAAGTCTAATATCTTTACGTGGTATCTCGTAGTATGACTTTTAAAGGCAATAGAGTATAGAAAGCAACAGCTGCTAATGCGGTAAGAGGAATTGACGTCATAACCCTTCACCGGTTAGTTAAATAATACCGTTACGTTCTTTAAAAGCCTTTTTACGGCGAAGTTTTTATTTCCCCTTAACCCTTTACTTTTAATCGCTAGGTTCTTGAAGAAGCTTCTTATGGTAATTATGTTTATGTACGCGAGCCCACCATAGATTTTACTACAGGACTTTATCCCTTGGGTTAAGCGATTGGCAATTACACTTAATACCACGACTCGAAGGATTTAAGGCTTGAATTACTAGGAAACAATAATAAAAATTGAGATGATTATTGCGACCTTCCTTTAAAATCTGTTGAAATGGTTAATATTAACTATAAGTTGTTTCATAGATTTCGCCAAGATTTGAAATAACATGACGAAAAATAATGGGAAGTTTAATAACCTTTTTGATACGAAAATAATGACTTTCTTAAATATTTGTAAATAAATAGAGGTTCTTTTTTGGTTTTTACTTTTTATTTTCGTAAATATTTATTGGGTACGCTAAATACTATTATCTAAACTTCTTACTACGAATAATAACGTTTCGCTAAATTTACAATGTCATAAGGAGTTATATGAAGTATAATATTCACTTCATGTAATACAATACATATTAAGCTATTATGAAGTGAACCGCAATAATGAAAAAGAAAAAAACGAGGAGAAAACACTGATAGATATACTAAATTAAATGTTTAATAATTTTATATTATACTGGTAAATAATTAGAATGGCCTACTCTAACAAAGTTATGCTTTGTAAATAGGTAAGGGTAGCTGTTACAGGCTTTAACGAATTTGAATACGCTTTATAGTGCCTAAATACCATTTACGAAAACTTTTTTATCTAGCTACATTCCTTACTTATAACTGTGATAACGCGTATACTAAACTCGTTTAGTATGTATCCTTAAGCGGATAATTTTCGTAAACTGATTGAAAAAGACCGCTTATTAGTATATTATATTGATTGTAAGTATGGCTATAGAAGTCTTTAGCGTTTAAAATCTGATTGAATGGTTTTGGATTAAAATCTATTACAATATTGATGTTAACGAGAGTAGGATTGAAGATAATTTACTAATTATAAAAACTATAGACGTAATAGTGGTAAGAAATATTAGATTTATCGTAATTTGGGCTTTTAGTTTACTTGCAAACCTTTTGCCGAACCTAATAATAAATAGGTGATATATCACATCGAATACCTTATTATCTCTATGCAAAACTACTTGAAATATATTACAAACTTCGAGGGAAAAAATTGTCGATAACGACAATGCCATTAAATAAATTAAGCAACATAAAGATACTGCCTTTCTCACGGCCTAATAATTAGCCGATCGCGCCTTCGTGTACCATTTAAGTACCTTAAAAATATTTTTTCTAGAACCAAGTCCCTTACCCTTTATATATCTTTAATTTTCGCGATTGTTACGTGAATTATAAGTTTTAAGGTATTATGCTAGATATGGGAACAATAAGGTATTTAATAGGAGGCTATTTGTAGTATGTGGTATTGCAGAGTGAAAATATTACTATTACCGAGATTAATTGTTGAAATGATGGTAAGGCGAAAGTCAGTTTCGGCTTAGGCGAGTTATCATCTTCACTAAGGATAACAGTGATTTGGACTGTTATTAACTCTATTACGTTCCACATCCTCAAGTCTCATAGATCTTTCTTTTTATATTTTATGGATATAAAAACCCTTAACGTTAACGTTGATGTTAATGCCGACGATCTGGTTAAAAACGGCTAAAGATTTTCCCTCGCCTTTAAGTAAGGATGTTATGGTTCGACTTACAATAGTAAGCCAAGTAAGTACTAAATGGGGTTTATTATTGAAGCACAGCAGAAGACAAGAAGAGGCTACCATGGCTCATCGTGCAGGACCTATGGGCATGGCCAGTGCCCAGCCTGTCACGTGCCCTCACACGTGCCGTGCACGGACCGCGCTCAGATCGCACCCGGACCACGCCTGAATCGGGTACTGCATATCTCGTTACGTGTACAGTCACGTAACCTATAGATTCAATGACAAATTACCTTATTTTATAATAACGTGTACTTATAGTTTTATTTTGAAAGCTTCAAGATAACGATATTAAATCCTATAAAGTCAGAAATACATTAATTACACCAGCGCTTTGACTACACAGCCGTTAATTGGTTATATAAAGTCTTGAAGCATATATATCATAAAGATATAAATTACTTTGTTTTATAGGTTATCGAAAAGATTTATCATTATGGCCAAACATAAGCCTGAGCTTTTCGAAAATTTCAGTTTACTTTAAAATATGATAAGAACTTTAATTTCGAGGCTTTTATTAATGTGTTTTACCTGGATAATAAGCCTGTTTTTTACGTTATCAATTTCGAAACCTTTTTTTACGAATTTAAGTTTTCAAAGTCCATATTAACAAAAGATACGTGGGAAACATTAAGGATATTGTAGATTGACACTTATTTGAGCCTACTTGACATTATTTTTTACGATGTTAGTTTTAACTTTGCGGTGGTGGAGTTCCAAATCAACGCTAAACTAATGGTAATTAAGTGTAAATAGGTATATGTGAAGGACTATTGAATTATTGGAAAGGTCGAAAAGGTATATGCATTACTTTGTCAAGCGTCCGATATTTTTACTTTAGAATTTCAAGTTTTACGAAGTAAGTGGCACGTTTTTAAATGGTAGTAAAAGGTTTGAACGATATTTTGGACCTTAATAACTTATTGTTAACGTTGTTGATCTTTAGAGCGTACAAATGTTTAACGAGTAAATATACATTATTAATAAGTATAGAAAAAAAAAATGTAGCTTACGATAAAAAATTAAAGGAATTACAAAAGAAATTAGTATAGAATTAAGTTAATGACATACCTAATTCTAGGAACGACTTTACGATAATCAACTTATTTACTTTTTCGTTATGAAGTAAAATCCTCATGTATCAAAAGTTAAGTAAATAGAATTATTTATATAAGACTTTAAATATCATTAAAATTAAAATGATTGATAAATTTATTAACGGTTTCAAGATATTTCGTACCACTTGGACTAAAGCTTATATTAGATGAATTAATAATTTAAGATATTTACGTTAAGAGACTGTATTAATACGACCCTTTTTTAATTTTTAACGATATGCTGATGAAACGTTGTCGGTGAATATAACCATCGAATAAAAGGAAATCTAAAAAGAAGGAACACATACCAAATCGTATTAATAATATTGTTTGAGTAAATAGGAAAAAGAAGAACGACAAAAAACTGTTATTGAAGCTTCAGGTATAATATATGATTAAAACTTTTGTAAGTACTTTTGAGGAAAGTGATAGGGTCGTAATTAACAGTCACATAATTCGAGGATTTGTATAATTAGTATTTAAGACCGACTTTAACATTTAAAATTAGAATATTACGATTTTTAAGTCGAGGATAATATACGAGATTAAGTGTAAACCTATGGGGCGGCCGTACAAAAATTTATGATTAATCGCCTAAAAATATAGATACAAAGGTGAAAATTAAATCTTAACGTAATTGCGAACGATTTAGAAAATTAATAAGCGTTTAGCAGTTGTTTTAGAAACGAGTTTGTTAGTTAAAATTAAAGGTAACTTTATTCTTGATAAACTAAATATAACATAAACGTATAGGTTGTTAACAATCTATTTATAGCGGATCGTTTTTCTGGAGTTGCTATAGGAATTGTGTATTATTTAATTTTCAGGAATGATCATACAGTGTATTAAACCATTGTACAGACTAGTCGAACCAAGTGTTTATTAGTTTTATCTTATTAATCGTATTTTAAGTTATGATTATATATAAAGTTTTCAATATACGATCTGTATTTACTGGTAACGTAAAAACAGATTTCTGTTTGGTAGGTATATAAATTAACAATACCCTCTTCGTTTGAATTACTGGCTTTGTGGTATCAGAATAGTAGGTGATTGAGAACTTTAAGTTTTGGAATTGTTAGTCGGTTACGATTTTGACAAAGGGTAACTAATTTGACTTTAACATATCGTTAATCCGTATCTTTGGTGTTGATGTTAGCCTTAGTTTTCGCTAGAAGAGTTAAGGCGTTGATTTAGCTATAATCAACAAAACTAACGTGGTTAATACATAACAATATTTGTAACAACGCGCACATGGTAGCTACATAGATACTTTATTCTAACTGGAAGTTTTTTAAGACCTGTCCATCGTAATATAAGTATAAAACTTGAAAAATAAAGACTTTAACCGGCTAAATAAAAGGCTTCAATAACAGATGCGGAATTTGGAGCAAAGGATTAATATGGTTCCGATTGACCTATCGAAAGCTAAATTGATGAGTTTTACGGACGTTTCATATATAAATAACACCGACTTGTCTTTACAGATCAGATTCCTGATGACCCTTGTTAATAAAGACAGGCGGGAAGATCAGTTTAACATTATCGGTAACCTGATTCACTGAACCTCCATCAAATGTAAGAGGTTTAAACGAAATGTGCTGGCTTTAGAGGTTGATGGCATAATGACTGGCTTTGATTCTATTCGAATGCCTTTCAAAGCTAAGAATTACAAATGAAAAACGCTTGATGATCGACGTGATAGCACTTCATAAAGCTTACGAAGCAAAGGAAATTAAGGAGTTCCGATAAATCTATGGGAAGGATAATTTTACTGACGCTATAACGAAGGTATAATCGAATAAAACCTTTAAAATATTTGTGAATAATAAAAGATTGACTATACATATCGAGAGTTACATTGATGAGTCATCTGGTAAGGCTAGGTTTTATGTTAGGGGACGAGAATATGTTGCCAAATTAGAAGATTGTGAGGGGAATGACAATGGCAACTTCTTGGAGTGGTATAGTTGAATTAAGTATATTAGTGGGTTAATTAACCTATATAGGTTAAGTAAGATTGAAAGATGTCTTAATTTATGTTGGTTACGATGGTTAATGGTAGTAATGGTAGTGTTGGCAGTATTGGAAGAGTATTAGGGGTAGTAGTAGCTTAGTTAACCTACGTGGATCAACTAAAGTTGCTGACGACTTAACCTACTTTGGTTAAAAAAACTAATATCGGCGGTAGGTAGTACGTATAAATTCGTGGCGAAAAACTTGTATACGGGAATTGATGAAAATAGAACTCGGAGCTATAGGGTAATTAAAGGTAATTGGACTTAATTTGAGTGTAGAAGTTAATTGAAATTGATGGGGGTTTAGCTAGATGAAGAGAACATAATCTAGTGGTAACCAGAAAAAGTTTGGTCAACCATACTAGCGTATGCGTACAAAACCAAAAAGCTGCCAGTATTAGAATAGTAGTAATTGCAGTGTAGTAATTCGACTTTATTTATAGGAAAGTTGACTATACTAATTGAAAGTTGAGTGTATTGTCTTATATGAGCCTACTGTATTGGCTGTAAGTCAAGTACAGTATGCGCCTACTTTATACTAGAGCATGGACTAAGCAATTGGCTATACAAATTACTGCGTAAACCGGCTAGCATTCTGCCAAACATAGAAAAATTCATCCATTACTTTACCACGCAATACTATTGTTACTTTGACCAATCGAATCAACAATTTTGTAGCGTCTAAAGGCCTATTATAGGCAAAGCCTACCAACAATGAATAATATTATAGATATTAATCGCTTGGTGCCAACGTTATTAGATTATAAAGTATATCCTTGGCGAACAAATTAATATGCGCCATATTTAAGTAACAAAACAAGGCTGTGGCATATGGTAAGACTTCAAAGAAATTGTGGAGGAATTTTTCTAGGCGTCAAATCAATAATTCCTTTAATACCAAAAACAGTTTCACAACGATTGACGTACTAAATTTGCCATTACAAATCGAAGTCCTCGTATGGCAAGAGCTAGGAAAATTAGATAGCCCATTCAAAATCTTAAGTATCGTCAATCAAAAGGAAATTGGTAAAACTGTGAACGATCCTATAACTTTGTACACAATTTATGTCGAGTCCTATATTAGGGCAAATGACAATAATAATGATAATGAATATCCTTAATCTAAAAAAATGATCCAACACCATTCCCTCTACTCTAAGATAAACAAACGAATGAAAAGACGAGAACGCAATCGATCGTTAAAAAAAGAATACTAAAGTTAAAAAATACACTCCGGAGTACCATTATAATACAACTTAGGTCAGAGGAAATGAAAAAGATTATCAAAACATAGCAGTAAAGCTCCACGTAAAAAAAAATCATTAAAACATTCGATAAACTCGTGAAAAAAAGTGATAAGCTTAAAATTAATAGACTACTCACTGGAAAAGTCGTACAATTTAGGACTAAACGTGACTTTAACCTCCAGAACCCAAACATTACAATCTTTAAGTCAAGGATTGTTCACTAAGTTAAAAGTAAAACCACGGGAATCCCGTATAAAAAGTCACGCCTAATCGTTAAACAATACAGTAATTAAGGCAAAAACTAAATCATGACGCAATTGCGAACGATTTCAAAAATTAGTCAAGTTTTATTAATCATATTGGCAAAAGATTCACAAGAAAAACGAATACATTATTTACCTTTCATAACCATAATATTACTTAAGTGTACATACACGCAATGACTAATCTATTAGAAATCATTATATTGAAATTATTGTAAAGACTCATTGTTGGTAGGCCTTAGATATTGCAACGTTGTCGATTCTATTGATCGAAGTAACAGTAATATTGTAGTAGTCAGATGGTGGATATATTGTTCTAAGTTTGGTAGACCGCTAGCCGGTCTACACAGTAATCTGTATGGTTAATTGCTTGGCCCATGCTCTAGAATGAAGTGCAGCGTACTGTACTCTACTTACACCTAATGCGGCAAGTCTCCACAAAGTAATACACCTATAATACGATCAACTTTACTATAAGTAAAGCTAACCTATTGGACTGCATATAATACTATTCTAATACTGGCAGCTTTTTAGTTTGTACGCGCACGTTAGTATGGCTGACTAATCTTTTCCGGATAGCGATAAACAGCGGCCTCATACCCCTTGTTAATTCCGATTGATTTCCATACTGCATTATACCTCCTTTGTATGTAAATTGACCCCATTTAACCTTCATTCCACCGTTGTCCCGAGGTTCAAACTTATCCACTTTTACAAAAAGTTCTTTCACCACAAACTTTTGCAACTTCAACTGTACTACTTAAATAGGTCGCCATCATCAATCCCCTAGTAGTCTTCCAATTTGCCAGTATTGTCACGTAATCTGAGCTTTTCGAGCGGTTTATTCACGTAGCCTTTAATACATATAGTTAACTTATTGCTATCTACAAACCTTTCCAAGGCTTTGTTTGACGTGCATTCATTATGGCATTTGTAGGATTATCTTTGCTATCGATTTATCGAAACTATTTAATCTCCCTTTCTTCGTAGTCTTCGCGGAATACCATCACATCGATGATCAGGCGCTTTTTACTGGTGATTCTGAGCTTCAAAAGGCATTCGAAAAGGCTTCTCGAGTCGGTATAGATTACCACCGGGATAAAGGAAATTTTCAGCTGCCTAATAATAAGGTTAAGGGTTTCCTATAACGGCATTCTTACGTTAAAGACCGTTATTATACTGTAGACCTTTGAAGCTAACACGCTTTGTATAATCCTTTTGCATATGACGGAGGTTTAGTAAATTAGATTTCCAACAATATTAAATTTGTCTTCCCGCCTATTTTCGTTGACGAGGGTTATGAGAAAGCCGATTTATAAAGAAAAGTTGGTGCAGAAGTTGGTGCTATTTATAAAAGACTTGTTCGTAAAGATTATTAGTTTAGCTTTCAAAAGGTCGATTAGCACTATATTAATCCTACGGTCCGGGTTTCGTATTTATTACTTTAACCTTTTATTTAGTCGATTTGAAGTCTTTATCTATTGGTATTTATACTTTTACCGTGATAAATAGGCCTTATAAAGCTTCTAGTTAATATAAGATAGTAATATAGTTATCACATATACGTTATTCTAAGTACTGTTAAGTCCTAGCCTTATTAGTTTTGTTGATTATGATAAGAATAACGCTCTAGATCTTTTTTACGAACGCTTAAGCCGGTATTAATATTAAATGTACAGATTAACGATTTATTAAAGTTAAGTTAATTGTTTTCTGTTAACGTCGTTATCGGTTTATAATTACAAAACTTGAAGTCCTTAATCGTTGATTGTTTTTGTGTTATAAAGCTAGCCGTTTCGATGAAAATGGTATCGTTAGTTTATATACCCACTATACCGAAGTCTTTTTCTTACGTTACCAATAAATACGAATCGTATATTAAAGAATTTATCGTTAGCTGGAACTTGAAGTACAACTGGTAGGTTAGAAACCAGTAGACGCCTGTTTTAACCAATTTATATAGTGGTTTAACACATTGTATTACTATTTTTGGTGGGTAAATGGCACGAAGTTCCTATAATAGCTTTAACAATACAATCCGCTATAAATCTGTTACTAATTATATGTAGGTTTACGTAATATTACGGTTATTAAGTATAAATTTACCCTTAGTCCTAACTAGTAAACTTATTACCAAGGTGACCACTAGACGTTGGCTAATTATTTAAATCTTTAACGACTACATAAGGATTTAATCTTTACTTTTATTGCCGTATCTTTAAGCGATTAGTCGTGTTTTTTTATAAGACTACCCTGTGGTTTTACCCTTAACCTCGTGAATAATCCTCGACTTGAAGATCGTAACGTTTGGGTTCTGGAGGTTAAAGTTAGTTTTCAGTACAAATTATACCACGTTTCAAGTTAATAGGTCATCGATTTCGACTTTTTTGTTTTCTTTAAAAGGTTTGCCGGAAGGTTTGATAATCTCTTATACCTTGAATTTTACTACCAATTTTTCGTTATCCTGTTTTTTCCTGTTTACTTAAAAGTATTGTAGATACAGTCCGATGTGTATTTCTTCTCTTTAACGTTTTCCTTTTTGTTTAGGGGTCGTTCGCGTTTAAGGCGTTTTATCGGTTTGTTAATAACGGGTAGAAGAGGATCGTGTTAGCTCGGTCGTTTTGCTTGTAAAACTTAATGGTCTTTATCTTTAGTACTCCTAATGTAGGTTTTAATCTAGGTAAGTCGAAAGGATATAGGGCTGTTAGCAGTTTTAATAACTACTTTAGAGTTTGCGATACTTCATATTTTATACGGCCCCTTTCATTTGCTCAACTTCCGCTATATGAGAACTTCACTTTGTAGTAGTAAAGTAAGCACGTCAATTGTTATAGGCCCGTTCTTAGTATTAAGGGCGTCTTTTACTTAGCGGCGTGTTAACTCCCTTCGTAATTCCCTTAAAGATTTTTTGTAAGTTGTAATACGTTTTTAAGTGCTTACTGAAGGTATATATTCATTCGTTAAGTGTTAATACGCTCTAAAGACCAGTAGCGTTAATACCAAGTCGTCAAGGCTTACAATATCGTCTAATCCTTTTACTTCTATTTATAGAAGTGCCTCCTAATTTATAAAACTTTCAATTTCCAACGTAAGGCTATTATACTCTGAGCGAAGTAGAGCGTGTGCCCTTTTAACGTTTACAATACTTTAGTAGGCTTTTACAGCTACCTGTTTGTATTGTATACCAATTATTTTAGCATCCTTTTAAAACTACACCGTCGTAAAGTTGGTATTAATATCGTAGACGACAACATTAGGTGGATTTAAATATGTGTTAATTTACAGTATCCTTAACGTTTTCTACGTATCCTTCGCCGAAAGGGACTTTAGGAACTTAGTTCTGTAAAAAGAGGTTATGGAGTTAACGACGTAAAGAATAGGCTTATTGTCCAAGTAAAATACATTAATAAAGATTTTATAGTTAAAGTCCTTATCATCTTTTAGTATAAACTTAAATTTCCAGGGAGCTTGTGTATGCGTTTCACAGTGATGGAAAAGCCTTTTAATAGTTTTTAGGGCAAGGTATTCTATATCGTTATGCCTTGCGAACTTCAGGACTTTATATAATCTGTTAACAGCTAGGTAGTCAAAAAGCCGGTATAGTTGACGTATCTCCAGCTCCGTTAGCTTTAATACCACTGTTTCCGAACTTTGAAAATAAAACCATAAGTGCCCATATTTAAAGGCGAGTAAAAACCTTTGGCCGTTTTTGACTAGTTCATCTACATTGACGTCCACGTTAACACTAAGAGTCTTTATATCCTTTAAAGAAAGTAGAAAAGGGGTAGGAGACTTAAGGATATGGAATATGATTACTTTTGCAATAGTTTAAACTACCGTTATTCCTAATGACGATAGTTGTTTGCCTAGGCTAAAGCTAACTTTGGCCTTGCCAACATCGTAACGATTAATTTTTTTTGGCCTTATTACTTTCCTTTCGTAGTGCTATATATTGCAAATAGCTTTCCATTAAGTACCTTACTTCCCCCATATTTTGTATAATACCTTGAAATATGTGGCCCGCATAACGATTACGTAAGTTGAAGGTGTTTGAGGGATTAAGGGTATGGTTCGGGTAAAGGTAAAAGTCTTGACCACTTAAACGGTATAGGAAGGCGTAGTTAGCTAATTACTGAGTTGCCGTACCAGGAGTAGTATTTTCGTGTCACTTGATTTACTTAGGGGTGTTGCCATTAATAAGCTTATCCCCTTCGACTTTTGTAACCTATTTTAAGTATTTATATTTAAAGGTGTCGGAGTATTAGATGTAATACATTACTTTTCTATTGTTTCGTTCGTAAGGGGGTGTCAAGTTAACTAACAACCAGTTTTACCATAAATCCAATATCTCTTATTACTATTACGATGATAGTGTTAATAGTCGGCAGGTCCGACTATATATTGTTAACGCTATCGTAGGTATTGCCTCTAGTCCGGAGCTAAGGTCGATGTCGATGGGTCAAACCTTAGGTGTTGTAAGCGTCCGTACTTACGGTCGACGTAATTAACTACCATAAGGTCTTTTTTGTCCACGTTAAGGAAGTTATCGGCTTAGGAGTATATATTAAGCGAGTTTGATATACGTGTTATTACGGTGGTAAGCGAGGAATATAACTGGCTAAAAAATTCTTCGTAGGTGACATCTGGGTATTGTAAGACATACTCAAATTCGCTGATACTTGTAACTGCTGCCCGTACCTGTTCGAGAAATGTGGCTTTGTCAGTGTAGGCCTTCTCTATTGCCTTTTGACATATTATTAGTTTGTTAAGAATTTGATTAAAAACATCTATTGGTTATTCCTCCTCTTTTTTCTTGATTATTATTGTAATTTACCGCGTGGTAGCCCAGTTTATATAATATTACGCGAGGTGAACGTCGTGTTTAAAGTAGCTCTTTATACTATCGTATATTTCGTTGAACATGGTGGCGCTTGTTAGGAAAGTTAAGTAATAGTCTTTGGCGAGGTAAGGATTTCGGGAAATAATAAGTAAAAACTAGAAGGTGAGAACTTTATCCACTTATAGATATTTAAAAAGGGTGTTATTTTGGTGTCAAAAAAGTTATAAGGTTTTCGTTATACTTTTTTATGTTATCTCAGATCTTAGCACATTTCTTCATTAGCTTACGGCTAATATTAACTATCCTGATAAGTTTTGGAGAAAGGTCGCGATAGTTATCTCAAACTTGGTTGGTATTTCCTAACGGTTTAAACCTTAGAGGTTTCAAGGTACGATATTAGGGGTAGTTGTTAGTCAACTGACCCGAGGGGTACAGTCCTGTGGTAAGGCTTGTAGTCGGATTTCGTACATAGGCAGGCCGGAAAGAAGAGGGGTTTTAAGGTATTTGGCTAATGTATTAAGGGCCGATAGGTATTTGAAAGTTTTGGGAAACTTGACGATTTTGCTTAATTAACTGGTATAAAGCGTTAACGTTAATACTTCTAGCCGTATTGGTAGCCCTCGTTTCGTATGCTCTTCTGCCACTAAGGGTGTACTCCGCGTTGTCACGTAGTGGTACTAAACCACTAAATAGGTTAACAGGTTCCTTATTGTTAACGCGTGAAAAGGCTTAACTTAGCTGAGACTAGCCAGTAAACTAAAGTTGGCGACTTATATGATTGACAGGACTTAGTTTAAATTATACACAAGGTTGTAGCGAAAGACTTATTTACAAAAGTTGATAGTGTTAGAATTCGAAACTATGGGGCAAAGAGGGGTAATTGAAGTGAATTTGGGTACAGAACATGCTATAATTGACAAGGGTCTGGCCGGCGGACGAGGATACACTTAAGTTACTCCCGTAAATAAGTAGTTGACTATACTGACCCGCGTACACAAAAAAAAAGCTGCTAGGGTTAGAACAGTAGTTAATTACAATAAAATCAGTCAATTGTACTATCACGTAACTTGACTATACTACCTGCAAGTTTAGTGGATTATGTTGTAGGTTAACCATATTAACTATAAAATCAAATACAGCATATACTCACTTTAAACTAGGGCACGGGCCAAACAATTAACCATAAAAATTGTGTGCAGATCGGCGAGCGGTCTGCCAATCCAAGAACAATACATACATTACTAGACTATACAATACTACTATTACTTGAACTAAGATTCGAATCGAAAACTTTGCAACCTTTAAAGGCCTGTCATGGGCAAAGTATATCAACAAAATGAATATGTGTTTATATTGTTACACGTAGCTTAGAGATGTATTCGATATTGCGAGAAACATACCAGAATCACAGGTTAAAATTTTCATATTGAAGAACATTACAAAGATGAAATAAACGATTATTTGAAGAAAATGAATAAATAAAGGTTCTACCAAATTGTTGAAACAAAAGCGTAATAGTTAAATAACGAAAACAAATGGTAAGTATCATAGGTTAAAACCTTACTAATTCAATAAATGTCATATTAATAAAATCTTTTCTGCTATGCAAATTAATCTTTATTTTTCCTCTCTTCATACAAAAATCCAAATACATAAGCCGTGCTATATTTAGCTCATGAGGTTGGAATCATTACCAAAATAATCTATGATTCTCATCTTTGACTTTAATTAACGTTATTTTCATACTTTCTTTTTACAATTTCTAATAGATTCCACTAATTTAACCTGTTTTATAGGAGAATACTTAAGCTACAATTAGAAATTCTTACTGTGTCCTCGAAAATTCCATACATAGTCGCTTTCTTTATTAATTTTATTCGTCAAATGGGTTAAGAATTCTTTATTTGTTTCATTTCCCTTTGAAACATCTTGCTCATACATTAACATCTAGCCTACAATCTTTATTTTTTCCGATAACGTTTTTACCACGTTCATTTATATAAGTACCATCATAACTGTTACTGCCGGTGTTAAGTTTACTACCGTTTCAGTGTTTCAACTCAACATAAAAAATATGATGTAACGTCTATCAACTGTATTTTCTGTGATACTATAATGCGTTTTAAATTTTGAAACCCTTTGACATAAAGATCTAGGATTGGTTTCGATACTAAGTTTTTATTGCGTAGAACGGAATATATTGCTGCATCTGACGTCAGGGAAAAATAATTTCAAATGGTTCAAAGAGATATTCTAAAATATTGAAGCATATTAATAATGTATTTGAAATTGAAAACTATAGCAGTTACTTTCGTACTATTAACATATTTTAACCGTTATATCATTGAGAATATTTTCAGCTTCGTTGATTAAACTACGGAACATTATTCAATTTCTTGTTCAGGTTTTATTTACAATTATAAAACTCTTAATGATTGTTTTTACTTTAGCTATCTTGAATTTCATTGGCTTCCAAGTTAATCTTTTTATACTTTTTCAAACTTCAAACTTGTTTTATACTAAATTTTAATGTACCTACCACCAATAATTAAAGGAAAAATCCCTTAATTGTTATAATTAAACATTATTAAGTTCAAAATGAGTCAAAGATTATTAAATTTTTATAACACAGAAATATACTACATTCAATTTCTTGAAATTTCACGGATAGGTTTTCAAAATCTATGAATAGATAATTTAAATTTCTCTACTTATAATGTTAGATTTCATATTCTTAGTATGCGTTATCTTAAGACTTGGAAATTGTGCATTAAAGCTTTATAAATCCATTTTTTTCGAATACTTCTTATAAGTAACTGTGGAATTCTTAATTCATACATTCAAAATGAATTAAGAGAAAAAAACACCTGGAAATATTCAATCAACTTTTTTAACACAAATTAAGTTAGAAACTTTACAACTTACATAATGGGTATCATATATATAACTTGGTTTCAAAACGTAGTTAACATATTCACCAACTTATATCATAGTATCATAAACTTTATATCGATCTTATATATCTAAATTATCTGAAATCAAACTCATTAATACGTTAATTACAAAACATATGAACTACTCTGGGGATACATATCTTATTTGATCCTATAACTTTATTCTAAACCCTTATTGAACTTTTTTTCTCACTTATGATCGTACTAAAATAATTGTTTCCAAAAATGAATATTTTAATAACTATGTTTATACTCGATATCGTATTAATAAAAAGTAAATGGTCCTGGACACTAGATAACTTTATTAATAACTTAATAACCCGTAGTGTTTGTAGAACTTTATTGTTGCAATGGAGTCGAGTGAAATTTCTGGTTGAAATAACTGGTATTACATTAAAATTGATGATGTTGTTACTTCTAAGTTTGACAGACCGCTACCTGGTCTGCATACAGATTTGTATAAGCTACTGCTTAGCTTGCGTCTTAGTCTGAATTTAGCACCTACTGTACTTGACTTGTAGTCAATGAATTCAACTTAAAATCAGTGCAGTTGACTTGACTATTCTCAAATTAATCTGCTAACAATTGCAGTCAATATTGTTCCTTCAAGTAGAATATTGGAGATCTCAATAATAATTGACTTTAACAATTTAAAGACAATATTATAACCTTAGATTTTACCTAGTTTATATATAAAGACAACCATAGAAATAAAGTTAACGATTTATTGCTCACTAAACCACGATTTAATAGAAAAGCATTAACTTGAAATATTGTTGTATTGAATAGGTTTTTGAAAACTTATATGATGATATGAATATAATCCAGTTCTTTATATTGTAATGATTTTTTTTGATTACGGATCATGATTATGAATTTGATTGAATTAAATTTTTTTCGTACGTGTTATGACACAATTATTTCCGTTTAAATCGATTTTAGCTATATGATATGCAGATTTACCAGTGGTTTTTTCGATAGTGTTTTCTAGATTCTGGTTTAATATTAACCTAAATCATGACCCCACTATTCAAATAATTGTAAAGTTGCAAATATTGTTATTAAGTTTGTATTAGTATTCATTATATACAGATAATATGATCAAACAGTCGTTTTATGCCTTATTAAACTAGCCTTTGATACTCCCTTAATTTTAGTCTATTGTAATTTTAATACCAGATTACTATGATTATTACATCCTAAATAACCATGAATTTTAAATATTAATTTTATCGCGTTGAATTTCTATCATAAATCATAGTGTCAACCAGGATATTTAGATTTAAAGGATTTAAAGGGATTATAAAATATGTGGATGATGTGTTACGCTATCTCTTTAACTTCAAATCGATTATTAGAGTGAGACTACCAACTTATTACTTGATATACGTCAACAATGGGTCTGACAATGATGAAAAATTTACTCCGCGACCTTATCAAATGAATAATAATTGACTAAAATGAGTTTTCTAATTATTACTATTTTACAATAAGTTGTAATTTACGTTTAAGAACGGAAATCTCCATTTATTTGTTTCTAGTGCCACAATGAAATATTGTTTCATTTGTAAAAGGAAAATATAAACATTCAATAATAATATTAAGTAAAAAATACCTAAATGGTTACGGTATTAAAATATAGTCATTATATCTAAATATGCGGACATTTGACTACAGAATCGATTTAAGCATTTCAATATCAACCTAATATCTGATTGTTAACTACTAAATTTTGAAACTCTTCTTTAAAACACCTTTCAATCAATTAAAGTATTAGAATAAATCAATGAAAAATAAAATCATAGAGTTGTATATTTTTCTAGCTATTCCATTATTATTGATATTTGGATTTGGTAGAGGAATTCGTATTTATCAAGATACTCGACAACTTTATCATATTATTATTAAAAATAATTGTGATTGAACCAGGCCATGGCTATCGCTCAAAGTATTAGGATACTATTTATAATCATTGATTAAGAGGAAAGAGAAGCTATTGATAAAAAGCTACCATTAAACTAGTAATGAGGTGTAGTCTCGTTATATAATTGGTCATGTAGAGTATATATGCTTAGAAGCAGCGTGAAATTATCGTAGGAACATAGTAATCGCTAAGGATAGATCTCTAATAATTAATAACTTGGTTACTAGGTTGTAATATTATTCTCGATCCGCTAGCGTTTCTTCTATAGAATGTTGAATATTTTGGCGCGTTGTAAAAGGATAGCGTAGAAGGCTCTATGATGGTAAGTAATATGTTAACGAGCGGTGTAGAATTCACTAGCGCGTTGTAGAAAGCGCAGTTCCTGCCATCTAGCGTGGAATTACCTGGCGCATCGTGAAAGTTACCAACGTTCCTAACATTAGTAACGGCGCTAACACTGCTCCTTCCCTATAAATAGTCCACTTTACCCCTTTTTGGCACCAATTTTTGTAAAATTTTCACTCTTTTGAACAAAGATTATTTCTATAGATACAACGGGTTATCCCCCCTCTTTAATTTACTCATAAATAATTTCTTTTTTTTTCTCGCTCTTTATCCTTTTCGTTATTAAAATGCATACTCAAATCGTCGTTATTATCGAAAAATCTGTTTTTCATGTGATTCCTTACTTTGGAGATATTGAACCTTTTTAACATTTTTTTTTAAAATTCAAATCCTATTTTCGCTTATCTGAACAGTACTTCTAAACAAAGATGTTTTGGATTGTTTACTGTATAACATATAACCTACGTTGGTTCGGTATAAAAATTGAACTTAAACTCGTAAGAAACGGTATAATAATTTGCAACCTATGAAAAAACGACTTGAATACCGATATTCAGTACTAACTTAAAAGTATAAATGTAGCTAATGAAAAATCGGGTTATACATATAACCATTTAAATCTGGGCCCCGATATAAATAAAGTTGTTAAGAAATAATCCAACGCATGTTTCGCGTTCGAGACACGAAACCGGACTAAATGATCTCGTTTCCTACATGTAAAAAAATGTATAAAGAACACCTGAAACATAGATCAAAAGTTGGATAAACTAGTAAAAATTCGCGAAAAGTTATATATCGAGAAGAACTAGATTTCAATTTAGATAACAACACAGGCGAATACAATGATATAATTGGGTTGATAGAATTAGCTATAGAGAAAATAACAATATAGGTTCATTATATTTGATATCAGTTAAATAATTGTGTTAAAAAAAGATAAATAGGAACAATTGAATTGATCTCTCGGGCAGGTTGTATGAAATAATTCATAAATTTTCTCGGCCGGATCATGGTGATATTAGAAAGTACTCAGAGTAAAAATATTGAAGAAGTTGGAAAAAGGAATTGGAAATAGATAAACATAACCCACTTATTTAACCAATACTTGCGGTTCCAGAGGGTGCTTAATTTGAAGATAGCCTGTTTAAGCCTTGGACTGAGTTTGTAAAATGTGTTGGACGAGGTATTCGGATTCGATTTCGTCAATTTCACCGAATATATCGATGGCGCATAATTAATAATGACGAATCTAAAACAACTTGATCAACATAAAAACGAAAATGTTTTCCATGACGAATATCAAACTAGAAAGTATGAAAATTAACAACAGTTATTATTTTACATTTATCATGAAGATATCTTATTTTTTTTCAAACCTCTTTTTCCAAAAAAAAAAAAAAAAAAAACTTTAAACGTTATTTTGAATCTTCAATAATTTGGATAGCAAGCGGAATTTCTTAGCAACTTTCTTTCTCCGTTATTACGCAACTATTATTACAGTGTATTAGAATTCCATCACGTCGCAAATATGTTCAATAAAGTTTTTGATTTTTATAAATAGCTACATCTTACCGAAAGCTGAATAATTGAAAAGCTGGTATAACTAACGTATTTGAGATGATTCAGGCTGAGTAACATAATTTTAAACGTTTCAAAATAAAATAAAAGTATTACTACTTAGAGGCTAAAGGTAACCTTCAATTGTTTTTAACCAGTTTATCAACTTTAACGTTGATTTTAACGTTAAGGATATTTATGTTATCTAAACAATGGAGGAATTAGGTAAGGAACTCAAGGATGTAGAACATAATCGGCTCAACACCTATTTATATAGTCCAAGATTTTAGTAACAATAATTGTTCGCCTTAACCAAAACCAAATCTAGTTTTATCAATATCTTAACAATTAATATCCGTAATATTAATGATTTCCCCTCGTGATACCGGATATTATGAATAGCTTCTTATTAAGTACTTCACTACTCCTATATCTCACATAATACTTTGAAACTTGTGGTTCGCATAACGATTGGAAATGTTAAAGGTATATAAAGGGTCAGATGTTTGATTATTATGGAAAATGTAAGGGTTTTCTCTAGTTAAACAGTATAAAAAAGCGTGATAAGCTAATTATTAGCCCACTTTAGGAACATAATCTTTATATGACGTGACATATCTTAACATATCATTATCGTTACTAGCCTCTTCACCTTCGCAGTCCACATTATAGTTTAAGCAATCTTACCTTGGAGAAATTAGGTATTGGGCTGAATATATCACCCGTTATTTGTGTCGTTTACCTGGAGGGTAATAAGTTAAATAATATCCAAACTCGCGATAAGTTTGGCACATGTTACCATTATTAAAACGATAGTTTTTCTATTAATATATCCGCATATTCTTTACTCACGTTAATGTCAGCAGGATAACTTCTAGTTTCAAAGCTTTGGAGAAGATATTAAGTATCAAAGCCTTTCGTATTTACAATAGATATAATACACTATCGTAAGCTTTTTGTTATTTTGGATGCTGGAATTGTTACTTTAGGGGTCTATATCAATTAAATTTGGCGTACCAGATATTACGATCGTGAAAAAAGAACGCAACTGGTTTAAAAAAAATCAAAAATAGTATTGGAGCGTTATAGGGCGAATTGAAACTCATTAACGCCTGTAATGGCGACCTATACCTACTTTCAAAGTATATTTTTACCAACGTAGGCTTTCATTATTACTTCCTAACACAATATTAACTTTTAAAGCATTTAATTTGAGATATATATTAATATTTTCTCCTTGTTTTGAAAAATACTTCGTTTTACAAACATACGTATAAAATAAAATAAATTTATATTATATGAATCTTGCCCGGTTATTTTTTTTTCTAGGTTAATGTAGGTTTTCAAGAAGTTGGTCGTTCTATCATTTTAATCAAAGCTTGAATATATATAGTAACAAGGAGTGATTATACCTTCTATTGTTACTGAACTTGTTATGGGTTTTAGTAAGTGTTTTACCAAGACATAATTAAACTATAGACTCTTGAAGTATAAGGTGATATACTGCGTTTTGGTATATTAAAGTATTAAAACTAACTTGGTAGGTAACCGCTATCCCATGATCGTTTTTACTGAATACGAGTTTACTATAGGAATTGTTACCCAAACTTTTCTTTAAACCATTTTTATAAAGGAAGTAAATACACGATTTATTAATACAGTAATCTATCTAACCGTATATAATTTATATAGTGTATTCTTTTTTGAAACGATGTAATTTAGTCCCCAATACATTTTTATGTCTTTGAGTACCAGTTAATAGGAAAATTCGAGCGTTGAATAAAGCACCTATCCTCGACCAGATTTTCGATAATTTACTCATAATATATGACAAAGTGAATTTGATTTTGTTAATTGCTAAGTTTATATTAACACATAAAATGCGCTTGAAATTCTAAACGGTGTGCAAAAAAAACAACTTAATAAACTATTGTAATTGATTTGATGCAAGGTGAAAATAAAAACGAGGAGGTGGTAAATAATATTGAAACTAGTTATTCTTTTGGTTTGGTAAACCGTTCAACTTATAATAAAAATAAGGCAGGACGCAAACGACTGGTATCCTACAGTCGCTTTATTAGAGAATTCATTTAAGATACTTATAATAACAGGAACCAATTTGGACTAAAAAATATAATAATCGCTTAAAACGGGTTGTATTTTTGCTTTAAAATAGTAAGTATTATTATTTTTATCATACTTTATTACGAGATGAAAATCAAAATTCAATAAAGAATTTTCGCCCAATTTACGCTTTCAAAAACCTATATATACTTTGTACATCGAGTTTATCACCGTTTTACCATGTGTTATCATTAGCTGCTATGCTATAGGTACTACCCGGCTATAACGACTTTAATAAAATTATAAATGTTACCCAAAAAATCTCTCAATGTATTCTCCTACTTCCAAGCCATATTATATACACAGCCGCTTACTAAACTTGTATTTTATATCGCTATTTATTACATTTAAATTGGTTATATTGGAGAAGAATCATATTGGACTGCGACGCCAAGTTTTTATTCTTATTTTGTTGGTAAGACCTTTATCGTTGAAACGTAGTCGATTCGAATCACTATGGTCGAAGTAACTGGTGCTGCATTGAAATTGGTTGTTGGTTGATACGTTGTAAGTTTTAAGTTTGGCAGACCGCTTGACGGTCTGTATACTAATTTGTATGGCAAAACGCTCTGGTTTGTACCCCACTTTGAAGTGAGTATCTACTTCCCTACGCTTGCAGTTAATCCCACAAACTGTAATCAATTTGCAGTAAGTATAATCAACTAACTGTAAGTATAGTTGACTTGACTATACTGTATTTGACTGCTGTTTCAACACTGTCAGCTTTTTATTATGTACCTGTACGCTAGCGTGGCCGGCCACCAATCGGTGGCAACTTCTGAAATCCCTCCTGAATAAATAAGCCAAACCCCAGTCAATTCCAATCAATTTACACTGAAATAGATATTAATTACGACCCTTTATTACATATTTCCAAGCCCTCCTTTTCTTTTACTTCCGTATATAGGTCTTTCACTACAAACCTATACATATTATGCATTTCTCCACTTATGTATCTTATACTAATAATTCCATCTACTGGCATCATTATCGCTACTATTACTCTAGCAATCTTTAAGTTTAACAAGGAATCCCTATTCCTCCACGTCACGTATCGAGCGGTTCACATAGCCCTCAATTCGTACGGTTAGCGTATTGCTATCCATAACCCTTTTTAAGATGCTATTAGACGTGACTTTAATTATAGCGTTAGTGGGATTATCTTTACCGTTAATCCACTAGAACTTCTTGATCTCTCGGACTTAATATACCTCTTCCAAAGCCATTACGACTATTATTAAGCCTTTTTATTAGTTGTACTCAATTTCGACAAGCATTCCTCAAGGCTCCGGAAATCTATAAACAACACTACAAATATTGGAATCAATCATAGACATTTAATAACAATACTCAATATTCTGTTAGTTACTATACCAATGTTAAAGCTTGTTATTATACCATAAACTTCGAAAGCTAACACACCTTGTATTATAAATTTACACTTTACGGATATACAGTATATAAGGTTTCTAGTAATTGTCAATCACTCTTTACACCTCTCCTTTTGAACGAAAATTAACAAAACCCGATTTATGATATAAAATCAGAATTATTGGAAAATAACCCCTACGTAAAGATTATTAACTTTGCCATTGTCAAAAATACCGAAAATATCTAAATACCTTCTTCTAAATAATCTAATTATTACTAAATCCTTTTGTTTAACCTATCAAAATCCTTATCTTATGAATATTTTACTTCTACCGCGACAGAGACGTTGTACGATGCTGTCTGTTAATATATAGATACAATATAGACCGTATGATCCCTTTACTCCAGGTATTTTTGTAATCTTACCTCCTTGGTTATATCGATAATCGTTAAATTCATAGCTTACCTTATTGTAGCGTAAGCTAATATTCTTAATGTTTGTATTTTTAACCTCAACACCATAAATACGGTTGAACAATTTATTAATATTAATTTTTATACCCTTAAACAACGTCTCTATTGGCTTAAGTTTCCAAAAGCTTAACTTTTTGATAACATGATATTTCGCCACTACAAACCCAATATTTGTGTAGAAAAAGGTATCGTTAGTTTATATACCCAAGATACCGAAATCTATACCATGCGAAATTAACAAACACGGGTTAAACGTTAAATTATTTACAATGAACCTATTTTTAAAATACACCTAATGAATTGAAAACCAATAAACGCCTGCCTCGGATAATCCGTATAATAATATTATACAAAGTATAACTATGCTGGCCGGATACTTATCCCTTATTTTTTAGGCAGGTTTAACAATACAATGAGCTTGAAATCAGTGATAAACTACATATATTATTACGTTATATCCCGGCCATGAAGTATAACCTAAGTGCTTGCGCCAAAATTCAAACTGTCAACAATAACAACAATCAAACGTTAATCACTTTTCTTAATTATAAGCGATTAAGTAAAGATTTAATCTTTACCTTTATCACCGTATTTTCAAACGATTAGTCAAAACTTTTTATACAGCAGGTTCGTGGTTTTACCTTTGACCTCGTCAACTATTTTGAGCTTAAAAATAATGACATCTTAGTTTTCAAATTACATTAACATTATAAACTAAATAACCCTTTATATAAAAAAGTTGTTAATTTACCTCTAGTCGTTAGCTTTATAAGGTTCATCTAGTATATTAACAATATCTTCAATACGTAACTTGAAAGAAAATTCTCTGTCAAAACTTTACTTTTAAAATACTTCTGTAGTTATATATACCCTTTCAAGCTTATAGTTCCTGTTACCATATTACTCTTAAATGTCTATCCTTCTCTTAGGTAGTCTTCCACGCTATCAACGTTCCGTTATTTTATTAACAATCTGTTCGAGAGGATTAAATTAGCTACTCTGCTCGATTCTAAGGTTTTCAACGTCAAAATCTTTATCAAATCTAAAGGGGTTTTGTGACAGCTTAACCTGTATAATCCGGAAAGTAATAGTGCTATTAGTAATTTCAACCACGAAATTTGAGTAAATAAAACTTAAAATCTTATACAACCTATTTAATTTACCTGGATCTCGCCACATAAAAACTTCACTTTAAAAAGATAGGGATAATACGTTTATTGTTAACGGTTCATTCTTGATATTAAAGGCTTCGTTAACCTGGGGGCGAACCGATTTCTTCCTCAGTTTCTTCAGGGCTTTGATATATATTATAACACGTTTCTGGGTATTTGCCAATATTAGAACCTTAATCGTTATACGTAAGGAAGTGCTAAATACCAGCAAAGTTTATATAAAGCCGTTAAGGCTAACAATATCATTCAATATCTTCACCGCTTTTTAATACCGTGTTCTTTAACTAATAAATCTTCTTTTTTTTAGGATAATGATATAGTTAACCTTTTCAAATGAAGAGTAAACCTTTTTGACCTTACCGATAACCTAATATGTTTTAATAAGAACCTATTTACACTAAATACCCATTAATTAAACATTAATTTCACATTTCATCTTAATAAAGTTAATACCGGTAGCATGAATCAATATGTTTAGTATTCTCAGATACATATAAAATAATAAAATACGTAAAACATTCCATATTTCTCTTTCCAGCATGATTTTAAGGAACTTGACGTCGTATAAAGCTGTAATGGAGTCAATAATAAAAATGACTAACTTGACATCTAGGTAAAACACATCTATAAAAAAATTAAAATTACAATCTTAGTTTTTTTAACGTGAACTTAAATCTTTCCGGGGTTTGGAAATATATTTAATAGTAAAGGCAAAGTTGTTTAATTACCACTAATACCAACAAATTCCTGTCTTTGTAACTAGTCGTTTTAGGAACTATATAAAGTCTATCAATCTCTGGGTAATTAAACCTATTATACAATTGAAAAAATCTGATTTTTTCAAGTCTAATATCATTATTTTCTACCCTTTAAGGGAAAACCAGAGATACCCTTATTTAGTTTTAAAATAAAAAAAGGCTATAATTCTGAATCTTAATTAATTTATCAATTTAAACTTTAAAGTTGATACCGAGGTTTTCTATAACTTGAAGGAAAAGGAGAAAAGGGGTAAGGGATTCCAAGATATAGAAAACAATGGGTCTAAAAACAATAACAATAGTTGTCGATCCCAGTAAAAAAAGTTCTTTTCCAAAACTAAAACCAACCTTAACTTTATCAATATCCGTATAGTTAAATGTTGTAACTGTATTAGTATCCCTTCTAAAATCGACATATTACGAATAATATTTTATTAAGTATTTTCATACCCCAATTTTCGGTATAATACCATAAAACCCTATTTCGCGTAATGGTTTTCAATAATAAATAGTTGTATAAAGGCAATAATTTTATTAGTATATCAGCAATAGGACTTTTCACCTATTAGGCGGTATAAAAAAACGTGGTCAACAACTTATTACATTACTTTCCAGCCGATTCCAGTATATTAGTTTTAACTGATAATCTTGAAATTAATTTTTTCCTCTTTAACCTCTATACTTTTATAGATTTCACCGTATTCAACATAATCGCAGGTGATGAAAGGAAATTATATATAATACATTATCCGTTTGGCTTGACACTCAATAGCTGTATAACGTATTAACTAACAATCCTATCAACCGAAAGTCCAATATCTCCTAACGTTTAAACTAAATTTGTCCAACTAGTTCAAAAAAAATTCCCCCTTATATATTTCATTAGGTATGACTCTAATTCCATATCTTCTATAAACTATAATAGTTAAGCCTACCGTATTTTCGGTCGATATAATACACGTGAATAGAATCATGTTAGTCGTCGGTAAACTTTGGAGTTGGGGGATATATACCAATCAAACCTAAAACGTAAGCTGTTACAGTCGCTAATTAAAAACGCAAGTAGCTAAAGAAAAAATCATGACAGATAGTATTAAGGCATTATAGAGCTTATTTGAACTCTTTATAGCTCGTATTAGTTTGCCGTAATTATTAGCGAAATATATATTCGCCAACTCTCATGTTCCCTATTATCTATTAGTAAAATATCAGCATATTCAATATCTGTTTAAGGAAGGCCATTTTACTTTTAGTCCATTTTTTGTAATCCACAATAAAATATTAATTAATAATAGTCCATTTAATATATTATTAAGCAAAATTAATATCGTATTTAAGTAGCCGTTAAGATTATCGTATATTTTCTTAAAAAAAAGCATAATTCGTAAAATACCGAAAATGATAGTACTAGGCTTGGGTTGTAAAGATACTAGGAAGAAACGAGTGAAAATCTGGCAGCTTAACACTTATTTAGCGGAAAATATTGAAAAATAGGCGTAATTGGATATCGAGGAGATTATAAGACTTACCGTGGTACTTTTCCTTTCCTCTACAAATCTTAACAACCGTAGTGATTGCCCCGTAATCTGTATTCATTATAAGAACGTATCGAGAGGAAAGGGTAATTTACTGGTCGTATGGAGACTTTAAGTCCTTCGACCAGTATTAGGAAAGGTATTATTAGTAGGAAAGATAGTTACCTTTAGCTGAATTTGAAGAGGAAAAGCCAATAGTCGTACTTATAGTAGTCTTGCACATAAAACCTCTCTTTTCATAATTTGGCTGCTAAAACTAAACGTGTTAAAAGGACTGCATAAAAGAGATTTAAGGTTTTCCGCGAGGTATTTAGTAATAATCCTCTTCGTATTAAGGGATATGTCGAGGCTTTTACTTAATTAACTGGTATATTTGAAGGTTTCAATCGTTTAAGCTAATCATTTCTTCATGGCTAGTAATATCAAACCGTTACTAACCTTGTGTAAAAGGGTTTTAAAAACTTTTTTATGCTTGTTCTTAATTTGGAAACGTGTTTAAGAAAGTTAAGTAATGCTATCACCAGCGATTTCTTTACCCTTACCTTCCTATAGCTATTATGAGTTTTCATTGGTATCGTATTCGTAGAGAATTTACGCCAGGTTACCGTTCTTTACAACTTTTAAGGGGAGGAAAATCCCTTGTTTACATTGATTAACTCTTAGCTTCAACTTTACTAACTTTTTGTTCTTTTTCCATATAGTTATGGCTTAGTTCCTAAAGAACTCAATATAGTATAACAAAGCTTTAAAGTTCAAGTCATAATCGTCGTAGTTGACGTCGAAGACAAAGTATTCAACGTAGTTAGTAAGTTGTTTAGGGGTAAAGTCTGCGTCAACTTCCTTAATCCAAAAGTCGTCATCAAAATGTTTAACAAAGGTGGTTCCAAGGGCCTTGATTACCTCCTTTCTAGCAGGGTCAGCCATAATGTTAATTCCGGCGTACTTTGAAGCTATTGTGACAAAAATAAAAAGGTATTTGGGGAAAAAGAAAGAGGTGTAAACGGGTGGATCATAGGTTTACCGTTGAAGTTGTTATTTAATAGAGGTGGTAGGACTTCGTCGCTTTTACGATTTGAAATTTACAGTAGTAATACCCGCAATAGTACTGACTTAACCGTTTGCCAACTTAATGACTTTGAAACTTTTAGGTGGTTAACCTCAACGCTTTTTCTTCAAGACTAGTTTAGTAAAAGATTTTCAGTGTTTTCAATAATATTAACGATACCTTCACCACTTTCAAGTACCTATAAATAGTAGATGCACTTGAAAAGTCTTCTTTTTAGCGACTTGTAAATAGCAAACATAGCCTCAAGACCCTTTGCAAGAATCTTCCCTCTACCTTGTACAATGAAAAAACGTAACCGAAAAGTAGCCCTTTTCTTCTCCCTAGATTATCTTTACTTAACCCAATAATCATCAATTAGTGTTAGTAGGCCTTTATTGTTGCAACGTAGTCGATTCGAATTACTGTAGTCAAAGTAACTGGTGCTTCATTGAAATTGGTTGTTGATTAATACGTTGTAAGTTCTAAGTTCAGCAGATCGGTAGCTGGTGTGCACACTAATTTGTATGTTCAAATGCTAGGGCCTGTGCCTCACTTTGAAGTAGGAACCTACTTCATTGCACTTGTAATCAATCCTACAAACAGCAGTTAATTTGCAGTAAATACATTCAACTAACTATAAGTACAGATAACTTAATTGTACTGCATTAAACTGCTATTCCAACATATTAAAATGATCTTTAAAAAAAGGTTTGAACATAAAATTGAAGATAATAACAGTATATTACCTCTAGGTGAATAAATAAGTTAAAACGAAAAACCTAGTATTTCAATTTAACCTTTAATATTATATAGCTAAGTATCAAGAGGAATAATAAACGTAATACATTTTTGTTTTTTCAACAAAATATTAAAAACGCCTATTTGCGAGCTATCGACGTTGTCCTTTTTCGAATTTCCATTTGGCTTTAAGTTACGTGTTGAGATAAATTATTTCAATATTTCTTTTCCCCAATCAATCGAAGACATTCCTTATTACGAAAGATTTTTAAAAAGATACGTAACTTACTATAGATATGATAACTGTTGAGGAACAGCGTCGATATAATAAAAATCACCGTTAAATGGAATTTAATATAGGAAATCTTGCATAGCTACATACGTGTAAATTTTCCAACCCCATTTATTAATTAGAAAGATTAATACCACCTAAATTGGGTTCTTATACAGTGGTTAAGTACGTAGGAAACTTGTTATATATGTTTAATTTTCAAACCAAATTACAAGTTCATTTTATCGTCATTGTTTCATATTCGACGCTTTGCGATAAGCTTAATAATAATATCTTGGCTTGTACGCCTTCACCACTTAACCTGTTTGTTAGTAAAATGTTAAAGAAGATGAATAAAAGATGGAATAGATTCTGGACAAATTCTAAGATTGTCGTCGTTATATAGGTTACTATTGAAACAGTATTACATGCATTGCAGTAGGTTAACTTTACTTACAGTAGAGTTGAATATAATGAGCTGCAAGTTGAGTGTATTTCTTTGCATAGACTGACCGCATTGGGTGTAAGTCGAGTGCAGTATGCTGCACTTCACTCTGGGGCACGGGCCAAGCAATTGGTTATACAAATTAAAGTACAGACTGTCTAGCGGTCTACCAAACCTAGAATAATACATCCACTATCTGACTACTGTAATACTACTGTTACTTCGACCAATCGAATCGATAACGTTGTAACTTCTAAAGATTTATCAATATTAATTCGTGCTTATTGAGTAAATCATAGATTAGTCAAATAGAAGAAGAAGCTACTTTTCGGTTATACTCTACGGCCACAGCGGTTAGAGTAGAGGAAAGATTCTTGCGAAAGGCCTTTATTAGTACGGTCTCAGTTTCACAACGACAGGAAAATAGAGAAGACTTTTGGGTTGCATTAGTTTTATAACGGTAATCGGAAGTTAGCCACGATATCACTATCGAAAATATCAAGAAATCTTGATCAGATCTTTTTTGAAGACGTTGAGATCGATTATCAGAAGTCTTAAAGTTCTGTAAGTTGGCAAACGGCTGATTTAGTACTCCTGCGGGTGTTACTACTGTCAGAAAAAAAACGACTAAGTCCCCACGCCAAACAATCATAACAAACAACCTTCGCTCTTTACCACTAATAACGACCCTCGACCTTACTCTTTACACTAAACCTTTACCCTAATTTACTCTTTTTTACTTTCACTACACCGCTTTGACCGTTAAGTTCGCTTCTTTGAGCGAAAACACCAATTCACGTCGAAAAAGCTACGTTGCGCGAACTTATGCCAAGTAAAAAAGTCACTAAATCACCAAGTTTCCACATGACTTTACGCCAAAACACTAAGTCCTTACACCTAAGATTACCAAGTCTCTCGCTCTATATGTTTTACTAAGTCTTATACATGCTAAACGTTAAGATATCTATCGTAAGCGTTTATTTTAATGTTATTGCCGACCCTGAAAGAAAAGAAGTCATTGAATCATTTGGAACTGTTTTTATAAAGTTTTACGACAACAACTTTTAGGCGCTAAATGTCGATGAAAAAATACCGGAAAAACACCTTATTAACTTCGTCGGCTATTATATCGTTGAGTATAGCAATACTAAAGACCCCGACTACGCTTTTAACAATTTCTGCGAACTTTTTGCCGACTGAATCACTGACATGTGAATTTCAATTCAAAAAGGGGTTGAGTTAAGGTTTAAAGTAGAACTTAAATGGCAGGGAGTTTAAGTGTTATTACAGGGTATTACAAAGTTGGAGTAGGAACTCTTCGACCAAGCCCAGCTTTAGAAACTCCTTTAAAAACTATACCCTAAGAAAAAGGGTATTAAGTAACTTTATCACCCTTACACGCAATTTAGGGGACCTTTACTTTACCTTTAGCTAAGTTAAGCTTTTTTACGCGTTAGAGATGAGGAACTTATTAACTTGCTCAGCAGTTTAGCACCACTATGTAACAGCACGGAATACGTTCTTAGCGATGGTAGGGTACATAAAACGTCAGCTGCTCACGCGGCCAAAGGTATTAACGTCATCGTTTTATACCAGTTAATCGAGTAAGATTGTTAAGACTTTTAGAGTTGTTAGGTATTAGTTCCCCTTTAGCACTTCGATTAAAGCCGTTAAGCTCCTTAAGAACTCTTCCTCTTTAGATTTGCTTATGCGCGAAAGCCTACCACATGTCATACTATAGGACTTTATTCCTTGGGTTAGCCGACTGGTAATTATCTTTAATACCGTGTCTCGGAAGCCTCAAAGCTTAAATTGTCAGGAAATACTATTTAAGGTTAGAATGACTATAGCGACCTCTCCTTAAGACCTGTTAAGATAGTTGATATTAATTATAAGCTCCTTATGGACTTCTCCAATATTTAGAACAACGTAAAGAAATATAACGGGAGGCTTTATAACCTTGTCGACTTTAAAATAATTTCTTTTCTGAATATCTGTAAAGAGAATCAGGTTTTACCTTCAAGTTTTTATTTACTGTTTCCCGGAATCCTTACAGGGTACTCTAGAGACTATTACCTAGCCTTTTTTATTGAAGCGATTACGTTTCGCGAAATCTACGATGTTATAAAAAGCTACTTCGAATACAATGTCCACTTTGCGTGATACTATATAGATTTAGTCACTATATGGTGGATTATAATGTTGGCAAAGAATAAAAAAGAGGAAACGACAATGGATGTCATTAATTAGATGTTTGATAAGTTGATGTTGTGCCAGAAAGTAATAGGGAAAGCACACGTTGCCGAAGCTATACTTCACGAACAGGTACGGGCAATAGTCACAGGTATTAGCGAGTTCGAATACACTTTATAACACTTAGATGTTTCCTGCGAAGGCTTTTTTAGCAAGTTGCGATCCTCTTTTTGTACCGTGATGGTGCGTATACCAAACTCGCTTAGTATGTACTCCTAAGCTGGCAACTTTCTTGACGTAGATAAAGAAGACCTTGCTGTAGTTAATTACGTTAATTTTAAATACAGGCGCCTATAAAATTTAAGGTTTGGTCTACAAATTACAAACTGGAGGTAATAGTTACGCTGGTGCCAATGAGGCTAAGATTTATGCGAACCTATTAATTGTAAGCACTATTGTTGTAATAGTGGTAAGAGATGTTAGATTTATAATAAGTATAGTTGCTGGTTAATTCGGTACCCCTTAACTGAGCGTAATAATAGAAAAGCAGTATATTACGCCTAATACTCTATTGATTTTAAATAGGATTATTTGGATTAAATCGCTAACTTCGATGGCGATGAGCCAATTAACGGCGTTAATGCTCTTAAGCAAATCATGTGGTACGAAGATATTGCCCCCGACGCAGCTTAATAACTAGTCGACTATATATTCCTATACCTTTTGGGTGGTGAAGCTCTTTATCTTTACCCTAATTAAACACTTAACTCTTTATATACCTTTAACCTTCGTGATCGTTACGCGGATCATATGTTTTAAGGTATTATGCCAGGCAAAGGGGTAGTAAGGTACTTACTAGGAGGCTATTCGCAGTATGTAGTATTATGGAGGGAAAGTATTACAGACATTGAGATTAATCGTTACGATGTTGGTAAAGTTAAAGTTGGCTTTCGCTTTAGTGAATAACTATCGTTATTAGGGATAACAGTAGTTTAAACTGTTATAGTAGTAATTAAATTCCATATCCTTAAGTTTCCTACCCTTTTCTTACTTTATTTGGAGGATATAAAGACTTTCGGCGTTAACTTCAATGTTAACGTAGACGAGCTAGTCAAAAACGGCTGGAGGTTTTTACTCTCCTTTAAGTGGGGGTACCTATAATTTTGTTTTTAATTCCTGGAAGTAGTGGTATTGAACTTGAAGAAGACGGAGATACGTTAATTACATCGGCGTTTTAATTATTTAGCCGTTGATAAGCTATATAAATTCCTGATATCTGTAGGGTATAAAGATGTGTAATAGTTTGCTTTAGAAGCTCTTAAAAGACTTTGCTACTATTGTTAAACGTATGTCTATACCCCTTGGAGATTTCAGTTAATATTGAAAGACGATAAGGACTTTAATTGCGAGATTCTTATTGATGTGTTTTACTTGGATAATAAGCCTGTTCTTCACGTTGTTAACTTCGTAACATTTTTTAAAGAGTCAAGTTTCTAAAATCCCCTTTGGCAAAAGCTGCGTGGGAAACGTTAAGGATGTTGTGGATTGACACTTACCTGCATCTACCTGACGTCTTCATTTACGATGCCGGCACTAAATTTGCGGCGGCAGAGTTTTATGAAGATGTTAAAATAATGGGTATCCAGTGCAAATAGATGCCTGTGGATGCCTACTAGAGCATTGAGAAAGTTGAAAGGGTATACGCTCTATTTTGCCAAACGTACAATATTTTTACGTTGGAAATTAAAGGCTTTACGGATTCGGAAGCACGTTTATAGATGGCAGTAAAGGGCCTAAACGATATTGTGGGCCCTAACAGCTTGATATCAATGTTACTGATTTTAAGAGCATACCTACTCTTGAAGAGTGAATCTCTGTTTTCGGCAAGTACTTAGAAACGTATTGCGACTAATAGAAAAGCTTTGAGGAATTTGCGAAAAAGATCGATTCTCCGCCAGATTAATGAGGCCCTTAATATTAAAAACAGCCCTATAACAATCGACATACTTGCTTTACCGTTATAAAGTAAAGTCCTTATGTAGCGGAAGCTGGTTAGATGGAAGGGTCTGTACAAAATATCATATATCGCGAATTACAAAGTAGTTATTAAAATTGCTAACGGTTTTGTATCCTTTCAAATTACCTAAGTTAAGCTTTATATTAGGATTATTAATGATCAAAATCATTAAGTTAAAAGAAAGAGTTAATACGAACCTTTTTTACCAGTTATAGATAATCCGATAAAGCATCACCGGTACGGACGACTGTCGAAAGAGAAGAACGTTAAATATGAGGAATATATACCGGGCCGTATCTATAATACTGCTTGAGTAAATAGGAAAGAAAAGGATAACGAAAACTTAGTATTAAAGTTTCGAGCGTAAGGGATTATTAAGATTTCTGGGAAACCTTTTAAGGAAAGTAACAAGGTCGAAATTGACGGTTTATTGATTTACGGGGTTATATAATTCTTGTCTAAACCCGATTTTAACCTTTAAAACCTAAACATTACAATCTTTTAATCGAGAATTATTTATGATGTTAAGGGTAAAACCACGGGGTATCCGTACGAAAAATCACGTTTTATTTCTTAAGGATATAGTAATAAAGGTAAGGATTAAATACATATATAGTCGCTAAAAATTTAGATTATTAGTGAGCACTTAATATTTACTTTAGTAGTGAGTTTACTGGTTAAAAACAAAGGTAAGTTTAGGCTTAATAGCCGTAATATAACGCAAACTTATACGTAATTAGCAACGGATTAACAGCGAATTATATTGCTAGAACTTCCATAGGAACTCCGTATTATATACCCTTTAGGTATGGTAATGCGATATATTAAACCATTGTACGGATTGAAAAAAAAAGGCGTTTATTAGTTCCTAACTTATTAGTTGTACTTCAAATTCCGGCTGGCGATAAGCTCTTTAATATACAACCCGTGTTTATTATTAACGTAGGAAAAATACTTCGGCGTAGTAGGTATGTAAATTAACGATACTCTTTTCATCGGAACAACAAGCTTTGTGATATTATAACAGCGGGTAATTAAGGATTTTAGGTTCTATAATTATAAGCTAGTAACGACGTTAACGAAAGATAGTTAACTTGACTTTAATAGATTGTTAATCTGTATATTTGGTACCAATACCAGTCTTAACTTTCGATAAAATGGCTAAAGCGTTGTTTTAGTTACAATTAATAAGATTAACGAGGCCAGAATTCAACGGTACTTGGAATAACGTATTGAAGGCAGCAATATTACTCTTTTATATTATCCGGAAGTCTTTTACGACTAATCTATCACCGTAAAAATATAAGAACCAACGAATAAAGACTTTCATCAGTTAAATAAAATGCTCGAGTGTCAGATTTGGAAGCTGGATCGCGGGATTAATATGGTTTTAATAAACTTATTAAGGGCTAAGTTAATGATATTTACAAACGGGTACTTTATAAATAATATCGACTTGTCTTTATAGATCGGCTTTTTGATAATACTTGTTAATGAAAACAAGCGGGAAGACCAGTTTAGTATTATCGATAACCTAATTCACTAGCCTTTCATTAAGTATAAAAGGATTATACGAAGCTTATTGATATCGGAAGTTTATGGTATAATAGCTGGGTTTTAATGTATGTATAGTACTGTAGGAAACCCTTAATATTATTATTAGGTAGCTGAAGATTTCTTCTATCCCAGTGGTAATTTGTACTAACTTAAGGAGCTTCTTCGAATAACTTTTAAAATTAGGAATTACTAGGGAAAACGTATGATAATCGATGTGATAGCACTTCATAAAGCCTATTAAGGGGGGTAAATTAAGAAGTTTCGATAAATAGATGGCAAAGTCAATCCTATAAATGTTTTAACGAAAGAATTAATAAATAAGGCCTTGGAAAGGTTTATGGATAGCAATACGCTTACTATACGTATCGAGGGCTACGTTAATAAGCCGTCAAGAAAGTCTAAATCACGTAACGGCGGATAGCGATATGCTGGCAGATTGGAAAACTGCCAAGGGAATAATAATGGTGATTTGTTTAAGTAGCTCGATTAAAATAAAGGCTTACCAAGGTTTGTAGTAGAAGAAGATTTTGTGGGAGTTGATAAATTCAGACCTCGGGGCAATAAAGATATTGAGTTTAAAAATGGGGTCAGTTTTCATGCAATTGGGTATAATTTAGTATGAATGTCTGTTGGAATTGACAAGGGGCATGAGGTCGCTGTTTAACGCTGACCGGAAAAGATTATTCAATCACACTAGCGTACACGTACAAACTAAAAAGCCGTCAGTGTTGAAATAGTATTACATGCAATGCAGTAGGTCAACTTTACTGTAAGTAAAGTTGACTATACTAAACTGTAAGTTGATTGTATTGCTTTTTGTAGACATACCGCATTGGGTGTAAGTCGAGTGCAGTACGTTTCACTTCACTTTAGCGCACGGGCCAAGCAATTGACCATACAAATTACAGAGCAGATCGGCTAGCGGTCTGCCAAACCTAGAACAACACATCTACCATCTGACTACTGCAATACTACTGTTACTTCGATCAATTGAATCGACAACGTTTCAACATCGAAATACCTACCAACAGTTACCAAATTTAAATTTTGGTACATTAAAAGAGATATTCATTAAGAGATTACGAGTCAAAGTCTAGAAAATAATTGAAATATTGTAGGGGAACTTATTGAAGTATACCAAAAATCGGTTCGCGAAAATATTATCTTATAAAAAGGTTGTTTTATAAGAATATGGTCTCACGAAAATTTCAAGTCGTGGAAATGTTCTCGTGTCTCGGTTCACGTGTCTTACGTCTGGGATTTCTCGTCTTACTGCCACCTTTCGTGTCTCGCTCTCCTTTCATCATATATATTATGTTATCAGTATATTACCTTTTATTTTGATCCGGTGGGGGTATTTTACATTGCATAGGGGATAATTATAATGACCAGTACACTTGATTGGGAAGGCACACGTCTGTAGCTGCATCTTACTTCAAGGCTTAGCTGCGCTGAGCTTCGCTTCTAGTTTTAGTTTCTTCCTCTTCTATCATAAGAATACCAAACTATTTCAATATTACGTTGCCTCCCTAAACGCGTACCAACAGTATTCATTTTAGTTAGGTAGCGAAGGTTGTAAAGAAGTATTCAAAGGGTGTATAGGTTTTGAGGAAAGTGATATTGTGGTTATCGTAAAATCTATATAGCTGTTATTACTCGGTGGGTGTATTTGAGGGGTTGTATTATCTATCTTCTCCTTTCTATGGTCCCATACCATAATTTAGGAAAATAAATTCGTGTGGTTTATTAAGTTTATGAATATATCATGTCTTTTCATATTGGTAATGTATTGAAAGGTTATTTTACCCATTTTTCGTTTTTCAAATTAGGACTTCGGACTGTAACGGTAGTTTTAGAAAGTCCGTTTTCTGAGGGTCTTTTATTTTTTTGTTAATATTATTTTAATAACATCGTTTTCGGCCCTTGAGAAACATAAAGCTTCTATAGCTCTCTCCACAACTTTTCCTTTTCAAACCGTCGTTTGTAACTATATAGAATCCGTATAAACTCGGGAATAAGTACCGAATATAAGGAGTGTAGGAATTAGTTTACCCGGGTTAGAAGTATTGTTAATAACGTTTACAGTTATTTATAATATTGTTTTCTTCTAATTAATTCTTTTTAACTTGTTCAATAGGACCGTATACGCCTTACAAAACTGTTTTCAATATTGTTTACATTTGTTTATACTATAAGGCGTTTTTACTAGTACTTATTTATATCCGTTTCCAGCTATTTTAAATCTTGTCCGACATTCTTTTTAGTAGAAAGAAGCGCGTGAATCGTGCGTAAATCAATCTGGACGTGTGAGAAAAATGTTTGTTTAAAAGTTTACTAATATATCACAGTAGTTCGTTACGAAAGCGTTTCGTATAAATTTGTCGGGCTAGAATAACCTTATAACATAGACGGCGTAAACAAAGGAGTGCCCGTTAAGGTATATAATATCTGTAATAAGCCCATAATTACAGTTAATATAGTTTTATCAGCGGTATTTCAATATTTCTAGGGTTTATAAATTTAACTTGTATTTATCATGAACCTTTTTGATAGTTTTAAGGCTTTCTCCCCCACATAAATGTGAGCTTTTATATAGAGAAGCTATCGGTAAAGTCTCTGCCTAATTCATGTAAACGTAAAATAGTAGAAGAGTCATCGTAAAGATCAGTATTGTAGTAAAGATAAATAAATCGACTAGGAAGAAATTTTTTAATAAGTACACGCTACGGATGGGAGGTTATAAACCTCTCATTCGGGAAATGACCCTTTTACTATACACTTTGGAATACTCCTTCTAGACTAGGCTACGCATGATGTACTTTACACTTTGCAAAAGTGCAGCCTAGAACGTAACACTTTATCGTGTACTCTGCAAGAGTACACCTTCTAATATAATACACTGCCAATTAGCCTATATATTCTAGCTGTAGGAGTATATAGTAATATTTACACAGGTAATCTTTTTTTTTCTTTATGTATTTCGTACCTATAGTTCAGTAGTTACAGTATAGTTATAATGAGTCCGTATTATAACCAAATCCTAGTAGAGACAATATAATTGTAACGAGTCTGTATACGTAGTCCTATAATAATAGTGTAGTAATAGTACAAATTTAAAAGGTTCAAATCAATAGCTTTTGTAATAATTATGTTACTAATTATAAAGGTTCGAATGAACAATTTCTGCCCGCGGTTGTAATTATTGTAAAGGTTTGAATCATTAATTTCTGGCCGCGGTGGTAAATATAGTAAGGGTGTGGATAGTATAGCCAATCGGAGGTGATATGGTAGTTAATAGTATTTTTTATTATTTTCGATAGGAGTGTAATTACGTAAGTTTTACAAAGGTAATTACGTAGGGGTGATTATGCCGTCACGTGTTTTAGGTTAGTATAAAAAGATATATCACCATCGATTTAAGTAAAACTTCTTTTTTCCCCTTCTAACGAAGCATACCCAAAGCTAATACAAGTCCCTATTTTAATTCAACTTAACCTCGATTCTAATTAACCAATTTAAACCGTTCCAATAGATAGTTTACTTAACTAATATCTTTAAAAAAAACCTCGCTCTTAAATAGATTCTGCGTAAAAACAAAACTGCTCGGTATCGTTTGGCGCGTAAGCGCCGCTGCGTTGTTATCGCCACTGCCGCTATAACCGCCACCACAACCATCACCACTACTAATAGCCCACCCTCCTCGGAAATTATTTCCTTTATAGCCGCCTCGCTCCCGGCATAGACGCCCGCCTCCTCGCTCCCGACTCTACCGTCACCCGCTGCCGCCGCTGATATTACCACTCCCTGTCCTCCTCTTTTTCCCTTCCCCTTTTCTCCTAGATCCTAAGGGGGGGAATGGGGAGTTTCTAAAATCATAAAGCATACCCTCTCCCCATGGTTAAACACTTACTTACCTGCAGGATCACTTTTACGCCGTAAATATAGCCTGGCGGAGCTACGCTACGGTTCGTATTTTACAAATTCACCCATTTGTTTACTTTTAATGTACCTTTAAACAAAGAGCACAAGGTGGACCCTCTCTACCGCTTCGAGCTTCGTATCACTAAGGTTCTTCGCGAGGCTTTTATGATACGTAAGGCATTAAAATGGCTTACCCAAGTCCGTAGCCCTAGGCCGCTAATAAATACGCTCTATGTGCCGTATATTGCGTTCGCAGCCGCGGGTAAGTCTATTAGCGATTGTTACAAAAGCAGAGGTCTTTCGGCCCGCTACTACCGTAACGAACGAATTAGCAGCGGATACGCCCCCATTTCGTTAATCTTAAGACCGTGGGCCAATGTTGTATTACGCGTCCACCGACTTTATAATAAGTTTTAACCAATCTCCAAAAATCCTCTTTCTTTTAAAAGTAATATTCGAAGTGTTGTTAAAAATAACTACGCCCGTAAATAACCAAAACAAACCAATACTAATTAGTAGTAGGCGTTAACCGGCGGATTAAGGAGTCGGTAACCGCTATTATCGTTTTGAAGCGGAGTCTATGTATATATTACATAGGCGAGTTCGACGACATTATTTCGCGTCGCCGTAAAAAAGGAAAAGATCTCCCCGCGCCTTTGCCTAAAGGTATATAGCCTAAGAATTAGGGCTAACTCCTCGTTAACGCCAATGGCGGCCTCGATAGCGGTAATGACGGTAACAGTAACACAAAGAGGGAGGGCGACGGAGAGAATGATGGGGACGCGACGACGTCGCTTTTTCCTTTTTTTCTAGAGGTAAATAGTTGTCTCTTACGGCCGGACCGGCGCGCCAAGTTATAATATAGTACGTTACATGGTAATGTTATTAAATTTTACAAAAATAATCGTAAATTAAGTAATAGAATAATACGTAAAACAGGTTTGAAATGTATTCAATAAAAAGTGCAAATATATTAGAAGTAGTGTGAAATCGTAGATTCGAATCAAAAAGATAGGACAGTGAAGAACACAGTGGGCCCGAAGTACGTGAAACAAAAAGTGACAGCATATTAGGAGCGGTGCGAAATGTAAATTTTGAGACGTTTTAAAATTTTGATAATAATGTAAATAGTAGAAAATAAAACGTAAAATAAAAACATAGGACGTAATATATTAACCTCCTTAGGGCCATAACACCTTTTTAGCAATATTAATAAATAGTATACTTATCTATATAAAAGTTTTTAATATTTCGTTCGTGGTAGCTTTAGTTATTATATTTGCTGTGTTGGATTTTCTATTGATTTCCCTCGTTTCTTCGATTTTCCGGCGCTTATATAACTAGCGTAAAGCTATAATATGAATCCTTAAACGATTTTCGTTCGTAATACCAAGCTGAATCTAAATATTTATAAAGAAAAAAAGAGTGAATGTATATAACGAAAGGGATAGGATGTAAACTATGGTTAGAAATAAATATTCGAACTGTCATCGTTATAGTAATTTCCGAATCGAAACCTTTAATTATGCTATATATTTTCGAGGCTAGGACGCTGTTTATAACCCGTTTATACTTAGTACAGTGCTAATGGATAATGTTTTTACTGAACTTAAAGCCGTTTCGCGCTTGTATTTCGTTACCAGAGACTAAAAAAAGACTATTTTCGAATGATAGTCGTTATTATTAGCGAAGGAGCCTTTGGTAAAATAAAATAGCTTCGTAATACGTATATTTAGCAATATAAATTACAAACCACGTTTTGGAATATGTATTTGCTATACAAGGCGCTTATTAATCATATATATCGTTTCACGGGGTGGTTTGGTATTATACGGTGATAGAAAGGTTGAATACCGTTTCTGGTTAGGCTATTAAAGTAACCTAAGCGTTACGTGCGCGTTATTATCTGTATTCGTTGGCCCGTTTTGTACTATTTAAAATGATAAGGACGATTTTGTCTGATTACTCTTTTTACGAAAGGTTTAAAACGCCGTTCCAGAAAGTGATAGTAACGTTATTAAAATAGATTAATTAGTTTTCCACTAGGTACATTTTGGGTTTCGCTTTTAGGCCGGGTTTTAAAAGTTTTCTTTCTTTAAATACGGAAAACGACGCGTTACATAATGTTAATATATTGTACGTTTATATACATATTAGTGTCAAGCCGTTAAAATGAGCTATTAATATTAATAGGTATGGGTTTAAGGTTAAGCTAGTTATTTCGAACTATTCATTATAGTTCCTTTAATAGATGTTATACCAGTAAATACCAGCTTTAGCCAAGCTGTAAATGTTGCGACCCAAGTATGATGGCGGGTCAGGAAGCAAGTTAGCATGCAGCTAAGCTACTTAGAGCCTAAAGTCCAACACATCAGGCGGGGAACACCTCTCCTTTGTTAGCAGAGAAATCAATAAGCTAATCATGTGATTAGGATCAGTGGGATTAGTACTGATCCAAGTGATCCAGGATTAGTGGGCTCAGCACTGATCCAAAGGATCTAGTACTGAAGACGGTATGAAGTCACGGATATATAAGGATACGGTTATCACCACATAGATAGTATTTCCTTCATAGCTCTTCAGTTGTCAATCTAAGTATTCAGTCTCAGTATATTCTGAATAGCCTTACGGCTTTTGATCATTACTTGCATGGTTGCGATATTGTTCACTCCGCACCTCTGCTACCTTCTTGATAACATAAACCCTCTGACACCTTATAAATACTAACGGGTATTTAGTGTGATCATTGGAGTAAACTTGGTTTATAATGCGTAAAATAATTTTAGATTGGTGATATTTCCTAAAATCTATATGTATATCGGTATATATACGTCGTTTAGGTCGCTTTTCAAACTAGATGAAATTTTATGTAATCTTACGAAATTTAATATATAGGTTCGAAGGGGTATTAAAGGATGGTTTAAATGTAAAAATTGAATAGTGGCTAACACGTTATAAGGTAAGTAATTAAGTTATAATATCCTTTTTACAGTCATCATTATAACCTTTTATTATTAAGCGAATCATTTCGTATAAATTACCGGGGGTTTTTCTCATTTCATATACGAGTAAAATGGGAAAAATCCTATAGGCGTCGTAGATAGTTAGGTAGAAGCGTTTAAAGTGAAATACGTTTTGATCGATCAATGAATATATTTCTATTTAGGCAAATTATTCGAACAAGGCGCTTAAAGTGGTAATAATACCATCGTGGCAGAGATTTAGGATAAGCGCGCTGTCAACTATCTCTTTTCAATAATAAAGAAGCCTACGTTAAAGGTTTCGGGGCGTTTTTTAGTTTTTGAACTAAAAAGGCGACTCCGATAGCGAGGTATTAATAGGGTTGGTATAAATGGGTCGCTTTCGTCTGGTAAAAGCGGGTCAAAAGCACGAATAGGAGGGTAGGCTGAAACTGGGAGCAGTTTAAACCCGCGGTTTTAAAGGGTGTCTCATCGGTGGTTTTAATCTAATTCCGGTTTTGGGCTGTTCCTATTCATTTCTTTTTTGAAATTCTGTGGTATCGTTTAGAGAAACGAACTCGTACCGATTGGGAAATTAACCAGCATATCATAGCCTCTAAACCCATTGATTTTCTAAAAACCAGCTTATTCATCCCTAGTTCTCCAAACTAGGACTTTAAATCGTGATGGTAGGTTTAAAACGCCAGTTTTATGTAGGTTATTCCTTATAGCCAGCGCTTTGGAAACTTCGTTTTTAACTAGTAAGGAACGTAATATTACTATAGATTTTGTTATATCATTCGCCCTTTATACCGTGGTTGGAGATAGTGTAAAGTGCATATAAATCCTTAGGTAAATATTAAAAATAAGGAACATGGTAATAAGCCTACTTGAGCCAAAAGTATTATTAACAGCGTTAACCGCTATTTATAGGATATATTCCTTGGAATTAGTACTTTTTAGCTTTTTAAACAACACTGTATATACCTCTTTAAACTGTTTATAATACCGTTTACACTTAATCATACCTTATAGTGCTTTTAGTAGTATTAATTTATATTTAATACCAACGATTCTAGCTTTAGTACGCTATTCTGTATAGTTTAAGGTTATATTAACTTCGTGGGTAATTTGGTTCAGAGGCCTCAAATAAATATTTAACTGATAATTAATTAAAACTTCTTAACATTTTATAACGGAAACGTTCCGTATAAACTTTACGGTTTGGACTCATATTGCCGCGCTAACGGTATATAATAACAGTTAACTATCTAAATATATAATATTAATAATTACCTTATAGTTAAAGTTTACGTCGTTCTCAAGGCGAAATTTGAATCGCTTTAGGGCTTGTAAGTATAACTGGTATTTATAGCAAAGCTTTTCGATAGCTTTAAGTACGTCCTTTTCTATATTTGTATGGTTTACAACGTGAAGTAGTTGTAAAAGGCGTTTTAAAGCCGGGTATCCGAATCGGCGGTGCAATATCCGTAATTTTGGCTATGTTAAATAAATAGTTTTAATAGTACATACTTTGGGGAAAAACTACATGTGGCCGAACTTAAGACAAAGCGGTATGGATACACTTTTCGAAACGCGGACAAGTTGGTTAATTATGTTTTGGACCTCGATTTTGAACTTGTTTATAATAGTTAACGAAAGCAGAAATAGCGTTTTAAAGTCTATTACGTAAACATTAATCGGTTCTAATCGTATATTTACAAAGACCGTTTTAAAAGATAAAGCTTTGCTATTTGCAAATAAAACCTTTTAATGTTTTTCTATTCGATGGAGCTAAAACTTCGGAAATCTCGTTATGAACGCGTTAAACTATCTTTTTCCAGTGGTCAAAATTTCGGTCACGTCTTTGTTAGATATAATACCCTAATACCGGTTACCTTATTTATTTGTAAGCGTAAATTGTAACGCTATATAAGCGTTGAATATACTGTTTAAATAATTTATGCTTGTAATATATAAAAAGAAGGCGTCCTGTAGGCCTGTGAAAATAAGTTAGGCGATTTCACCATTATAGGCTATTGAATAAGTATTATTATCTTTAAAATCTTCTTTTTCGAAGGTGTATTCGTAGAGGTAGTCGTTAATCTCATTATCTACATTTTTATACTCGGTTTCATATATCGTAAAATTGACTTTGATCCGGTTTTAAATATATAATCGATTGAAAATTATCATTTAATTCGAATTGACTCGTAAATTAAGTGGGTAGTATATTGATAGGCAATTTTACCGGATACGATATAGTGTTTTAGTAAGCCCAAAAGGCTTCATATGCTTTTTCGTAGGTATTATTATCATCTCAGTACGTTTCGCCTATCACTGTACGATAGTCTCTGTCCTTTATTACCAGAGTTTTTTCCTTAATACCCATACTTTAAGCGTTCGTTTTATTTTGGATATACCTAAAAAATTTGATTTAAAACTTAGTGGAAAGTTTCGACGAGGTCGATTTTGGTAATTTAGCTTTCGCCTTTGTTTTGTCAGTTACAAATTCTATTCTAAGGTATGTTTATCGACATATAAAGAATTTGAGATATATTTTGAAACTTATACAAAAAGCTTTTAAGTTCTTCGTAAGTTTTAATGAGGTAAAGTAGAAATTTGTGTTTCCGCAGTATATTTCCGTTATTACTTTAAAAAAAATTATTACCTTTATATTTCGGTTCAAGGGTTATTGAATACTTTCTAAACTTCGTTAAAAAGGCGGTGAATACCCTTTTTAGGTTTTTATCAGCGTTTTTTCTTTAATTATTTACGGACTCCTAGGTAATACCAATATAGTTCTTATAGTAAAACTTATAGTTAATTTCTATATAGAAATGTATTTTTCAACAGCCGTAATACTTTGTAGATGCATTTACATATACGAAGTAATATATATACCATTTTTTAGCCTACCCAAATAATATACCGGGCAAAACAACGTGGAATTAAAATAGTTCGATATTTAGCCTTGTATATATATTAAGTATTATACGTATTTTGTTGCCTAGTGCGTCGTATAATTTACCATTATAGTTTTCGTACTTATCTAACAGTTCAACGATTTTAATAAACTTTATAAGGTCGTTCTTTTTAGTGGGAAAGAGGTGTAAGCAAACGTTACGATGAGGGTCGTAGGGAATAGGTATTAATTTATAGGATACGTATTAGGCCTTTAGTTTCCATTAACGACAAACTCCCCAAGACTTTTAAGGAGTTCGCGCCTTTATTTGATAAAGCACTAGAAGACGAACTACTTTTTTACCGTTCCAAAGTAGACACAAAATTATTATTTGGAATAATACTTAAGGCTAGATTTTGGAAATCTTTTAGGGGCCGTTATACAGTATGTTACGGAAGGAGTATTGAGTGTTGCGCAAAATGTTAACTCAATTACTAAACTAAAGCTACATTCGTATAAATAACTCCTCAACGGGTATCTTTGTATTTTTCGTTATAATATCTTGGAACAATCTACGTTTTTATATCAATTACCCTCAACTTAACGTTATTACCCAAGATAATAGTTATCTTTTTTACCTCATCAAGAAAATTCTTATAAATATTTCAAGAATTAAATGATTTACTAATCTCAAAGTTGAAATCTTCTTTATAAGTTACGTATTAAAAAGGTAACGAGTAAAGGACTACGTTTTATATATTATTTAAACCTTTTAAATAGGTAATCACACTCTTTAACTTTTTTGATGCATCGATTACCTTTTAACTACATATTAATAATTCTTAACACCTATTCCTCGACAATTATTTATTTCGTTAACCTTGCTAATATTTTATCATGTTTTAATCGCACTTTTCATAATTATCATATTATGACTAAAGAGGTATTAATCGTTCGAAACACTGTTAAATTAAACCTCGATATATCTAAATGGAAATTCGATGTTTGAAAAGCTTAATATTTGGTATTTGTGATATAAACGGAAATAGAAGTACGTATAAACCCGGAAACAATAAGTTTTATTCAGAAATAAGCAGACTTTACGTTTATATCAAAGGTACGGGTTTTATACTAGCTTTCTCAAATTATATCGGTAATGTATTAGTGATTACTTCGCAATCGCCGGCCCCTTAATTCGTTTAACTAAAAAGGCCGTCGTTATTCGTTAGGGGTGCGAGAAAAAAGTAGCCTTGGAAATATTTAAACTTTTTTTTCTTTTTTAAATTAATTCTCGCCTAATGGAACCTTAATTTGGAAACTTTTTAAAAATCCGATTTTTCCGATTCAGCCTTAGAAAAGTGTTTACTATAACGGGAAGATTACAGAACCTTACGTCTAATAACGTATGGATTTGGTCAATTATTACCTATCGAATACAATTACAAGATTTACGACAAATATTACTAAGGATTATAAACTATTAAAAAAACAAAACTTAAAGCTTTGGGGTACAGCCCGCCTATTTAGTGTTTTTACAAACTATAAAACTTTGAAACATTTTCTAACTACCTTATAACTTTTGAAATAATAGGTTTATTAATTGAAACTACTTTCGTAATTTCATTTTCATTTGGTATAAAGTAAAGGGGTTAATTATATAAGACTCGATACACTATTTCAAAGAAACCAGAATATTTTTGAAGATCTTTCAATCTATAGCTTTACGTCTTAAATAGGTTTTTGTTAATGATTTCCACGGATTTAAGTCTCCCGACTTCCTCTTTCTAATGAATTTATTTTGGAGGATTCTAAACTTTTTACCTAAACAACGTTTAAAATAACTTAATAGCCGTTATTATTTAAAACTTCACTTATTTTCGTTTATTTCAAGCGATACCTATAAACAACCGAAGTTTTTCTATCGATATTCGTATTAACGACAACCAAATACTTAAGGTTTTTATTTTGAAATGTTTAATAAAGAACGATAATATTTTATGATTTCGTAACTGTTCGAACAATATTCACTTCTATTCTAGCAAGTCAATTGCAGTGTAGTCAGGTAACTTAACTTGCAGTAAAGTTGACTGTACTATCTGCAAAAAGAGTGCCAGATTCAAACTAGGGCACGAGCCAAGCAATTGGCCATACAAATTACTGTACAGACTGGCAGGCGGTCTACCAAACCTAGAAGAATACATCAACCACTATTAATGCAGTACCAGTTATTTTGAACAATTTAAATCGACTACTTTATAACAATAAAGTCCTACTAACGTGAATTAGTACTTATTAAGTAAAGTACAGATAAGATAAGTAGAAGAAAAGGCTAATTTCTGGTTAATCTCTACGACAACGTCAGGGTCGAAGAAAGATTCTTGCGAGAGGCCTTTACTACTATGTCAGTCTCCACGGCAGTAAGTAAGGAGAGCCTTTGGTCTATGCTAATTTCAACATCAGACTAGAGATATCGATGGTATAGCTATTAGAAACACCAAGAAATCTTCACGGATCCTTCTTGAAAATCATTAAGATTGACCGCTAAAAGGTTGAAACCAATAAGTTAGCAAACGGCTAAGTTAGTACTACTGAGGGTACTACTACTGCGAAAACAACTAAGTCTCACACCAATCAACCACTTTCAATATAGCACCAGTTACTTCGACCAATCGAATCGACTACGTTGCAACGATAAAATCCTACCAACAGTAACCGTGTTAAGGTTTTTACTTACAAGTCTTTTACTATCACTTTAATTCAAATTACATACAATCTACTGTTAATCTATTACCTGAGTCGCATTACTATTGTCTCTATTCTATTTGAAAAATATTTAAACCCGGGTAGCACCATATAAGCTCATGTTTTCATTGAAAATACGATATTTGTAAACAAACAACTTACCAACAATATCGCCAGAAAGAACTTTTTAAACCACTACTAATTCTCAAACGACTTTATAACCAGCTTTTCGTCGACTTAATAATCGATCTCCCTTATAAAATAATTAATAATCCAATTTACATTTTATTAACTACAGGCTGTAAAATTAAATTGTTACTTGAAGACCAAGAAATATTATAAACGCTGAAATTTATACGAAACGATTTCTAAATTACTATGAGCGATTTTACAGGTTTCCTCGCATTATTATTAACAATAGAGACTTGAATTTGACTAATAGGTTTTAAAAACGATTTTATAACTTACGAATATAAAACAACATTTAAATACTGCATTTTATTCCGAGACAGATAGTGTTACTCAACGCATCAATTCAAAGGTTTTGACTTACCTACGTTCCGTCGTTATTTACACTTAAATTGATTAAAACTTCTTATTTAATGGTTGAAAATTAACTTTGAATGATGAAAATATCATTACTATTAATATTTACCGATTTTTACAATATATGGTTACTATATTAACCTTATATAACCTATCAAAAGTTTACATATTATAGTTACAAAATTACATGTAAAAGTTAAAGCTTTCGTTGAACGAATTCGTAACTTTATGTAATTTGTACAAATCGTAATAACTGCTACCTAACAACATATGGAGGAACCTTTAATAAATAATGTTTTTCCTTATAACAATTTGGGGTTAACGATAACGTTTGGCTTCAAAAATTTCAAGCTAAACTAGTTTCTAAAATATTTAGGCTAACTCTAAAAAAAAATATCGTATTATACGAATAATTGATTCTCATATCATCGAACTTAATGTTACGGTTAAAACACGCCTTCGATGTAATGTAGATTAACTTATTCAATTCACTTTCGACTCTCTTTCAAACCAATAAATCCTCAACTATTGACTACTTGTTATCGACGTTATTAATAATAATAGCAAAACTATTGGTAGGTCTTAGATTGTTATAACGTTGTCAATTTAATTGGTCTTTGAAGTAATTGTAGTATTTCATTGATCAAGTGGTGGATGTATTGTTCTAGGTTTTGCAGACTGCTAACCGGTCTGCACTGTAATTTGTATGGCCAATTGCTTGGCCCATGCTCTAGAGTGAAGTGTAGCGTACTGCACTCGACTTACACTCAATGCGGTAAATCCGTACAAAGCAATACACTTAACACTTGCAGTACAGTTAACTTTACTGTAATTAAAGTTGACTTATTGCATTGCATATATTACTATTTCAATATTGGCAGCTTTTTAATTTGTGCATGCACGCCAGTATGGTTGACTAATTTTTTCTAGTTAGTGTTGAATAGCGACTTCGCACCCCTTGTTAATTTCAATTGACTTTTATGCTGGATTGCACCCAATTGTATGTAAATTGCCCACATTTAACCTTAATTGCTCCGTTGCTCCGAGGTCCGAGTTTATTAACTCCTATTAAAAGTTTTTCCGCCACAAGCTTTTGTAAGCCTTTACTTTAACTGTGCTACTTAAACAGATTACTATTATTATTCCTTTGTCAGTCTTTTAGTTTGCCAGTATATCCATGTCCAACTTCACGTAATTTGCGCTTTCCGGGCGGTCTATTAACGTAGCCCTCAATGCGTATGGTCAGTCTATTACTATTTACAAACCTTTCCAGAGCCTTATTTGGTGATGCCTTCGTTATGGCGTTAGCAGGATTGTTTTTATCATCGATTTATCAGAACTCCTTAATCTCCCTCCCTTCGTAGGCTTTACGGAATACTATTACGTCGATTATAAGGCTTTTTTCATTGGTGGTTTCAAGCTTTAAAAGGTATTTAAAGAGGTTTCTTGAGTTGATACAGATTACCATCAGTATAGGTAGAATCTTTAGTTGCCTAGTAATAATGTTAAGGGTTTACTATAGTGTTATACCTACGTTAAAAACTGTTATTATGCCGTAGACCTCCGATGCTAACACGTTTCGTGAAATCCTTTTGTATTTGATGGAGGCTTAATGAATTAGGCTACCAATGATAATAAACTGGTCTTTCTGTTTATTTTCGTTGACTAGGGTTATTAAGAAGCCGATATGTAAAGATAAGTTAGTGTTATTTATAAAGAACCGGTTCGCAAATATTATTAGTTTGGCTTTTAAGAGGTCGATTAGGACCATATTGATTTCGCGGTCCAAATTTCGCTTTTTTTACTCGAGTCTTTTATTTAGCCGGTTAAAATCCTTATCCGTTGGCTTTTATGCTTGTGCCGTAATGGATAGATTGTAAAAGTTTTTGGTTGGTATAAGGTAGTAATATAGCTGCTTCGAACACGTTTTTCTAAGTACCGTTAAGCTCTGACTTCGTTAGTCTTGTTAATTGTAACTAAAATAGCATCTTGGCCCTTTTAGCGAAAGTTAAAGCTAGTATTAATATGAAGTATACGGATTGACGATTTATTGAAGTTAAGTAAGCTTCCTTTCATTAACGTCATTACCAGCTTACAATTTTAGAACTTGGAGTGTTTAATCGTTTGTTATTCTAGTATTATAAAGATAGCCGTTTCGACGAAATGGATATCATTAGTTTGTATGCCCATTACGTCGAAGTCCCTTTTTTATGTTATTAGCAAGTACAGGTCATATATTGAAGACTTTCTCGTTAGCCGTGATTGAAAGTACAATTGGTAAGTTAGGTACTAGTAAACGCCTGCTTAAACTAATCCGTATAGTGGTTTGATATAACGTATTACCGTATCTGGAGGATAGATGATACGGAGTTTTTATAGCAGTTTTAGTAGTACGATCTGTTGTAAATCTGTTACTGATTTCATATATGCTTACATTATATTTCAGCTATTAAGCGTAAACTTACCGTTTACTTTGGCTAGTAAACTTCCTATTAAAGGGACTACTAAATGTTTGTTGAACTTCTAAATCATTGGCAACTGTGTAAGGATTTAAGTTTTACCTTTATTACCGTATTCTTAAGCGATTTGACGTGATTTTTCGTACGGTCTCCCTATAGTTTTACCTTTGACTTCGTAAATAATCCTTGACTTGAAGATAGTGACATTTGGGTTTTGAAGGTTGAAATCGGTTTTCGGTACGAATTATATAACCTTTCGAGTTAGTAGACCGTTAATTTTGACCTTATCGCTTTCCTTAAAAGGTTTGTCGAAGGTTTTGATAATCCCTTATTTCCGGAACTTTAATATTAAGTTTTTGTTATCCTTTTCTTTCCTGTTTACCTAAGTAATATTGTATATACGATATAGTATGTATTTCTCCTCTTTAATGTTTTTCTTTTTTAGAGGTCGTCCGCGTTGGTAGCGTTTCATCGGCTTGTCGATGACATATGGAGGAGGTTCGTATTGGTTCAGTCATTTAGCTTGAAGGTTTTGAGGATTTTTATTTTTAGTATTCCTGATATAGGGTTTGATCTAAATGGTTCGTAAAGGTACGGAACTGTTAGAAGTTTTGATGACTACTTCGTAATTTACGATACTTAGTATTTTGTACGAGCCCTCCTTTCTTTCCAACTCCCAATATACGATGATTTTACCATGTAGCGGTAAAGAAAGTACATCGATTGTTAAAGGCCCTTTTTTAGTGTTGGGAGCTTTATTGACCTGGCGGCATGCCAATTTTCTTTGTAGCTCCTTCAAAGTTTTGTTATATACTGTAACACAACTCTGAGTATTTGTCGAGGGTGGAGATTTACTCGTTAGGTGTGGGTACACTTCAAAGACCAGTATCATTGATACTAAGTCGTTAGGGCCTATAGTGTCGTTTAAGCCTTTTATTGCTATTTGTAGGCGTGTTTCCGGATCCGTAAAGCTTTCGATTTTTAGTGTAAAGATATTATACGTTCGGCGAAGTAATTCGTTTACCCTTTTAACCCTTTTAATGTTTTAGTAGGCTTTTACAGGTATTTATTTGTATTGGATACCTATTATTTTGGTATTTTCCTGGAACTTTACCGTGATAAAGTTGGTTCTAGTACCGTGTACAACAATATTAGGTGGATTTAGTTACGTATTAATTTACAGTATCCTTAATGTTTCTTATATATCATTTGCCGAAAATGATTTTAGAAACTTAGCCCCATGAAAAAAAGTTGTGGAATTAACGACGTAAAAGACAGGTTTGTTATCTAAGTAAAACATATCGACAAAGATTTCGTGGTTGAAATCCCTATCTTTTTTAACATAAACTTAAATTTTCGAAAGGCTTGAGCATATGTTTAATAATGATGGCAAAGTTTTTTAATAGTTTTTAGAGTAAAGTATTCCACATTGTTATGTCCTATAAACTTCAAGACTTTGTACAATTTATTAACGGTTGGATGGTAAAAACGCTGGTATAGCTAACGTATTTCTGGCTTTGTCAGGTTTAACACCATTGCCTCCGATCCTAAAAGATAAAACTATAAGTGCCCCTACTTAAGGGTAAGTGGAAACCTTTAGCCCTTTTTAACCAGTTTATCTACGTTAACGTCAACGTTAACTCTGAGGGTTTTTATGTTCTTTAAATAGAGTAGGAAAGAAGTAGGGAACTTAAGGATATAGAACGTAATTGCTCCTATAACAGTTTGAATTATCATTTTCCCTAGTAACGATAGTTATTCTCCTTGTTCAAAGCCATTTTTGGCTTTATTAGTATCGTGATGGTTTATTTTAGTAGTTATAGTACTTTCCCTCCGCAGTACCACATATTACGAACAGCTTCCTGTTAAGTACCTTATTACCACTATATCTAGTATAATACTTTAAAATGTATGGTTCGCGTAGCGGTCGTAAAGATTAAAGGTGTATGAGGGGTTAGGAATTTAATTAGGGTAAAGGTATGGGTCTTTACCACTTGAACGGTATACTAAGACATGGTTAGCTAGTTATTGAGCTGTATTAGGGTCAGTATCTTTATGCCACTTAATTTGTTTAAGGTCATTGGCGGTGTTAACTGGTTCTTCGCTTTTAAAGTTTGCGATTTAATATAAGTAGTCCTGTTTAAAAGAAATGTGATAATGGGCGTAATATATTTCCTTTTTGTTATTACGCTTGGTAAAGGAGTTCCAAGTTAATTAACAGCTAGACTTGCGATAAATTTAATATCTATTTCTATTATTATGACAATATTGTTAACGGTTAATGGATTCGCCTAAAACTTGGCTTTATTGGCGTTAACATAGTTATTGCCTTTAGTTTAAAGCCGATAGGCCAGACCTTAGGCATTATAGGCGCCTGTACTTGCGATCGATGTAATTAACTACCGTAAGATCTTTTTTATTCACGTTAAGGAAGTTGCCGGATTAAAAGTACATATTAAGCGAATTTTGTCATCATGATAGCAAGCGAGGAATGAAATTGGCTAAAGAAGTCTTTAAAAGTGGTATTTAGGCGTTATAAGGCGTATCTGAACTCTTTAACACCCGTAACTGCTGCTCGTACCTACTTACAAAATGTGGCTTTACTAGCGTGGACTTTCGCTATTGCTTTTTGATATTGTATCAGCTTATTAATTATTTGATTAAGTATATCCATCGGTGTTTCCTCCTTTTTCTCTTTAGCTATTATTGTTACTCGCACGTTATAACCCAATTTTTGTAGTATTATATAAGGTGGATATTGTATTCGAAGTGGCTCTTTATGCTATCATAAACTTTGCGAAACGTAGTTACTTAGGTCCGGAAGGTTAGATGGTAATACTTAGCATACCTTATAAGGATTCCGTAAAATAATAAGTAAAAATCAAAAGGAAAAACCTCCATTTATTTACAAATATTTACAAAGGGTATTATTTTGGTATTGAAAAGTTTATAAGGCTTTTCATCGTACTTTTTTGTGTCGTCCCAAATCTTAGCGAAGTCCGTAAGGAATTTGAATTGATATTAACCATTCGGACGGGTTTTGGAGGAAGGTTAAAATAGTTATCTTAGCTTTAAATGGTATTTTTTGATAGTTTAAGCCTTAAAGCTTCCGAGACACGGTACTAAGGGTAATTGCCAGTCGCCTGACCCGAGGGATAAAGTCTTGTGATAGGACTTGTGGTAGGCTTTCGCACGTGGTCAAATCTAAAAAGGTAAGGTTTTTAAAGGACTTAGCGGTTGGATTGCTAAGGGACGATGTGTACTTGGAGATTTTAGAAGGTTTGACGATCTTACTTAATTGATTGGTATAAAACGCCGACGTCAATACCTTTGGTCGCGTTAATGACCGTTTCTTTACATGTTTTACCCCTGCTAAGAGCGTATCCCGCGCTATTACATAAAGGTACTAAATTGTCAAGCAAATTAATAGGTTCCTTATCGCTAGCGTATAAAGAGGCTTAATTTAGCTAGGGATAAGTTGAAGCTCCCCTTAAACATATATGTGAGCGTTGGGATTTCTTAACGCTTTTTACTTTTCCTTCAAGGTCTTAAAGATTAGGATCTTAAAGGTAATCTTCCTATTGGGCTAATTTATAAAAGGATTTTGTCAGTTTTAGTAAAGTTTTTTTTAGGATGTAAATACTAAGGTAAGTATCCTCCTTTTTTAGCCTTGTTTTGACTTTGCAATAGATTATCTTCCATATATCTGGTGTCTAGTAGTTAAAGAATTCGCGAAAGTTTTGAAAAGCGTGGACGCCGCGGTCAAAATCTTTACTAGCATTAAACTCGAGGATGTACTAGCCAACATACTTGGTTAGGTGAGCTTTAGTTAAAGTTTTATTAATATCTGTAATCTAGAGTTGTTAGTTTTAATAATTAACAAAGACTAATCCGAGGTTTTCAATTCCTTTTTTCGGCGAGGTCGGTGATAGCCTTGAAATAAGCTCTTACGATAGTTATCTTAACGTTTTTGCTTATGTATAACGTGTAAAATGTGGAGAGCGAGGGATTTGGTAATCGTTGGACGTAGGAACTTAGTGTTTTTAGCGTGAAGTCGCGTGGAAACCTAGCGATTTGGCGGCTTGATAGCTTTGCATAAGGTTGCGCGACGTGGTTTTCTTGGCGCGACTTAGTGTTTTCGTTTAGAATAGCAAAATTAACGATTAAAGTGGTATGAGGAGTAAAAAGAGTAAAGTAAGGTAAAGGTTTAACGTAAGGGGTAAGGTCGGAAGTCGTTATTTGTGGTAGAGAACGAAGGTTGTTTGTTTTTATAGGTTATTTAGCGTGAGGACTTGGTTGTTTTTCTTGTAGTAGCAACACTCGTAGTAGTACTGATTTAGCCGTTAATTAATTTTCAGAACTTTAAAACTTCTGATAATTAATCTTAACGTTTTTGAAAAAGATCAATAAAGATTTCTTGTTGTTTTTAGTAACGATATTGTCGTTACCTTTAATCTGCCGTGAAAACCGGCGTAGTTTAGAAGTCTTTTTTACTTACTGCTGTGAAAACCGGCATAGCAATAGAGGCCCTTTGCAAGAATTTTTCCTTCACTCCAGCGGTCGTTTTATTTAGAGCGTAACCGGAAAGTAGCCTTTTCTTTTACTTAGCTTATTTGTGCTTAACCTCATAAGCACTAATTAGTATTGGTGGGCCTTAGATCGTTGTAAGATTATTGATTCGATTGGTTTTCGAAGTAACAGTAGAATTACATTGGTTAAGTGGTAGATGTATTGTTTTAGGTTTAGTAGACTGCTAACTAGTCTGCACTGTAATTTGTATGGTTAATTGCTTGGCCCGTGCCCTAGAGTGAAGTGCAGCGTACTGTACTCGACTTACACCTAATGCGATAAGTCTGCACAAAACAATACACTCAACACTTGCAGTATAGTCAACTTTACTGTAAGTAAAGTTGAACTACTACATTGCATGTAGTACTATTCCAACAGAAACTAAACCTGAATTTTTCGTCGAGGGTATTTAAGGAGTCCGAAATAAACCTTAGGTAAACCGCCCTTATATTAAAAACTCTTTAAAACGAAAATGTTTAATTAAATAGGTAGTTTATATATACTCGACTTGAAAACCATTTTTAACCTTTTTGAATACCGCGACCTTCGACGCTTTCGAATTTCATTATAATTCAGCCAAAGACAACGATGGGCTTTTCCACCCAACCTAATAACAAACTTAACTTGATTTTATTCTTCTCCTATTACCCAGCCATTTGAAAGCCTCAATTTTATAGTTCCTAAGTAATAGGCAAGTTAATCTACGTAAGTTAGTAATGATAGTGGGCAAGTTAACCCATATGAATTAATAGTAACAGTCGATAAGTTAATCTAAGTTAAATAAGTAAAAGTAGTTAGCAGTTTAACCTACAATAAGTACAATAGCTAGTGGTGGTAATGGGTAAGTTAATCCATATAGGTTAAAGGGCAGTAATGGAACGTTAACCTACTTCAGTTAAAATAGCTAATGGCAACAATAGGTGAGTAAACCTACATAGGTTGAATATCAAAAGTAAACGATTTACCTCACGTTAATTAAGATAGCTAGCGAGTAAATATACGAAAACAAAGAATGGAGGGGGATTCGAACTAATAATATATGTAGCACGGCAAAAACATATATAGCATTACTACTTAAGATGGAGATGGTTGTTAAGGGGAGGGGGGGGCTTACAGGAACAGGAGTACACTGGAGGTAATGTTCCAGGCTGGTGCCTAGGCTAGTGGTCACCAAGGATCTAGCCCTGGCGGTTGCCATACCCCTACGATTCTCTAAAGCCATTTAGGGGTATGCTTTTACACCTGTCACGTGACCGGGATACCCCTTTTCTATAGCCCGTAGCAGCTCCTTAGCAGGGGTTTCTTCCTCCTTCTCTTCATAGAGGATAATTGACAATATCCGACCGCCTTAAGCAACAGCTTTGGCTTAGTCCCTTCATACCCAAACGTATTGGCGAATGGTATAGAATTGGTAGCGCATAAGTTTGTAACAAACAACGTATATGCCGGAATAGAAGAAATTGATGCCTGGAATTGTGGGTCGAAAAATTGTGATTAGAGTATAACTCAAGTGCAAAATAGTCTGGAATTGGTAGTGGTATTGCCGACGGGGATGGGAAAGAGTTTAGCAATTATCTTTGATTGGTGATCGGCTAAACTAGAACACACGCACAAAATAAAAAGTTGTCAGTGTTGGAATAGCAGTCAATTGCTGTACAGCTAAGTCAACTGTACAAATTACAAGTTAACCATACTAATTGTCAGTTGACTGTATCTGTATTGATTGAAAGTTAATTACACTGAGTGTCTAATTGAATGTAGGGTACTGACCAAGCAGTTGCCAATACAGATTAGTGTGCAAACCGGCTAGTGATCTGACAAACTTATAAGTAACAACACATCAATACTTTCATTGCATTACACCAGTTACTTTGACCATTATTCGAATTGACTACGTTGCAACGATAAATTTCTACAAAAAGTACGCGTAATGAACGTTTACTGCTTTATGTGTTTCCAAAAATACGAGGAACCCGAAGCAATAAGTTGTGTGTTTTATAAGATGAAAAGTATATAAATCAATAGCATTTCATTTGGATATTGATTTTTTCACTTGTATTAATTCCATATATGTTGGTAGGTTTTTATGGTTACAATGTAGTCAATCCCAATCGTAGTCGAAGAAACTAGTATTGCATTGAAAGAGTAGTGTGTTACTTCAAAGTTTGGTAAAACGTTAACCAGAGTGCATCCTAATCTGGATGATCAATTACTTGGCCCGTTCCTCAATCTAAATTATTTACTCCCTGTAATTAACTTAGCTGTACTACAATTGACTATTGTTCCAACAATGGCAACTTTTTGTTTCTATGCCCACACGTGAACGTAGCTAATCAATGATTTATGGTAATCACTAAAGTCTCTCCCATTTCTATAGGTCATACCAATTACAATATGTTTTCCGCTCAAATTGAATTTCATTACAGTTTCTTGCCCTACGTTTTCCAAAGTTAATTTCCCCGGTTTCCGTATACAGTTCATTGGTCATGAATTTGTGCGCCGCTAATCTTATACTTTGTGTTAATAGGTTTGGATACGCTTTTTTCCGATATTACTAATTAAACAGTTTTCCAATTTACTATGGTATACCTATTCTTTCGCATTACATACCGGCTAGTCCACGTATCCGATAATCCGTATAATTAGCTTAATACTATCTATAAACCTTGTTAAGATGTTATTAAGCGTGACTATTGGAACAGTAGTAACTGCAGTGCAGTTAGTTAACTATACTGTTAAGTAAGTTGACTGTACTGACTGCAAGCTGAGTGTATGGTTTGGTGGGTTGACTGTATTGACTGTAAAGTCAAGTACAGTATGTGCCCACTTCGGACTGGAGAACGGGCCAAGCAATTAACCATACAAAATAGTGTGCAGATCGGCTAGCGGTCTGCCAAACCTAGAACAATACATCCACCACTTAACTATGCAATACTACTGTTACTTCGACCGATTCGAATCAACAACGTTGTAACGTCTAAAGGCCTATTATTGGTAAGGCCTATTAATAGTAACCTTAATTATGGCTTTGGAGAGGTGATTTTACCGTTGATTTATCTAAATTCGATAATTTCTCAGGTTTTATAAACCTCTTTAAATGTTATTACATTTATTATTTATCATTCTTCATTAATTATGAGGATTGTGGAAAGTCATTCGAAAAGGTTCCGTAAATTAATATAAGCAGCAACATGTATCGAAAATCATCACAGGTATTAAATAATAATCTTTAGTGTATTATCAATTACCATACCAATGTCAAATGCTGCTATGATATTGTAAACTCTCGATACTAATATGTTGAGTATTATACGTTCATATCAAACGGATATTTAATATATAAAGTTTATATTCGTAGGATTTGCCAATGATATACCTTAAGATGTTATATCGTAATCGATTCGAATCGTGATTTAAGTAACAGTAGTAATATGTGGTAAACAAGTATATGTATTGTTTTAGGTTTGGCAGACCATTAGCCGATCTGCATATTAATTTATATAGTGTATTGTCTATCCTAGACCCTAGTTGATACTAGACATATACTGTACTAAACTTTACAATCAATATGGTTCATTTAAAAAACAATACGCTTAATTTGCATTCTATATAGTTAAGTTACCTGATAATAAAGGTAATTAATTATACAGCAATTACTAATTTTTTTACTAATAGTGGATTTCTTCCTTTACACATACGTTAATTTGATAGGCTATTTATTTACAGTAGCTTTCAAAGTGACTCCTTTTTAGCCAGCTTTACCTTTGTCAATTACGTACTAAAATTGACTCCAATTACCTCCTTTTTCCATAAAGTTTCGATTTTTGACCTTATTAACTTCAATATATAAATTTTTCGCCACATATTTGTGAAAATATTTCATTAAACCGTGTGAATAAATTAAGTAGCCAGTTTTAATTCTCTAGCAAATTTCCAGTTTAATAGGTTGCCCTTATTTCCATTTTTTTCTTGTCGTTATATAATCTGACCTTGCTAGGCGGCCAGTTAATGTAGCCCTCAATAGGTATGGTTAATTTAATATTATTTTCAACCCATTTTCAAGATTTATTTGGTAACAACTTCGTTGTGATATCCGTTAGGTTGTCTTTACCATTAATTAACCTAAACTTTTCGATTTCCCTGATTTTGTAGATTTCGTGAAATGCTATCACGTCATTCATTAGGCGTTTATCGCTGGTCATGCTTATTTTTAAAAGGTTTTCCAACATGTTTTTTAAGTCGATATCGATTATAATAGAGATAGATCAACTCTTTCGCTGTCTGGTGATAATACTAGGCGTTTATAATATCACTATACCTATATTCAAGTCAATTATAATCATATAAACCTCCAAATACAATACTTTTCTTGTAAACATTTTCCATTTGAAAAATATTTAATGAATTTGATTCCCCATCATTATATATCGGGTTTTCATTCTATCCTAGTTGACGATCGTCATGAGAAATGAGATGCATAATGACAAGTTAATGTTTTTAGTAAAGATTTTTTTCGTAAAAATTATCAATTTTGTTTTTTATAAGTTAATCGATATTATAATAGTTTCACGATCCATATTCTTAATCTGCTAATCCAACCTTTCATTCTATCGATCTTAATACTTATGATTTTGGTTTTAGATTTGTATTATAATTATAAGATCGTATAAAGTTTTCAGCTAATTTAAGGTCACGATGTAACTACTATAGATATGTTATTCTAACTACTTTTAAGCCTTTTCTAGTAATTTTTGTTAATTTAAATTAGCTCAGCAACTTCAATTTTGAAACAGAAGTTAAGGTAAATATTAATATCATTAATATTATATTTGTGTATTATTTATACGTTGAAATATAGATCTTTGCCCTCCATTATAGTCGCTATCGGTTCGTAAGTCCAAAACTTTCAATCATTAATTGCATGTTAGTCCAATTTTATTAAGCTATCGGTTTTAACGAAAACGTTATTATTAGTTTGTATACCTATTTAGCCGAAATATGTATCTTATATGATGAGTAAAGACGAGTTGAAGGTTGAAGATTTTATGTTTAATTTCAACCTGAAATGCGATTGATAGGTCAAGAACTAATTGAAGTTTGTTTTAGTTAGTCCGTATAATTGTTTGATATATAGAATAAGCGTTTCTAATAAGTAATTGCTATGTAGTCCATATAATAATTTTAATAGAACGAATTTTTTATAGATCAATTGCCGATTATGTTTACGTTTCGTAACATTACAGCAATCAAGGATGAACTCTCTATTGATTTTGGATGGCACACTTAATATTAATGCAAATATGAAGATTGAGTTGATCTTTTGGATTGTCAATGATTATGTAAGAATTTATGTTTCGCTTTTATTACTATATCTTTCAGCGATTAGGCATAACTTTTCTTATAGCCTCCTTATAATTTTGTCCTTCACTTTATAAATAATATTCTACCAAAAGATCGTAATATTTGGGTTTTAGAGGTTAAAGTCGCGTTTTGATACAAATTGTATGATTTCTTAAAGAATGAGTGCATTGATCTCAACCCTTTCATTTTTTTTAAAATAGGTTACCTGAAATATTTATAATTTCTTTGTCGCGTAATTTAAAATCCAAGTGTTCATTATTCTTTTCTTTTCTGTTAACCCAAGCAATATTATAGATCTGGCTCGATTCATATTCCTTATTTCTAATTCATTGTCTTGATAATTGGACGCGTTATAAGCCTTTTATTGGGTTTTCAATTACTGTAAAGAGGGGATTATATTAACTGATTCGTTCAAGTTAAGGATTTTCATCATTTTGGTTATCGTTAATTCTCACAATTCAAGGTTTCACTCAGGTTATACGACACTTCGCGAGATCGCTAAAAATTTTCATAATTACTTTAAGATTTTCGATATTTAAGATTTCAAATAAGCTATCCTATTTTCTTAGATTTCGCTTTACAAATATTTCTTTTTTTGAAAGTAAAATTAGCACGTTGATCATCATGGGATTGTTTTTGATATGAAGAGCCTTATTAACTTAGCGGTTATAATATTCTCTTCTTAAATGCTTTATAGCTTTTCCGTATATTACAGCCTCCTTCTAGGTATTTCTTAATGATAAATATTTGTTCGTTTGGCGGGGATATACTTTAAAGACCAGCTACGTTAATATTAAGCCATTAGAGCTCACAATGATATTTAGGCTCTTCATTACCATCTAAAGGGATACCTTTTGATTCGTAAAGTTTCCAATCATCAATATCAGGATATTATACGCCTTAAAAAATAGTACGTATATCTTTTCGATTTTCTTCATGTTTCAATAAGCTTTAATAATTACTTATTTATGTTAGGTTCCTATTATTTTGTCATCAGTTGAGAATTTAGCCGCTATAAAGTTGACACCAATATCGTAAACAACGACGTTTGGTAGATCTAGGTACGTGTTAATCCATAAAATCCTTAACGTTTATCAATTGTCTTTCCTTGATAGCGATTTCAAGAATTCAATTCCATAGAAAGAGGTTGCCGAGTCCACAATGTAAAATCCAGGCTTGTTGTTTAAGTAGAACACATTAATAAAGATCTTATAATAAAGATCTTTATCGTTTATGAATTTTAATATGATTTTAAGAGAGTTACAACGTATATTTGCTAGTGGTGACAAAAAGAGTAAATAGTCTTTGAATTGAAGGATTCTATATCTTGATATCTCATTAACTTAAGGATTTTGTATAACTTATCAACGGTTAAATAATTTAAATGGCGGTGTAATTCACATATTGCTAACTTCATAAGATTTAACACTATCCAACCTTTAAAAATAAAAAAAAAGGTGCCTTCACTTAGAGGTAAAAGGGAACATCCAGCCGTTTTTATAGAATTCGTTAGTATTTATATCGACTTTAATATCGAGTATCTTCATATTTTCTAAACTGAGAAAAAAGGATGTAGAGGATTTAAAAATGTGGATTGTAATTGGTTTAACTATTGGTATGCCTTTATTGTTGCAATGTAGTCGATTCAAATTACTGTGGTTAAAGGAATTGGTACTGAATTGAAATTGGTTGTATGTGAGTTGTAATTTCTAAGTTTGGTAAACTACTAGCTGGTCTGCACACTAATTTGTATAGCCAAACGCTTTGGCTTGTGCCCCACTTTGAAGTAGGTACCTATTATACTGCACTTGCAGTGCAGTCCCACAAACTGCAGCCAATTTTCAGTTAGTATAATCAACTAAACTAACGGTTTAGTTAACTTAACTTCACTGTATTTAATTTTTATTTCAACACTGGCAGCTTTTTGTTGTATTCTCACACGACAGTATAGCCTGCCATCAATTAATGACAACCTTTAAAATCTTTCCTTAATCTGCAAGTTAACAATAAGTCAATCCTTAGTTAATTCAGATTAATCTGAAATGAAATTGACATTAATTACGGCCCTTCATGTCCCTTTTGTTTCATCCTTCTAACCCTTCATTCCTCAACTCCCTTATATAGATCTTTCGCTACAAACTTATATATATTACGTATTTCACTATTTACGTACTTTTTGCTAGTAATTTAACCTATTGTTATCGCTATTCTTGCCACTGTTTCCATTAACATTATTATCCTGTCAATCTTTAAGTTTGTTAGGGTAACCTTATTAATTTACATTATATGGCAAGCGATTTACGTATCCCACGGTTTGTACGATTAATGTATTGCTATCTCCAAACCTTTTCAGGTCTTTATTAAGTATGGCTTTAGTTATAGCTTCGACGGAGTTATCTTTACCATTAATATACCGAAACTTATCGATTTTCTGGGCTTTGTACACCTTTTTCAAAGCCATTACGTTTATTATTAGACGTTTTTTATTAGTCATACGTTGTTTTAACTGGTAGTTATAAAGGCTTCGGAAATTTTTATATACCACTACTGGTATCGGAAGAAATCCCAGTTGTTTGGTAATAATCCTTAATGTACTATTAGTTATTATACCAATATTAAAGCCTATTATTATGCCGTAAATTTTTAAAACCAATACGTTTCGTTTGATATGCTTATACTTGATGAATATCTATTATATAAGGTATCCAGTAATTGTAAACTACCCTTTAAACCTCTCCTCGTTAATAAGAATTATAAGGAATTAGATTTGCTATATAAAGTTAGTATTATTGGTAAATAACCCGCCTGTGAAAATTATTAACTTCGTTTTCGTTAAACCCATCAAAACTATATTAATTCATTTTTCTAAGTGGTATGGTTTCCAGTAAATCCATCTATTCAACTTGTTAAAATCCTCATCTTGTAAATCTCATTTCTGTATCGTGATAAATAAGTTGTAAAATACTTTCAATTAGTAAAACATATCGATGAAAGCCGTACGGTCCCTCTGCTTTAGGTATTTTTATAATCTCACTCGTCGGTCTTATCGTTAGTCTCCAGACTCGGGGTTTGCTTTTTCTAACGCAGGTTAATACAAATACTACTTTTATCCTTGAAACTATAAATACAGATTAACGATTTATTAAATTTAAGTTGTATACCCCTAACCGAAGTTTCGATTAGCTTTTATTTTTAAAGGCTTAACTTTTCGATAGCATGTTGTTTCGGTATTACAAACCTAACGTTTCAAACAAAAAAAAAGGTATCGTTAGTTTGCATTCCCATAATAACAAAGTTTTTGTTTTTTGTAATTAATAAACTTAGCTTGAGATTTAAAGACTTTATACATGACCTATTTATAAAGTATGCTTAATACGTTGAAAACCAATAAACTTCTGATTTGGCCAATCTATATAAAGGTATAATGTAACGTATTACCGTGTCAGCCGAAAACTTATCACTTAGTATTTTCGGCAGTTTGAACAGTATAATCCTCTGAAGATTAGTGGTAAATTACGTATATATTTATGTTGTATACCGGTTACCAAGTGCAAAATAACCGCTTATGCTAACAGTTAAAGTAGTATCTATTACGATGATTAAACGGTAGTTAATCTTTCAAATTATTGGCGATTAAATAAAGATTTAATCCTTACTTTTATTACTGTATTTTTCAACGATTAGCCGTAACTTTTTATATGTCTGGTCCGTAATTTTACTCTCAACCTCGTAAACTATTCTCGGTTTAACAATAGTAATATTATAGCCTTTAAATTAGGTTAATGGATTAAATTGAATAACCCCTTATATTAAAAAGTCGTCAATATTTATTTAATCGCTTTTTAAAAAGGTTAGCCCGATATATTAATAATGATTCTAATACGTAACTTAATGGTAAGTTTTTCGTTGAACTTATTCCTTCAAAATTCCTACGTTGTTATATATATCCTTCCAAACTTATAATCCTCGTCGCAGTCCTTCTCTTTAATGTATCCTCCTTTTTAGTAGCCTTTTACGCCGCCGACGTTTCATTAACTTATTGACGATCGGCTTAAAAAGTTTATATTAGTTAATTTGTTCGACTCGAAAGTTATCAATGTCAGAATTTTCATCAAATTTCAGGGGTCTTTTATTCTGTTTAACCTGTATAATTCGGAAAGTAATAAAGCCGTTAGCAATTTCAACTATTACATTTATGTTAGTAATACTTAGGATTTTATACGGACTATCACATTTGCCTGTTTTTACTAAGTAAAGACTTTACTTTCAAGAGGTATGGATAATACATCAATTATTAAAGATCTGTTCTTGATATTAAAGGCGTTTTTAATCTGGCGAAGTACTGATCCTTTCTTTCATTTCTTTAAGGCTTTACTGTATACTGTAATACGTTTTTGGATATTTGGTGATAGTAGTGACTTAGTCGTTATACGTAAGCAAGCCCTAAATACCAGCAAAGTTGGTACAAAGTTGTAAGGGCTAACAGCATTATTAAAGCTCTTTACCGCTATTTAAAGCCGCATTTCTTAACTTGTAAAGCTTTCGGTTTCCAGTATAAGGATATCGTAAGCCCTTAGCAAAAAAGCGTAAGCTTTTTCGAATTTACTAATACCCTAATGTGCTTTAATAAAGACCTATCTATACTGAATCCCTATTAACTTGGTATTAGTTCAAAAAAATTGAGTAGTAAAGTTAGTACCAGTACCGTTTATTAACACGTTTATTAGCCTAAAATACGTGTCGATTTATAAAGTACGTAATACCTCCCACATTTTCTTCTTCATAATAGTCTTAAGAAACCTGGCGCCGTGAAAAGCCATGGTGGAGTTTACAACTTAAAATAATAACTTATCTTCCAGGTAAAATACGTTTACATAAACCTTAAAGTTAAAGTTTAATTCTTCATTTAACGTAAACTTAAATTTTAAAGGATTTTATAATGCGTTTAACAATAGTAGCAAAGCTGTTTAATTCTTACTAATGTTAATAAGTCTATATTTTCGTAATTGCCCTCCTTTAAAACCTTGTAAAGATTATGAGTTGTTGGGTAATTACAACTTCAATATTAATAGATAAGTTTCAACTTCGTTTTATTTAATATTATTATCTTTAGCATTTGAAGGTAAAACCAAAAATATTATTAATCAGGATAAAATGGAAACATTTTACCACTCTTAACTTAAACCAATGCGTTAATTTAAAAGTTAACAATAGCACCGAGGTTTTTTTTTATATTGAAGTAAAAAAGAACAATGGTCAAGGGGATTACAAAAAATAAAAAATAATAGGGCTAATAATAATCTTAACCATCATCGATCCTAGTAAACATAGTTCTTTTTCTAACGCTGAAGCCGACCTTAGCTTTACCAGAATTCGTATAGTTAAGTTCCGTAACCTTATATATATCCCTTCGCAACGCGATGTATTATAAATAGCCTCTTATTAAATACCGAGTCGCTACAATATCCGGTATAATGCAATAAAATATCTACTTCATGTAACGATTTTAAATGGTAAAAACGTATATAAATCTAGAGTTTTTATTTTTATATCGATGATAAAGGTCTTTACCAATTAGGTGGTATAAGAAAACGTAGTTAGCGAATTGTTAAGTTATTTTCGAACTTATATTAGTATCTTCGTATTCTCTGATAACTTTAGCCTTATTTTACTCCTCCCTAACTTCTATACTTTTACAGTTGTCTACAATATTAAGGTAATCGTTAGTATAGGTAAGGGCTAATTACATATAATACCTTAACCATTTATCTTTACGCTTAATAACGGTGTAACGTGTCAATTAACAGGTCGACTTACTTCAAATCCAATATCTTTTAGCATTTAACTTAAATTAACCAGGCTTAATTGAAAACTTTTCAAAAGAGAAATACCCTTCTGCGTACGTAGCTTAGTTACGTCCTTAGGTCCGGTCTTTCCATTAACTATACTAGCTGGGTTTTCCGTACGTACGATCGATATAATACCCGTAAAAGGGGTGTTCTTCGCCTTTACTAAACTTTAAAGCTTAGGGGTATATACTAGCCGAATTTAAGACTCGAAATATCATGGTAGCCTACGAGGAATACAATTGGTTAAAAAACTCTTTCAAGGTAGCGTTAAGACACTGTAAATCGTATTAAAACTCTTTATAGCCCGTAACAGCTTATTGGACCTGTTAGCGGAATGTAAATTCGCTAGCTCCCACCTTTACTATTACTTATTGGCAAAACTTCAGTCTATTGAGCATCTAATTAAGGAAGTTTATCTTATTTTCTATCTTTTTCTTGTAATCTAATATATAAGACCACTTAATAATATTTCAGTTGATATAATACTAGGTAAGATTGATATCGCATTCGTAATAGCCTTTAAGATTATTGTAGATTTCGCGAAAAGATAAGTAATTAGTTAGGTACCAGAGGTATTAATTCTCAGATTGGTCGGTAAAAATACTGGGAAATAACAGGTAAAAACCTGGCAATTTAACTCTTATTTATCGGTAGATAATGAAAAAACGAATGTAAATTAACGTCAAGAAAGTTGTATGGCTTACCATTATACTTTATTTTCTCTCTCCAAATATTAATGCATGTGGTTATTGCCGTGTAATCCGTATCTATTATAGGTATATATCGTGGAGAAAAGATGATATATTAGTTGTAAGGACCTTTTAAATCCATTGATTGGTATCGGGGAAAATGTTAAGGGTATTGGTGTTAGTAGGTAAAGTAATTACCTTTAGCAGAGTTTAAAAGGAAAAAGCTAATAGTCGTGCTTACAGTTAGCTCGCGCGTAAAACCGCTTCTTCTTTAATTTTTATGATCGAACTGGACGTATTAAGGAGTTTAGAGGAAATTAACTTAAGGGTTTCCGCTGTAGGAGGCTTTTTAATAATTCTTTTAGTGGTATTAAGGGGTATATCGAGGTTCTTACTCAATTAACTAGTCAATTTAAGTGTTTAAAACGCGTAAGTTCATTAATTCGCGTAAGTTCATTGATTTTTTATCACTAGTAATACGAACATATTAATAACCTCATACGAAAGGGTTTGAAAAACTTATTTAGGCTTATGTGAAGCTTTACAAACGTATATGGAGGTGTTAAGGGATATTATTGCTAATAATATCTTAAACTTTTTTTCAAATATATTAATAATCTTCATTTATTACGTATTCATATAATAGGTCATTCAAATTACCGGTTTTCCGTTTCTTTACAGGAAGCTCGACCCCTTTACTTGTCAGTTTATTATTTAAACTAATCATTACTTACATGTTTATTACCTTTCACATACCTAAGTTTTATTGGCTAATATATTTGTAAAAGTCGTTAAAGGAGACAATTCCCATATTACGTCTGGTAAAGTCTAAATCGAAAATAAAGTGACTAATATAATTTATCAGGTTCTTGGAGGTAAATTCTTCATTGCCATCCGTTAACTAATGGTTTTCATCTTAGTTTTTGATGAAGATAACGCAGAAGTTTTTGATTGCCGTTTTTAGGTCGGGGTCGTCAACGGCGTCAATTCCGGCGTATTTTAAAGTTATTGTAATGAAGATTAAAAGGTATAAGGAGAAAGGTTAATATAAAGTAATGGGTTGTAAGTTTACGGTTAAATTTAATATAATTAAAACTTTTAAAACTTAATTGTCTTCGCGATTTATCATATTAGTACCCATAATAGTATTAACTTAGCCGTTTGCTAGCTTTCCGACTTAATAATTTTTAAGATCTTTAGGCGGTTAACTTCAACGCCTTTAAGAAATATTAATAAATATTTTTTGGTATTTTCAACAACGATACAGTCGCTAACTTATAGACTGCCGAAAGCATCTTAATAGCCCATTAGTCTTCCCTAATTGCTGCCGTGAACAACTGCACAGCTTATAGGGGCCCTGTATAATAATCTTCCCTCTTAATTACCGAAACAAATTGTAATAATAGAAAAACAACTTCTTTTTTTACTTAGCAAATTTGTGCTTAATCTAATAAGAACTAATTAGTATTATTAGGCCTTTATTGTTGTAAAGTAGTTGATTCGAATCACTGTAGTCGAAGTTACTAGTGCTGTATTGAAATTAGTTGTATATAAGTTGAAAGTTCTAAGTTTGGCAGATTGCCAGCCGATGTGCACACTAATTCGTGTGGCCAAACACTTTGTCATGTGCTCCACTTTGAAGTGGGCACCTACTGTGCTACACTTGCAATGCAGTCTTACAAATTGCAGTCAATTTGAAGTCAATAAAATCAACTAAACTGATAGTTTAGTTAACTTTAATTTACTGAATTTGACTGTTTTTCCAACACTAACAACTATTTGTATAGTTATCGATTTCAATAACGATAATCGTTCGTCTAAGTTAAAGCTAACTTTAACATAGCCAGTATTTTAACAGTTAATCTCTGTAGTAGTAATATTTTCCCGTAATAGTGATATATACTACTAATAACCTCCTATTAAATACCTTGCTACCACTATATCTGATAAATAACTTGAAATTTGTAATCTATATAACAATCTTAAATATTAAACGTGTATAAGGGGTTAAGTATTTTATTTTTATAGTAAATGTAGATGTTTTTACCAGTAAAATGGTATAGAGAAGTGTTATATGCTAGTTATTAAGCCTCTTCAATAGAAGTATCTTTAAATTACGTGATTTTATTTGGATTATTATTATCTTCAATATTCTTTTTACCTTTACAATTTATAATACAGTCCGAATAGTTTTTTTTTAAATAATAATAATAAGGTATTAGGTGTGGTATATTATTGATTGTTTATGGTGTTTAGTTGGAAGGTTGCGAATTGATTCATGACTAGACTTGCTACGAATTTAACACCTTTTATTATTATTAAAACGATAGTTTTTACGATTAGAAAATTATTTTTAGTTTTATAGACTTGATTATCATCAATAAGGCTTTTAATTTAAAGACTTTACACCAGATTTTCATTGTTGAATCCTTTTGTATTTACAATCGATATAATACGTTGTCCTATGGTTTTCATTATCTCAATCACGAAAGATATCATTTTAGGAGTACATTAAAATTAAATTTGATGTACAGATTATCATATTTATAAACAAGGAGATCAATTGGTTAAAAAACTATTAAAAGTGGTATTGTAACGTTGTAAGGCGTATTTGAACTACTTGATGCCTATAACAGCTGCCTGTACCTATCTTCAATGTGTGGCCTTGTTAACGTATATTTTTCTTATTCTTTAGTAGCGTAACATCAAGTTTTAGAACATTTAGTTAAGTAAATCCATTAGTGTTTTTTTCCTCATTATTATTGTCGTTTATCTCATCGTAAACTACTCCATATAATATTTTATAAGATTGATATCGTATTGAAGGTGGCTTTTTATACTGTTGTAAATTTTACGAAACATATTTTTATGGTTAAAAAATTGTATAATTGTTTTTGACGTACTTTGTGAGGATTTGTAGAAATAGTGAGTAAAAAACTGTAGGAAAAACCTCTTCTTACTTGTACATATTGAGTAGAGGTATCATTTTTGAATTAAATAAATTATAGAGTTTACCGTTATATTTTTCTACGTTAATTCACATTTTGGCGAAATTTCTAATTAATTCATAGTCAATATCTATTATTTTGATTGGGTGAAGGAAAATGTTACAATAATCGTTCCCGTTATCGATAGTATTTTCTAGTGATTTACAGTTGCAGTAATAGGGGTAGTTGCTAGTTGCCTAACTGAAGCGGTAAGGGTTTTCGATAGAACCTGTAGTGGGCTCACTTATGTAAGCATACCTAACATGGGAAGTTTTACTAGGAGTTTAGCGATCTTAAAGAAAAACTTGAAAGGTTTAGAAATCCTGACGATTTTGAGGAAGTTTTTAATGGATTTGACGATTTTGAAAGAGGTTTTGAAGGACTTGACGATTTTGTTCAATTAACAATTGGATGACGTTGAAGTTATTTTCTTTTACTACGTTCACAACTGCTGTTTTACGTACCCTGCCCCCTCTAAACACTAACTCTGTAGTGTTGTATAAAGTTGATGTATTGCTAAATATATTAACAGGTTTCTTATCGTTTTTGTATGAATAATTGTTGTACCCGGAGTTAAAGTTTTAATTTAACTAGGTATTGAGGGGCGATGTATTTTTGGAACGTATTTAGAGGCGCTAATCATCGTTAACGTCTTTTTTTTTGTAGATATTAAAGTTAAGAATTTTGAGGATGATTTTTAAGCTGGTTCAACTTAATACTTTTTTTGATAGCCCTTTCATTGTTTTATATAACATGTAAATCTTACGTCTATAAATCATTACCTTTAGTTTGATTTTAATAATACACTAGAATGTTTTTTATATGGTAATAGTTCAATGTTCTAAAAATTTGCAAAATTTATGAAAAGCGCAAATAACAAAGCTAAAATCTTCACCAATATCCGTAACGAAAATTTATTAACTAACTTAATTAGACAGATATTTTTCAATTAAAAATTCGTCGGAGTTTTCAATCTATAGGTTCTTATTGGAATTCTTAGAAAAAATATTTATGAATGCCTTAATTACTATGATACGTTTCAGGCTAGGTGTTATTTTGATTTAGAGATTTGAACGAGAGGATTTAGCGATTTGAAAGCGTAGAGACTTGACGATTTAGTATAGAGTCCTGTGACATAGCTTTTATGATGCGACCTAGCGGTTTTTAGTGTTTTTGATCAGAGTAACAGTCTTAACGTCTTTGCTAACGTATTTGATTAACGATTTTGTGATTCAGGGGAAAAGAAGTAGTGTAAAAGAAAAATTTAATATAAAGGGTAAAGTTCAGTATAGGAAGTATTGTCAAAGTTTGTTTGTCGTTTTTTGTGGTTGAGGGCTATAGGGTTTGATCCTTTTTGCGATTCAAAATTTGCAGTAGTAGTACCTTTAATAGTACCAATTTCACTTTTTGCCAACTTAACGATTTTTGAATCTTTGAAGCGGTTTATTTTAACGTTTTCGAAATAATTTTATGAAGATTCCGATATTTTCAATACTGGCGATACCATCATTACTTTTCGATTGCCGTTGTGGATTATCTTAATTCAAATGTCCTTTCTACTTAATTCCATTTTGAATTAACGTAATTTGTACGGATCTTTCGTAAAAATATTTCCTTTACTTTAGTTTTACCTAAAATATAACTGGAAAATAACTTGTTCTTTTCCTAGCCAATTTGTACTCAATATAATAAGTATTAATTCTTGTTGATAGTCCTTGCTAATAATAGGCCTTTATATGTTATAAAGTTGTTGATTTGAATTGTGGTCGAACTAATAGTAGTATTGCATGGTAAAGTAGTAGATGTATTATTCTAGGTTTGACAAACCGCTAGCCAGTTTTCACATTAATTTGTATAGTCAATTTGTACTCAACATAATGAGTATTAATTAGTGTTGATAGGTCTTGCTAATAATAGGCCTTTAGATGTTGTAAAGTTATCGATTTGAATTGTAGTTGAAGTAATAGTAGTATTGCATGGTTAAGTGGTGGATGTATTGTCCTAAGTTTGACAAACCGCTAGCCGGTTTGCACATTAATTTGTATAGCCAATTTCTTGGAGCTTTATCTAGTCTGAATTGTGCTTATATTGCACTCGTCTTTACATTCAATACAGTCAACCCACAAAATAATACACTTAACTTATAGTCAGTAAAGTCAACTTATTTGATAGTACAGTTGACTGACTGTACTTTGTTATAATCCAAGGACCAACTGCAGACCATGGAACAGACCAGCGGCCAGAAGCTTGATGTCCAACACATCAAGCGGGGATATCTCTTATGTAAAGACCCAGGATTAGGGTTGGAACCGCAAGGACCGAAGAGCGGTCTAGTCGATACTACATCGGACCGCAGGAAGCGACTAGCGACTTCAGCGGTCCAGTACTGAAGATGGTATGAAGGCCATAGGATATAAGGACACGGCCATCACCACATAAATAGTATTTCCTTCATAGATCTTCAGTTGTCCATCTAAGTATTCAGTCTATATACCTGAAAAGCCTAACGGCTAGTGATTATTCTACAGCACGAACAAACATCTTCTTGATATTGCACCTTTGTTACCTCTGCTACCTTACTGCTAACATAAACCCCCTAACACCTTCTATTTACTCATGTGTATTTAGTGTGATCATTACATACTTCAATTACTACTCTTTCAACAGTTTCCGATAATAGTAAACTGCCCATAAGACTTAGATTTGTTAATCAATGTTATGAAAAATACGATTTGAGAGGCTACGTTGATTTCATTTGTAAAAATTCTGTCTATAAAAATAATTAAAATCGCCATAATCAAGTTTACTGATACTATAGTAATACTTCTATTTGAGTTATTCATTTATCTTTCAATACGTTGATTTTACTTGTTAAAGTCTTAACTAATAGATATTAAACTTGTATCGTAATCGAAAAGTTATAAGATGCTTTAAACTAGTATAATATGACGATATATTCCGTTGAAGCCTTTTATTTAAGATACTGTTTTGGCTTTACCTCATTAATTTTATTAATTTTCGTTAAATTCGCAGCTTACCCTATTTGGTGTAGTTCAAGGTATACATTACATATGTTCTTAGTTTTATAAATACGGGTTAACTATATATTGAAATTCAGTTCTATATCTTCAATTGAAGTTTTAATTAGTTTCTATTTCCGAGGGATTAAATTATTAATAGGACGTTATTCAACCACCACAAATCCAATGTTTCTTGAAAAGATTAAATCTTTAGTTTATATATCAGTAATATGTAAGTCTTTACTATATGATATTAATAGGTAAGGATTAAACGTTTACGTTTTTATACTTAACCCGTTTTAATAATACGTTTGGTACGTTGAAAATGAAAAGATATTTGTTTTAACCAATCGTTAAAGAGATTTAATATATTTTATTAGCGTTCTAATAAGAAATTACTCTTTCAATCTTTTTGGATATTTTAATAGTATAATCTGTTTAAAATTGGTCGCGAATTCCGTATAACCTTGAGTAGTGTTACAGCTTATGAGGGTAAACCCACCGCTTGCACCAGTAGTCAACTTGGTATTAATTACGATAATTCAACACTAACCAATTTTCTAAATGGTAAATCATGAGGTAAGAATCTAGTTTTTTCGTTTATTGCTGTATCTTAAAGCAATGAGCCTTGTTCATTAATACTGTAGGTTCTTGATTATACCTTTTACCTCGAAAAATATTTGTAATTTGAAAATCGTTACGTTTTATCTTTCGATTTTCATTAATAATAAAAGTTAAACGACTCTGTGTAAAGGTAGGTGATAAATCTCAACATAATATCTTGTTGTTAAATAATTACCCAGTATACTGATAACATCTTTGACGAATAAATTTAATATAATTTTGCTATGTAAATTTTTCTTTTACGATATTCAAGTTTTTGTATATATTTGCCTAATTTTATAAACATTATTGTTGCCTTACTTTCCTATGTATATCCTTCTTACGTGGTTTTCCACACCTTTGTCATTCTATAAGCGTATTAACAATCGAATTAAAAGGTTTATATTAGCTAGTCCGCTTAAAAAAATTGAATTTAAAAGGTTTTTTGTTTACGGTTTGACTTGCTAATACGGAAAGTAAGAAAATCATTAGTGATTTTCACTACTCTATTAAGGTAACAATACCTAGTGTTTTATAACATCGATTCCATTTACCTTACTTTATTCATGTAAGAATTTCAATTTCAAAAGGAGAAAAATAATACGTTTGTTATTCATGGTTTGTTTTTAATATGACAGGTGTCGTTAACCTGGTAACCTACAGAGTTTTTCCCCAGTTCCTTGAGAGTTTTTCTATATACCATAACTCGCTTTTAAGTATTTAAAAATGATATAAATTTAGTCGTTATGCGTCAATATGCTCCAAATACGAACAATGTTAGAATTCAACCGTTGGAATTCATAGTATTATGATAACTTTTCACTTTTATTTACAATCTTACCTCCGACTTTATGAAACTGCCAACATTCAATATAAATATATTGTAAACTTTACGTAAAAACGTGTATACTCTTTCGACTTTAATAATACACTTATAGATTTTAATGAGTATTTATTTACGTTAATTCTCCATTAACTTCCTAAAACTCAGAGCTTTATTGTCACAAAGTTGATACCTATATCGTAAACTAATACATTTATAAGTTCTAGATACGTATAATCCGTATGTTATGTAACGTTTTCCATATTTATTTTACTGTGATAGGTTTGAAAAATTTGTTATCGTTAAACGCGATGACGGAGTCAATAATATAACGTGTAAACTTATAATCTAAGTAAAATACGTCAATGAAAACTTTCAAGTTAAAGTCTTAATTTTATGTTAACGTTAACTTCAATTTGAAAAGTGTTTAGTAGCGTTTTTGGCAATAGTAATAAATCTTTTCAATTTCTTTTAATGCCAATAAATCCATATTTTCGTAGCCAGCTACCTTAAAAACTTTATATAACTTATTAGTAGCGGGATAATTGAACCATCAGTATAATCAACAAAATTGCTATTCCGTTAGATTTAATACTGTTATCTTGATGTATTAAAAATAGAATTACAAATGTTCTCATTTAAAACTAAGGGGAAATCTATAGTCATTACCTTTAAGTTTAACAGACTATTAGCTAGTTTACACACTAATCTGTACAGGCAATTACTTGGCCTATGCCCTAATCTAAATTAAGCACTCCCTATAATCAACTTGCAGTCAATACAGTTAATTTACAAACAATGCAGTGAACTTGTAGTGAGGATAGTTAACTTGACTGTACTGCAATTAACTGCTGTTCCAACAATATATAAAGAAAGAAAACTAAACTTGAACTAAATATATAAACCTTAGTCTGTTAAAAAGTGGTAATTATTCACTTTTTTATATAAGTAGGTGATTAATTAAATCGACGGTGTAATATGATACGTAGCCGCGCAGCCCTATAACGCGCGCTGTGCGGGGCTTGCTAAAGCCGTGTGCCGTTGTATTGCATTACACGTATCCCTTTAGAAGAATACGCATATATTGCATATCTCTTATGAAGGATGGACAATAGGAAGCGACCCAGTCAACCCGTCAACACAAGTCCCTGAACCCAGAAAGCAGCATGGAACCGAGTGCCAATCGCTCGCCGACGCCAGACCGCTCCGCTTCGCAGGAGAGCGAACGGACCTCCCGCCAATCTCCGGGCATGGAAGAGTGCCCGTGGCCCTTCCAGAAGCACTTTACACTTTCGGCTCCTCGGGGAGCCCTGCATCATCAGGGAAACTCTATCCTGACTATTCGATGGTCTGTAACGTCGATGACGTACGCGCCGATGGCATCTGCGTAGCAGGGGTGGATTTATAGAGTTTTTGCAATTGTCTGCAATTGTCTCCATCCGACCCTTTGCACTAAACGTCAACGTCAAGTCAGCCAAATCCAGCCGCTGGTGTCAGCTCGATGCTTTGTGACGGGAGGATGACGCTTTCTACTACTGAGTAGTCGATTCTTTTGCAGGTGTTCGTATCTGCATTGCTGTCTACTATACTACAGTAGTAACAGGGCGGAATACGCTGCTTACTGGGGGCCACCATTCCTAAGCATAGGAGTGTGTGTGGTGGAGGAAAGAGCGGCTCACGGCTGCCGTGGATTCAGTCAGCATTGTTGTGGCCCCGAGCTGTCAGTTCAGACTTGAGAACATCACGTTTTCCCACCATCATTTATTTGTCATTCCTCCATGCAATTTTCTCCCTATTGACATAATGTAAGCTCGCTCAATGGACCATGGCTTGCAGGTTGGACTTGGACTGTAAGCTGTAGATGATGACCGCATTTCCACAGCTGTCACTGCTAACACTAACATACTCGACGTGGACCAAAGGCGGGTCGAGATAATTGCCAAGCCTCTATTTTCTATGCTGTATAGCTCTTGACAAGAAGTGTTTGTTGTTCACCCCCAGCTGCCCCGCCCCTTCTGCAAATTGCGGCTCCCCGCCCTAAGGTTAGCCCCTGCATCGTCCCGTACACTTCTTGAACCGAAATAAATGCTCCCCCGTCAGGTAACTGGTCTGTGCACCCACCTAACCAAATTTGGCCTAGCAAACCACATTTTTCTTCTACATACACGTCTGCCCGAACACCAATTTTTTCAATGCTGCAGCGTTGTACAGATACAATTTCTGCTACTTGGATGCATATTAAATGGTGATAGCTTCATTGAACTGGCTCTTTGAATTGACTCTTTGAATATGTCAGGTACGTACTGTTTTGGGTGGGACTAGCATTCTTGGCGAGTGTGGCGCACGGACCAGATACCGCACCAGTATGCATTTATTTGCCTTATACAAGGGTGCACCAGCTACATAGCTCTCTTTTGCCCGCCCCACATTGCAAGCGCGTCGGAGCTCAACCTAACCTACCTTCCTACCTACCTACCTGTATGCGTCGCATCCACGCCGAACAGTTCAACCGTTACTGACGCCAATCGACCCCACCACCCCAAGAAAACCAAACTGCAGCGCTTCAGCCCCCTTTTTTCCCCAACCCATCTGATCCACACACACACACGACACACAAACCACACACGCACACCCCCACACCCCGACCATGACCGACAACACCAGAGGCGGAGGCCACCGCAGCGGCGGTCGCGGCGGCGGCGGCGGATTCCGCGGTCGCGGCGGCGGCGGCGGTGGCGGCGGGGGGCACCGCGGGGGCCGCGGCGGGCAGCACGGCGCCAACAGCCACGGCGGCGGCGAGGAGCGCAGCGAGCGGCCCAAGAAGG
>JASMMZ010000005.1:24097685-24286447 GCA_038502455.1 Anisogramma anomala | reverse complement strand
TCAAGGCGTGTGTCTACGGTTGTGGAGACTACTTGCCCAAGCCAGTCCACGGTGATAAGGTGTTTGATCGCAAGCTAACCGAATTCAGATCCAAATTGGGACCGCAACGCCTGGTGACGGGGCATGTTCGCTCGCTTGACTTTAGGGTCTCCTTCCAGCCCCTCTACTTCTTCCTCTTCCTGTTCTAGCCAGCAACAACAACCACAGCAACAGCATTGTCACAAGCATTCGACGCCGCGCCGCCGGCTGCGCAAGTGCCATCCGAAGGGTTGGGCTGAGACGGCGACCCTGAGCAAACTTGCGGACATTCAGCATGATGACAGCGAAAACTTGGTCGGAAACACAGCCGCGGTCCCGAACTGACTTGGCCGGCTGGCGTTTCCATGTTTTATTTTGTCCGTGTGGTGGGAAGCTAGTAGTCTTGGTTCTGAGAACATGCAGCGAGATTGGGATGAGTGGGATGGGATGGTGGAGGGAGCAAAAGTCAGCATGTCAAGTCATGGTATTTTTTCTCAGCAGTCGAGTTTTCTATTCGCGAATACCACCTTTTCTTTACTTTTTTTCGACAAGTTTGATCTCTTCTGCAATTGCCAGGACAATTAAGGAGTTCTCTACATGTACATGCCACAGTTCCGGCGAGACTTCCTCGTGGTATATGAAAGTGAGGTACAACCCTCAGTCGTCAGGTATTGCACAGGTACGCACGGCGCTACTCCTGTTACGCATCACCAGAGTCGAGCATTTCCGGGAGGCTAAAATAATCTGATGCTTGTGGTGATCAGGCCTGATTGACATCGCCGGACGCATTCAGGCAACTGGGTGTGGATTTTTCCCTGTGCAGCTTCAGTGGCGGCGTACCATGTGCACAGCCAGACGGCACAGCGCCTTGTAGAAAATAGGGGTATAGTGTATTTGATATTCGGAACTATGAAGGTTGCTATGAAAGTTGAGAAGACTGTAAGGTTGATTGTATAAACAATCTGAACAGTCTCGAACAGTAATAAAGCCACACCTATTTGGTTATAAGCCACACTATTTGAGCTAATATACCACACTATCGTAGCTAATATGCTAATTACAAATACCTTGACAAAACTACTTGAACTTGACGATTAGCTCAATTTCAACACACACCTATGAATTGCATCCATTCGGTTGTTAATCTATCCACTTGGTTCCTTTTCATGTGGGTGCCAAAGGGTAATAAATCCTCTGATTATAAGTTCCCCTAGAGCTTTTGTCCCGGTACCCTTTTTTGGATTTCCTTGATATCTTTGTTTCGGTACCCTCTTGTTAATTTCCCTAAAGTTTTCACTTTGATACCCTCCTATAAATTATTATTGTTTTGAACTTTCTGTGCCGCGTCATGGACCTCTTCTATTTCCTTGGATTATATTTTGACGTCGTTTGTTAAGCTTTTGGGGGCTGTTAATCTTGATAATCCCGGAGGTGCTGGCTGTGCCAGAGATGCTGGCTATACCGGCTGGACTGGTTCTTTGAATCTTAAATATCACATGATAAGTTTAGTAGGAGTGATAGAACACGTAGCCACAATACCATGCCTTCCTCTTTCGGGCCAAAATTTGTATTTCTTGAATTCTTTTGGGGTTGTTTTATATGGTAATTCACTCAGCAATCCACGAATTTATAACTTTTATATATATACTTTCTAAGCTTCTTGTTTTGATGTTTTTAGCTGTTGAAATAGCTTACATAATTCAATTTCTTACTTAATTCTCCATTAGATGTATTTATTGGTAGGCTTTTATCGTTGTAACTTAGTCGATTCGAATCACTGTGGTCGAAGTAACTGGTGCTGCGTTGATATTGTTAATTGACGTGTATTGGTTATAAGTTTGGCAGACCGCTAGCCGGTCTGCATAGTAATTTATATGGTCAAATGCTTTGGCTTATGCCCCACTTTGAAGTGGGCACCTATTGCACTGTACTTACAGTGCAGTATATTCAAATCCTATAAACTACAGTTAATTTGCAATACGTATAATTAAATTTACCATAAGTAAAAAATTGGTTTGACTGTACTGCATTTTACTAATTATTTTAACACTGGCGGCTTTTTGTTTTGTGCCTGCATGCCACTGTAGCTTGCCATCAGTTAGTGGTAACCTCTAAAATCTCTCCTCAATCCATAAGCTAACAATAAGTCAAACCCCTGTTAATTTCAATTAATCCGTACTGAAATCAACTTTAATTACGGCCCTTCGTAGCCCTTTTGCTCCAGCCTTCTAAGGCTTTCATTTTTTGATTCCCGTATATAGGTCTTTTGATATAGACTTGTACAAATTAGATATACTACTGATTACGTACCTTATACAAGTAATTTAAACTATTATTATCGTTACCTTTGCTACTGTTATCATTATTGTTATTACTATAATAGTTTTTCAATTTATCAGAGCCACCTTATTTCTTTGTATTATGTGCTGGGTGGTTTACGTAACCCTCGATTCATATAATTAAAATATTGCTATTTACAAACCTTCTCAGGGTGTTATTAGGCGTGGCTTTAGTTATAGCATTAACGGGGTTATTTTTGCCGTTAATCCACCGAAACTTATCGATTTTTTGGGTTTCATATACCTTCTTTTAAACCATTTCGTTTATTATTAAACGTTTTTTATTAGTCGTATCCAGCTTTAATGGGTATTCTTAAAGGTTTCGTGAGTTAATACACATTACTATAGGTATTAAAGGCAATCCTAGCTATTTAGTAATAATCCTTGATATACCGTTAGTTACTATACCAATATTAAAGCTTATTATTATGCTATAAACTTTTAAATTTAGTAAGCTTCGGGTTACACATTTATACTTAATGGATATTGAGTGTATAAGATTTTCCGTAATTGTAAATCATCTTTTAAACTTATCTTCGTTAACAAATATTATTAGAAAGCCAACTTGTAATGTAAAATAAGTATTATTAGTAAATAATCTATTCATAAAGATTATTAACTTCGTTTTCGCCAAATTTATAAAAACTATATTAATTATATTTTTACGTAATCCATTTGCTACTTAATACACTTATTTAACTTGTTAAAGTCCTCGTCTTATAAATTTTATACCTATGCTATAATGAAAAGTTTGTATTGTGTCTTCGGTTAGTATAACGTAGCAATATAGGCTGCATAAGCCTTTTACTTTAGGTATTTCTGAAATCTTGCCACGTTGGTTTTGTCGATAATCGTGAGGCTTATAGCTTACTCCTTTTAATATAAACTAATATAATTTCCGTTTTTAGCTTTAATATCGTAAATACGGATTAGCAATCCATTAAAGTTAAGTTATATACCTTTAGTTAACGTTTTAATTAGTTTACACCTTTTAAAGCCTAACATTTCGATAGCATGCTATCTCGCTGCTATAAATCTAATATCATTAAGGAAAAGGGAATCCTTAATTTATATTCTCATAATACCAAAATTTTTACCCTTTATAATTAATAGGCATAGATTAAACGTTAAAGTTTTTCTGTCCAACCTATTTTTAACGTACGTCTATTACAACCAATAACCGCCTACTTTAACAAGTCCATATAAAGACTTAATATAATGTATTATCGTATTGGCAGAAAACTTATCCCTTAGTTTTTTTTAATAATTCCAATAATATAGTCTGTTTAAAATCGGTGGTAAATTACGTGTATGTTTACGTAATATCACGATTATCAAGTGTAAAATATCCTTTTACGTTAACAGTTAAACTAACAGCAATTACGATGATTAAACGTGAAATAATCTTTTAAATTATAAGCGATTAAGTGAAAATTCAATCCTTACCTTCATCGCTATATATTTAAGCAATTAGATCAATTTTTTTGTATGATCGATCCGCAGTTTTACTCTTAATTTTGTAAATAATCTTCGACTTCAAAATAGTAATATCTGTACCCTTAAATTTTGCTAACGGCATAAATTATATTACCCACTGTAAAAAGAGCTGTTAATATTCACTTAATCTCGTTTCTTATAAGGCTTGCTAGGTATATTCATAATACCTTTAGCACATGATTTAAAGGCAAGGTTTTTGGTAAACGTTTCCTTTTAAAATACTTATACCGTGATTTATGCCTCACTAGGCCTGTAATTTCTATCGCTGCCCTTATCTTTAGTATATGTCCTCCTCTTAGGTAGTTTTCCACGTCTTCGACGTTTTATTCGCTCGTTAATAATCGGTTTAAAAGGGTTATATTAGCTATTCTTCTTGGCTCAGAGATTATCGATATTAGGATCTTTATTAGACTTAAAAGGCATAATGGGTCTTCGATACGCCTTAACCTATATAACTTGGAAAGTTATAGCGTCGTTGAAAGTTTAAACTACTATGTTTAAATTTATAATACTTAAGATTTTATACAGCCCATCCTAATCACTTAGCTCGTATTACATAAGGACTTTACTCTCAAGGATAAGGAATATTACATTTGTTGTTAATAATTCGTGTCCGGTATTAAGAATATCGTTAACCTTACAACGTACCAATTCCTTCCTTAATTCCTTTAAACCTTTACTACATACTAGAACGTGTTTTTAAGTACTTATCAAAGATGGCTACTCAGTTATTATACGTGGGTAAGCCCCCAATACTAATAGAGTTAGTACAATACCATTAGAGCTAATAATATCGTTAATATCTTTTAATATTATTTAAAGCTATGTTTTTTAACTTCTAAATCTTTCCATTTCCAATATAAAAATATAGTAAGCCTTTTATAATAAAGTATATGCGTTTTGATCCTATTAATACCTTAGTAAACCTTAATATGAACCTATTTATACTAAATCCCTATCGAATTTTCGTTAGTTTAAAGCTTTATCGTAATAAAGTTAGTATCGGCGTCGTAAACTAGTACGGTTGGTAGCCTAAGCTAAGTGTTAATTTATAGAATGCGTAGTGTCTTTTACGGTTTTTTTGCTATAATGGTTTCAAAGAATTTGGTGTCGTGAAAAGCTGTAGCAGAGTTTATAACATATAAAACTAGTTTAATTTTTAGGTAAAATACGTTTATGGAGACTTTCGAGTAAAAGTCTTAATCTTTTTTAACGTAAACTTAAATCTTAAGGGGGCTTGAGAGTATATTTGACAATGGAAATAAAGTCGTTTAATTGCCTTTAGCGCTAGCAAGTCTATGTCTTCATAGCCAATTACTTTTAAGACTTTATAAAGCTTATTAATCGCCAGATAGTTGAACCTACAATGTAATAGACAAAGTTTTTCTTCCGTTAGGTTTACTACTACTACCTTTGGCCCTTAAAGATAGAATCATGTATGTCCCTATTTAAAGTTAAGTAGAAACATTTTACCGATTTTAACTTTTATTGATTCGTTAGTTTAAATATTAATGTTAACACCGAAATATTTTATGTTTTTAGGGCAAAGAAGAAAAGTGGAAGGGTATTTTAAAATATAGAAAACAATAGTGTTAATAACAATTTTAACCGTTGTCGATTCCAGTAAAAAGAGCCTTTTTAGGGCTAAAGCTAACCTTAACTTTACTTATATCCATATAATCAAGTTTCGTAACAGTATTAGCATCCCTTCTTAACGCTACATATTATAAATAGCCTCCCACTAAATACCGTGCTGCCCCCATATCTAACATAATGCCCTAAAATATATGTTCCATATAATAATCCTAAATGGTAAAGAGGTATATAGGGCCAGAGTCTTCATTGTTATATCAGCGATAAAGGTTTTTACCTATAAAGCGATACAAAAAAGCGCAGTCGATGAGTTATTACGTTGTTTCCGCATTAATACCAGTATTAGTATCTTTGTAGCAACCGATAGCCTTTAGCTTATTTCCCTCTATTTTCACTCCGTTACTTTTGAACTTTGTAACTTATTCGACATAATCTTAGTTAAAAGTAAAGGGGAATTAAATATAATATATTACTTACTTTACTTTAAGCTTGGAGGCAATGTAACGTGTTCACTAGCAGCTTTACTAGCCGTAAATCCCACATCTATTGGCGTTTGTAGTAAATTTACTTAATTGGTTTGAAAACCTTAAGGAAAAGGAATACCTTTTTTCATAGATAGAGGTCCGAGCATATTATTAGCCGTAATAGCCGGCCTTTTCATACTACGGTTGATGTAATACGCGTGGAAAGGGTATTTTTTTGTCGTTACTAAATTTAGAAACTTGAGGATATGTATTAGTCCAGTTAAAAACTCGAGTTGTTACGGTCGCTAATAAATAACTTAGTCAGCTAAAAAAAATATTCGCAGGTAGTATCTGAGTATTAAAAGGCGTATTCTTACTCCTTAAAACCTGTAACAGCTTGCCAAAACTGCTAACATAAATTACATTCGCCAACACCCACGTGTTCAATTACTTATAAGCAAAATATTGACCTATTCAAAATCTTGTTAAAGGGGTCTATTTTGCTTTTCGCCTCTTTTTTTTAATTTAATATATGAAACCACTTTATAATGTTTCAATTGATATAATGCTAAGTAAAATTAATATTGTATTTGAATTAACTTTTTAGATTATGGTAAATTTTATGAAAAGAGAAGTAATTTGCCAGATACCGGGGGTAGAAACTCTTGGCCTAGCCAGTAAGATACTAGAAAATAGCGATTAAAAACCTGAAAATTCAATTTATACCTGACGGTAAATGTTTAAAAACGGGCATAAATTAACGTTGTGGAAGTTGTATGGCTTATTGTTATTCTTCTATTTTCTTCCTCAGATTTTAACGAATGTAATAATTACTGTGTAATTCATATCCATTATAGGGAAACGTCGTGAGTAAAGGGTGATATACTGGCCATAAAGATCTTTTAAATCTTTTAGATGGTTTTGAAAAAAGTGTTAACGTTATTAGTATTAGTAGGTAGGATAATTACCCCTGTTAAAGTTTAAAGGGAAAAGGCTAATAATCGTACCTATAATAAGTTTGCATGTAAAGCTAGTTTTCTTTTAGTTTAGCTGCTAAAACTAAACATATTAAGGAGCTTAGGAGAAAGGTACTTAGGGGTTTCTACTGCAAAAGACTTGGTAATAATTCTATTATTGTTAAGGGATACGTCAAGGTTTTTATTTAATGAACTGGTAAACTTAAAGGTTTTGAACTCGTAAGTTAATTAATTCTTTACGAATGATATTATTAAATCGTTCATCTTACGTAAAATAATCTAATAAACTAGTCTAAACTTCAGCAGCCTTCACAAATTTATGTAAAGATGTTAAGAGATACCATTGTTAACAATATCTTTACCATTAGCTTCAATCTATTCAGGGTTTTAACTTGTGGTTTATTATTAAAAAATATATGCTAGACTACGTTTCTCCCCCTTTCTTTTGCGGAAATATCAATGCCGCGAATATAAAATTTAGTCTTCGCCCTTATTTTTACCTGTTTATCTGCCTTTATTCACATGTCTATAATTTATTCCCTAAACTATTCTTAAAAATAGTCGAGTGTTCTGATTCCTTAGACGTTTTAATTATTATTTATATCGAAGATACAACTCCTAATTACGTTAGTAAGATATTCGAAGGTTAGGTTTTCATCAACGTCCGTAAACCAAAGATACACATTGTAATACTTTTTGAAAATGAAGCTGAGGTTTTTAATTGCCTTCTTTTAGTTAGGATCGTTAATGGTGTCGATTACGGCCTATTTTAAAGCTATTGTAACAAAGATTGAATAATGTAGGGGGGGAGGGAAAGAAGTGTAAAGTAGCGGGTTATAAGTTTACCATAAAAGTTACTTTATGTTAAAAGTCATGGGACTTAGTTGTTTTTACCAATTATAGTAATAATACCTATAATAATAGCCGCAATAATACTAACTTGACCGTTTGCCAACACACCGGCTTAGTAATCGTTATGACTTTTAGACGGTTAATCTTAACACCTTTAAAATTAATTAATGAAGATTTCTTAGTATTTTCAGTAATGATACTATTACTCACTTTAAAATTGCCGTAAAAACTAATACAATTTAATAACCTTCCCTACTTGCTGTCGTGAAAACTGACACAATATATAGGGGCCGTTCGCAAAAATCTTTTCTTTACCTTACTTAAACAAAGCGTAACAATAGAAAAACAGCTTCTTTTTCTACTTAGCTAATCTGTACTTAACATAATAAGCATTAATCAATGTTAGTAGGCCTTTATCGTTGCAACTTAGTCGATTCTAATTACTGTAGTCAATGTAACTGGTGCTACGTTGATATTGTGGATTAAAGTGTGTTGGTTCTAAGTTTTAGAGACTGCTAGCTGGTGTACACACTAATTTGTATAGACAAACGCTTTGTCCTGTATCCCACTTTGAAGTAGAAATATATTGCATTACACTTGCAATTCAGTGTATTAAAATCCTACAAACTACAGTCAATTTGATATACATACAATCAACTTTACTGCAAGTAAAGTTAGCTTGACTCTACTGCATTTGACTACTATTCTAACAGTATTTTGATTAAATCCCTATCTCTCAGTATTGTTTATGAAAAAAAAATACATTTCAAAAGATAACGATAAAATTATTTTTTATACAAGTTTTGAAATCATAACCACATGTAAAATGTTTTTATAATGATATTAATAAAGTTATAAGTATATACTTTCGTATTGATTAATACGTTTGACCTTGTTGAAGGGATTCAAAAGATCCCTAAAATAATCTATATAGTTTTATCCGTCATTAAAATGTATTAAATTAGGAATAATAATCTTTTATACTCGTTTAAAAATTCAGCTATCTTTTAAACTAACAGTTCAAAAATTCAATTTTAAAAAGTTATAACTTAGTTATTATTAACGTCGGAGATATTATAATGAGCTTTTTGAGTAATATAACAGAGATTAAGATAATTAACTTTTATATAATTTTTTGTATCTACTGCAGGGCAGAAGCATTACTAGTATTGGTAGATCTTCATTGTTGCAACGTAGTTGATTCGAATCACTGTGGTCGAAGTAACTGGTGCTGCGTTGATATTGTTGGTTTAGGTGTATGTTCTAAGTTTGGCAGACCGCTAGACGGTCTGCACACTAATTTGTACGGCCAAACGCTTTGGCCTGTACTCTACTTTGAAGTGGGCACCTACTGCACTGCACTTGTAGTACAGTGTATTCAAATCCCACAAACTACAGTTAATTTATAGTATGTATATTCAACTTTACTGCAAGTAAAGTTGACTTGACTGTACTGCATTTAATTTTTATTGCAATTCTAGCGGATTTTTGTTTTGTGCCTGCACTTTAGCGTGGCTTGCCATCAAATGGTGGCAACCTTTAAAATCCCTCCTTAATCCACAAGCCAGACCCCTGTTAATTCCGATTGATCTATACTGAAATTAACTTTAATTATGGTCTTTCATAATCCTTTTGCTTCACCCCTCCGAAACCTTTGTTTCTTAATTCTCGTGCCCAGATCTTTCGCTATAAATCTGTATGAATTAGGTATGCCACTACTTACGTACCTTTTTCTAGTGATTTGAACTACTGTTATTGTTACCTTTATCACCATTATTATTAATATTACTATCCTGATGGTCTTCCAGTTTACTAGGGTTACCCTGTTTCTTCGCGTTACGTAATAGACGGTTTACGTAACCCTCGATTCGTATAGTTAGCGTATTGTTATCTATAAACCTTTCTATGACATTATTGAGTATAGCTTTGATTATAAAGTTAGCGGGGTTATCTTTACCGTTCATTTACCGGAACTTATCGATTTCTCGAGTTTCATATACCTCTCTTAAAGTTATTACATCTATCATTAGATATTTTTTATTAGTCGTGCTCAGCTTTGATAGTTATTCGTAAAAGCTTCGGAAGTTAGTATATATTGTTATAGGTATTAGAGGTAACCCTCGTTTGGTGATAATCCCTCATATGCTGTTAGTTACTATACCAATATCAAAGCCTATTATCATATCGTAGATTTTTAATGTTAGTATGCTCCGAGTTACATGTTTACATTTAACGGATATTCACTGTATAATGTTTTCAATAATTGTAAAATACCTTTTAAACTTGTACTCGTTAAATAATATTATTTGGAAGGCGATTTACGATATAACGTTAGTATTATTAGAAAAGAACCCATTTGTAAGGTTTATTAATTTCGCGTTTATTAGATTAAAAAATTATATTAATTCCTCTTTTATATAGTTTATTTGCTACCCAATACTCTCATTTAACCTGTTAAAATTTCTATCTTATAGATTTTATATTTATACCATAATAACAAGGTTATATGATACTTTCCGTTAATATAACGTAAAGACATAAACTGCATAGGTCTTTTGTTTTAGGTAGCTTTATAATCTTGCCCTGTTTGCTTTATTCATCATCGTTAGGCTTATGGCTTAACTCTTTTCGCGTAGGATGATATAAGTTCCGTTTTCAATTTTAATACCATGAATATAGATTAACGATATATTAAAGTTAAGTTATATATTTTCGGCCAACGTTTTGATTAGCTTAAATCTTCAAAGGCCAAACTTTTCGATAGCACGTTATTTCTCTACCACAAACCCAATATCTTCTAGAAAAAAAAGGGTATCTTTAATTTACATACCTACGATGTCAAAGTCTTTACTCTTTGTAATTGATAGGTACGGATTATATATTAAAGTCTTTATATTAAGCTTTTTTTCAAAGTACGTCTGATACTTTAAAAGTAAGTGAACGCTTGTTTCGTTTAATTCGTATAAAGGCTTAATAAAGCGTATTATCGTATCGGTTGAAAATTTGTCTTTTAATTTTTTTGGCAGTTCTAATAATTCAATCCGCTAAATATTGATGGCAGACTGCGTGTACGTTTACGTGATATCCCGACTATTAAGTGTAAACTAACCTTCCATTTTAATAGTTAAACTGGTAGAAATTATGATGATTAAACGTTAGTTGATTTTCTGAATTATATGCAATTAAATGAGGATTTTATCTTTACCTTTATTACCGTATTTTTAAGCAATTACTTATAACTTTTCGTACGGCCGGTCTATAGTTTTGCTTTTAACCTCGTAAACTATCCTTAACTTAAAGATAGTGACGTTTTAGCTTTTAAATTTCGTTAACAGTACAAATTGTATAATCCTCCCACCAAAAAGCCGTTAATTTCCACTTAATCGATTTTCTTAAAAAGGTTGCCTGGTATATTAATAATACCTTGAACACGTAGCTTTAAGATGAGTTTTTTGTTAAAATTTTCTCTTCATAATACCTACGCCGTTGTATACGCGTTTCTAGGCCTATAATCGTTATCGACATCCTTTTTTTAGTATGTATCCTTCTCTTAAATAGTCGTTCACATCGTTGACGTTTTATTGGCTTGTGAATAATCAACTCGAAAAGGTGAGTATTTAGCATAAATAAATCCCTGTTAAAACTTACTAATATATTCATTGGTTTAAAAGGGTTCACGTACATTTGGGATAGGTTAACAATATCCCTATCTTGGAGATTAGGAGTTTTACAAATTTAGAGGAACGATTTCATATAATACTGACAGACTTTAATTATATTATTAGTTTCAACGGTTGTGTACCAATTTTACTAGTACTTTGAATGTACCTGGAAATGACAACTAAATATAAAATATTATCGAACATCTAAAAGCGGATTATAATATATAGTAAAACCATGAAGAAACTAATGAAAGAAATGGCACGCCGCTAGATTAATAACGTTTCTAACACCAGAAACGGGCTATCGATAACAAACGTATTGTATTTATCTTTTTAAAGAGAAATCCTTATTTCAAGAGAGCTAGGTAGATATAATGAACTTTATAAGATACTGAGTATTGCTTACTCAAACGTAATGATTGAAACCGTTAATAGTTCTATTACTTTCTATATTACATAGGTTAAATTGTATAGAAGACTTTTTAAGTTCGATGAAAATTATCAAACCGATAAAGATCCTTAAGCCAGAAACCCTTTGGCCTAACAACTTACTTAATATACCCGTCTTAAGTCAATTATTGATAAACTAATGAAACGTCGATGGCGTGGAAAACCATCCAAAAGAAGGATACATATTGAAGAAGAGAATGTCGATAAGGATTACAAACTTGAAAAAAGCATACACAATAGCTTGTATATTTTAAAAAGAGCAGACTGACGGAGATTTTACCCTTAAGTTGCAAACTGAAGGTATTATTGACACACCAGACAATTTTTGTAAGGAAAGCAACTAAGTTAAAATCGATAACCTCTTCACACGATAAATTATTTAATTTGTAACGTTGATATATTTTGGAAAGCAAAACATAAAAATTTGAAATCGAGTATAATTCGTGAGGTGAAGAGTGAAACTACGAACCGGACGTACGAAAAATTAAGATTAATAGTTTTAAGATATGTTAATAAAGATAAGAATTAGATTTTTACTACATCGCCTATAATTAATATCATTAGCTAGTATTTAACTGTTGCAATTGTTGCCAATTTAACTGTTGGCGTAAGTAGGGAGTTCATCCTTAATAAACATGATATTACGTGAACATACACACAATTTGCCACGAACTTCTAACATATTGTTTTATTGAAATTTTGGAATGAACTAAGGGATAGGTTTCCATTCGAAAAGGTGATACGATACATGAAATCTTTTTATAGGTTAACCGAAATAGATATTTCATACTTCATCATATATTAAACGTATTTAAAAAATAGGTTAGCTATAAAAAAGTTAACTATTAACCTGTATTCATTAGTTATATAGGCTGAATATTTCGCTATTATATGTATATAAATTTACGATATTTTTTGTCCAGAAACGTTAGGTTTGTAGGAGAAGAATTATATATTGTTTAAAAGTTAGGGTTTTTAAAGAGTCATTGGTTTAAAACATTTAGTAAAGGCATATAATTTAATTGAAATAAATCGTTAATTCGGATACATAATATTGACGATATTCGTAACATGCATCTTAATTTACGTGAAAAAGTATAAACTGTAAGTCTGGTAGAAATTGGAAGAACTAATGAGGTAAAACCCTAAAGATATCTGAAGTAAAAGACTTAAACGAATTATATCGTTATGTTATATCAATCGAAGTTATTTTACAATTGCTTGATTACAACACAAATGAAAAATCTATACAATTAAGACTTCAACAGGTTGAAAATGTGTATTTAGTGGCAAATAAATTATTCGGATAAATGAATTAATATTATATCGGTAAATTTAATGATAACAAAATTTATAGTTTTTGCCAACAGTTTTTTACGAATGATATTGAATTTATTTCGTAAATTGAATTTCTTGTAATAATCATTCATAGAAATATGTTCAATGGGTAATCCATTGTTACTGTTAATAATGTATATTAAATATCTGTTTAACATAAGTATATAATACGAAATATATTAATATAAGAAGTTTATAGTATATTGATAGGCTTAAATATCGGTATGGTAGTTAACGGTACGTTTATAATTATTATTAAATAGTTGAGATTGTATTTGATGCCTGTAATAGTATATATTGACTCCTGAATCCTCTACGAATGTTTATTGAAATTGGGTACAAACAATGAAAAACGTTTAATAATAAACGTAAAGGCTTCAAGGAAGGTACATGAAACCCAAGAATTTAATAAGTTTAAATGCATTGATGGTAAAGACAACCCCGCTAACGTTTGATTAAGATTACGTTTAATGACGCACTAGAAAGGTTTGTAAATAACAATAGATTGACCGTATGAATCTAGGGTTATGTGGATCGCTTAGTACATGACGTAGAAGAATAGGGATGCCTTGGCAAACTGGAAGATTGCTAGGGTGGTAGTGGCGGTAGCAGTAATAGTGTGCCAGAAAAGTATGCTCGAACCTATTAGCAAAAGGTACGCGATTGGTAGCGTATAAGTTTGTAATACACGCAAGTCTGTGGCGAAAAACTTGTGAACGGGAATTGAAAAAGTCGAGACTCAGGATTTTAGGGCAAAAAGATGTAATTGAAGTTGATTTAAGTGTAAAAAAATTAGAATGGACAGGGGTCTGGCTTACAAAGGAGGTATTTCAGGGATTACCACAAATAAGTGGTTGACCACATTGGTGCGCGTAGGCACAAAATCAAGAGTCGCCAGTACTAAAGCAACAGTTAATTGCAGTACAGTCAAGTTAAATATACTAATAGTAAATTAATTATACTAACTGTAAGTCTAGTGCAGTAGGTGCACACTTCAGACTAGAACACAGGCCAAGCAATTGGCCATACAAATTAGTGTGCAGACCAGCTAGCGGTCTGCCAATCTTAGAAGTAACACATCACCACTTTCAATGCAATACTAGTTACTTCAACCAGAGATTCGAATCGACTACGTTGCAACGATAAAGACCTACCAACAGTTAAGTTTATATAGGGTTGAATTAGGAAATAGGAAGGGGGATTGTATAACGTCCTCAAATATCCTGTCAAAATAATTTGAAGAACTGTAAGCCTAATTTTGTAAAACTGTTGGAATAACAGTCAAATGCAGTATAGTCAAGTTAACTTTACTTGCAGTAAAGTTGATTGTACATACTGCAAATTGACTGTAGTATGTGGGACTGCACTGCAAGTGCAGTGCAGTAGGTGCCCACTTCAAAGTGGGGCACAGGCCAAAGCGTTTGGCCATACAAATTAGTGTGCAGACCGGCTAGCGGTCTGCCAAACTTAGAACTTACATACAAATCAACAATATCAACGCAGCACCAGTTACTTCGACCACAGTGATTCGAATCGACTACGTTGCAACGATAAAGGCCTACCAACAAGAACCCTAAATCTGTGTCAGATTAAATTACCAGCCATCATTCTCGCATCAATGGCACCGCCTTTTTAACTCACCACGAATATATATTTTAATTTGAAATGAGCTAATCGATAACCCGAACCCGCCCGTAGGACACGGGCACACGCGGTGTCTAGGGAGATACTGTCGATGCTGCGGGGAAGTGGGGATAGCGGAGGGGGTGGGGAGGGCTCCGTCACGATCCCGAAGGCCCCGTTCGCCAAGGCAGCACCAAGCTCGCTGGCAGGCAAGCCCCAGTCAGTCTGGCCGGTAGCAGCGCGTGGGGGTTCTCCCCCAAGTGGGTGGGAAAGTGTTGCACGCGAGGTGCGTTTGAAAACCGAGGGGAAACATTGTTGGATTCATGAAGATGGGCATTAGCAAGGAGGCGTTTGACACGAATCCATAAAGAAATTTATACTGTAGTATAATGCATTACGTTCATAAAGCTGTGGAACCTGATGAGAATGCGAGATTGCAAGGAAGAAAAGAAGAAAAAGTATATACCAGCCCAAACGAATTCATATTGATTGAAATAGAAATAATGGTCTGTATGCAGGATGGGGTTATGATACTTAACCTTAATCCAATACGCGGTGAGTATAGACCTTCTTTGCAAAGTTGAACAACCCAATTAATTGGGAAGGTTGCCATTTAGACTATTACTTGGGTAGCTTCCGTAGTATTATGGGTAGGAATTCAATATCTAAATCGCTATGTTTGTAAGCCTTAAGTTTGTATAAGCTTTAACAGGAAAAAAAGAGTACGAATGTTTTGGGGACATGTGACAACTTCCCACATGGCATAATTCAATTGTAATACATCCTACATCTGAAATAGAAAAAAGTAGCTGGCTACCTAGGTACCGGAATGAGTCCCATTTTTTTTATTTCGTTACTGGTATGCAACCCATAGGGTTATGACGAGAGACCATGTGATGAGTTCGATACATTGATTTTTTGGCTGTGATTGGTTGTGTGTCAAAGGGCAACCAATACCTACATAGCCCCTGCACACTGTACCGTACAGGAGATATTCATCTAAGCCAGCAATGAGATTCACGCCCCAAGTGTCAAGCCAGCCAACTCGTCGAAAGAAAAAAGTCCATGCACGAAAAACCATTTAATCCTCGCTAAAGCTTCTAATTCATTACACAACCCTCCGCCGTGGTTTCAAGGGGTGATTGGGTTCGAACCTACGTACGACCTCGGCATTTCACACTATGAAAGGTTTATTTGACACGGTACAGATTATTGCTGTCGTGTGATCGGAATAAATAAGGCGCCGATGAGGATTCAGAAAGTAGCAGTCAATAACCCCACTGACTCATCAGCCTATGGGCCGCATTTCCACCACACCCACAACAGAAATGCAGCGCGATTGTTCAGAGTATAATTTTAAAACCAAGAGGAGCTTGCGAAGCAAGAAGACCGCTCAGGAACACGTTGTTGAGCAACCGATACACTCTCAGTACCAAGTAATAACCCATGAATGTGTAGAGCATCCCTGTCAGGGTTATGGGCCACTTAGTTTTTAAGCTTCACGTGCTTACCGTAGCCTTACAGTAGCTTCATAAATGATATGACGTTGAGTTCGACCTTCGGGTGGGCTTAACCTATGCTTGAACTGATTCAACGTAGAGGGGCTGGCAAGGCTGTATGCACGCTGGAAAAACACCGAGTCACTTGAAGAGTCTCAAAGTATCTCACAGCTTTGAAAAAAAGAGACTAATGAGCGAAAAGACAGGTTTTAGCAATTTCTCCGTTCGAATCTCCATTTCACCACACAGTTGCCATTGTATAAGTCCTCCCTACAACTGGAGTTTTGGACATAGCAGGTATGTTGTATTAATGCATGTACATCTGGGATGCTTTACACAATCACAGGTTAACAAATCGGGACGCTGGCATTCCATCGCACCAGTCAGGGACCTGTCTTCATGGGCGCCGCACATCTGGTGAAATGAATTGCGCAGTAGTCGGCTGACCTAAGCCTCAACTCTTGATTTAGATGGTCAGTGCCGCATATGCCAACTGTCTACATATGGTCGTCCCGGGACTGTCTAGAGTGCACTAAGTACCGAGTGACATGCATTGCTTTCTTATACAGACAACCCCTTGTACTTACAATTAGTCTTTCCCAAGATTGACAGTGAACCCGTGTGTTCTGCAAACTTGCCTTTCAGCGGGTATATCATGAAGTGCACAGAGATACAGATCTAAGTGCCAGCAATTAGTCGCTTTTCGGAAGAGTGTTGCTTTTACACCTGCTCGCATTGAGGAACAGTTTGAGCAGCCGAGCAGCCCCACAGCCCGCTGCCTAACACATTCAGCCTGCAAAGATATGCATTACAGACGGAATGGGATGGAAGGAACCGTCTAAGATGACTCATGAGTGTAAATAAGTGCAGATGTTCCTGTGCAAACCTCTGTCGGGTGTCTGAACCTCATACCAACTATTTTCACAAACGTCAAGAAAATAAATAACAGCTCGAATACCAGTAATATGTACTTATTTCCCGCACGTGGCTCCTTACCAGCAACCAATAGCCCTTTAAGGAGCACTGTATTTGTCAAAGATACTGCTTGACAGCATTACTTTCTAGATGCTTTGCAACATTTTCGTTGGGCTTACTTATCAAGCTTTGCGGGCAGCTGTTGTAATCGTATATTGTATCGATGTGCCCTACCGCCCTTTAGATTTCAGTATAGCAAATTCCAAGTTTACATTTGCATTGCTTGGTATACAAATGTGGTCTATTGAAATCAGCTACGTCTGGTTCAAATCTTGTGCCTAGTCATTTCACACTTCTCACATATTGTCAGGCATCGAGCTACTTTCATAGCGCACTTGCTCCCGTGACTACCATTCTCTTCATCAAGAGATGTTGTTACGTACACACGAGATCAAAGGCAAGAATAAACGAAGTGACTGTATAAAATCATTTAGAGGGGATCTAGACCACGAGTCTATTTACAAATTATGCAGCCGCTTCGCACAATATGTGTACTGTTTAGCAGCTATCCCTATCCCGCTAACCAGCAGTCTCGCACGATAATACTTAGCAGCCATCCCTCACATGCACAACTATAGTCTACAATAGGCAGAAGACTTGAAAATTGACACCGATATCAAAATCCAGGTACATGAGAAAGTCCATTTGCGAAGCAAATAATAACCCCCTCTCCCCCCAAATCCAAACCGGATGCTGATTCAGTCGTGCTCCAGACCAACATCGCCTGCCACCGCCGGGACAAAGAAGAGGAAAAAAAAAAAAAAGAAACATGCGCGCTTCCACAGCCCTCTCTCTCTTCTTCGCCCTCGGCGCGGCAGCCGCCGCGGCGCTCTCGCCTCTGGTCACGCCAGACGACGGGCTTGCTGCGAGAGAAGCAAGTGGTCTCGGCCAGCTCGACCCCAGAAGAACATGCCATTGCTTCCGAAATAACAACTGCGAACCTTCCACTGGTGGACACTAGCTCAAACTTATGCCCAGGAACGTGTGGTCGTGATAGCACAAACCGACCCTGCTGAGGATGCAACCCTTCGTCGACCCACAGCAGAGCCATGTGGTGCCTCTTTCCAGAGAGCTGGACTTTCCGTGGCAACGCTGGAGACAGTTACAAGGGCCTGGGTTGCCTGGGATGGGTGGGCATGTACTTGCTGTATCTACCAATCAGGAAATTGCACATGCGGTCGATATGCTCTTCGTTTAAGGACCCCGTCACTGTACAGGCATGTTGAAAATGAGCTAACCGTCAGCTCTGATCAGCTCTGTCTAATTATTTGTAACGAGCATATCAGTCAAGAGAATGTAGCATATTAGCTCAAATGGTGTGATCTATGACCAAATAGGTGTAGCTTCATAATCGATAAGACTGTTCAGATTGTCTATACTATAAACCTTGGGGTCTTTTTAAATGTTACGACAACCTTTACAGTTGCTAATATAAAATATATTACGTGTGTTCATATGTATCATTAGTATGATTAAGATTTTACCCGTTGGATATAACTTTTATGTTACCTATCACGAGCTAAAAACAGCACGGTTAACGTATAGGGATTCGTTTATAAAGAGAGGAGAAGTAAAAACTAGTTGGTGTGGCCGAAAAGAAAGCATTAGTATAATGATAACCAATTAACAAAAGTAAGGCCCATAACGATACCCTGTCATTAAACACGTTTCGTCTCAAAAAAATGTAAAAACAAATCTCAATCCTCCAAAAACATCGATATAAGGTCTTCAACTAAAAAAAAAGCTGAATTATACAAAAAACAAGTTAAACCGTAAAACAAGGCATATAATCTCGAACGAAAGCCGATACGGTACATACCTTAATCAATATAGCAATTATCCCTGAAATACCAATATGATCACTCTGCTGGAATAGTAGTAATTGCAGTGTAGTAGGTCAACTTTACTATAAGTAAAGTTGACTATACTGACTGCAAGTTGAGTGTATTGTTTTGTGTGGGCCTATTGTATTAGCTGCAAGTCAAGTACGGTATGCGCCTACTTCACACTAGGGCACAGGCCAAGCAATTCACCATACAAATTACTGTGCAGGCCGGCTAGCGGTCTGCCAAACCTAAAACAATACATCCACCACTTGACCACGAAATACTACTGTTACTTCGACCAAACGAATCGACAACGTTGCAACGTCTAAAGCCCTACCAACACACTCCTTATTGTACAACGTTCAATTTGTATCATTGTTGTCATATTCACCCAAATATTACGTTTGCATTTTCACTCACTGTGATTACACTTTTAATTACATAATATACAAACAAAAATTTCATTTTTTTCTGATTTTACATATCAAAATGCTTGATTATGTCATAAATCATTATATTGAGAGTAAAACAATTCAATATTCTATGTGTAACCCGAAACATAATACGTTGAAAAAAGATTAGCTAACGATATTTACTTATTACCGCTCTAATAATGTAATATATACTCAATGAACGAAACAAACAAACTCAAAAAGATCACAATTCCTATCACAACCCTATTATCTCATCACCCAATGTGTTTAAAGCAAGAAACGTACTTGTGATAAATTCAATTTTCATTCCATATCTATTATATATATAGATACCATTTTAATAACTACTATCAATACTGTTACCACTATTATTTCTGATCTGCCCATCAAAAATTTCATTTTTTCCTCTTTCATGATAAACTATATTAACCATGAAAAAGATTTCAAAATCAATATCTCATATCTATAATACCTTACTATAATATACACGATCTTCTGATTTATATAACGAACTTTTAGAAACCCTATCAAAAACCTATATAACAAGATTTACGAACGTAAATATACAACTCATTATTTACCAATTTAATATAAAAATAAAAAGTAATTTATGAAAGTAAATATTTGTGGCTGTTTTAATGAAATTATTTTTAGAGTTTCTTATTATTTGACAAGGTATACTCCTATAATATATATTTTTTTAAGAAACCTACCATAGAATGAACGAGACTTATATTAAGCTTTTTCAACAGAAATGAAAAAAAAGGGCATCGGCATATAAATACTCGCCTCTTTCATAATGTACTTACTTACTGTTATCATCTTTGGCATATTTGCAACAACTATACATACTTTCATCAACAGTGACAGACGTAATAAAAATGACGTAGGAAAAAAGCATATTAGACTTTTCGATATAAAATTTGTTTTTTTTATAATGAAAAGTGCGTTAAACCATAACCTTTCTTTTCATATGGAACCATAATTGTTTTCATAACCCACTTTATTTCGAATTTTATATTGTTATTTGTCACTTCTTAGTCAATATATCCTGTCTTTTAATATTAGGGAGACTGAAACTTTTTTCCAATTCGGTAATAAATCCTTCATTTTTTCCACAAGTAAGAAAAAACGATTGTATAAATGGGAGTAATATTAGACACCGCTCGCGTTCACAAAGAAAACGCATTGAATACTACGCAAAATAAGTTTAATATATAGATATAATTATAAAAGTTATTTAATTTATATTAATTTATATTATAATTTATTTGCTAGTTATGCAATTCACTTGAAGTTGATTTGTATATCAATGATTAGTAGCGTTCCGAAATACCATTTCATTAACATCATTATCAAAAGAAGTATTATTGTTAAATAAAAAATGTCTTTTTTGGATTATAATGGTTGCGCTTTATATATCAATTTCCAATTACGTAACGTTTATTGTAGTCACTAACAAATACCCTTATCTTGATCAATAACTAATTAATTCTAAATACTAGATCAAGCAACATAACTTTGATAACTTTTCAATATAGAATTTCTACATTATATCCTAAATTTTGGAAATTTTACAATATTGAGCTTACGTACTTTGATTATCATTTTAAATACAATAAAAAGAATTTTTAGAAGCTTTATATCAAATTATAAATCTACAACGTATATTATATATACACATTCATTATTTAACCTAATATTTGAACATATAAATAACATTATTACCGATCTTACACTTGACAAATGTAATACAAACCAAATATATACTTAACAAATATGAAAAAAGATGTTGATGTAAATATAAGGATAGTATAAGAAATAACATAGGTAATATGAGATAACTACAAAGTATAAACTTTATGTTATGGTGACCTAAAATAATAATATGTTTTGAAGTAAAGTATATATATATTGTTATGAGACGTAGACTCTCCTAAATTTTCTTTCCTTGGATTATTCATTGCTATTACTACCTAAAAAAATTATACTTGACTTTCTTCCGATACTTTCATATACCATATACCACTTACATTTATCGATACATAATTTCAACGTTGATATAAATTGCTGTATTTTGACATTTTAACTTATAAATATTTAGCTGGTATTGCCTATTATTTTCTCCAACACTAATAATTCATTCTATTCATTTATAATTAAAGCTTTATATCTATTGTCGTATTCTCACATTATCACTCATATATATTTATTCACAAAGATTTTTTAGTTGATATGACACTGCCTTCATTTTGATCAATATATTACTTCTTTCTTCATATACTGTGGATATCACTATATATCTCTATAGTTAGTAGGCAGCCATACTGCAAATTGCATCTTTGCAGAGTGCATGGTAACGTGCAACTCTGCAAGGTTTATTTCTGCAGAGTGTATGATAGCGTGCCACTGTCTAGAAGTGACATTGGCAAAGTAGACAATAAAGTGCTACTGCCCAAAAAGGGGATTAATAGAGTGCATGGTAAAGTGACATTACCTGAATAAGATTTTATAACCTTTTACTCGTGGCTTGCACTCTTTAAATACCTCTTCTCCATTTTATCTATTTATTCTACTACTTTAATACAAAAACCAATTTTTACCATTACTTTTTTAACGTATATGGTAAAATAACAACCTTAACGATACTAATTAATAGACGATTCGGTCGACTATAAATAGCCTAGGAGAGAAGAAATAAACCCAAGTTAAATACTTATAACAGGATGTTGTAGCGATTACAATTGTTAGTATTTGAATAATACTACTTATAAGAATTATACAAAAGTATAAAAATACGCTGGAGCGTTTTTAAAACCCGAATAATAAAAAGGCTATAAAATCCGGAGTAACTTTGAAAAGGATAACTTTAATACATTATTATTAACTTAGTTGGTACTCCGTTTACTAAAAGCCTTGTTATATTATTTGTTAACTCGTTTTGGAGTTTTAGACGTACCCGAGTATTTTTTTGCCAAGCGGTTTATTACGTATTAGGCCACAAAAGCTAAAACCAATAAGTTTTGGAACCCTTAATCAGGATCCATCCGATCTAAAAATAACATCCAAACCGTTCGCAAACTTTGGGAACAGCCAAGACGTAATATCTAAACCGCTCCTAAACTTTGGAAGCGGCCAAAACATAACATCCAAATCTCTTATAAACCTTAAAAGCGTATAAGATATAATATCCGAACCGCCTATCAAACGTACACTGCAAGCTGAATACGTATACCAAGTTTTACACACTACTTACTTCAAACATTTATTTCTCTCATCCCAATTTTACCCCATTTATCTTACCCCGTTTGACTTCCTTCGTCCGTCCTTAATTACATAAATTATTTAAGTTTATTACTTACGATTTTGAGTTTATTAGCCGCTTGGCTAATATAGCGTTTATAAAACGTTAAAAACCAATTCGAGACGCTTGACTAACCTGTGGTTACTTTTCATTTATATTTTAATTGAACTTCATTGGCGTTAATAAGTATTAAACTCCTTAATTTGTTATTTTTGCTGCATTTTCTTTTCTTTCATTTTTTACAAATTGTTTGATTTGATTTAAACAGAATATTTTCAAACAATGTATTCTAAACGCATCTAAATCCTATCTACTACATAAAACCAACTTTTGCACCGTTTCAACATTTTCGGTATACTTTTAATTAGCCTCTTCACCGCTTAAATACACTTGGTGTTCATATAATTATATCTTGAACAACAATAACCCTAAATAAAGCAAGCGAATATATAGAATATTTATTTGAAAATATATTGTTTCGCAAAAGCATTTTGAAACACATAAACCTCAACTAATAGGATAGCAAAATCGAAGCTTTAATGCAGAATTTAAACCCTTCAAAGGCGAATGTATATGTTGGGAATATAATGTTTGATTATTGTAATTGAAACATTAAAAGACGAGATTTATTTGATAATTTTAAGATGGAATTTGGGGACTAGACGTCGGAGATGTAGCGTACAGTAGATGGTATAATCTTTAAAATACTATGTGAATAACTACAGAGTAAAGTCGTTAATATAACCGGTGGTAATAATAGCCGTATCGTAAAAGAATTATCGGCAATAACCATATTAAAAAAATAATTAAATGTACGAACAATAAAATAAGGGATGTAAAATTGGTATAAAGATACTAGTTGAAATAGCTTTAGAACTGACTTTTTAAAATAAGGGATATAAAACGAAAAAAGTCTTCGTAAATACAGGGAGTAAGGCATTAAGTAAGGCTAAAAGTATGCCGCGAAATGTAGACTGAATTAGAGAAATTAATAGAATAAGAGAAATGGTTATAACGATTATTTATAACTTGGGTCGATTACAAACCTTTACTAAAACGCACCTTGATACAGAGATAAAGACAAAACCGCTCCCTGGATATAGTAAATAACTCTCTTTGCCGAAATATAAGCGGTCTGAATGAGGATAATGGCTTACCAAGAGATACGATAAACGGCGTAAAACGATAATACGAACTTTACGAATTAATACCTAACGATTATGACCCTTATCGAAACCTTTTACCATACTGTTTCCTACTAATAATAATAATCTTATAAAATTTATTAATTTCACCAGATTATAGAATGAGAAAGAGTACTATAGTGTCAAGCTATACAACGTCTTCGATTATAATATACGTATAATGTTCAATAAATTTAAAAGACTGTAAATTAAGTTATTACAGTTTTATGTCATTTTACTCGGTATATTATTTGTGCAAGTTAAAAAGTAGTATATATGATACCTGACGTAGATAAATACATTTGTGATGTATGATAAATGTTAAAACTTATACTTCGATACCGAAATAAATTACGAATTTCACGATAATGATTGGATTTACATTATCTGAGAATCTATGAGAAATTAACGTAAAAATTTTGACAAAACCCAATAAGAGGTATTTACCGTTTTATTGGTAAAGTTCTGGAAAACATTGGGTAGCTTTTGAATCAATATATAAGGGAGACGAACTATTAATCAAAGTAGTTACGAAAATATATCGTAAAAGTATTAATTTCAACCTTACGTTATCTAAAACAGAAAAAAATTAAAGACTTTTTGTACGAACTTTATAATCTAGTTTAAAACCTCGGTACGCCGATAAGAAAGCCTTTGATTAGCATTTGTAGCCGAGAGGGCTAAAGCCGAAAGCCAAATTACTGAAATGAACCTTGCCGAAACAATATACTACGTCCTGAACCGACGATTTAAAGTGTACTTCAAGTAAAATAAGCGTACTAATTACAGCTACCGGAACGAGAGATACCTAGGAGGAAGATCCGGAAACCTATAATAAAGTAATGATTAATAAAAACAGCCTTATAGCTAAACACAGAATTTACCATATATATAGTAATCCCCACGGAAAAGTATACGAAGCTTTAAAGGTTTTTAAAAACGTTGTATTATATACGGTAAACTTGGCTATTAGTTGATTAACCACCTAATACACGACTATTTACTTAAGTACTTAACGAAAGTAAACTTTATAAAATACGAAGCCAATTATAAAGGCGTAAAGGATAAATTTGACACCTACCCTCAAGATTATACTTGTGAAGAGGAGAGCTTGAAGTAGGATAAAAGTTACTTGATAATATTAAATAGGGAAGTCAATTAGCGAATCTTAACAGGTTTATAAAATACTTTATTCCTATATATCATAAGCCCAAATAATGAAAATAAATTGTTGAACGTCTATATCACGTCGTAATCTACACTTTGAAATCGGTACAGTAACCGGTTTTGGGGTATCATACCAAAAACGAGCATAGCTAAAATATCGACCGCCGGAAAACGATAATTCGACGCGTTCGCGGCGAAATTTCTAAAGTTCTAGTTTGACTAAATATAAGAATATCAGAAAGTTTTATTCGGTAAAGGAAAAGCGTCGTCATTTAGTATAGTCGTTATAAATATGCGGTTCGAATAAGTAAATTTTACATCATAAACTCTAAAATTTCATTTTTATTGTGGTTGATTTAATATAGAAAAGTTTGGAATTAAAGTTCGGGATATAACTAACTAATTTATCTTCACTTCTAATAACGTATCCATACCATTTCGACTTAAGTTCGGATACTTATAGTTTTGTGCCGAAATACGTATAATGAAGACCGTATACCTAATACAATTAATATTAAAGATATTGTTCCGCCTGTTCGGATACCTAACTCGAAACCGTCTTTAACAGCTGCTTTACGTCGCGGGACACACTAATATAGGAAAGGGAGCATTTAAAGCTATAGAAAAGTTTTGCCACGAATGCTAATTATACTCGGAAGATTTACGAAGGTTTAAGTTCCGGTTATAAAACGATATGAAGATTAATTACAGGGTAATTACAGATATAATATACCTTAACTGCCAGCTAATATTATACACCATTAATATAAATTTTTATTTTACGCCGCAAAATTTACGCGAATCGTTTTCCTTACAAATAATTGAAATACTTTTGTAAATTGTTGGTTGAATATCTATTTAAGGCTTCCGGACTGAATGACTTAGGACGTAAAAACAACCTTCGACTAACCCGAATAATGTATTAAAACAGAAATCTTCGGTAATAAATGTAAATAAATACCGGTAAAATCATCATAAGGTATTGAAAAGTGTAAAAGGTATTAAAAACCGCTTAAAAAATCGTATATAATAATATCTAAAAGTTTAAAGGTACTAGTTTTGAAGAATTCATCCTATAGGTAGGAGTTCATGTTGTGAATAATATATCTAGCTCGAGTAAGATTATTTTAATACTCCTTATTTTCGGTTTTACTCTAAAGTCAATATAAATTCAACACAGTCGCTAATTACAATGTGAAAGGTAAATCTTTTGGTAGGAGCTATGGTAATATTATGTTTCCAATAGGCTAAAAATCATATTGCGAAATCATAATCTATAAGAAAAGGTACGCGTGAAACTAGCGTTGTGGATATAGTATTGTAATTCAAAGTTCTAATTTAGAAAGTGAAGGATGGATAAACATGACATTAAATAATTAACGAATTTTAAGGCTACGATATACCTATAAAATTACCAAATAGTAGAAGTTTATTTCGTTACATAATAGTACGGGAATACAAAAGAGAAAATGTAAAAAAGCGGTTTGAAACCGTGATCTAATTAGTAATATCACTGAAGTTACTTTTAGGATAATGAATCCATGTCGCCCCCGAATTCTATACACCCTCCGCATACCACATCCAAACCTTGACTATTATATGAAACCGACCCGCGTATACTAATAGAATTAATACCATGCTGCCAAGGGAGCCTATTTTGCTTTGAAAATAAGAAACGCTTTAAAGCCTTTATTACAAACTCTTTTATTACGTAAAAGAAAATGGCGAACCGTAAGTTAAATTAAAAGCTTCATCGAAATGGTATTACTACCACTTGAAGTATTCCGTTGAACAATTTACCTAAACGGAAATCTCTGTTTTAATCGAATGAGGCATTATTTGATTTAAAAGGTTTAAACTATCGACCTACGACGTTTATGGAGTTTTATCTATACGTTTGATCTACGGGGTAAAATATAAAGCCGGTTAACCTCATTAAAAGACCGTTTAATAGTTACAGAGTGCGATAATACTGGTAAAAATATACTATAACCTAATCTCCTACTTTATAAATGATAAGCGATCGTTTGATTTTGGCGTTCGCCGCCTCTCTACATACACACTATAACATTTATGTTAATTTTGCAATATTACATAAATCTATATGTTGTCGGAAAAGCGATTTTATCGCCGTATTTGCGCCTATATATATACGGAGCTCCGAAAACATCATTCACTCGAAACTATTTTACGTATTATAAAACCGCTTTATAGACTCGCTAAAGCTAGTATATACTGGTATAATTGTTGGAATAGCAGTCAAATGCAGTATAGCCAAGCCAACTTTACTTGCAGTAAAATTGATTATACTGACTGCAATATTGGCTGCAGCTTGTGGGATTGCACTGCAAATGTAGTACAGTAGGTGCACATTTCAAAGTAGGGTACAGGCCAAAGCGTTTGACTATACAAATTAGTGTGCAGACCGGCTAGCGGTCTGCCAAACTTGGAACTTACACATATTAATCAACTATATCAATGCAACACCAGTTACTTCGACCATAATGATTTGAATCGACTACATTGCAACGATAAAAGCCTACCAATACTAATCAGTGCCTATTAGGTTAAGCACAGATTGACTAAGTAAAAGAAAAGGCTACTTTCTGGTTACACTCTACATTAAACGAAGGCTAAGGTAAAGGAAATATTTTTGCGAAAGGCTTTTACTACTGCGTCCGTTATTATGGCAGTAAGTAGAAAAGAATTTTAGGTTGCGGCGGTTTTTACGATAAATTAGAGGTAGCGATGGTATCGCTATGGACAGCACCAAGAAATAATCATTAATCATTTTTAAAGACGTTAAGATTGACTGTCAGAATTTGTAAAATCAGGAAATTTATCAAACGGTGGTGCCAGTACTATTACGGGTACTACTACCGCAAGAAACACGATTAAGTCACTAAACCATATAACAAACAACCTTTGCCCTCCACCAACAATAACAACTTTCGCTCTTACCCTCTACACCAAACCTTTATCCTTATTTTACTATTTTTCTCTACTTATATTACTACGATCGCCAAGTTCGTTTCTCTGAGCAAAAAACCAAGTCACGTTAAGAAAGCCACGTCGCGCGACCTTACGCTAAGTTACCAAGTCACCAAGTTCCCATGCAACTTCACGCCAAACACCAAGTTCCTACGCTCAAAAATCACTAAGTTCCTCTTCCTACACATCCTACATATCCTCTATAGGCCAAACCGCTAAGATAGCTTTAATTCAGGTATTTATGGACAAAGTTGACGCCTTCAGATCAGTTTTTACCAAGTTTTACGACGAAAACTTATATGAAGTAGATATTAATAAAATATTAACGGAGAAACACTTTATTAACTTCATCGGCTATTACATCATTAAGTAAAACGGCAGCGAAGAATTTAACCACGGTAACCGTGTTTTCCGCAAATACCGTAAGATTTTCAAACATTAAACTATAAGTATATAAAAAAGGATATAAAAATCGTTGAATTCAAACTAAGGGAAAAACTTAAACGTCGAGGGATTTACGTATTAAAAAAGCTTTACAAGGTTGGCAAAAACTTTGTTTAACCTAACCCAACTTAGGGAATGCCTTTAAGACTTATGGACTAAAGGACAGGATGTTAAGGAATTTCATCGCCCTTATACATGATCTAAAGAATCTTCCCTTTACCTTTAGCTAAGCTAAGCCTTTTTATATATTAACAACGAATAACACGTTAACTTACTCGGAAATCTAATACCTTTATGTGACAACGAGAAGTATACCATTGACGGCAGTCGAACGCGTAGAGTAAGGGCTACGAATGAGGCCAGAGGTATTGATGTTAGCGCTTTACACCAATTAATTAAGCAAGAACCTCGTTAAACCCCTTAATACCAAGAGGATCATCGTTAAGTCCCTTGTGATGAAAACCCTTAGACACACTTCCCCTAAGATTTTCAACGCGTTTAGTTTTAGTAACTAAATTGAGAAAGGACCGGCTTTATATGCGAACCTACTATAGGCACAACCATTAGCTTTTTACTTTTAAATTTAGGTAAAGTTAATTATCCCTTTTACCTATACCAGTAACAACCTTAGTATTTCTACCAGTTAGGAAATATAAAAAGCTCCTACGACTAGTATATCACCCTTCTTCCACGACGCGTTTTAATAGTGAATACGGATTATACGGCGATTACCACTTTCGTTAAAATTTGAAGGGAATAAAAAAGTATAACGGTAAACCGTATAACATCCTCGAAGTTAATTTACGCCCATTTTTTAATATTTGCCGCCAGATAAAAGTTAAGTTGTTAAAATTTTACTTATTGTTTCCCAATATCCTTACCGGATAATATAGGGATTAATACCTTTGATACCTAACGAATTATGCCTCTTTTTGCGAAATATACGATAATATAAAAGGTTACTTCGAATTCGATGTTAATTTTTCCCAGTATTATACGGACTGGAACATCATGAAGTAATCCTATACATTAAATTATAAAAAAGAATCGGAAAGAAAATGAACCTTTTAAATTAGATGCTTAATAGGCTGATAATTTTTAATAAGTAATAGGAAACTTAGATGCTGGTAAAGGCACCTTACGCTAATAGGTTCAGTAAGTAGTTACAGGCTATAAAGAGTTCGAATACGCTTTATAATACCCAAATACTACTGGTGAAGGGTTTTTTGGCCAATTAAGTTTATTGTTAGCGATCGTAAATATTCGAGTTTCTGGCTCGACTAGTATGTACCTTTAAGCTCCGGAATTTAGCGACGAAAGAAACTTTTCCAATTCTTATTGCATTAATCGACGGTACGGATAGCCCGGCTAATATGTCCAAAAAAAGGTCCGAACCTCTACCCATAGAAAAGGGTATTCCTTTTCCTTAAAGTCTTTAAATAGGTTAAGCAAGTTCATACCAAACACTAAAAGATATTGGATTTACGGTAAAAAAAGCTATTAATTGATACGTTATACTACTGCCAAACATAAAGTAAACCAGATAAAATATTACATCTAGTTCCACTTTACCTTCAATTAGGATTATATCTAGTAAGTTAAATAATGTAAAGGAAGTAAAGATAAAAAGGAGGAAAGTAATAGAAAGGCTATTGGTTGTTACGAGAATACTAGTACTGGTACTAATCCGGAAGTCACATAATAACTAGCTGACTATGCCTTTTTATACCGCCTTATAGGCGAAGACCCCTACCGTCACTATAACGATAAAAAACCTGGCCTTACATACTTTTTTACTATTCGAGACCGGTATGCGAAGTAATTCTTTTAAGGAATTATTCCGGATACAGGGGCAATATGGTACTTAACCGGAGGTTATTCGTAATATATTGCATTGCGAAGATATACTAATACTGTTAAGAAACTTAATCATGCGGATACTAAGAAAGTTAAGGTTGGATTTAGCTTTGGAAAAAAGTTATATTTACTGGAATCGACGACAGTGAAAATTGTTATTAGCCTTATGGTTTTCCGTATTTCAAAATCCTCTACCCCCTTTTTCCTTTACTTTAAAAATATAAAAAACCTCGACGTTAACGTTAATATTCAAACTAATAAGTTAATACATGTTAAAGCCAATAAAAGGTTTCCATTTAGCTTTAAATAGAGGTACCTTTAGTTTTATCTTTTTGGACCAAAAGTAGCGGTATTAAACCTAATGGAAGTAAAAATTCGTCAATTAAATTACAGGTTAAACTACCTGGCGACGGATAGGCTTTATAAGGTTTTAAAGATAGCTAATTATAAAAATATGGATTTCTTCACACTGAAAGTAACGAAATGCTTTTGCTATCATTAATAAATATACTTCCAAATCCCTTTAGAATTTAGGTTTACATTAAAGAAAAATTAAAATTCGAATTCGGTAGTTTTCGTAAACGTGTTTGACCTAGATAACGAGTTAGTATTACACGTTATAAACTTTGATATAGCTTTTTACGGAGTTGAATTTCTTAAAACTATTACAACGAAGAAAGTATAAAAGGTACTACGTAGTTTGTAAATTAATATGTAATGCGGCCCACTAAACGTACTAATTTATAATATCGGCACTAATTTTATTATGATAGAATTTTGAATTAATATAAATCAATAAGAATTTAGTGTAAATAAGTTCCTATTAAGGTTTATTAAGGTATTAGTAAGGTTGAAAAGGCATACGCTCTTTTACAAAGAGCTTATGATATTTTTAAATTAAAAATCGAAAGCTTTACAAACTAAAAGTTACGACTTTAAATAACGGTAAAAGATTTTATCGATACTATTAGCCTTAACGGATTTGTACTAACTTTATTAGTATTTATAGTTTACTTATGTATGACAATTAAGTCGTTACCTTTGTCAAATAACTAAAAGCGTATTATAACATATAATAAAGCCTTAAAAGAATTATTGAAGGAATCGGTACGCCTCCAGGTTAATAATTCCTTTAATACTAGAAACAGACCATTGACTATAAACGTACTTTTATTTCCCCTTTAAAGTAAAGTCTTTACGTAGCGAGAGCCATGCAAATGGGATAAGCTGTACAAAATCTTAAGTATTACTCATTTAAACGTAATAATTAAAACTACTAACAGCTTTATAAACTTTGAAGCTATATAAATTAATCTATACCGAATATCTATTAAACCTTTTAAGTCTAATGAAAATCATAACTTCGATAACCTCCGAGTCGAGCGAATTAGCTAATATAACTTTTTCGAACCTACTATTAATAAGCTTATATAATGTTAACGGCGTGGACGATTACCTAAAAGAAGGATATATACTAAAATAGAGGACAATGGGGATTACAGGACTGGCAAGATATATATAATGGCGTACGTATCTTTAAAAAAATTAACAGGAAACTTACCCTTAAATTACGTACCGAAAGAATTATTAATATACTAGGTAAGCCCTTTCAGGAAAGTAATTAAATAAAAATCAACGGCTTTTTATTACAGGGGTTTATATATTTTGTATAGTTAACGTAATTGAAAGGTTAAAATATAATCACTTTTTAGTCGAAGATAGTTTAGGAAGTTGAAGATAAAACCACGGATCGGCCGTCCAAAAACCTATGGTTAATCTCCCAAAGATACGGTAATAAAGGCAAAGATTAAATCCTTACTTAATCGTTTATAATTTAATAGATCAGCTAACGTTTACTAGACGTTATTATTACTAGTTTTACTATTAACATAAAGGGCGAATATACACTTAATGTCCGGGATATTACGAAAACTTATACGTAATTTGTCACCGATCTTTAACGGATTATATTACTTGTATTACCAAAAACACTAAAAGATAAGTTTCTGACCAGTATGGTAATACGTTTTATTGAGTCTTTATACGAATTATCCGAGGTAAGCGTTTACTCGTTTTTAATATATTAGATATACTTTAAAAATAGGTTAGGTATAAAGACTTCAATATTTAACCTGTAATTATTCATTACAATGTGTAAAAACTTTAGTATCGTAAAATATAAATTAACGATACCTTTTTTTCGGTAATATTAATTTCATAACGGCGAAAAAGCGTATTATTGAAAAGTTAAGCATTTAAAAATATAAACTAATCAAAATGGTAATTAAAAGCATATAACTTAACTTTAACGAATTGTTACTTCGTATTGGTAATGTCAAGGCTAAAAGCGGCACTTATATTAGCTTATATAAGCAAGTTACAAGCCTAACGATCATTAATAAATCTAATAATGTGAAGGTATAAAAATACCTAAAATAAAGGTCTTATACGGCCTAAATCGTTACATCATATTAACTTAAGGTATTATGCGACCTTGTCATTACAATATAAACATAAAACCCGTAAAACAAAAAATTTAACAAGTTTAATAAACGAATTAAATAGTAAATGGATTACGTAAAAATGAATTAATATAGTTTTCATAAACTCAACAAAAACAAAGTGAATAATTTTTAAAAACGGTTCATTCATTAATAATACCAACTTTATATCGTAAATCGGCTTTTTAATAATATTCATTAATAAGGATAAGTAGGAAAGGCAATTTACTATTACCAGAAACCTTATAAACTGGATATTTATTAAATGTAAGGGCGTAACCTGGGATATATTAACTTCGGAGGTTTACGATATAATAATAGTGTTTAACATCAGTAAATTAATTAACAGTATATTAAGGATTATTTCCAAATAGCTAAAACTACTACCGATACCTGTAATAGTGTATACCAACTCCCGGAGCCTTTACGAATGCCTATTAAAGCTGGGTACGACTAATGAAAAACGCCTAATAATAAAGTAATAGCGTTAAGGGAGGCATACAAAGCTTGGGAAATCGATAAGTTTCGATAAATAAACGGTAAAGATAATTTTACCCATGCTATAACTAAGGTCACGTCTAATAGCGCCCTGAAAAGGTTTGTATACAGCAATACACTAACAATACGAATTGAGGGATACGTGGACGGCCCGGCATGTGACGTAAAGAAATAATCTAGCAAATTGAAAGACCGCCAGGGAAATGGTGGTGATGGCAGTAGTTTAAGCTACTGGCGAAAGGTATGCAAGTGGTGGCATACCTGATTTGCATAGATTTGTAACGAATTTTTTTTACACGGGATTTGATAAACGGAGGTCTCGGAAAAGTAGAGCAATAGGGCCATAAAAGGCCGTAATTGAGGTTGTTTTCAGTATAGATTGATCGGAATTGACAGGGGTCTAGCTTGTGGATTCAGGAGAGATTTCAAAGGTTGCTACCAATTGATGGCAAGCCACACTGGCGTGCAGGCACAAAATAAAAAGCTGCTAGTGTTGGAATAGCAGTTAAATACAGTACAGCTAAGCTAACTTTACTTGCAGTAATGTTGATTGTACTAACTGCAATATTAGCTGCAGCTTATAGGATTACACTGCAAGTGCAATATAGTAGGTGATCACTTCAAAGTAGGGAACAGGCCAAAGCGTTTGGCCATACAAATTAGTGTGTAGACCGGCTAGCAGTTTGCCAAACTTGGAACTTACACACATCAATCAACTATATCATCGCAGCACCAGTTACTTTGACCACAGTGATTCGAATCGACTACGTTGCAACAATAAATGCTTACTAACATTAATACTTATTAAAGTTATTATATGGAATGGGTTGAAAAAGCTAATTCAACCTTTGACTCGTATCTATTAGTTTTAACCATATGGTTTAAAGGCTTTATATTGATAGATATATAATTGAATGATATGTTAATACTATATAATGCGTTGTTTTCCAATGTTAAAGAGTGAAAGTTTAAGAAGATCGGCCTAAAAGCAAAACCTAAAACGTACACAACGGAAAACCGTATAATCGATTTTCACGACGCGACAATCACTTCTTGAAAAAACATTGAAACCCTTACGTAAAAGAAGTCATTAGATAAAGTTACTTTTATTAACTTAGATATTATAAAACGAACCGACGAATAAAGGTTTTAACGTGTACGCGACCTTTAAGTGACCTTAATAACATAGCCGGAGGCGGAATTTAACCTCTCATTCATTACATAATATTGAACCAACCTTTTGGATAACGTATACAAAGTGTTTAATAAACGCTTTACGTGGAAAATATATGATCCAAAACAACATTTACAATTTATATGATTCAATATATATATTATTAAGATTTTTGTTTTCATTAAAGGCTTTTTAGCAAATAATACTAATTACAGCTCGCAAATTAGATTCGTTTTTGTGGATATTATTATATATCCCTATAGTCCGTATCCGTAGTTCTGTAGTGACAGTGTAGTTATGATGCAGTCCGTATCTGTAGTTCTGTAGTGACAGTGTAGTTGCGGTACAAATTGTAGAGGTTCAAATTAGTAGTTTTTGGCTACGGTAGTGATTGTAGTAAGGGCCTGATTGTTGAAGCTAATCTGTGGCGACATGGTTCTTGATAGCGTCTTTTGTTGTTCCCAACAGGGGTGTTTAGGGGTGATTGCGCAGGGGTGATTGCACTATCACGTGTACGGATCGGGAACGAGAAAAGCCTCTGCAAATAGAAAGGCGCTTAGCAAAGCTGAACACCCACTGTGAAGTGGAAGCAGAGCTGGAGGAATAAACGGAAGAGAAGGAAGCGCTGCAAAGATTGTCGACAACGCGGGTTGAATACAAACCCTTCCAGGAACACAGTTTTGAACAAAGACCAAGACAGGATTACGCTTCGAATGTCGCTAACAACCAACTTAACCACGATAAAAGCGGCTTAGATAAAGAGAACGCCCCTCTCCAAGAAATAATAAGCGGTGCGAAACGTTAATACGTACTTTACGGACCAATACCCGCTAACCATGACCCCTACTGTAACCATTTACCGCACCTATTTCCCACTGATAGAAATGACTTTATAAAGTTTACCAACTTCACTAAGCTTTGGAATAAGAACGAGAATTACAATGGCGAACCATATGACATACTTAATGACAAAATAAGTGTAATACTAAATACGTGTAGAAAGTTAAATATCAAACCTTTTTAGTTTGACGTTATTTTACCTAGGGTATTATGTAGGTAAGTTAAAAGTAGTATATATACTACTTTACGTAAGTATATATATTTGTAAAGTATTATAACAGACTAAAATTACATTTCAATACGATAATTAATTATAAATTTTACGATAAGGGTTCAACTAATATAACCTTAAGATCGGTGAAACATTAGCATAAGAACGTTAATATAAACATATAAAAAGTATTTACGGTCTTATTAGCAAAGTTTGAAAAGTATTAGGCGGCTTTTAAACTAAAATATAAGGGTAATAAACCATTTATTTAAAAAAATGATGAACGCGTATCGTTAAAACTCCGACTTCGACCTTACGTTATTTATATCAGAAGAAGATTTGGAGTCTTTTTATACGAGCTTTGAAATATTATTTGAAACTTTTATATATCGATAATCCAACCTTTAATTAGTATTCGTCGCCGATGAAATTGACGGCTAAGTCCATATTACTAAGGTAAAACTCGTTGAAATTATTTATTACATTTTAAACCGATGATTTACAGTATACCTAAGACAAAATAAGCGGCCTAAATACGTATTTCAAAAAGAAAAACTTTAGGGAGGGAGCCCTAATGATAAAGGACAAAGCGGCTATCTTCGAAGAAAATTTTACGGCTAGGGGCGAGACTTACAATACCGATAGTAATATTTACAAAAAATACGGGACTTTATAGGTTTGTAAAAACTTTGTATTATATGAGTTAAAATCGGCTACTAGTTGATTGATTATTTAATTTACGAGAATATTTAGATCAAACGACAGTTTTAGGCCGATTACCTATTAAAGAACCAGATAAAAGTTGATTTTGCAATTCATGTAACCGAGTGCAAAAACGCGGAGGATAAACTCAACGCTTATCTATACGAATATACCTTCAAAGAAAAAGAATTTAAAGGTAATAATATTTACCTAACATCTTAGGACGATAAGACCGTTCGGCGTGTTTTTACAGGACTATAAAACGCCTCATTTTTATATAACGCAAGCTTTAACTGCGAAAACAAAGTGTTAAACACCTATATCACGTCTTAATTTACACTTTTCAATAGTTACAACAACTGATTTTAAGGTATTATACCTAATACCAGCGCGGCCGACATTCTAACTGCCGGAAAACGATAATTTGACGCGTTCGCAACGAAATTTGGAAGTTTTCATTCGACTGAATAAGAAAATATCGAAAGGTTTTATTCGGTAAAGGTAAAACGTTATTACTTAGAACAATCGTTGTAAATACATGATTTGGACCGGTTAATTTTTACTTGTTAGACTTTAAACCGTTATTTTTGCTTTCGTTAGCTAATATAAATAAGCTTGGTATCAAGGTCCAGAATACAACTAATCAGCTTATTCGCGCCTCGAATAACGTATCTATACCTCTCTGACTTAATTTCGGCTTTTCGTGGTTTTTCCCCAAACTACGTATAATTAAAGTTATTTACCTAACTTAACTATAATTACGAACTTTATACCCCCGATTTGGATATCCAATTACGAAACGCCTTTTACGATTACTTTACGCCGTAAGTTATACGGATATAGGAAAGGATATATTTAAAGTTATTGAAAATCTCTATTATAAGTGATAATTCTATCTATAAGCCTTACCGCGATTTAAGTTTAACTTTTAGAACAACGTAAATTTTAAGTACAAAGTCATTATCAAGATTATATACCTAGATAATTAACTGTATTATAAGTCGTCAACGCGATAATGTTATTCCAAACCATTAAATTTACGCGAAACGCTTTCGTTACAAATTATTAAGACATTTTAATTAAATATTGGTTAAACGACTACTTAAGGCCTCCAGACTGTATTACCTATGACGTTGATACGGCTTTTGACTTTATTAAGTGACATATAAAAGTTAGGATCGCCAGTAATTAATATAAACAAATATTAGTAAGAGTACTGTAATGTATGAAAAATATATGCGTTACTATAAACCGTTTGAAAGAGCTTATACGATACTATCTATAATTATAAAAGGTAGTAGTTTTGAGGAATCTATTATATAAATAACGGTTAATGCCGTAAATAATACTTTCGGCCCGAGTGAACTAATTCCTACGAATTTTATCTTTGGTATTTACACGGGAATTTATATAAACTTTATATTATAGCTATGTATATTACAAAAATTAAAATACTATAGCAAAATGCATAATAATATGACGGTTTCTACAGGTTGAGAACGAAGTTTTCAAAACTCCGGTTATAAAGAACGGCCTATATAAAATTAGAGTTTTGGACCTACCATTATAATTTTAGAATTTAATTTATAAAATAAAGGATGGATAAACTAGTTCTTGGAAAATTAACAAATTTGAAAGATGTAATATATTCGTTAATTTTTCAAACGGTATAAGTTCGTTTAGTTAAATAATGGTACGGAAGTATTCAAAAGACAAGGTAAAGAAAAGCGGCGCAGAACTATAATTCGACTAGAACTTTCGTCGAAATCACTTTTACAACGACGAATTTAAACCGTTTTTGATTTTAGTATACCCCCCAAATCGCACATTCGACCTATCACCACTATATAAAAGCGGCCTGTTTATATTGAAAATATTAGCACATTGCCTCTAGGGCCGCACCCTTGGTTCTAAAATTAAAAAACGCTTTAAAAACTTTATTATAAACTTTTTTATTATTGAATAAGAGATAGTAAATAGCGAGTTTAACTTAAATCTTCGCCTTAAAGGTATCATTTCCGCCTTAGAAGCCTTGTGCGAATGATTTATTTAAACAGAAATCTTCATTTTCATGAATTAAGAGTTTTTCGCTTTAAATAATTCGATTTAATAATTTACGGCGTTTAAAGAATTTTTTCTATTCGCCTCGTATACGGAATTGAAGATAGAACCGGAAAATTATACGAAAAAAAAAAAACCCCGCCTAATTATACAAAGATCTAACGACAATAGTAAAAAAGATATAATAATTTAGTCGCCTACTTTATAACGAGTTAATCGCCGTTTGAATTTTATATTTGCAATTTTTTTGATACTGTTTTCGGCTCATAAGTTAAATTACGTAATATTACTTAGGCTTATACATAATCTGAGAAACGATTCAAACAACGTATTTACATCGATATGCCTACAGACATTAAAAGATATTATTTACCTAAAACGATTTCCCGTATCATAAAACCTCTTTACGGCCTGGCAAAAGCGAGAGTTTATTAATATAACACTTACTAAAGGCATTATATAAAGCGGTTCGAAATAGATAATTTAACTTTGAACCTGTGTTTAATAATTTTTCATAGCCTGTTTTAACGGTTTTTCACTAATAGGAATGTAAACGGTCGACAAATTAACGTTATATAACGCGTCGTTGTCCGTACCCAAAGTGAGAAAACTTTGAAAGGCCGGCCTAAAAGCGAAACCTAAAAAGTACCTGACGGAAAACCATATAATCAACTTTAGTAACCCAATTATCACATTTTGTAACGGCGTTCTAGGCTTTATATAAAAGGGGTAATTATATAAAGTGATCTTTGTCATTTCAAAGAACATAAAACGGGCCGACAAATACAAGTGTTAGCGCGTACGCAAAGCTTAAATTGATTTAATAGTATAACCGAAAGTGTCTTTCGATCTTTTAGTCGCTGCGCAATATTAGATCACCTAGTAAACTATATATATAAGACGTTCAATAAACTCTTTACTTGGTAAATATAAAATCCAAAGCGCTGTTTATAATTTGTACCGTTATATATATTTAAAGTAAAGCTATTTGTTTTTATTAACGGTTTCTTTACTAATAATACCGATTGTTATTTGTAAATAGAGTATGTTTTAATCCTAGGTCACGAATTACTGGTTCAAAAAGGCTTTGAGTTTCGTGGAAATATTAATCATAGAAGTTTGAATAAATGTAAATGGGTTATGAAAAGAGTTTCAACTTTAAAAATTACAACATAGTTAAATATTTCGATTTGGGAATCACCATAGCGATAATGGTCCAAATAATTATTTCCAACCTTGGTTTAAATCCTATCCCTTTCGTTATATATGCTAACTCCTTTTCGTTTTACGAATGTTTAGTTAAATTTGGCATTACGGACGAAAAACGTTCAATAATCGATATTATACCTCTACACGAGTTATATAAGCGCCGGAAACACAAGGAAATACGGTAAATCGATGGAATATCCAACTTAATGGATACGATAGCCAAGAGCACTACAAACTGAGTATTAAAGGCGTTTGTATCGACTAACACTCTGTTTATTAACGTTGTGAAAAAGGTTTTATAACCCGAATAAAGGTAGCATTCTACGTTTTTTTTTTTTTTTTTTTTATACTATTACACTACTATCGTCGTTTTAAAGCGGTCCGAAACCCACTATCTATACCGCTTCCAATATTGTATTATGGTGCATAACTTACATTTACACTATTTTTATAAATTTTCCCCTATTGAAATATTCTATTGCATACCGTTACTAATATGCTATCACTCTTTGTTTAATTCGACCTTATTGATTTTAACTTTTACTCTTCTTTGTTTAAATATATAATTTTTCCCCGCTTCTAATATATGATCATGTGTTGTTTTTTACTTTTTAAATCTTTATTTCCTTTTACATTTGTTACTTACATTACGATTATTTTTACAAAAAGTAATAATATTACTATATAACGTATTACACTTTATCTGGGCGCGCCGACCCAGCTAAAACGGTTAACTATTCATTGTTAAAAGAAGATTAAAAAGGAGATGCTGTCGCATCCCCACCATCATTTCTGTCGCTATCTCCCTTTGTACTAACACCACTGCCATCTTTGCTATCGACGTCGCCATTGGCGCGAGTATAGAGGTGGCCCCGCGCCTTAAACCATATACTTTTAGGAAAAGGCGCGGGGGGGGGTTTAACTCTCCTGACAACAACGCAAGATAACGTCGTCGATCTTGACTACATAATATATTCGTAGACTCCGCTTTCAAACAATAATAACAGCTATATACTCCTTAATCCACCGGTTAACGCTTACTACTAATTAGTATCGGCTTATTTTAGTTATTTATGACTGTAATTATTTTCGAAAGCGTCCTAAATATTACTTTTTAAAAAGTAGAGATTTTAAGAAGCGGTTAAAAGTATAAGTAAAAACTCATTATAAAGCCGGTGGACACGTAATACGACCTCAGCTTACGGCTTTAAAACCAACGAAACGGGGGTGTATTTGTTACTAATCCGCTCGTAACGGTGGCAAGAAGTCGAACAATCCCCGCTTTCGAAATAATTGCTGATAAATTTACCCGCGGCTACGGATGCGACATACGAAACATAAGGCAGGTCTATTAATAGCCCGAGGTTATGGATCCAGGTACACTATTTTAACGCCTTGCGCGTCAAAAGAAGCATTGTAACGCACCCTAAAGATGCGCAACTCGGGGTGACGAATGAGGTTCGCCTCGATCTTTTCGTTTATCAAAATATTTAAATATAAACTGGTAAATATAATTAATACTAACTATGGCGTAACTCCGTCAAACAACGTTTACGGTAAGGGAAAGGGGTCCCCGCGGGTAAGGGGGTTTTTACCCACGGGAAAAGGGTAAATTTAACAACTTTAGGAGCTCCCTATTCCTCCCCATAGAACTAGGCAAGGGAAAGGGGAAGGAAAGGGAGGAGGAAAAAGGATGATAACGTAGGCGGCGGCGGCGACGGTGGCGGGTAACGAGGCGGGGGCGAAGCGGCGATAAAGGAAATGGTACCCAAAAAGGGGGTGATATAGGTAGTGATAGTGGTGTTAGCAGTGGCGGCGGTAATGGTAGCGATAGAAACGGCGCGTCGGCGCTTACGCGCCGAATGGTGCCTAGCAGTCCAATTTTTACGCGGCATGTATTTAAGAGCAATGTTAATATATGGTCATTTATTGAGTGACCTACCTATTGGAACGGTTTGGAATGATTAATCAAAAGAGGAGTTAAGTTTAATTGCAATAGAAACTTATATTAACTTTGGGTATACGTCGTTAAAAAGTAGGAAAAAAGTTTTACTTCAACTGATAACGATATATCTTTTTATATTAATCCAAAACACATAACTACGTCATTACCCCAACGTAATTACCACTATACCACCTACGCAATTACACCTTTGTCGGGAATAACAAAAAACGCCATTAATAACCATATAGTAACCGATTAACTACACTAACGAAGCACTTACTATAATCACCACCGCTACTAAAAAATATTAATTTTAACCGTTAAAATTTATACCGCAACTATATTATCACTATAAAACTACGGATACAAATTATATTATAACCACACCATTACTACAAAACTACGGATACGGACTACACTATAATCATACTATCACTACTAAACTTTGCGTACAGAATGTTAATGAAAGGAAGGAAAGATTACCTGGGTAAATATTATTATATATCTTTATAGTTAATATAAGTAGGTCTAATAGCAATATATTATATTACAAGGGTTACTTTTATAACGTGTACGATAACGTGGCACGCAGTAGGTTGCACTTTTGAAGAGTACACGATAACATGACACGCTGCATATTACACTCTTGCAGAATGCACCATGCGTGGCGCGGTCTAAAAGGGGCGTTCCAGAGTGTATGGCAAAGGTGCTACTGCCCGGATAAGAGGTTAATAACCTCTCACTCGTAGCATGCACTCTCTGAATGCTTCTTCCGGACATATCTATCTTTACTTACTCCAATACTAATCTGACGATAACTCTTCTACTATTTTCCGTTCAGGTGAATAAGCAGAGACTTTACCGACAGTTTTCATTTTTAATAACAAAATATAGGCTCGAAACGGATTTACCTTTTTCAGTAATATTATTCATGAAAGTTCGACAAAGTGTAAGAGGGTTAAAAGAGGCGTTTTAGCCTCGAAAATCTATAATATATTTTAAGGCTTCGACTCCGGAATCACTATAGCGATAACGATTCGAATAATCGTTTCAAACCTTAATTTAAAACTCCATCCTTTAATAGTTTTCACTCACTTTTTTTTTACCTTTCCGAATACCTTATTGAACTTGGTATTACGAATTAAAAGAGCCTTATAATCGATATTATAGCCTTGAGCAAATTTTACGAACGCTGCCAAATGAAAAAGATAATAGAAATTAACGGAAAATTGAATTTAATAAATATAATAACCAAATGCACCCCAAATAAAACGTTAGAAGCATTCGTCTCGACGAGCACCCATTTTGTTAGCGTTACTGGAAAATTTTGGCAAACTTATCCTAGTGAAGCGACTTGAACTACTTTCGTTATTTTGTTGCGGTTTAAATTATCTATTTGTATCGTTTTTCATGTTTTACAGCTGTCTCAATCCGTTATTTATACCGCTGTTTATATTTTATCGCGTTTCGAATGTAGTATTCATAGCGCATATAATATATTATTACTTTCATTTTATTGTTTAGGATTTTACTAAACATATTTTTTATGTATTATTCATAACTTGCGTTATGATGTTTTTTTTTTTAAAAAAAAAAATCGATGACTATATAGTAAACTGCATACAGGCTGGTCACGCTAACCTTCTATAAAAACAAATAGCTAGTCTATGTTAAAGGAAGAGGAAATGGGCGGCGTTGCGTCCTTATTACTCTCCTCCCCGCTAGCCTCCCCTTCATTACTATTGTTACCGCCATTGCTGCTATTAACGCCGCTACCAGAGCCACCGGAGATTTGTCCCGCGTTTTAGGCCGTATACTCTTAGGCAAAAGTGCGGAGAGGTTTTTACCCTCCTTACAACGACACGCAATAATGTCGTCGAATTCACCTATGTAATAATACGCAAGTCCCGTTTCTAAGCGAAGATAGCGACTACCGTCTCTTTGGTCCTCCAGTTAAATCCTACTACTAATTATTATCGGTTTATTTGAGTTATTTACGTGAGTGATTTTTTTTGAAAGTGTTTCAAACTGTATATTTATATTAGGAAGAAACTTGTATTCGCAATTAAAATTAACCATATAAACAGTAGGCGCATAACAAGACTTCAGCCTACATCCACCAAATTATGGGAGTAATAGCGTATTTGCTGCTAGTCCATTAGTAATGGTGGAAATAGGTCAACCGGCCCCCTCTTTAGTAATAATCGCCAATAAATTTACTTGCAGCCGTGGACGCGATATATGGCAAATTGGGCGTATTTACTAACGGTCTAGAATTACGGACCCGGGCACGTCGTTTTAACGCTTTATGCGTTAAAATGGTTTCGCAATGTACCTTAGAGAACCATAACTCATGGCAACACACCAAGTCGTCTTGTGATATCTAGTTTATAAATATATTGATACGATACAATATATGAGCAGAATTAATAATACTCATTACGTTATAACTTCATTAGGTTATATTTATGACAGCGGGAGGGGACAGCACCTGTAATTAATAGAGTTTTTATCTGTAGGAAAGCATAAGGTTTATAACTTTAAAAGTCCTCCGCTTTTCCCACAGGAGTTAGGGGAAAGAAGGAAAGGGTGAAAAAAGGAGAGGGGGTGGCGGTATAGTTGGCGGCGACGGCAGGGGAGGCGGCGAAAAAGAAGGCCGGAATCAAGGATATACTGCCTGAAAAGGTAGGGCTAGGGGTGGAGACGGTTGCGACGCGGCGGGTAACGGCAGTAGCAGCCTCTTCGCGCTTACGTAGACGCGCTAAACGGCGCCTTACCGACCTGTTTTTATGTGGCATTTATTTACAGGCCAAGGTAGTATATATAGTTAGTCAAGTAACCTATTTATGAAAGAGGTTTAAAATGAGAAGTTAGGATAATAAGTTAAATTTATATACGCCAATTAACTGTTTAGAACTTACGTTGGCAAATGGGGTGCATCGTTAAAAGGGAAAAAAAGAAGTTTTGCCTGGACCGATAGCCATATATTTTTGTATGTTAACCCTGAAATACGTAACTTTATAATCACACATACGAAATTACGGCTTTACAAAAACTAAAAACGAACGCCATTAGCAAATATACTGCTACCAATTTCCTTAACCAACTAGATCTTTACTATAATCACTACCACGGTCAAAATTACTAATCCAAACTTTTACAATTTGTGCGGCAACTCAACTGTTGTTACTAAACCACGAATACATATTATATCACAACCAAATTATTATTACTCAATTACGGATATGAACTACGTTATAAACTACATTATCATTACTAAATTACGAATACGAGTCATAATGAAGAAAATAATTCCTATGTGAATATTACTATATATCTTTATAGTTAATAAATAGCCCCACTATAGATTATACCTTTGTAAAGTGCAAAGTAATGTGCTAATTTACAAGTTATACTTTTATAAAGTGTATAGTAACGTGCTATTTTGTAAGGTGCATTCCCGAAAAGTAAATAATAGCGTGTCATTGCCTAGAGGTAATATTAGCAAAGTGTACAATAAAGTGATACTGCCCAAAAAGGGGATTAGCAGAGTGTATAGTAGAATTCAACTGCCTAGATGAGAGGTTATAACCTCTCACCTGTGGCATGCACTCTTTAGGTGCCTCTTCTCTCTTCTATCTATCTATATTACCACTTCAATACAAATACTAATCTCTATAGTTACTCTTCTAACATACTTGGTATATTGAAGACCTTATCAAACTATTCGTTACTTTTTATTATCTTTTTACTCATATATATTCTCAATTGAACTTTGGTTTTAAAGTCCATTATAAATTTAAATTCCGTCAATATTTCATTTTAATAGTCCTATATATTACCTTACAATTGTGCTTCTAATGATATACTCGTTGAATTCGATTCATTATTCACCTGGACTGAAGTCACAATACAAATGAGTTTTATTTTATTTGTATATGTATATATATATTGATTTGTGATGATTTATTTCGAAAACGAACCGTATTTTCATTTTCATTTAATATTTACTTATACTTCAATAAATAATACCACAAATTGATCTTAGAAACTTTATTATCGAAATTTAATCATTTTCATTCTTCAAACTTTACCATTATAACAATTGGTTAACCTGTTTGAATATGCTTTAGTTGTGTAAATACTTGTTACTCATCACAAAATACACTTTCTTGTGCAGAAATATATTTTACCCCTGCGAATGTATATTTTTATTCGTGCGGATATCTGGCTTGATCAAAAAAAGATTCTGAATTTAATAAACGCATCATTCTTATCTATACCTTAATACCGAAGAAAATCTCACTTTCTAAACTAATTAAAATCATCCTGAATTTAAATATCATTATTAATTAAATGCCAGTTAAATTCCATAAAAACAGAAAATCTTAGTGATTTTTTTAAACCAAATAAAATCCCCTAATCTAGGATTATATAGACTTTATTAAAGTCTATTTGAATGCCATAAATAATTTCAAGATGAAAAACATATTTAACCTTCGTAACTTTGAATTTTCGCTTAAAAATATTGATTTGAAAATCCATATGATAAAAACATTCAGGTGTTATAAATGATATGTCTTTGTAGATATTACTATATACCCCTACAACTAGTATACATAGGCCAAGTGGTAGTGCAGTATACTGCAAGGTGGATGACTACAGAGTGCACGATAACGTGTGACGCTGCTGGCTGCACTCTCGCAAGGTGTAAAGTGCATCATGCGTGGCGCGGTCTGGAAGAGGTATCCCAAATCCTATGGTAAAAGGGCCACTGCCGGGATAAAAGTTTTATAACCTTACATCCGCGGCGTGTACTCTAGAATTCTTTTTACTAACCTATCATTTATCTTTATTATAATATCAATCTTACGATTATTTTTTATTTTCATTTACGTAAATAGAGACTTTACCAATACTAATTAGTAGCCGACTAGGTTGACTACAAACAGTTAAGGAAAGAAAAGATAAACCGAAGTTGAATACTTATAACATAATATTGTAGCGGTTTCAACTGTTTGTAGTTTACTACTACGCTTTATAAGAACTAGAAGGGAGCGTGAAATTATGTTAGAGCGCCATTGAAACCCAAAGCGAAGTCGGACTGTAAAATTCCAAGTAACTTAAAAAAAATATTGCTTTTAGTATGATATTATTAACTAGTTGGTGCTTTTTTTACTAAAAAAAACCCGTTTCTTCAACCGTTAACTTATTTTAGCGCTTTAAACGTACCCGGGAACCTTTTAAAAAGCTTTTTATTACGTATTAGGCCACGTAATCCAAGACTACCAAGTTTCGAAACCCCTAGTTGAAGCCTACCTGATTTTAATATAAGTATCCAAACCGTTTACAAAACCCAAAGGCGGTTACGAATACAATATTCATATCGTTCGCTAAAACGAAAAATGGTTACGAATATAATACTCAGACCACTCGTAATTACTAGGAGCAGTTAAGATACAACAACTCGAATCGCTTCATAAACGTGAAGAAAGACTTATACACTGGATTACATAATATACCTCTCCATACCCACATTTTCTTTTCCCTTTTACGCTTGCCTTGTCCGTTTTCTACATTTTCATTATGTATTATAAGTTTAATATCTACGGTGTTTGAGTTTTCCTAGTTACTTAGTTAATATAACGTTAGTAAACACTAATAAAACTAATTTAAAACGCCTAACTAGCTTGTGGTTATACTTTGTTTACGTGTTATTTTAATTTGATTCATATTAAAAAGTATTAGTTACTTTACTTGGACCGCTTTATTTATCTTATTTACTTTATATTTGCCGGTTTTAAAACAAATTACCTTGGATTTTGAAATCTAAACGTATTTTAATCCCATTTACGGAGCGAAACCAATAATTTTCACCGCTTTAATATTACAGGTGCACGCAGGAATTACCTACAACTAAGCATACCATGGTTCTACTAGTGACGGATCTGGCAAAATCTAATGAATATATAGAGTACCTCTTTACATATACATCGTTTCGTAGTAGAAGTTTGAAGAATTTGAACCTTAACCTATAAAATAATAAAATAGAGATATTAGCGGAGGATTTGGACCGTTATGAGGCAAATACGAATGTTATTAATATGATTTTCAACTATTCCAGCGGCGAAGTGAAAGGACGCGATTTGTTTAACGATTTTAGAAAGTATTTTGCGGACTAGACGCCGAATGAATAGCGTATAATTGATGGTACGATTTCAAGGATATTACAAAAATAACAACTAAACAAAGGTATGAATATAACCGGTGGAAATAATAGCCTCATTGTAAAAGCGTTATTAGTAATGACCCAAATTATATAAATACTTAAGTAGATAGAAGATAAAGTAATAAAAGTGAAATTTGTAAAAGGATATTGGCTAAAGAAACGTCAGGAACGTCTATTTAAAATAAAGGACCAGAGACTAAAAAAGCCTCTGTAAATGGAGAAAAGGCGCTCAGTAAGGTTGAACGCCCGCCACGAAGTGGAAACAGAGCTAAAGGAATTGACGGAAGAGGAGGAGGCGCCGTAACAATTATTCATAACGAGGGTTGAATATGAACCCTCTCCAGAACGTAATTTTCAACAAAGACCAAGATAAAACCATACCCCGGTTACCTTGAATAGCTAATTCAGCTACGAAAATAGCGGCTCGAATAAATAAAACGCCCCGTTTTAAGAAAAATAAGCGGTGTAAAACGTTAATACATACCTCTTTGATTAATGCTTACCAAATACAACCTCTACTGTAATATTCCTCCGCACCGCTTTTCTAATAATATGAGCGACACTACAAAGCTTACCAACTTCTCCAGACTTTAGGATAACTACAAGAATTACAGTGGTAAAATATACGATGTATTCGATAACTAGATATGTGTTCTATTTAACACATGTAAAAGACTAAATATCGAACCGTCTTCGTTTTACGTTATATTACCCGGTATACTATTTGGTCAAGTGAAAAAGTTGTATATATATCCCTTTACATAGGTTGATACATGTGCAAAATGTTATAACTACTTAAAATCACATTTCGATACAAGAATTAACCACGAACTTTACAATAGGGATTGGATTAGCATAACCTGGTAATCAGTAAAACATTAGCGTGAAAACATTGATACAAACCCACAGGAGATACTTATTACCCTATTAGCTAAGTTTCCAAAGTGTTGGGTAATCCTTGAACCGGAATATAAAGTGAATAAACTATTTATCCAAGTAACAATAAAAGCATATCGCGAAAATCTAGATTTAAACTTTATACTATTTAAACTGAAAAAAGTTTTGATTCCATTTATACAAGCCTTATAATATCGTTTAAAACCTTTATACGCTGATAGGTAAACCTTGGATTAGCATTTATAGCCGATGAAACGAAAGGCGAAGACCCAATTACCAAAGTAAACCTCGCTAAAACAATTCACCACGTTCTGAATCGAAGGTTTAAAGTATACCCAAAGCAAATTAAACGCCCCAAATACAGCTACTAGAGATAGAGATATCCGGAAAGAAGTTATAGAAATAAATGGTAAGGCAGTTATAATCGAAAACAATCTTACAGCTAGGTATGAAACGCACCACAGCTATAACAATACCTACGAAAAAATATACGGAGCCCTATAGGCTTGTAAAAGCATTATATTGTATATGGAAGAATCGGCTGCTATATTACTAATCTCCCCATTTACGAGCGAACTCGGACTAAACGACAGTATTAAGCCGATTACATATTTGAAAACCGGATAAAAGCCAATTTTACAATATATGTAGCCTAATAAGAAGGCACAGATAATAAGCTTAATGCCTAGCCCTACAAATTCACCTCCAGAGAAAAGGACTTTAAAGTTAATAATACTTATTTAATAACATAAAACGAAGAAACCGCCCAACGTATTTCCACAAACCTATAAAACACCTCCATGCTTTACATTGAAGGTCAAGACTGCATAAACCGAGTGTTAAACGCCAATATAGCGTTAAAATTTACGCTTTTAGACAGATATAGTAATCGGTTTTAAGAAATTATACCTAATATTAGTGTAACCGAAATCTTAACGGCCGAAAAACGGCAATTCGATGTATTTGTAACGAAATTCCCCAAGTTTTAATTAAACCTAATAAAAAAATACCGAAAGGTTTTGTTTGGTAAAGGCAAAACATCGTTATTTGGTACAGTTGTTTTAAATACGCGATTCGAATCAGTTACATTTTACGTAATGGATTTTAAAATACCATTCCAGCTTCTATTAACTAATAAAATAAACTTAAAATTAAGGTCCTGAATACGATTAAACAGATTGTCCACTCTTTGGATAGCGTATCTGTACCGCTCCAACTTAAGTTCGACCACTTGTGGTTTTTCCTCGAAATACGTATAATTAAAGCTTTTTACTTAACGTAGCCGGAATTATGAATACTAAACCGCCAATTTGGATATCCGGCTGTAAGGCGCCTTTTAAGATTACTTTCCACTGCAAGTGAAACGAATATAAAAAAAATCTTGCTTAAAACTATTAAAAAGTTTTTCTATAAATACTGGTTATACTTATAAGCTTTACAACGGTTTGAATTCCGCCTTTAGAATGACATATACTTTAACTACGAGGTGATTGTTAATATTATATACTTAGAAAACTAACTGGTAGTTAATCTCGTCGATGCGGTAATAATATTTCATACTGTTTAATTTATATAAAGCGCTTTCGTTACGAACTACCTAAACGGTTTAGTTAACTGATAATTAAATATTTATTTAGAGCTTCTGGATAGAATTACCTACGACGCCAACAAGGCTTTCGACTTCACGAATTGGCGTACTAAGATTAGGATTTCCGGTAACGAATGCAAACAGATATTAGTAAAAGCACCATAAGGCATTGGCAAGTGTAACCGATATTATAAACCTCTTAAAAGGTTATATATAGTGTTATCCAAAGAGTTAAGGGGTATTAATTCTAAGGAATTAATCTTATAAATAGTAGTTAACGCCGTTAATAATACTTTTAACTCGAGTGGGTTTATTCCCACATTCATTGTTCTTGGTATTTACCTAACGATTTATACAAATTTTGCATGATCATTAACCAAGGTGTAAAAAGCTAATTCTATATTGAAATCTATAGCAACGTTAAATTTATTACGGGTTAAAAAATATGTTTTAAAAACTTTGGCTACAGGAAATATTCCACGTAAAACTGACGTTTTAAACCTACTATTGCAATCCGAGGTCCTGGTTTGGAAGACTAAAGATGGATAAATCGGCCTTTGGAAAATTAATGAGTTTAAGGGTCATAATATACTTATTGGTCTGCCAAACGGTATAAATTCGTGTCGTTAAACGATAGTACGAAAGTATAAAACAGGATGGAAAAAAGCGGCACAAAATCGCAATTCGACTGAAATTGCCAACGGGACACCCTTTAAAACGACAAATCCAACCCGCTTTTAATCCTAGATTACCCCCTGAATTATACTTCCGGTATGTTTTTACTAAACAAAAGCATCCCATTTATACCAACCTTACTAACACCTTGTCGCTAAAATCGCCCTATCAACTCGAAGATCAAGAAACGCCTCAAGACCTTTACCACTAACTTTTTCATTATTCAAAAAGAGATAGCGAACCGAAAACTTGGCCTAAAGCTTCGTTATAACGACATTATTATTACTTTAAATTCCTAGTTAAAACAATTCACCTGAATAGAAATCTCTGCTTTAATCGACGAAGGCGTATTTCGCTTTAAAAGGTTCTACCCAACGATTCACGGCGTTTATGGAAGTTTTTCTACTCGCGCCTCTTACGAGGTAAAAGATAAAACCGGAAAACCTTACGAAAATATTCGCCTAGTTAAAAAAAATATAACGATAACATAGAAAAGAATATTATAACCTAATCTCCTACTTCATAACGTGTAAACCATCGTTTAATTTTCATACTCAAAACCTTTTTGAATATACCTTACAACCTCTATATTAAACTTTGTAACATTATGCAAGTATAGACCTACTTTAGGGAACGGTTTAAACGACATATTTACGTCAATATAGGTGAAAATATTAAAAAATACCACCTATTTAAAACGATTTTACGTGTTATAAAACCGCTTTTCATTCTAGTTAAAGCTGGTATTTATTAGTATAACACCTACTAAAGGCATTATAAAAAACGGCTTAATATAACAAACTCAACCTTCCACCCGTGCCTATTAGTATTGACGGCCAATTTTAAAAGCTTTACACTAATAGATATACAAACTGACGATATACTAACGTTTTATAACGCATCGTTTTTCGCATTAAAAAAAGGAACTTTTAAAGGCCAGCAAAAAATCAAAACCCAAGACGTATTTAATGGAAGACCATATAATTAACTTTAACGGCGTTACCATCACTTTACAGAACATCGTTTTAGACCTTATGTAAAAAGAGAATTTGGATAAAGTTGCCCTTGACGTTTTAAATGACGCAAAATAGGCTAACGAATACAAATGCAAACGCGTATATAGCGTTTAAGTTGCTTTAGTAATACAACCAAAAACGGCATTAAACCTTTCAATTACCACTTAATACCAAATTACTCCGTTGAACGATATATATAAAGTGTTTAAAAAACGCCTTATATGGAAAATACATAACCCAAAACGCGGTTTATAGTTTATACCGCTAGATATACGTAATAAAAAGCTATTTGTTTTTATCAACAGTTCCTTAGCTAATAATAACGACTAAAATTCGAAAATAGGCTTCGTTTTGGTTCTCGCCAACAAAACTCCGGCTTAAAACAGCTTTATTCTCCGTAAAAACATTTTTTTAAAGCTTTACCAAGTATAAGAGAGTTGAAAAAAACTTCTTACCTTCGAAAATCTATAATATAGTTAAAGGTTTTCATTTGAATATTACCATAACAATAAAGGTCCGGATAATTATTTCCAACTTTAGTTTACACTCTATCACTCTCTTTATATTCACTAACCTCTTCTCGCTTTATAAATGCCTAGTAAAATCAGATACCACGAATGAAAAACGTTGAATGATCGATATTATAGCCTAACGTAAGTTATATAAACGTCGGGAAATCGAGGAAACGCGATAAATCAATGGGAAGTCCAATCATGCAGACGTTATAACCAAAACTATACCGAAGGAAACGTTAAAAACGCTTATAATGATAAACACGCTATTTATTAGTATTATTAAAAAGGTTTTGCGACCCTAATAAAGATATTATACAATAGTTCACGTTTTTGTTTTGTTTTACGCTTTTATACGGTCCGAAATCGACCATTTACACCGATTCCCAATTTATACCACGGTATACAACTTATATTTACATCGGCATTACGATTTTGCCTTTGTTTAATTTGAGATTAATCGCCGCTCCTAATATATCATTACATTTTATTATACGCCTTTTGACCCTAATATATTCTTTTACTTTTTACTCCTCTCGATTCCAATTTAAGACTTCATATTATTTCCGATATACTATAAAAAAAAATTAACATACTTCGACCCTACTAGATATTTTACTATTTACTCTTCTCTATTTAAATCTCCAGTATCGCACCGCTTCTAACATATTAACTCTCATTCTTTTATATAGTTTCAACCTTTTATTATTACATTTATTATTTACATTACGATTTTCTTTGTAAAAAGCAATAATATTACTATATAACGTATTACACTATGACCGGATGCGCCGGCCCGGCTACAAGTGATAACTATTTACTACTAAAAGAAGAGGGAAAAGGCGACGTCTTTATGTTCTTACTATCTTCCCCGTTGCCTTCCCCCTTGATACTAACGCCACCGCCATTACCGCCATCAACGTTATCGGCGCTAACGAGGATATTTCTCTGAGCCTTAGGCCGCATACCCTTAGGCAAAAGCATGGGGGGGTTTTATCCTTTTTACGGCGATGCGAAATAACTTTATCAAACTTGCTTACGTAATACATACATAGGCCTTGTTTGCAATTAGTAATAACGGATGCCAACTTTTTGATCCACCTATTAACACCTATTAATAATTAGCATCGGCTTGTTTTGGTTATTTACAAACGCGGTAATTTTTTAAGCGTTGCGAACAGTACTTTTTTAAAAGAGGAAATTTTTAAAAATCGGTCGAAACTTACTATAAAACTGGAGAACACGTAACACGACTTCGGTTTACGGCCCCATAACAAATGAAATGGGAACGTATCCGTTGCCAATCCGCTCGTAATGGTGGCAATAAGCCAAGCGACCACCGCTTTCGTAGAAATCGCTAATAAAATTGCCCGCGGCCGCGAACGCGATATATGACATGTAAGGCGTATCTATTAGCGACTCGAGACTAATGATCCGGATATATTATTTTAACATCTTATGCGTTAAAAAGGCCTCGCGACCTACTCTAGCGATATAAAGCTCGAGGAGACGTGGGAGATTTACCTCGTACTCCTTATCTAAAAAAAAATCAAGGTAGATAAACGAATGAATTTAAAAAAATACGAACCGCGGAAGAGTTTCACCAAGCTACACTTATGGCGCTGGGGAGTTTCCGAGGATAATGGGGTTTTCACCCACCGGTAAAAAGTAAGGTCTATAACCTTAGGAGCTTCCCGCTTCTTCCCTTAGGATCTAAAGGAAAAGGAAGAAGGGTATAAAGAAAAGGAGAGGGTAGTGGTAGCGGCGGAAGAAAGTAAGGTCGGGGGGGAGGTGATTATAGAAGAAATTGTGCTCGACGAAGACAAGTTGTTAGTAGTGTTAATGGTATTGGCGGCGACGACGGTAGCGGTGGCAAAAGCGATACGGCGACGCTTTTGCGCCAAATGGGGCCTTATAAACCTGTTCTTACGCGGCCTCTATTTGAAAGCAAGGTTAATATATAGGTTGGTCGAGTAACACATCTATTTGAGCGGTTTAGATTAAATAATAAAATAAAGTTTGAGTTAAATTAAAATAGGGACTTATATTAAATTTAAGATCACGCCTTTCCGAAAAATTGGGGGGGGGGGGGGTTGACTAAACCGATAACAATTCATCTTTTATACTAACCCAAAACATGTAACGGTGTAATTATCCCTACGCAATCACCCTTACAACACCTACGTAATCACACCCCTATCGGAAATAACAAAAGACGCCATTAACAACTATGTTGCTATCGATTAACTACCTCAACCAAGGTCTTATTATAATTACCACCGCGGCCGGAAATTACTAACTCGAACCTTTGTAATTAGTACCATAACCACATTTTCATTACAAAAGCTACTAATTGAAACCTTTTTCAATTGGTACCGAAACCACATGATCATTACAAAAGCTACTAATTTGAACCTTTGTAGTTAATACCGTAACTATACTGTTATTACAAAAGCTACTAATTTAGATATTTACAAATTGTACCGAAATTACACTGTTATTATAGGACTGTAAATACGGGCTCGTTACAACTATACTATCGTTATTAGGCTATGGGTACGAAACAAACAAAAAAGAAAGAAAAGATTACCTATATGGATATTACTATATACCCCTACTGTGAATATTACTAGATACCCCTATAGCTAGTATATATAGGTCAAGTAACAGTATACTATACTGCAAGGTGGATTCCTGCAGAGTGCACGATAACATATCACGTTGCAGGCTGCACTCTTGCAAAGCGCAAAGTGAATCATGTGTGGCGCGGTCTGGAAGGGGTATTCTAGGGCGCATAGAAAAAAGGCCACTTCCAAAATAAGAGGTTTATAACCTCCTATCCGTGGCGTGCATTCTCTGGAATTCCTTTTACTAACCTATCATCTATCTTTACTACAATATCAATCTTAGGATTACTCTTCATTTACATTCACGTGAATAAAGACCTTACTGACAGTTTTTCATATTGCTACACAGAAAAATATTTGAAAATATCATCGAAGTAAACATTAAAAATAATGTACAATAAATTATATAACCATAATAGATAAACTATTATCATCTACCAATAACTGTACATAAGTTCAAAAATGTGACTAATACCTTAAAACCCTTTAAATGCGTAAGAAAAATGATTTTCAGAACATTTTCCATATAATCTAAAAGTTGGCGAAAAATATTAACAATATTAAATGAATATAAACCATAATACCAAAACACTTTTAAACCATAAAAAATATAAAACAATCAAATACATATTTTAAATTATTTTATTCTTAGATTCACACTACTTTTAACGAATATAAACTCCCCCGTTAAATCATATTCCAATTATAATGAAATAAAATAACGAGAACGTTACTTTATAAGATAACTATCAACAAAGTTAACTTTAATAAATTTCAATGAATCGATTCATTTTACAAAGTTCAAACAATGATTATTGAATTCAAAAAGTCATAATTGAATATCATGTTGGTTTTGAAATTCCAATATTAACTACATGTCAAAACTTCCATCAACTTCGATATAAAAAACAAGGTTTGGTATTATAACCATTTAAGTATTCTTTATTTAGTATTACAATGAAATCTTTCAAACTTTCTTTTTATGAACTTGACTATAGAAATTTCGATAATAACATTAAATTTGAAAAGTTAATACTTTGAAATCAAATCCAAAATTAATCACCATAGAATCACAATTAATTGGACAAATTATCACAATATAGAAAAAATGAAAGGGAAAAACGATAGGTTGGCGAACGAAAATAAAATTTATTGGATAAGGTTTGCATAGTCTTTATTTTAGTTCTCAGCGTGAAATTAAAAATATGTTTTTGTTTTCACACTGAAAAAATGAAACCCAAGTACCATAATTATGTACTATTTCTTGGACGTGTTCCATAAACTTTGGAAGTTTTAAATAAACAAATCTAATTACTTTTACCAACAACACTATTTACGCTAAACAATTAACGTGGTCAATTTAAATTTAAAATACAGAGTGATATTTAACGTACTGATAATGTAATTTTACTACTTTTTCAGATATAAAACCCTCAAAATCAAAAGGATATCATAAACTCATGGACAAAAATACCTTTACACTATAATATATATGGGTAACACAAACAATAACCTAAATAGAATTATCCATAACTTTACTCTTAATCAAACATGAAATATATAAATAGAGTAATACCCGAGTTAAAACATAAAAAATATGCATAAAAAGTCAATAGACCAAGTCGCATACTATACAAAGAAATTCAACAAACGCTATGACTACCACGTTATAATACGCATTGAAAATCATATGAAAAATAGAAAAATGAATACATTACAACCGTAAATCAAATATATCCTACATGAGTAATAGAAATTTTGACTAAACTATTAATATTACAGTCAAACAATTACTAAGTAAAACGATACTCTAAATTTAATCTTTTACATGCTAAGGAAAAACCTAAAAGGTAACGAAAACTATAACATTAACATCATAATTATAATTACTACGGGTAATCTAAATACAACACAAATCAAAAACGTTAAATTGAAACTATTATAGCTAGTAATAATAGAAACCTTGAGTAATGAATTCATTACCAAATCGCTAATAAAGTAAACCAAAATATTTGGAAGATTGGCAACTACCGCCATGGACGCTCGAGATGACCTCGTTACGAAGAATGGGGCAACTTCCTCTAAAATAAACAATATCGTAATCATTACAATATTAGTAACTACCACTACAACCTCCAACAATATAGCGGAAATCGCAACCTTATTTACGAAAGTAAATTAACAAACATTGTTATTATACCAACCGAATATCATATTTAAAATCAGCAATTCTACTAGCTTATTCTTTCTTCTGATAACCAAACAGTTTATACTAAAGATATGACTTTGGGTCAAAATAAAAATAGTCAAAATTTATAGATCATCACCAGAAAAGAGAAATAGAGTTTCAAACACTAAAAAAGATTTTATTTCAAATTTTAATACATTATTAATATATACCAAGGCATGAAATATCTCACTGCATTTTTATTCACGAAAATCATTATGAACCTTTTATGAATAAATCAACATATCTTTTATAATCAGTTACCACAAATCAATTTTAAAGATTACTTATCTCATTACAAAACATGTTAGATATCTTATTACAATAGGCTTTTTTTTTGTATATATATAGTTTAGCGTAACAAACACTCATGGTAAATAAATAAACCTAATAATAATGAATGGAAAAGGTTTCAACTCAAAATTATAAAACTCTCGGACGGCATTCAAAATAAAATCCAACGTTATGTACTACTCAATGAAAATCGCATCACATTCTACTACTATCTTTTACCTCAATGATAAAACTATATAAAATTTATCAAGAATAATATCAAATCTATTCAAGTAAAATATCAAAACCTTGCCTTGAAAAAAAATGAAAATATAAATCAACTTCAAAAGTTAATATGGGAACCAATATAATTAAACCTGGCAAAACTAAAAAATCATAGTCTACAAATCAACAACTTGTTAATTATGATCAAAAACCCAAAGTGTAGACTCAACGATAAAATATATCTTAATTGGTCATTCATATTGATATAATTTGTAATCGAATGTCAAAATTTACCACAAATAATAAATATACTTACCGTATATCAAACAGGCCAATATATTAATCGTGATTCTTATCAATAACTTCATGGATATTTAAGTCTCACTCTCAAACCACACAGTCGTTATTACTAATGTTAAACTCCAAGTATATTGAAAGGCCCCTATATAACCAAATCGATTTCCATCATTATAAACAAGGGAAAAACGTTGCAGGTTTTCATTCAGAGAAAACATTAAAACCCCAGACTTTTTTAAGACGACGATAAAATATATAAATAAACCCGGTAAAATAAATTTGTAAAAGGGTAACTCCTTAAGATCTATTGATTTTATCTATTTATATCAAGTATAATAAAAGCCAAAAGCAGCTCAAATAGTTGAAAAATACGTCAATAGCTAATAACCGTTATTGAGACAACCAAAACTGAAAAAACGGGTAAACAAAGGAAACAAAAGGTTTTTAACCCGTTTGACAATTAAAGCCAACACAATTAAGAACTTTTTACAAAATACTCAGGAATTTTGACCGTAATTATAAAAATTTTATAAAGAAATAAAATAACATGAAGAAAATTAATAAAACTTAAAATAAAAATAAAGCTTATAATGAAAAAACCCGCAAATCATTTTCAAAACGAATCATGTTATCACGAACCGAAACCAGTCAAATTAATATATAAATATTTATATATAAGATATGAAAAGTAAAAACTAATAAAAGTAACGGAAACTTCTGCACTCACATAATATTAAACTTGTGAAGGAACTAGGCAAGAGCTGTTGCTCAAGGCGGTCGGATACTGTCTATAATCCTCGATGAATAAAATAGGGAAAAACCCTTATTAAAGAGCTAATATAGAGCCAGTGAAAAGGAATAGTCCGGTTATACGACAGGTGAAAAGGTATTATTAAAAGCGGCTCCGGATTTTCGTGGAAGTATGATAATACCGAGAGCTGAATTTCTGGATATCATCATTTTAAGCATTAATTTGTTATATTACCCCCGACTTATCAAAAAAAAGAGTTTTATAGTTCTATAAAAGGTGGTAAAAGATACTTTCGATGTCGAAAATGTGTTTTTATATTGTAAATCGTTTTAAATAATATGTGACACCCGCTTACGATCGGTGTAGATTATAATAATAACATTTAAAACGTTTCTTTCATCTTTTGTTTTGATTTATGGTAAAAAATGTTGGCTTTATCTTTCTATTACTTTCTCTAAGAATGATTGTCGTACGCCTTTAAAATGAACAAACCTTTTCCTTTATTGACAACTTTCTTTTTTATTAGAATACTGTTTTACCTTTTGATTTTATACGATACGCCGTTTATGAATCCGAACACATTTATATTTCAATTGGTGTTTTTCATCAAATCGAGTTCGTTCAACATAAACACCAATATAATTGCAAAGGTTGATAAGGTTTTTGAAATATGAGTTTTGTAATTTCAGAATTAATTATTCTTCGTTAACTAATATAATGTTTTTATACGTACGTCCTTTAACGTAAAAATCCATGATACCCGTAAAAATATATTTCTTTCAAGATGTTATTATATAACATAAAATTTACGTAAACCTTATTAAATCAACAAGTGTAGGCATAAGTTATAGTAATGTTTATAAGTTCGTTAATAAAAAGCGATATATTGGTGGTAGATATTATTTTTGCGTTGTTGACGTTAGAAGCCAGAGGTGTAGTTATGCATACAACACTTCTCACCTTAAATCTAATATGAATAATGTTGTTAACACGCTTTCGGAAATTTGTTTCGTTTTCGACGCCCAGGATGAAAGTGAGTAGACTAGTTTCTAAGCAGTGTATTTATTGTTAATTAACAGTTGGACAGCATGTAGTTTATGATAGTCGCCGCTCAAAAAATAATAAAAGTTTGTTACGTTATTTAACGTAAGGTTAATATGCAAGGCGGTGGTGGTTTTTTACTATTTACGTTTGATTATTTGGGTGGTTTTCGCGTTATATAGCTTTTTATTAAAAAGCGAGATAATTATGTCCAAAAGATGATTTTGTTAGTAGTGTGGACGTTGCGGTTAACAAGAGGGTAGGGAACCTAGTTGGATACGATTAGGTTGTTAAATAAAGTTGTTGAAAGTATTAATAATACGTTAAATAAATTGGTAAGTATAGACCAGAAGTTACTTGTCCAAAAAGATTTAAATATAAATTTAATTTATCATTTGGATAAATGTACAGCTATGACTTATCATTTATATTAGTAATAATAATGTAGGTTTACACGTTGTATTAAGTATTTGCAAAATATTTTTTTTTAAACGGCTTAGTAGGTGATAAAAATCGAATTAAGTTCGTTTATAGGTTGGACGGAAAGGTTCGTCGTTATTTTCAGTTAAGTTGTAACGGGATTCGAAAATATCATGGGTTACGGTATTTAAAAAGTTTACAAACGACCCTTGAATCGAACAAATATAACTTATTTATTTAAACAAAGATTCGTCCCTTAAAGGGGGTTTCGAAACGAGGGCAGCTTATTTAAAATATATTATGGGTTTATTAAATGTATTGAATATTGTATTAGAGTTCTGTTTCGTTATATTTATTAACTATATTAATGGTGGGAAGGCAATAGTCGCAGTCATTTTGTTTATGAAGTGACATGGAAGTAGTTTGGATGCGATAATTTATGTGGAATAAGGGTAATTTTTCATCCGGAATGTTTAATTCGACGACGCAAGAATAGATGATATGTATATGTGATATTAATGATAAAATTAGTTTTTTTTATTTGAAAACATAATTCGGCTAATAATTTATAGGCAAAGTTTAACTTAATCTTTTATTTTAAACGGTTTTATAGGAGAATGTTACTTATTAGTCGCTTTTTTATACGATATTATGTATCAGCTATTTCGATTGATTAGAATTTCGTAATATAGCTAATACTTTAAACCAAGATTTCAACCGTCATACGTCATTTTCCATACGGAATAAATAAATATTAAATATTTCATAAAAGATTAATAAGGCAGTTACACTTTAAAAAACGGATTGATATTAATGGTAATTGCATTTTTACTCCTAGACGTTAATTATTATTCCGATGATATAGGATTTCAATTGTATTAATCTCAAAAAACAAAAAACGTCTATATATTAAAATTCTTTAACAAACCATTTGGCAATGATATTTGTTTCAAAATTAAAGGCAGTATTTAGGTATTATTCTATCCCCGTTAAGTTGGAATGGAGGTTCCCAAACCTACTACTTTAATTCAACTCTCAGTTGTTAATAATAACGCCGAAGCAATGATAAAGTTTCCAATGGCAGTTTAAAACCGTTTAGTATAAGTTTTTTTTGGATAGTACTATATAGCCTCATAGCTAGTATATATAGGTCGAGTGGCAGTTCACTGTATTGAAAGGTTCACTCCTGCAGAGTATACGATAACGTGTCACGCTGCAGGCTGCACTCTTGCAAGATACAAAGTGCATCATATATGGAGCGGTCTGGAATGTGGTATTCAAGAGCGCAAGGAAATGCATAGAGCGGTTTGGAATGGGTATTCCAAAACGCACAGCAAAAGATCCATTACCCGAATAGGTTTGTAACCTCCTATCCGTAACATGCACTTTTTGGAATACTTTTTTCGATTTATCTATTTTTTACTTCAATAACAATAATTTCGTAATTACTTTTGAACATTTTTTTAATTTAAGTAAAATCGGTAAAAACCTTACGAACACTAATTAATAGCCGATTAAGTCGACTATAAATTGCTAAGGAAAAAAGAGATAAACTTAAGTTATATACCTATACCGAGATATTATAATGGTTTTAACTGCTTGTACTTTACCACTACGCCTCATAAAATTTATACGAAAGTGTTAAATTACGCGGAAACAACGAGAAACCCGAAACGCAACAAAACTATAATATTCTAAGTAATTTTGAAAGAGATTACTTTTAATACAATATTATTTAATAATTGGTGCCTTGTTCACTAAAAACCCCCGTTAAATCAATTGTTAACTCATAACAGCGTATTAAACGTATCTGGGTACTTTTTAAAAAGCGTTTTATTACGTATTAGGCTACGTAAGTCAAAACAACTAATTTTTGGAAACATTCGTTAGGATTCGTCCAACTTTCATTCGATATCTAAATCGCTTACGAAATACAAAAGCGGTTACGAATATAGTATTCGAATCACTTACTAAAACTAAGAACGACTACGAGCGAAATAACCAAATAGTTTGCTCTAATAAAAGCAGCTACGATATAAAAATCCAAACCGCTCACCAAATACGAATTAAAACCTATACACCGAATTACATAATATACTTCTTTACACTCACATTTCTTTTCCCATTTTTTTTCAATATTCGCGCTTTTCGCCTTTCCACGTTCGCCTTATATGTTTTAAATTTATTACTTACAACGTTTAAGATTTTCTAGCCTCTAAACTGGTATAACGTTACTGAACTTTAATACAAATTAAGACGAAACTACCAATTAACTTATAATTACACTACGTTTACGTATTATTTTATATTTTTTTATACTAGAAAACGTTAGTAACTTTACTTAAACCGCTTTATTTACCTCATTTGCTTCGTATTTACCGTTTATCAAACAAATTACTTCAAACTTTGAAATCCGGACGTACCGAAATCCTATGACGGAGCAAAATTACCAATTTACGCCGCTTTAAATATTACAGGTACATATAGATTACTTACTCCAAGTATACAATAACTCTATTAACGACTGATTTGAGGAAGATTCACGAATATATGGAGTACTCTTGTTATGACCCAAGCACGTTAGTGGGTCAGGAAACAGGCCAGCATGCAGCTGAGGTACCGAGAGCTTGAAGTCCAACACATCAGGTGGAGAACGTTTCTTTGTCAGCACCAGACTAGGAAATCCTCCAGGGTTAGGGTTATCTAGATCACAAGTGCTCACTGAGTTTCAGTGAGCACCGGTGAGCCTCAGTGAGCACCAATGAGCCTCAGTACTGAAGATGGTATGAAAGTCATAAGATATAAGGACACGGTCAGCACCATATAGATAGTATTTCCTTCATAGCTCTTCAGTTGTCAATCTAAGTATTCAGTCTACATATCTGAATAGCCTAACGGCTAATGATCATCCTACAGCACGAACACACATCTTCTTAATATTGCACCTTTGTTACCTCTGCTACCTTACTGCTAACATAAATCCTCTGATACCTTCTATTTACTCACGGGTATTTAGTGTAATCATTACAACTCTTTTACACATACGTTGTTTCGTAGTAATATTTTGAAGTATTTAGACCTTGATTTATAGGATGATAAAATCGAAGTACCAGTAATAGATTAAGACCTTTATATAGCGAATATAAATGTTGTTGATATAATCTTTAATTAATATAACTGTAAAATCAAAGAAACCAATTTATTCTACGATTATAAAAAGGACTTCACGGATTAGACGCCGAACATATAACGTATAGTTGATAATACGATTTTAAAAATATTATGAAAACAACTACGAAGTAAAGGTATTAATACGACCAATAGAAAAAATAACCAAATGGAAAATACCTTATTAGTAACAGCTTAATTTATTTAAATATTTATATAAATAAACGATGAAGTAATAAAGATAAAGTTAGTACAAGGACATCAATTAAAAAACGCTAAAACGCCTATTTAAAGTATCGGACCGGAAACGAAAAAAACCTCCGTAAATGGAAATAAGGCGCTTAACAAGGCTAAACACCCGCCGAGAGGCGGAAACAAATATAGAGGAATTAATGGAAAAGGAGGAAGCGTCGTACCGATTATCTATAACGAGGGTTAAACATGAACCCACCCTGAAACGTAATTTTAAATAAATTCTAAGACAAACCTAAGCTCCGGATACCGTCGATAACCAGCTTGGCTACGGAAAAAGCGGCCCGATTAACGGAAACGCCCCGTTTCAAAAATTAACGAACGGTATGAAACGTTAATACGTACCCTATAAACCGATACCTACCTACTACAACACTTACCATAATCTCTCACTACACCGCTTTCCCACTAATAAGAACAACCCTAGAAAGATTACTAATTTCGGTGAACTATAGGATAAAGAAGAAAACTATAATGATAAACTATACTACGTATTCGACAATAAAATACGTATTATACTTAATACGTGTAAAAAAGTAGATATCGAATTATTTTAGTTTTACGTTATTTTACCAGAAATACGGTTTCGGAAAATTAAATATATATATATATATAACCTTACGTAGGCGGATACTTTTCTAAACTGTTATGACTGTTTAAAATTATACATCGATATAGAAATTAACTACGAACTTTACGATAGAAACTAAACTAATATAACCTGAGAATTATTGAAGAATCAGCGTAAATATGCAAATGAAAACCTATAGGATGTGTTTGACATTTCATTAACTAAGTTTCGAAAGTATCAAGTAACTATAAAACAGAAATATAAGGGTAACAAACTATTTATTTAGATAATAACTAAAGTATATCGTAAAAACCAAAACTTTAATCTTATACTACTTCAACCGGAAGAAAATATTGAAAAACTTCTATACGAGTTTTAAAATATCGTTGAAAACTTTTATATGCAGAAAGGTGAGCATCAGATTAGCATTTATAGCCAATAAAACGAAAAACGAATACCAAAATATTAAAGCAAACTTCGCCGAACCAATTTACCAGGTTTTAAATAAAAGGTTTAAAATGTACCTAAAGTAAAATAACCACCCTCAATATATTGACTAAAAAAAGAGATGTTAGGAAGGGAGCCGTGAGAATAAAGGGTAAGGCAGTTATAATCGAGGACGATCCTACATCTAGGAACGAAAAGTATCATGGCTACAGAAATACCCACAGAAAAGTATACGAAGACCTCCGGGTTTATAAAAGCGTTATATCGTATACGGCGAGATCGGTTACTGGTTTACTAATTACCCAGTTTACGAATAGATTCGAATTGAACGACAGTTTTAGGTTGATTATGTATTTTAAAACCATATAAATGCTAATTTTACAGTATACGTAACCGAATAAGAAGGCTTAAATAATATGATTAACGCCTATACTTACGAATATACCTCTGGAGACGAAAACCTTAACGTTAATAATATTGACTTAATAGCCTCAAACGATGAAACTGCCTAACGTATTTTCACAGGCTTATAAGACACTTGATTCTTTCATATTATAGACCTGAACCACGTAAACAGAGTGTTTAACACTTACAAAGCGTTATAATTTACGCTTTTAAATAGATACGATCACTAGTTTGAGGGCATTATACCTAATATTGATATGACCGAAATCATAACGGCCGTAAACCGATAATTTAACATATTTATGTCGAATTTTCCGAAGTTTTACCTAAACCGAATAAGTAAATACCGAAAGGGTTCACTTGGTAAAGGCAAAGCGTTATTATTTAGGACGGTTGTTATAAACACGCGATTCGAACCGATTAAGTTTCATATCATAAACTTTGCAATATTATTCCTGTTTTCATTAGCTGATATAAACAAGTTTGAAAATAAGGTCCGGAATACGACCAATTATCTTATCTGCACCTTGAATAACGTATCCATACTGCTTCTACTTAAGTTTAGCTACTGATAGTTCTTTCCTGAAATACGTATAATTAAGGCTATTTACTTAATATAGCCAGAATTACGAATATTACACTATCGATTCGAACACCAGGCTATAAAACGCCTTTTACGACTGTTTCACTTCGCAGGCTATACAGATATAGGAAAAAAACGTACTTAAAGCTATTAAAAAGTTTTGCTATAAATGTTAATTATACTATAGGCCCTACACCGGTTTATGTTTCACCTTTAAGACTATGTGGAATTTAATTACAAGGTAATTATCGATATTATATATTTAGATAGGCAACCGGTCCTCCACACTGTCGACGTAGAAATATTATTCTAAATCGCCAAGTTTATACGAAAAACTTCCTCTACAAACTGCCAAAACATTTTAATTAATTAGTAATTAAATGTTTACACAAAGCCTTTAGAGTAGATTATCTACAACGTTAGTACAGCTTTTAAGTCTAACTAATAACGTACCAAGGTTCGGATATCCGGTAACAAGTGTAAGCAAATTTTAGTAAAAGCTTTATAAGATATTGGGAAATTTAAAAGGAATTACAAAACGTTTAAAAAAACGTATATAGTGTTACTTAAGGAAGTAAAAGGCACTAGTTTTAAAGAATCCATCCTTTAAACAACAGTTAACGTCGTTAATAACACCTTTAGCCTAAGTAGGAGTATCTCTACACTCTTTGTTTTTAGTACTAACCTAAAACTTTATATAAACTTTGTACCATTACTAACTATAGTATATAGGGCGAATGTCATGGAGAAGTCTATGGCGTTATTACTTTTTTTACGGGGTAAAAAAGATGTATCCAAAGCGTTAGCTATACAGAATAACTTATATGAAACTAGCTTTTTGAAACTACCGTTGTAATTTAAGGCTTGGTAGTATGAAGAATTGATATACATGCCAAACATAACTTATACTAAAGAATGGCTACCCGTAATCATGGGAGGGATGTCTGGAGAGTAAAAAGGGGTATCCATAGCGCTAGCCGGACTAGAAACAACAATGAAAATACAACTCTTTACCCCTCCAAATACCTCCCTTCAAAGATTCCATTTCTACTTTAGTGATCTGGTGACCTGTGCAGAATTCGTTTACTTTGTACCCATCCTGATTCGCAATTAGATATAAAACACGAGAATGAGATGAGAACGAGACGAAACTAGACGAGTACGAGATAGAACAAAACGAGTGCAAGATGGTACAAGACGACAACGAAAAGAAAACCCACAAACCTTACAGTCAACGCGGGCTAGCTATATAAAAACTAGAATAAGGAAAATAGGAAAAACAAGCAGAGGACAAATTGTCTAAATACGTAAACTTTATCTGACAATCTCGATCACTAAACGCCCAGATTACATTAAAAAAATTTATTATCTTCAAAGTAGGGAGATACCAAAGAAATACAATAATTACCATATAATTAGCCACTATTATACATACTATATCTTTTAAGATAAGTTTTATACGAAGAGTCACCGGATAATCCGGTAAGAGTGCTAATAACTATATCGAAGACGTGGAGATTACGGCGGATATATAATTCCAAAACGATACTTTTGTTGAGAAGATCTGTAAGAGTTATTTTGAAAAGGGATGAAAAGAAGAGGCGGCTTAATGGTATCGCATGATAGTAGAAAAAAGAGACAATAGTAGGATAATTTTAAGGCACTTTTTGAAACTCGTTTCAAGTCTAATCTGATAATAACAAACAATGGTATGTTAGTTAAGGTAAACTCGTTTAGTAGGCATACCTACGAGACGCTGATCGAGTACGTAAAAAAGGTAGATAAACTCACCGCACGATACCCTTATAAATTACAAAAGGAACTAAAAAACAGATTTATAATCCACCTTATAAACAACGGTTAAAATAACGACATAATGTTACAAACAAAAGTAACTAACCGTCTAGCCTCTAAAAACCTCATAAATCAAAACGGAATATACAAAAACGAGGTTACGTACGATATTGTGCGAGAAACATTAATCGCGGAAACTATAGTATCTAATCGCAATAACAATCATTTCTTTTCGCAAAACGAAAAAACAAAGAAACACCTAGAAATACCCAACGGAAAAATTACTTACCGGAAAGATTATAGGGTTAATATAAAGAGAGAAAGGTAGGCTAACGCATTAGGACAATGAGGGAAACGCTTCCTATAACTAGCAAAATACTCGCGAGCATTATAATTCATATTAATCCCACTATTAATCTATTTCCCAAACGGTGATAACTGACTTACGAAACTTATATTAACCAAAAAGAAAAAAGAAGGAAACGGTTAACAATAATAACAACAGCAATAACAACAAACGCAAAACAACGTATGGATATACTTTAAATACGGCAACTTACTCAAACTATACCACGGATTCTACGATTATCTTTACCCCCAGTAGCTATGGGCGAAAACGTACTAAATACGAAATCTAATACTAGCAGGGCTAGTAATTCCCAAGGAGTTGAAAATAGAAAGTAAGACGAATATGAAAATTTCCGAGCCATTATTTATAGCATTAATAAATCAAATCGAATATCAGGACTTTTACCCAGTACTTAACATTAATTCTTTATACTTAGCAAAATTAAACGTAAAGGAAGGTAACGTATAGCATTCTTAGATTAAGCCGGAAAAGCGTTAACTTAATCATGAAAGACGTGGGTGCACTTATGAAAATTACCAATATACTTACAAGGATAAAGTTAAAGGCAAAAGGATCGAGGATATTACCCTTTTAATAGCCTCCGAACGCCGTAACATTCGAACTACGAGGTATGTAAACCTATACGCTCGAACTAAAAACAAGGAAGGAGGTTTATACAACATTCGTACGAGGCCAAACTCCCCATATCCTCGAGTATTACAATCTTAAACCCTCTTATCAATTACTTAGGCCGACAAAAAACGGTTTCGCGAAGGGTTCTTCCAGTTTCGTACCGCTATGTAAAAGGAGTACGGAGCGAATACCGTAGAAAAAAGGAAAGATACCGTGAATATCCAAATATTTTCAAGTTGTTCTAAATAAAGATTTAATCTGATAAATGACTTACAATGAATGTACCCTAAAATTACTTTCGAATAGATATTAAACCGTAGTTCTATACTACGTAAATAAATCGCGAAAATATATAGTCTTAATACCGTTCGACGAACGAAGATAGGGAGAAAAACCTCGAGAAAGAAACGAAAACGTACAGCATTTATATATTCGGCGGAAATAATAGCTACTAAAAATAGTAACAAACTACGCACTATAAAAACACAATTCGGATACATTTAAGTTATCACCTATAACATCTATATCAATATTTACCTAGTAAATAACGGATTTCTCGTTAAACTTGTTACTCTAAATATGGTAATTCGAATAGTAATTACTATTTAAATAGCCTACCTACTAATAATACTTACGATAGCTAACAGAAGTCGTACGATATTAACAACCTACGTATTATTTCTTCATATCATTAGTAATATCATCTCTTTAATTTATGTATTTATTACAACCTACTATCTATTATACGATTTATTTCCAAGTCTTAACTAGTTCGTTCGCCATTTAATTGTTAATGATCATATTGAAAATATCCTTACACTTATACACGAAGGTAGATACTTCGTTATTATATCTGTAAAACGACGCATAAAACCGTTACCTTTTAACATTTAGACAGTTATATAGATCGTCTTTTAGACGAAAACTAATACTCGTTGGATAAGTCGACCAGTAATGGTAAAGGAGAAACGTCGGGATCGAATTCAGAGGACGAGAATATCAGCAACAAGGACGAGAACCAGGCCTTAAACGAGGAGGATGTAAATTGATTGCAAAATTTAAACGAATTTGTCGATTTTACAAAGTACGCGTAACAGCAAGGGAAACGACCAAACCAAAACGGGCCTTACACCTGTAAATAGCTATTCGGCAACCAAAAAACCTAGAAAATACTGGTACTTATAAACAAGTACGCTTTGGAGATATTTCAATTAAACCAAAACCGAACGAAAGTGAGACGGAAACGTACGAAAACAGGACGGAAACGAACGAGGGAGAGACGAAAACATGTGAAAACGAAGCAATGACGTTAATAGTAATTATAAAACGAAATAGATAATAAGAAATATCGAAAAATGTTGTTATGTTTAACGATATAAAGGGGTCACTTACTGGAAAATACCTCGATATCGTTACCTATTTATTGCGTTTACCTATTTCATGTATATATATTTGGTATAAGTAGAAAAAAGCATTTTTTTTTTAATTGTTTCACATTACTGTCGTCGCCTATCGAATTGATAATCTTATATTGTGATGGAAAAACTAATTCGGGATTGGATGGATAAGATAACGATATTTTAACGTTATGGGCGTTAAGTGGTAAAAAGAATAGAAAGGTATTTTTAAATATTTTAGTATACAAATATCAACGATTGTGGAGAGAAATGTAGAAGAATAAAAAATTTGAAAAGGGCTTGCCTTGAAAATAGCGAGACAGAACGAATATCAATGGTGTAAAACAATAAACTCGATAAAAATATTAAACTTCGCCCCGAATAAAAAGAATTGGACAACGTAATAAAAGATGTTATTAAAAATGATTCGAAACTTCCGGTATCGATGTTGAAAATATAAGTAAAGTAAACGAGGCGGACGAGTTTACTGGCAAGAAATACCTATAACTTTACGAGAATAAAAATAAAGGATTAGCATTGGCCAAAATGTTGGTATACATTAGGAGAAATATATTTGCCTTTGAATTAAGTGACGTACGAGTAACTGATTCAGTTATCCATTTAATTCAACTTGAACCAAATCGCAAAGTGTTTCGGTTAAAACAACCAAAATACCTATAAGATAAGGTCGTATTTGTACATAGGTTTTATCTAGATATAAAGGCAACCAAATTTTATATATCGGGCTAGTTTAAATAGGGTATATACTTAAGATATCCATTGAAGAAAAACGGAAAATACCGATTTGTTTACAATTATATTTTAGTTAAAAATTACTTAATTAAATTATAATGGCCGATATACTTACGGAACAAAGTATTCGATACTTTTTTTCAAAGTAACTATAATATCTTTTTCCAAGGCGACGTAACGAACGGATATTAGGAGATTCCTATTAATCCAGGTTATAAGTATAAAACAACATTAATTACATCGAAGAAATAGTATTTGATATTGAGGATACCCTCAGGAATAATAAAAAGTAAATATATCTATTATGTACTCAGAGATATTATCTTTGGTGAATAGCCATTGTTGAATAACGTACCGATTAACGAGAATACCGTAAGGCGGAACCGAAAGAACGCGAGAATAAGCGAATTAGTACTACTCTTATTAATAGGATATAAATATATCAGTTGGTAGGCCTTAGATGTTGCAACGTTATCGATTCGATTGGTCGAAGTAACAGTAGTATTGCGTGTTCAGATAGTGGATATATTGTTCTAGGTTTGGTAAACCGATAGCCGGTCTACACTATAATTTTTATAGCTAAGTGCTTGGCCCATGCCCTAGAGTGAAGTGCAACATACTGCACTCAACTTACAACCAATGCGGTAAGTTTGCACAAAGAAATACATTTGTAATACGGTTAACTTTACGGTAAGTAAAGTTGACCTACTGCACTGCATGTAATACTATTCTAACAATACCTGAAAAACGGCTTTCGACGTATATATTAACGACTGTAACGCGTTATTGCATTGATTTGGCATAATTCTTTACTTCCTTTACTACTAATATTTTCTTCGTTTCGAATTCGAAAGGATTAGCCTTATCCCTTATAAGATTATTTTATTCGAAAGTCAATTTTATTCGTTGAAATTCGAATTGTTACGGGGCCGATTTCGGCCGTCTAAGAAACATCGAAAGAAATTCGAAATATATACGAAACCTGAAAATTACCCTATTTTATTGAAGATATTAAACGAATTTCTTTACCTTACACCATATGTTACAAGATATATACCTGGGAAAAAGTCGTAAATGACAATTTTAAACCCATTTTATATAAGAAAAGTGACGAAAATAACCTCAACAGAAAAAGTCTCAAAGAAAATGCAATAAATACTTAGAGAATTTAAGTAAAAAGGAAATACGTTAAGGCTTTCGTTATCATATACCTAGCTATTCAATAAAACGTCGCAACAGCACCGGATGGCTCACTTTAATATCACCTCGCAACGAATACGTTATATAAGGGAATCGGTAGCGTCGCTTTCTAACTAAAAGAATTACTGATAGGTATCGAGGTTATCGATGAGTTAATATCTTATACAAGAAATATAGCCTTTCTTTCTTAGAAATTAAACTATATCAAGATGATGTATCCCATTAATAAAAGAAAAGCATTAACCGTGGTAAAATAATTGAAAAAAGCCAGGCTATAGGTAATTAAATATCTTTTTCCGATAATAGTATATATCAAACACGCGAACCTGATTTTATTATTAACGAGTCCGACAATACCTACAGGGAGAATCGCGTAATAGACAGAAATTCTCAGAATATTTAACATGAAAATCGTATATCACTCTAACTCGAACAAGATTATTCAAAACATAAGTTAAACTTCCAGGCTGTCAGAACTAATAATAGAGCTTTTAAAGTCAAATATAAGAAAATTACCATGGATAGTGGGAAAATACTTACTCGTAAAACCATCGATATTAAAAGATCCATAAACGGGAATTCTCTTACTCATATGAGTAATAAGCCTTAGGCTAATGATACGATCTGTAGTAGTAACGATAATAACCGTATACATTGACAAAACGAATGGGTACGGGGACATTATAGAATACCTTATAGGTTGCTATGAAATAATCGAGGATATACCAATACACATAAAAAGGAAAGTAAAACAAAACTTATTACAATTTTGAATTTAATACGCCGTATTATTAAGGCAAAAACTTGGTATAAAATACGCAATTTATGTAAGAAAACATAAAGTACTTCGAAAGTTAAAGTAGGCACACGACCTTGACGGGTATTTTACGGTAGCCTCAACCCTTTAAAAATTACAAGAAATATTAAGATGGTCGACTCGGTATATTAACACCAAAGAATACGTTAAAACCTGTAAGCCGTACGCTTAATCTAATACCGTCAAAACAATTCACGCAAAATTCGTACATATTATAGTTCTTAAACTATAAGACATTATAGGTATGGATTTTACAGGCAAAATCAATTCAAAAAGAGTCGGTGGCGAAATTCATCTTTATCTTTTAGTCGATTATTTCTCGCCATTTTTATTTTGTCGACCAACAGATAAACCAACAAGCGAAAAGGTTTATTGAATATGGAAGCCTATTACTTACATTTCCAGCTACCCTAAGGAATATTACTCGAATAACATAAGATAATTTAAAAGCCAAAGGGTTATAAAGTTCTTTTCTAAAGACGGGAAGAAAATGATAAATACGCCTACGTACTCAGCCATATTAATTGAATTAATTAAAGGATTTGTAAATCTAGTCAAGAATAAACTAAAGAAATAGGCTTAAAAACGTGGATATAGACAACTCAAGGAGTGGCCTAAAGCTTTCACCAATATTGTAGGGGCCATCAACAACAGACTCTTGAAATACTTACCATACACACCATCGCAGATCATATTATGCTGGCCAATAAAGCCCTTGGGGGCTTCTATTACAGAGGCAGTGCTAAACATAGATCAAAAACAATTGACGGCAATATTTAATAAATCGAAAGCTAATGAGGAGGCAATTTACGACGAGTTCGTCAGCCGGCGTAACAATTCATATCGACAGGTGACCAATAGGTGGGTGGAACGATGAATTCAATCCAAGAGTAACTTTAAGGATGGTGGTAATAGGTTTAAAGTTGACGACTGGGTGTAGGAGGTCGTACCGAAGGCCCGCGATATCAAATTGAAAAGGTTCTAGGTCAACAAAAACAAATATCTGAAGAATATTCGGGCTCCTACCTTTAAACCGCTATAGACAGGACCGTGGGAAGTCGATGAAATCACATCGTCTATGTCGCTTTAGATCGTTAACCTTAATACCAGGTTAAAAAAAAAAGTCCACATCAACTTATTAAAACCATACTGTTATGACCCAACATCTGCAGGGCGCACCAGCGGCGGCCCCGCAGCAGATAACGAAGGAAATCGGTTGGACACAGCCTCTCGGCAGGCACCAGGGATCCACAACAGACACACCGTACACAAGGGTTAGGGTCAGCATGGTGTGAGACTCGATGGACTCGGTATCGAGCCAGTCGAGCTGCACACCGGGACTCGATGGACTCGACGTCGAGCCAGTCGAGTCTACACTGAAGACGTATGAAGGCGCGGATATATAAGGACACTTTCATTACCAAGATAGATAGTATTTCCTTCATAGCTCTTCAGTTGTCAATCTAAGTATTCAGTCTACCCTGAATAGCCTCACGGCTTCTGATCATCACTCGCACGAACACAGTCTTGATATTGCACCTTTCGTTACCTCTGCTACCTTACTGTTAACATAAACCCTCTGACACCTTCTACATACTCACGGGTATTTAGTGTGATCATTACACATACGTTCAAAGAGAAAATAAGGAGAAAGGGAACGAAAGAAAAGAAAGGGGGAAAAATGTGAAATAAATTAGGAACCCTTACGTCAATAACTTCGATGGTATCAACGGCGCCATTGATCAAAATGTGCAATGGTGGAGCGATACCACTGATTAAAATATTCCGCGATGGAATGACTATATTAACCTTCGTCAAGATTAAGATTAAAGTTAAAAGATTGAAGATTAAAAGGGCGAAGATTAAAAGGGCAAATATTAAAAGAGCGAAGATTAAAATGACGAAAGTTGAAATTGAAAAGTTAGAAAGTGTAAGTTAAAGTTAAAGTTAAAGTTAAAAGGTTAGAATGTTGGAGGATTATCGTAAAGTATGGTAGAAAGTTCACTTTTGTTCCTTATTCTATTGTTTCTATTATTCCTATTATTCCATTACCCTATTTTACTACATATCAATATTTAATACGAACCTCAACTTTTATCCACTTCAATTTGTTTTTTTATAACATCAAAGACTCATCTATATATCAATTGGGGGATAGATGGTAGCATAAAAGATTTATTTACATGTCAAACATAACTTATACTAGGAAAATGGCCATCCAAAATCATATGAGGGATGTTTGGAGAGTAAAAAGGGTATTTATAGCGCTAGCCGGACTAGAAACAACAATGCAAATACAACTCTCTACCCCTCCAAATATCTTCCTTCAAAGATCCGGTTTCTACTGTAGTCAAGTTCTGGTTGAGAAAACCAAGGACGGATAGATTTACTTTTGGAAGATTAACGGGTTTCAAGGTTATAATATACTGGCTAATTTATTAAACAGTATAAATTCGTTTCGTTGGATAATAGTACGAAAATATAGGAAAGAAATGAAAAAAGCTGCCCGAAACCGCAATCCAAATAAAACCGCTAATGATACACCCCCCAAAACAACGAATCTAAGCCGCTTTTATTTTCAGCCTACCCTTCGAATCACGTATCTGGCTCGCTTTCACCAAACGAAAAAGGCTCGCCAATACTCACCCTACCTACACCTCGCTGCCAGGGTCGCCCCTTTAGCTCGAGACCCAAAAAATGCTCCAAGACCTTAATCGTAAGCTTCTTTATCACTTAAAATGAAATATAAAATCATGACATTAGCTTAAAGCTCCACTAAGACGGTATTACTACTACTCCAAATGCCCGGTTCAAAAGTCCACCTATATAGAATTTTTTACCCTAATCAACCAAGGCGTATTTCGCTTTGAACGGTTCGATCCGGCAATCCACGGCGCCCACAAAATCTTTTCCACTTACCTTTTCAACGAAATTAAGGATAAAACTAGAAATCCTTGCAAAAAGACTCGCCTGGTTATTAAAGTCTATAACGACTATAGCAAAAAAGATATTATAATCTAGTCGCCTATTTTACAATATGTTAACCACCGCCTAATTTCTATATTGACAACCTCCCTTAACATATCGCACAGCCTATATATCGAATTTCGTAATATAAAGTAGGCATATAAATCGTTTAAAAAGTAGTTTAAATGACGTATTTACGGCGATATTTCAAAGAATTTCAAAAAAATACCACCTACCTAAAACGATTTTACGTATTATAAAACCACTTTACGGTTTATCTAAAATTGGTATTTACTGGTATAACACCTATTAAAAGTACTATAAGGACTGGTTCAGGATAATTAATTTAATCTTTTACTCCTATCTATTAGTATTAACAACCCGTTCGAAGGGCTTTATATTAACGGGTATATAAACGGACGATATACTAACGCTATGTAATGCGTCGTTTTCGTATCTCAAGTGAGGAAACTTTTGAAAGTCGCCTTAAAGGCGAAACCTAAGACGTATCTGACGAAAAACCATATAATTGACTTTAATAGCACCACTATCACTCTTCGGAACAACGTTTCAAACCTTACGTAAGAAGGGAAATAAGGAAAAGTTGTTTGTATCGTTTTAAATAACGTAAAACGGGCTGATGAATACAGGTGCTAACGCGTACGGGGTACTTTTGTTACCTTAATATCCCAATCAAAGGCGGAATTTAACCTTTCGATCGCCGCGTAATATTTAATCACCCCGTCAGATGACATATATAAGGCATTTAACAAACGCTTTTTATAGTAAAAATATAATTTAAAACGCTGTTTACAATTTTTCCTGCTAAATATACGTATTATAAAGCTATTTGGTTTTACTAATGATTACTTCGCCGATAATAGCTACTGTAATTCGTAAATAACCTTTTTCGAATCCTAGACAACTAAACATCGGCTCGAAACGACTTTACGCTTCGTGAAAATATTATATATTAAAGCTTTATTCAGTATAAAAGGATCATCAAAAGTGTCTTGGTTTCAGAAATCTATAATATAGTCAAAGGTTTCCATTCGGGTATTACTATAGTAGTAACGGTCCGGATAATTATTTCCAACTTTAATTTACGCTTCATCACTTTCGTTATATATATTAACTCCTTCTCGTTTTATAGATATTTGGTTTAACTAGGTACTACGAACGAAAAACGTGTGATAATAAACATTATAATATTATGCGAGTTATATAAATGCCGGGAAATCGAGAAAACACGGTAAATTAATGGAAAATTCATACAGCAGACTTAATAACTGAGGTTATACCAAAAGAAGTATTAGAAACGCATATATTGACAAACACGCTGTTTATTAGTATTATTAAAAGGGTTTTATAGTCTTCATAAGATTAATATACAATACCTTGGGTTTCTATTTTATTTTACATTTTTACACGATTCGAAATCCGAAATCCGCGCCGTTAACCGATATAAAATAAGGTGTACGACTACCATTTACAATGACCTTACGAATTTGCCACTATTTAACTCTACAATTTCGCGCTGCTTTTGAAATATCGTTAAATTTCCATCTATACTGTTTAACCTATTTTTTTTTTCCCTATCCGCCGTCCTCGGTTCGAATATACAACTTTGAACCTTTTTTAATATACTTTTACCTTTTATTTTACACACTTCGTATCTACTAAGTATTTTACTACTTGCTCTTCTCTAATTTAATCTACGATATCGAACCGATTTTAACATATTACCTCTTTTTATTTTATATATTTCAAGCTACAATTATAAGCGATTGTTTTTAAGGAAAGTAATAACATTAATATAGCCGGATGCGCGGGCTTCGCCATGAAGAGCAGCTAATCACTACCAAAAGAAAAGTGAAAGAACGACGCCGTTGCATCCCTATTATCCTTTCCGTCGCCCTTCCCCTTTATGCTAAAGCTACCGTCATCACCGCTATCGACGCTATTAACGCCAATAAAGATATAGCTTTACATCTTAGGTTGGATACCCTTAAGCAAAAACGAAATAGGGTCTTTACCCTCTTTAAGGCGACGCGCGATAACGTTCTTAAACTCGTCTATGTAATACATACGTAAACCCCGTTTCTAAGCGGCATTAGTAGCCGCTGACTCCTTAGTCCGCCAGTTTGTACCTATTACTAATTAGTATCGACTTATTTTAGTTATTTACGACCGCGGTTTTTTTTTCCTTCCAAAACGCCCCAAACATTGATTTTCTGACAAAAGAAAATTTTTAAGATGAGTTAAAACTCATCATAGAACCGGCAAGCGCATAACACGGCCTCAGTTTACAGCTTCAAAACTAACGGAACGGGGGCGTATCCGTTACCAGTCCACTCGTAATAATGGTAACGAGGCAATGACCTCCACTTTTGTGGTAATCGTTAACAGACTTACCCGCGGCCTGAAACACACCACACGGCACATAAGGCGTATTTATTAATGGCCTGGAACTACAGATTCAAGTACGTCGCTTTAACGTTTTATACGATAAAAAGGTTTTACATTGTACCCTGGCAATACGGAGCTCAAGACAGCGAATCAAGTCCGCTTCGCACTTTTTACGCAAAATAATATTGAAGGAATTAAGTCAATGGATTCAAAATATACGAACTTTAGTGTAATTATGTTAGGCTGCGTTTATGGCATAAAGAGGCCCCCACGGGTAGAGAGATTGTTACACGTGGGAAAAGAGTAAGATTTATAACCTTAAAAGCCCCCCACTTCTTCCTATAAAATCTGGGGAAGGGAAAGGGGGAAAGGGGAGATGGGGGTGTAGTGGTGGCAATAGAAAACGGGGTGGCGGTGGTGGCCGGGGAAAACGAAGCCAAAAAGGAGGCGGAAGTGGCGGGGCTTAATGGGACCGGAGGAGTAGCGGCGGCGGGCGGGGTAACAGCTATAAATAAGATTATACCCGATAGAGGTAGGTTATGGGCAGTGTTAGTGGCGGCGGCTACGGCGGCGGCGGCGACGCGGCGACGCTCTTGCAGCAAACGGCGCCTGGCGGTCTTGTTTTAACATGGTATGTATTCAAAAGAAAGGTTAATATATGGTTATTAATTAAATAACCTAACTATTCACGGTATAGTTTGGTTAATTAAAATAAATATTAAGTGAACATAGGGGTTTTTATTAGATTAGATTATACGTCTTTAAAAGGAAAAAGAAGTTTTAACTAGATTAATAGCGATACATTTTTTATACTGACCTAACACGTAACAATACAAATACCCCTACGCAATCACCCTTATAACACCTACATATTCAAACCCCTATCGGAAATAACACAAGGCGTTATGAATAACCATATTGCTACCGTGAAACTATATTAACTAAGCCCTTATTATAATTACCACTGCGTCCAGAAATTACTAATTTAAATCTTTACAACTAGTACCGTAACTATATCATTACTACAAAAACTGCTAATTTGAAAATTTTCAATTAATGGCACAATCATACTATTATTACACGATAATGTATACTAAATCAATACAACAAACTATCGTTACTAGGCTGTAGATACGGAATATATATATATATAAAAGATTACCTATATTGATATTACTACATACTCTTACAGTTAGTATACATAAGCCAAGTTGCAGTGCACTTTATTATGAGATGCACTCCTACAAAGTACACGATAACGTGTTGCGCTATAGGCTATACTCTTGCAAGACGCAAAATACATCATACATGAAGCGGTTTGGAATGGGTATTCCAAAGCGCACAGCAATGCATGGAGCGGTCTGGAATGTGTATTCTAGAATGCACGGAAAAAGGGACACTGCCCGGATGAGAGGTTTATAACTTCCCATCCGTATCGTACACTCTCTAGAATACTTCTTCCGATCTATCTATCTTTTACTACAACAATACCAATCTTATGATTACTCTTCTACTCTTTTTACTTCACGTGAAATAGGCAGAGACCTTACCAACAATTTTCGACGTTTATATTATTTATTACTTTGAAAGTTATGGATTTATTTTGATTATTCATTATACGTATCAGGTAATATAGGTTATTAATTTGTTTTTAAAGGAAGTAGATCATAACATCTATTTAAATTTCGCTTTAAAGTTGTTTGCAAATTGGTGGGGGTTTCCGAAGTTCCTTTGAACAGTATCGTTAATAAGTCTTCTATTTATAAATATTATAATTACGGTAAAAACGTTGAACTATATAGTGTAACCTGAGGTAAAAGAATGTTTTAGATAAATTTATTAGGGTGATAATACAGTCCGGATAGTCAGTAAAGAGAAAGTCGTATGTAATTTGAATCACTGTGATAATAAACGGTTTGTAAATGGGAATCCAAATACGGTTACAAAACCATAAAATGCTAATATTGTTTACCGAATATTTCAAAATAAAGATTTTAAGTATTTGGTCATTGTTAATACAAATATTAGCGGAAAAGTTACGGTCGTTTTTACGTATCGCTCGTGAGTGTTATTCTACATAATAGTGGCGTTTAAGCTATTTTTAAAGTCAGTATTGGTAAATAGTTTATAACCTTTTTGAATAAATTCGCCAGCGACAGTTAATGGGAAGATACATTCGTTTGGAAGCGGTTTTAAAACGGTTTATGTGGGGCGGATAACCTGTAATTTCCGATTTATAAAACGGGAGTCGAAAAGGTTTCTAGAAATATCCTTATTTCTTCATAACAGTAGGTTGGGTTATATATAGTTCTCTTTTTGATTGTATATTAACTTAAAAAAAAATTTAGAGAAATGTGTTTTAATTATCGGATTGATGGTTCAGAATGTTGTCGAGTAGTTATAATGTATTGTAAAATCATTTTTTTTTGGTTCATGATGATAGTAAATGAGCAGACCATACTCTAGAGCTTCGGGTTTTATATTTTCAAGTAATTGAGGGTTTTTAATAATCTCTTATTATTTATTTTACAATTGTATTCGACAGGTGATAAACATCGAAAGTAATATGTGATGAGGTAAAGAGTTCTCTAATTTCCAATTTCAAGGAAGTAGCTTCCTAAAGCTTAATCGAAATAATCGGCTTTCAAAAGGATTTTTTATTTATGATTTCATCAAATAATCACTGGTTTAAAAAGGAAGGAAAACTTAAGTTTCTCGAAAGTTGTTTTCTCATTCAGCCTCTAACACAAGGCGGCGCCCTTTTTTGTTAGTCAAATTAAGGAGCCGGTTTTTACGAAATAATCTTAAATAAATTGCTATTAAATGGTTGTAAAGTTAAGGAATTTCAATACCCTTAATATGGATAGGGAATCCTTTTATTTCTGGATAAAGCGAAGGTTTTTTGGGTTTATCTGTATTTTCATTTCCGTTTAGATAACGAACCCTCGATATTTGGTTTTTAAAACGTCGAATTTGTATTTGGATATGTCGAGGTTTAGTTTAGCGACGTTAAAAGAGTTTAATAGCGTTTCAATTTTAGTAACGTACTTATCGAATATATTATCCCAATATACCAAAACCTTATTAAGGAAAACCAAATGTAAAATGTTGAGAAAAAGAGGTAATGAACTGTTAATATATCGTTAAAAGGTAATTATTATGTTGAAAGGGCTAAAAGTAGTAATAGATCATTTTAAAAGTTCGCAAAGTATACGAAACGCTTTTTTATATTCATTATGTTCTTTAATTTGAAGTTTATAAAAAGCGGTCTCAACGTCGATTTTAGTAAAATATTTTGTTTGTATGATGTTTGCCAGCGGTTCTTTTTTTTTTAATCAAAGGGTATATATAATGGTTGATTTTTGTAATAGTATATTGCTATTATTTATTAATGGAAAAAAGTAAACCGCTTTTATGTTTTTCAAAGAAGAGTATGGTGGTATTCATTGTGAGTTATTTGAAAAAATTAGTACTGATTGAATGATTCAATTAATATTTTTTGTAATATTATGAGGTTTCTTTGTGATATATCGTATAATGGATTTTAAGGGACCTTTAGGAGTTAGTTTTGATTGTCGTAATAGAAGATAATATTATGTTCGGGTTTGAAGCGGTAGGGAGATAATATATCCTTTAGGACATTGTTAAATGAAAGTGTAAATTTCTTAAAAGTATCGCGGAGTTTATTATTGATAGTAACGGCTGGTTTCAGGGTTTATATTTTTTGAATATATTTTAAGGTAACCACGGTAAGCTATGGAATTGTTGTTTGCTATATATAAACCCTTAGAAGTATAACATGAAAAGAATAGAGAATGAATACCCTTAGATACTTTTTGCGTCGACCCAAATTCTTATGTCAAAAAGAAGTTGTTAGTTATTCGTATTGAAAGTAATATATATTTCAGAATAGCTAAGTTTTCCTCTTTGTATTTAATTTTAAATCAACCTAAAAAAAAACTTATATTATCAGTAGAAAAATATGTAGTTTGAATATGGTATTGATATTTGTTGAAGTTAAAGTTCAATTAAATCATTCAAAATGAATATTAATTTAGGTTTAGTAACCTGACGGGTGGCTTGCTTAATTTTTTTGGGGTGAAATACAGATGATCGGTCATCGTAATTGATAGATAAGTCGTTTATTTATCGCATTGTCATTTTTATCACCTACAATTATTAAAATGTTGATAAATTGAATGAAATTATAAAGTACATGTATTTCAAATTGGGATTTATTTGGATGTCAGGGGTAGATTATCGGGTTCGATTGAAAATTTATTGATTTTTATACATAAATTCTTTCTACGATACGAAGTTGTTAGTTATTCTTCTGGAAAGTAATATATATTTTGGAACAGCTAAGTTTTCCTCTTTGTATTCTATTTGAAATTGATCTTAAAAAAACTTATATTTTCAGTAGAGAAAGATGTAGATTCAAATATGGTATTGAAATTTGTTTTAGTTGAAGTTTAAGTCGATCATATAAAGATAAATGGTAATTTAGATTTGGTTATCTAACGGATGGCTGTCTTGAATTTTTTGGGTTAAATGAAAATGATCTGTAATTGTAATTGACAGATAAGTTGTTTATTTATCGCATTATGATATTTATCACCTAAAAATTTTAAAATATAAATGAATTAAATGAAACTATAAGGTAAATTTATTCCAAATTGGGATTTATTTAGAAGCAAGGGGTAAATCATCGGGTTAAACAGAAATTTCATTAATTTTTATACCCTATCATATATTAAAGTTATGTTTTTCCCTTTTCACAGTAGATGAAGTTGTTAGTTATGGTGAGGTAAATACTTGTATTGGTTTCGGTATTAGATTTTTTTAGGCGTTAAGTAGGATTTAATGGGTTGATTTGAATTCGATAATGGTTTATATCGTACTCTAGATATAAGTTAAGGTTTTTGTGGCGGGAGAGTTCGGCGTGATTAACCTTGGTAACACGCTGTTTGGTACCGCTTTGAAAGGTGTTGACTCCGGTTATAATAATATTTTCTTGATTTTTATAAGCGAGCGTGTCGTTAATATCAGTTTTGCCGCGAATGTTATCGCCGTTACTAAGATTTCTAAGATAGTTAACGACACCTTTTCAAATTCAGAGGTTGCAAGTCTTTTATGAATAACTTAGACGTGGGTAACTTATTTATTATAGTTTACAGGTATATTGAAAAGCAGTAGTACTATTATTAGTATATAGTTAATGGATTTTTCGATAATAGCGATTTTAGCAGTAGATTGTTAGGCTATATTGTTAAAATTAGCCAGTAAGGTTTTCTAAGAAGAAAAAAAAAACTGTGAAATTGTTTACGAACCATTCATTTCAAACTCGCAAGTTGAGCGATGTTGGTTTTCGTTGTATTTTGGTTATTAAAGTATATGTTAAGTATCAATATAAAAGAGTTGAGATCATCGTTATCGCTGTTATTTCCGTGTGCATAATAACTTTTTGTAAAGGTTTTCGTAAAGCTTTTTGATTATTAAAAATAGTATAAAAATAATGTCTTTTGTATCTATTAACTTCCGATTTTTATATAGTCTACGTAATATTGTGGCCCTTTATACCGTAGAGCACAACTTATTATCGGAAAATCTAATCGTTCAATCAAAATTTTACGTTTTATTTGTTAACAGGTGATTCTTTCGGATTAACCATAAATATTGTAATCGAAGTTGGAGGAATTCAGGTCATTGACGTCGTCGTCAGGTAAGTTGATGTAGTTTCCGATGGGGAGCGGCGCAATATTTGTATTATTGTCGATTATAGGGAATGTGAAAGCGGAACCAATTTAGATAAAACGCTGCTTCGGATATATAAACGTACCTATTACAGCTTCAAATTAATAAATTGCGTTTGTTAACGTCATTAGTAAGTCGTTATCACGTTGCTTTATACGTAAAACGTATTTAAAAGTGGTTTGAATTCATGTAACAAGCTTTATAAATTCGTCTCTAATAAATTATTTGTATTGAGTAGTCAATTAGTAATTTTACGTTATTAGGATATTTAAAAGCTTGTTTCGTACGCGTGTATTGATGAGCTAGTTTAAAGATTTTAAGTATAAATTCGACAAATTGGAAAATATAACCTTATATTTGGCCATTCCAAAGCAGTTCAAATACCGTCGGAAAAAGAATCTCAAATATTATATGTAAAGGAATCAGGCTAAAGCTGTCGCTTAAGGTGGTTAGATACTATTTATAATCATTAATAAAAAATGGGAGAAAACTCTATTAATAAGCTATCATAGAGTTAACAAAAAGGGGTGGTACAGTTACATAACAGGTGAAAGGGCATTTTAAAGAGCGACTCCGGAACTTCGAAGGAGCATACTAACCGCTAGGGTTAGATCCTTGGAGACCACTAACCCAGGCACCAGCCTGTGAACAAATCAATAAATAAAATTAAGGCCAGTAATATTGTTCTTCGACTATATATACTATACGATTCTTGTTAATAAAATGATTATATTGACAGAGGCTTATAATAATCTTGCTATGATTATAATATTTGTGGATTTTTTATTTCGTTGGTAGTAAGTAGTCAATTAAATACTGGGTCTAATGAGTTCATCAAATCCTCATTCACCGTCTTAATTCAATAATAAAACCGGTTTTATGAATTTATCTACGTATTTATAATCTCCGACGATCTGTGATATTAGGTTTGGAGGCTAAATGACTTTCAAATATTTCTTTATAAATATATAGTTTATAATATAGTATTTTTTTCATTTTGGTTATCCGTAAAACATTTGTATTATTGATGATTTTAGGGACAATATAATTCTTAAACAGCTTGTATTACGAGGCAATCATGACACTTAACTTTGAGGTTTTGTTCCCCGACTATAAGGAAGTTTTGAGCTGTGTTTAGATTTAATAAAAGGGTGTAGAATCATTTTAGTATTGATTTTGAGGAAGAAATAAAGTCTAATTCCTGCTGAAGTTTAGTTGCAGGCAATATTGAGTAGGCTATTAGCAGAGATAGATATTATAGTAATTATACTCTAACAATTCAAATACACAGCTTCAAGAATTACATATATTCTAATTATTATTATAAAAGAGAGAAAACAAAGAAATTGGACTACTATAAAAATATACTATACTTCCTATAAACTTTTTTCTTAAAATCCGCGATAAATTCGTTTAAGTACCCTGTATAAATAAATTGTTTTCGAACGTTGTTCTTTTTACTCATTATGTTTATTCCACCACATACTAAATCTGATATTCATTTTTACGTTGACAGTTTCATCGTTGATTGAAAATGCTTCTTATTTTCGCATTTTTCATTTGTTTTATTGTTATTGTATTATATTAATTTTGGTAATAATTTTGGACATAAAAGGGTTTCTGTTCTTGTTAGAAGCAAGCGTTAGATATCAAGTACTCATTGTTTAATGCAGTTACAAATGAAAAAGAGAAGCTTAAGATAAAAGTTAAATTTTTATATTCTTTTGATAATGGTATAACAACCTCGTTTTTATATAGTTAGGTTTTTATTAATTTAGTATTTTATAGGCTTTTCTTATTTTTCAATAAATCTTATAATTTAACTTGAACTTATGGTTGTGGTGATTCATATGATAGCGCTTTTCTACGTTTCTAGAGACAATAGCTTTTGTATTCTATGTACTCTAATATACATATTCCTAAATAAAGCGAGTTTTTACCCATTATTAAGATAAAAAAACTTCGAATATTTGATTAGAACGCGTAATCTAGCGCAAAAAACAAACATATAGGAATTGACGGTATTTGTACAAAAGTAATCATTATTTAAGTCGGAATATTATATTAGTATATTACTGGAATAGAGTTCAAGTGCGGTGCAACCAAATTTTACTGCACTGCTACAAGTCAATTGCAGAAGAGTGCCCAATTCAATGTGAAGTATGGGCCAAGCGATTGCTCATACAAAGTATTATGCTGACCTGCTAGCAGTATAGCTAAGTTAGAAATAACTACAATTCACCATCTAACCATAGCAATACTACTGTTAATTAGACTACACTTCGAATCGACAACGTTATAACGTTTGAGGGATTATTATCACTGATTACTATATATCAATTTAAGCACAAATAAGATAGGTAAAAGAAAAGAAAAAACTTTCTCGTAATGCTTTATATAATACTACATTAGAAGAAAGATTCTTGCGGAAGGCCCCTATTAACTGTGTTGGTTTTTCATGGTGTTGAGTAAAAAAGACTTCTTTATTACCTATTCTTTCACGATAATGTAGAAGTAACTATAGTATTTTTATTAAAAACACCAAAATAAAAACCTTTGTGAACCTCTTTTCGAATAAAAGAGTCGATTTCAACCGTTAAAACTCAAATTATTCAAAAGCTATTACTAAATTACTAAAAACTTTATAATTAAGAAATATTCAATTCGTTGTTACTATTATTAAACATCGCATACCAGAAACCGCTAGGTCTAAAACCTAATAATAAATAATAAACTCAATGGCAAACAACCTTAAACATTTCCATTTATATTTTTTTTTTCCCTTACACTATATAATTATTGATTCATCACGTTCTTTAATACAATAGGATCGATACATTGAGTTAATAAACCAAGATCACAAAGTCGCAATAAATAACTACGTTACGCAATTTCGGAGCCAAATTACTAAATCACCACCCCACTAAACAACCACATTACACCGCTTCCTAGTCGCGAAATCGCACCTGTATTAATGTTAACTATCCGGTTAGAACGAAGAACTATTTGCCGAAAATATCAAATTAAAATCTATCAAGGCCTTCAGATTACTTTTTATCAAATACTACAACAATACTTTGTTGGATGGAGATGTTGATAAAACTTTTATTAAAAAATTCTTAACTAATCTTATTAGTTGATATATTATCAAGTTAAATGTCAGCGAAGAGTTTCGTCGTAACACCCGTGCCATTTGAAACTTTTCTAAGTTTTTTACGGATTGTACTATTAATATATGGAAGGGTTATAGTAACAGTCAAATGCAGTAAAGTAAAGTCAACTAAACAGTCAGTTTAGTTGATTGTATTGACTTCAAATTGGCTGCAGTTTGTGGGACTGGCTGCAAGTGCAGTGCAATAGATACCCACTTCAAAATGGGGCACAGGCCAAAGCGTTTAGCTATATAAATTAGTGTGCAGACCGGCTAGCGGTCTGCCAAACTTAGAAACTGCCTCTCAACCACAACCAATTTCAATACAGCACCAGTTACTTCGACCACAGTGATTCGAATCGACTATGTTGCAATGAAAGGCCTATATCTATAGGCAGGTCTACCAACAGGAAGATGATTAGATAGAAAGTCAACACTAGGTTAAAAATGAAGTTTTGTAAACATATAATCTTTATCATCGATAAGATTACTGAGTGACTGACAAAAGAAAATTCGAACCAGCAAAATTGGAGAATTATCATCAAAATTTTGAACCGTCAAATTTACAAACAAACAAAAATATAACTAACGTCCTAATACAAATTTTGAAAAACCCATCCCGTAATTACTAATTAAATTGAAACTTTAACCCCTAGTGTGATAATTTTCTGTACCCCAAAGAAAAAAAACTTGTTTATATGCTAGGTAATCCAATAACTACCCATAGCAATGAGAAATTTTAATTTGAAAAACGAACAGTAAATAAAGTAACGGTTGAGAACGCGGCGCAAAAAATTAACGTTAATTCTATTGAATATTTAATCGAGGAAGATTATCAAAACCTTAAAGGTTTTTCTCAAGGTAAAGTTTTATGTAATGCGACTACGCAAAAACGAACAAGGTACGTTTATATACGCGAGATCATTTTAGATATAACCACAATGATTTACCCTTTAGTTCAACGAATAATAACTAATCTTATTCTAGTAATTTTAAATTTATATAAATTAAGTTAATTTTAAAAAATATGATCAACAACTGGAACTATTACGTTTACCAACTTTATTATCTAGTTGAAATAATCAATATTAATTACGAACTCTTCACGTATTTCATCAAATCTAGAATAATATCAAAAACTATAACGGGAAACGTAACAATCTGTTTAATATGAAAATAACACTATTTCTCAATATCTACAAATAAACACCTATGAAACATTTAAATTTCTACTAGTTATTTCTATAAATCTTTATTGGAGACGTGAATAATTACTAACTCATTTTCCTAAATAATTTTTATATTGGTAAGCTTTTATCGTTGCAACATAGTCAATTTAAATCACTATAGTCGAATTAACTAGTGCTGTGTTTATATTGTTTGTTTATACGGTGAGTTCTAAGTTCGGCAGACCACTAGCTGGTCTTCACACTAATTTGTATGGCCAAACGCTTTGGCCTATGCTTTATTTTAAAGTGGGCACCTACTGTACTGCACTTACAGTGTAGTCCCACAAACTGCAGCCAATTTTGCAGTCTATGCAATCAACTTTACTACAAGTAAAGTTAACTTAGCTGTACTGCATTTAACTGTTATTCCAACACTGGCGGCTTTTTATTTTGTACCTATACGCCAGCGTAGCTTGCCATCAATTGGTGGCAATCTTTGAAATCCCTCCTTAGTCTGTAAGCTAATTACAAGCCAAATCCATATCAATTCCTATCAATTTGTACTGAAATTAACCTCAATTACGGCCCTTTGTAGCCCTTTTACTTCACTCCTCCGAGGCCTCCGGTCCTTAGATCCCGTGCACAGATGATTTACCATAGATTTGTGTAAATCAGGTACTCTACCAATTAAGTACCTTTTTCCAATAATTCAAACTACTGCCATTACCACCTTTGCTATCGCCACCATTGCTCTGGCGATCTTCCAATTTGCTAGGGCAACCCTATTCCTCCACGTCACGTACCGGGAGGTTTACGTATCCCTCGATTCGTATAGTGAGTGTATTGCTGTTTAAAAACCTTTCTAGGGCGTTACTAGGGGTGGCCATATTCATAGTATCGGTAGTATTATTTTTGCTGTTAATTTACCGGAACTTATCGATTTCCCGGGCTTCGTATACCTCCTTTAACTTTATTACATCTATTATTAGGCGTTTTTAATTCGTTTTACTTAGTTTTCATAAGAATTCATAAAAACTTCAGGAATCGGTATATATTATTACAAGTATTGGTAACAGTGCAACTGTTTAATGATGATACTTAATATACCGTCGATTACCATATCGATTTCAAAGCTTACTATTATATCATAAACTTTTAAAGCCAGTATATTCTGGGTCACGTGTTTACACTTAACAGATATCTAGTATATAAGGTTTCCCATAATCTTAAATCGCTTTTTCAACCTATCCTTATTAATAAGCATTATTGAAAAGCTGATTTACGACATAAGGTTCATATTATTAGCAAATAACCCGTTTAAAAAATTATTATCTTCGTCTTCATCAAATCCATAAAAACCATATTAATTCCTCTTTCCATATAATTCATTTACCACTAAATCCGCTCATTCAACTTGTCAAAGTCTTTGTCTTATAAGTTTTATGCCTATACTATAATAAAAAGCTCGTACGATGCTTCCGGTTAACATAACGTAGTATTATAGGCTGTACGGTCCCTTTATTCCAAATATATTTATAGTTTTACCTCGTTGGTCTTATCGATAATCGTCAGTCTTATGGCTTGCCCTTTTTAGCTTAGGCTAATATAAATGCTATTTTTAACCTTAATACTAGATATACCGATCAACAATCTATTAAAGTTAAGTTATATGCCTTCGGCCAACGTTTTAACTAACTTACACTTCTAATGGCCTAACTCCTCAATAACATGCTATTTAGCCGTTATAAATGTAACATCGCTAAAAAAAAAGGCTATCATTAGTTTACATACTTATAATACCAAAGTCTTTGCCATTTATAATTAACAAGTATGGGTTGAAGGTTAAAGTCTTTACATATAACCTGTTTTTAAAATGCGACTAATATATTAGGAATTAGTAGACGTTTGTTTTGACCGATCCATACAAAGGCTTAATATATCACATCACTGTGCCGTCCAGAAACTTATCCTCTAGTTTTTTTTAACAACTTCAACTGTAGGAATATTATTGACTTTTATTTTTAGTAAGTCAATTGCAATACAGTAAGTCAACTTTACTTAAAGTAAAGTTGACTGTACTAACTGCAAGTTGACTGTATTGACTGCAGGTCAGTTGATTGTGGAGTGCCTAGTTCACTCCGGGGCACGGGCTAAGAAATTAGCCATACAAATTATAGTGCAGATCGGCTAGCGATCTACCAAACCTAGAACAATACATCCACTACCTGACTACGCAATACTACTGTTACTTCGACCAATAGAATCGATAACGTTGCAATGTCTAAGGCCTACCAACACCAACAGTATAATCCATTCACTCGACTTACACTCAATGCAAAAATCGGTAGAAAATTACGTATACAATTACGTAATATCCCGGCCATTAACTGTAAACCGGTTTTTTACGTAAACAGTCAAACTAGCCGCAATAAAGATAATCAAACGCTAGCTAATATTCTGATTATAGGCAATTAAATAAGGATCTAGTTCTTACCTTCCTCACCGTATCCGTAAGCGATTAGCCATAACTTTTCGTACGTCCGATTCGTAGTCTTGCTCTTGACCTCGTAAATTATTCTCGACCTAAAAATAATAACGTCTTAAGCTTTAAATTACATTCATGGTGTAAATTGTGTTATCCTCCGTAATAAAAAACCTTTAATTTCCACTTAGTCATTTTCCTTAAAAGGCTTACCTGATGTATTTATAATGCTTTCAACACGCAGTTTAAAGGCAAATTCTCCATCTGAATTCTCTTTTTAAGACACCCACGCCGTTATATATATCCTACCATGCTTATGGTCCCTATCGCCATCCTTTTTTTAATCTATATCCTTCTTTTTGGTGATCGTTCACGCCGCCGATGTTCCATTAGCTTGTCAACAGTCGGCTGGAAAGGGTTGTATTGGTAAATTCGCTAGGCTCGGAGGTTATCGACGTCAGGATCTTTATTAGACTAAAAAGATCTAAAAGATCTTCGATATAGCTTAATCCATATAACTCGGAAAATTATAAGGTCATTAGTAATTTTAACTATCACGTTTAAGTTAATAATACCTGAAATCTTATACGAGTCATCCTATTTACCTGATTGGCGCTACGTTAAAACTTCATTTTAAAGGAGGAATAAAAGTATGTTCGTTATTTAAAGTCCGTTTTTGGTATTAAGGGCATTATTAACCTGGCAGCATGTTGATTTCTTTCTCAGTTCCTTTAGTGCTTTACCATATACCATGACAAGTTTCTAGGTACTTAATAAAGGTGGCGACTCAGCTATTATACGTAGGTAAACCTCAAATACCAATAAAGTTGGTATAAATCCGTTAGGGCCAATAATATCATTAAAACCTTTTATCGCTATTTAAAGCCGTGCTTTTTAACTTATAAAATTTTCGATTTCCATTATAAAGATATCGTAAGCCCTTCGCAAAAGGGCATATGACTTCTCGACTTTGCTAATACCTCAATAAACTTTAACAGTGATTTATTTACATTAAATCCCCATTAACTTTACATCAAATTAAAACTCTATCGTAATAAATTTAGTGCCGATATTGTAAATTACCACGTTTAGTAAACCATGGTACGTGTCAACTCACAAAATACGTAGTGCCTACCATACTTCTTTTGCCGTAATGGTTTTAAGGAACTTAGCGCTATAAAAAGTCGTGGCGGAGTCCACAACGTATAATACTAGCTTACTATCCAGGTAAAACACATTTATAAAGACTTTTGAATTAAAATCTTAATTTTCCTTTAACATAAACTGAAACCTTAAAGGGGCCTCGAAATATATTCAGCAATAATGGTAAAGACGTTTAACTACCCCCAATACTAACAAGTCCATATCTTCGTAGCCAACTACCTTTAAGACTTTATAAAGCTTGTCAGTTGCTAGATATTTAAACCTACGATATAGTTAACGAAGTTTCTCCTGCATCAGGTTTAACACCACTACCTTTAGCCCTTAAAGATAAAAGCAAAAATTACCCCAATTAAGGCTAATTTAAAGCCTCTTACCGGTTTTTACTTATATTAGTTCGTTAGTCTACACGTCAACATTAAAGTTGAGGTTCTTCATATCTTCCAGGTAAAGAAGAAAGGGGGTAGGGGATTCAAAGACGTAGAAAACAATAAGGCTAATAATATTATTAACTATTATCGATCCCAATAAAGATAAATCTTTTCCAGGGCTAAAGCCAACCTTAGTCTTGCCAATATCCGCGTAGTCAAATTCCGTAACAGTATCAATATCTCTTCGCAACGCAATATATTATAAATAACCTCCTGTCAAATACCGTACTACCCCCGTATCCAGCATAATCCTCTGAAATATTTGCTCCGCATAACGTTTTCGAATGGTAAAAAGGTATATAAGGCTAAGGTCTTTATTGTTATGGTGGCGGTAAGGGTATTTACCTATAAAGCGGTACAAAAAAGCGTAATCGGCTAGTCATTACGTTACTTCCGAACTAATGACAGTGCCAGCATCTTTGTACTAGCCGATAGCTTTTAGCTTTTTTGCCTTCTCTTTATCTTTACTTCCTTTAAACTATATAACTTACTTAATATAGTCATAGTTAAAAATAAAGGGTAACTAAGTACTATATATCACCTGATTTGCTTTATGCTTGGAGACAGTGTAGCGTATTAATCAACAGCCTTATTTTCTGAAAATTCAATATCTTTCAGCGCTTGAGGTAAATTTTATTAACCTGCTTGAAAACCTTGAAGAAATGGAATACCCTCCTCCCTAGGAAAATGTTCTGACCTTCCGTTAACTATACTTGCCAGGCCCTCTATACCGTCGATTAATATAATACGAATTAAAAGGATTTTTTTCTTCGTCATCGAATTTCGGAGCTTAAGGGTACATGCCAGTCGATCCGGAGACTCGAGCAGTTACGGTCGCCAACGAGAAACAAAATTAGCCAAAAAAAAACCCTTCGCAGATGGTATCAAGGCATTATAAGGCTTATTTGAACTCTTTATAATCCGTAACTGCTTACCAGACCTATTGATGTAAGGTACCTTCCCCAGATCCCACGTTTCCTATTACTTATGGGCAAGACATCAACCTATTAAGCATATAACTAAAGAGGTCTGTCTTGATTTCCGACTTTTTCTTGTAATATAACATGTAGGACCACTGAATAATATTCCAATCAATGTAATATTAGGCAAAATTAATATCGTTCTCGATGTGGCCCTTTATGCTATTATAAATTTCGCGGAATAAGGATAAATTCGTTAAGTACTAGAGGTAGCAATCTTTAGCTAAGCTAGTAAAAATACTAGGAAACAGCGAGTAAAAACCTGGCAATTCAACACTTATCTGGCGGCAGATGTTAAAAAATGGGCGCAATTTAACGTCGAGAAGGTTATACGACTTACCTTTATATTTCTCCTTTCCTCCTCAGATCTTAACAAACGTGGTGATTACCGCATAGTCTGTATCTATCATAGAAATATGTCGAGGGAGAAAGGTAATATACAGGTTGTAAGGAACGTTTATATCCTTTATCTAGGAACAAAACTAAGGTTATTAGTATTATTAGGCAGGATAATTACCTTTAGCCAAATTTAGAGGGAAAAAGCCAATGGTCGTGCCCCCAATGGTCTCGCGTATAAAGCCGGTCTTTCCTTAATTTAACTGCTAAAACTGGATGTATTAAAAAGCTTGGGGGAAATGGACTTAAGGATTTCCGTCACAAGGGACTTAACGATAATCCTCTTGGTATTAAAGGTTTCGTTGAGGTTCCTATTCAATTGACTGGTGGATCTGGGGACTTATGAGGTATAGATTAACTGATTATTTACGTCTACTTATTTGGGCTTAGGCAGGTCCTTACGAACTTGTGTGTAAGCGTTAAAAGTTACTGTCGCCAGTAATTCCTTTTCCTTCATCTTCTTAAATACATTGTGGGTTTTCATCCGTAACCTACTCGTAAAATACGTCGGCGAGGTTACCGTCTTTACCAACTTTTAAGGGTAGTAAAATCCCTCGTCTATGTAGGTCGGCCCTTAACTTCAACTTCACTAACTTTTCGATCTTTTTCTATATAGTAAAAGTCCAGTTCCTAAAGAACTCGTTATAGTCGAAAAGGGCTTTAACTTTCGTGTCTTAATTGTTGTGGTCGACCTCGAGAATAAAATGGCTGACGTAATTAATAAGGTATTCAAAGGTAAAGTTGTCGTCAATTTCCTTAATCCAAAAGTCGTTATCAAAATACTTGATAAAGGTGGTTCCGAGAGCTTTGATTGACTCCTTCTTACTAAGGTCGTTGATAATGTCGAATCCTATATGTTTCGAAGCTATTGTGACGAGGATTAAAAAGTATAAAGGGTAAAATAGTAATGTAAAGTGGTAAGTCGTAGGTTTTCCATCAAAATTAGTATAAGTTAAAGGTCTTAGAACTTAGTTGTTTTTACGATTTACAGTGATGATACCTACAATAGTAATAGCCGCAATAATAATAAATTAGCCGTTTGCAAACTTACTAGCTTAAAGACTTTCAGGTGGTTAACCTCAACGCTTTTTTTTTAAGACTGGTTCAGTAAAGTTTTCTTAGTGTTTTACGATAATAGAAATACTGTTGCCACTTTTAAGTACCTGTAAACAGCAAACGCACTTAAAAGTCGTCCTTTTAGCTACCTATAAACAGCAGACGTAGCCTTAGGGCCTTTCGCAAAAATATTCCCTCTACCTTATACAATTACAAAGCGTAACTGGAAAGTCACTTCTTCTTCTACTTAGCTAATCTGTGCTTAACCTAATAATTACTGATTAGTGTTGGTAAGCCTTTATCGTTACAACGTAGTCGATTCGAATCACTGTGGTCGAAGTAACTGGTACTATGTTAACATTGTTTTTTAATACGGTAAGTTCTAAGTTTGGCAGATTGCTAGCCGGTCTGCACACTAATTTGTATGGCCAAACGCTTTTGACTGTGCCTTACTTTGAAGTGGGCACCTATTGTACTGCACTTGCAGTGCAGTCCCACAAACTACAGCCAATTTTGCAGTCATTGCAATCAACTTTACTGCAAATAAAGTTGACTTGAATGTACTGTATTTGACTTCTATTCTATCAGTTTACAATATTGGTGAAGTTTTTAATGAAATAAAACATTACTTCGAATACTACATTCATACTATGTCATACCATACAAATTTAGCCATATAATGTCGAACGACGATTATGATTGAAAAAAAGAGGGGGAAATACCTGAAAAAATTCTTAATAAATATTTGATAAGTTGATTTTATGTCAGCAAGTAAGGAATAAGGTATAAATTTAAGAAGTCACACTTTTCAAGCAAGTCAAAGCAGTTATTACTGTCGTCAATGAGTTTAAAAAAACCTTATAACGTTTAAATGCCATCTGTAAAGGCTTTTTAAACTAGATACAATCTTTTTTTTCAACTAGAATAATATGTACGTCAAACTCAGTTGATATATTCCTCTGAATTAACAGTTTCTGTTACTAGGATTGAAAAAACCTGTTAATCACATATTTTATCAGTTACAAATACAGCAGTTTCACGCATGGAAAGTATGGTTAAAAGTTATTAAATTAAAACCTAAAAAAGCGATGGTAACATGGCCTAAGCTTAAACCAATATAGTAACTATAAAAAATATCGTTGTTATATTAATAAAAATTGTGTGGTTTATTGTAAATGAAGTTGTCAGTTCAATCGTTACTGTATTGCTTAACGCTATAGAAAGTAGGCAATATATCATATATAATAACCTATTATTTTAAGAAATGATTATTTAAATAGCGTTTAAAATTATTAATGCGAGGAAAAGTTATACGATAAAGATTACACGTTATAAAAAAACACGCAGAATAAAGACAATGCTTCTAAAATTAATTAGGAACTAGTTGACTACGTCTTTTTACACCGCCTAATAGAATAAAAACCTCATTTTCTCCGTAAAGATTAACCTCCTAACCCTTTATATACCATTAGTTTTTGTAATCATTGTGCAAAGTACACGGTATATGAAATTATATCAAATATGTAGGTAATAACGTATATTATAAAAGGGTATTCGTAGTATATCGAATTACGACGGGAAGATATTTTTACCACAGAAATTAATCGTTACAACTTCGATAAAATAAAAAATAACTTTAAGCTAAAAAAAAATCATTGTTACTAAAATTGATAATTATATAAATAATTGTTAACCCGATTACTTTCCATATCCTTAAATTCTTTACTCGACTTTTGTTGCATTTGAAAAACATAAGAGATCTTAGTGTTAACGCTAACATTAATGTTATTGAGTTAGTTAAGGAGAGTTGGAGGTTCCATTTTCTCTTTATACAGTTAATTTTAATATTTTTATCTTTAGAATCAAAAAGTAACAGTAATATAATTCAAAAAAATCTGAAATATATTAGTTATAGCAATGTTTCAATCATATATCCGTTAACAGAATAGATATATTCTATAAGTTTGCAAAGTCCGCAAGTATAGAATACTCTAAATTAAATGATATTTCAAAGCTTTACCAATATGAGTAGCCTTACGCTTAAATATTATTTAAAAATTAGAAAGACATTTATTAAAAAGTTTTTGTAAACATCTTCTATGAAGACATTCAATCTATTCATCACGTCATAAACTTAACAACCGATTTTTATGGTATTATGTTCCTCAAGTCGTTGTTGGCGAATGAAATTTAAAAAACGTAAATAATATTATGAATTAATACGTACCTAGGGTTATTAAAAGTTATCGTTTACGATATCGATACCGAATTTACAACGAAGTAGTTTTAATTTGATTCTAAAATAATGTGGATTTCATATAACAAGTATTTATTAAGGTCTATTGGAGCATTGAAAAAGTCTGAAAGTTATACGCGTTATTTGAAAAAAAATATAACATCCTTACATTTGAAATTGGAAGCTATACAGACTAGGAGACATGTTTTTAATAGTGGTAAGGGCTTGAATGATAGTGTTGGCTCTGACGGCTTTCTGCTAACACTATTGATATTTAAATCATATTTTCGTTTAACGAATAAGTATACTCTACTAGAAAAAAAAAAAACCCCAAAAAAGGTAACAACGTACGATAAAGCCTTGAAAAAACTACAGAAATAATCTATCAAATGCCAAGTTAATAATACACTTAATACTAAAAATAGCCCCTTCACAATTAAGATACTAACTTTTTCATTAAAATCGAAATCCTTATATAGTGAAAGCCAGGCAAATGGAATAGCTTGTTACAAATTTTAATTATCACTTACTTAAAAATAATTGTTGAAGCTATTAACGGTTTTGTAATATTCCGTATGCCCCAAATGAAACCCTATTTTAAGACGAATAACCATTAAAATACTTATTATAAACGAATAACCGAATATTAAGCCCCCCCTCCCCCGATCCCATAATTAATAAGCAGATAAAATAATGATAGCGCAGCGAACTATGAAAAAATGTAAGACCAAAGACAAGGATGAGGAATATATACAGGAACATATTTACATAACAGCTGCGATTGGCAAAAACGAAAAGAATGACCAAGACTTGACATTTAAGCTCCGCAAGCAAAAACATATTAGAATCCCGGCTAAACCTTCGAAAAAAAAAATGAAATCGAGATTACCACACTTCTTATGCGCAAAATAATACAATTTATACCCAAACAAGATTTTAATTTCAACGACCCTAACGTCACAATATTCAAATCAAGGATTATTCACGAGGTCAAGGGAAAAAACACAGGTAAACTACATAAAATTTTACATTTAATCGTTTGAAAATACAATAACAAAAACAAAAATTGAATTTTTACATAATTACAAACGATTCAAAAAATCAGCCAACGTTTAATAGTTGCAGTAGTAGTAAGTTTCATAGCAAATTCTATTGGGAAATTCATTTTTAATAACTGTGATATTACTGAAATACATATACAGTTCATAACATATTTACAAATGATCATATCACTAAAGTTATTTGAGAAACTCCGTAACATATAACTATTAAAACTGTTATACGATATATTCAATCATTATATAAATGAGTGGAAACATATATTTATAACTTTTCAATGTACCAATCGCAGTATAAATCTAAAAAAAACATAAAACTTTGAAATTACAATCGAAACCTATGAATTATGTAAAAAAAATTCAAATTACTAAGTTTATTAATTAAAGATATACTTTTTGTTGAAATTATGAACTTTATGATCAAAAGGCAATATACTATTAAGAATTATAAACTCTAAAATTACAAACCAATTGCAATTTAAACCAAGAACGAATATTTCAACTTCAAAAAATCGTCAATCCACAAATATAATAGTGATAGTACTAATTTAAAATACCTTGGTTTCTGTTAAAAGGGTTAGAGTACTAACTAAGCCAAAATTAACTAAACTAACGTAAAAACTTCAAAATACGTAAAATAACATGCTTGTAACAAGTTTTTATTTTTCATTTTTTTATATTTTGCCCCCTTTTTTCTCAATGAGTTTTGGGAGAAGGTCGGGTGGTGGCGGCCTGTTCTGGAAGCCCCGATGTGTTTTGGGGAGAAGACAGACCTGGGGCGGGGAAGGCGGGTGGATCATGGAGGATGGTGGGTGGACGGCCCTCATCTCGGTTGGTGGCCGTTCGGAGTAGCGCGCAGGATTTCCTCAGGGCGGGCGCCGTTGTACATGTTTACATGGTCGCTGTTGACAACTAATGCATGCCTAGCGTGTGTTTCGGTGCTGGAAGTGCGTCTTTTCTCGTCCTCTTGCCGAGAGACAGCAGCGATAGATGAGTCAGCCTGTTTTCAGCGACTCGGGCAACATGCGTTGAAGGACTGCCATGAAGCCATACGGTGAAGCAGCACCGGCACCCAGCCAACAAACCTTCTCTGAAGCTTCCCACAAGTCATACTGGGTCAGACGAGATCGACATAGTCTTCTCCAGTGCCATTTCATGCATGGTCGGGCACTGCATCGAAGGACTCGACTGGGTCCTATGCCGCCCAAAAAAAACTATGACTATGTCTATGGATGATAGTACATGCATCAGCGGTTCCGCTGTATATAACACCAGAGGAAATTTCCAATCGTGAGGAGCGAGGACTTGGGTCATGTCGTATAGGCCCGGAAGCGGTGGTCTTTGCCGGCGCGGTTGCTGCCATGTCTTCCTTGTGCGGGCGTGCTTCACGACGGGGTATCGAATAACCGCAGAATAAGCTCGTACATGCCGAACATGATGGCAGCACTCGGTACTGTCCGCAGCAGGTGAGGCGTCAGTCCGCCGTAGAGTCCGAGCATGCCCTCTTCTTTCCAGACAAGCCTGAAGCATTGCACCAAGCCGGTGTACTTCAAACGGCCATCCGCCAGCGGTGCCTGCCGTAACCTTGTTCTCGCGACCTGCCGTCGGTTTGTCAGCTCATCAGGTCCTGTGGGCCGGGACGCGGGGGGGGGGCCCTCACCTCATGCGGATACGCCAACATCGCCGCGACGAACTTTGCGCCGCCGGCCGCGCCCGCCTTGCCCGTGTGCTCGACCGTGTAGTCCCACCAGTTCTTCTGCCGCCTGCCGGCCGCAATGCGCTCCTCGCGGTGGCGCAGTGCCTTCTTCATCTGCTCGTACAGCACCCACTGCAGCGTGCTCTCGGACGCGCCGAGGTAGCTGGCGCTCATGCCCTTGAAGAAGCCGCGCGGGCCCTCGTCGCGCAAGACCTGGCGCACGCAGTCGGCGCTGGTGCGGTAGCGGCGGCCGACGCCGGCGCCCGCGGCCGCGACCTTCTTGTCGAGCTGCAGGCGCGTCTTGACGAGCCAGATGGGGTTCGTGACCGTGCTCGTCGCGAGGCCGGCCACGATGCCGGCGCTCAGATGCACCCAGGCGGCCTCGCGGCCGCCGTTGCCGTGCTCGGACAGCAGACGCTTGCCGTTGCCATAGACGAAGAAGTTGATGGAGCGCGCGGGGATGACGCCGACGAGGTTCGGGCCGAGACCCTTGAAGAGCGCACGCCAGCCCTCGGTGTTCTTGACGGAGGCGAGGATCTGCAGCGTCTCGGACAGGTGGAAGAGCGAGGCGCGCACCGGGTTCATGCAGGACTGCGCCAGGGCGGCGCGCGAGGCGTGCAGCTGGGCCTGGTAGAAGTCGGATTGAAGGCGCGTCTTAAGCACGTCGAGGGGCGCCGTGAGGGTTGCGGCTGTCATGCCACCGACACTGGGGGGGAGGAGGTGTTAGCACATGTGGTCTGCAAGGGGCTCCTCGAGGCCTTGGACTGTGACTTGGAGCCGGGGGAGGGGGAAGAGGGGAGGTTCGGGGGGGTTGTGGCCTTACGCTCCGGCAACTAGATGATGCCATGATCTTGCGGATGACGGTGCCGTCACATGTGGGTCTTGCGGATCTGAAGATGTGTCTGTTATTGACTGCCCGGTTTCTCGTGATGGTAGCAGTGGCAAGAGCTGTTGTGTGGAGGTTTGACCGTGTGTTCCGTCTGGTTTGGCGGAGGAGGACATTGTTGCATAGGGCATTGGCACCGCTGCGTTTTGCGCCATGCTCTGTTGCGAGCGGCGAGGATCCAAAGATGGATCTGAAATAATCTCGTATGGGTCGACAGAGCCGCATGAACATATCATTTGTGCAGAAAAACGTCAATGCCAGTTCATTTGCATACAAGGCTCAGCTTCCAGTGGAAAAAGTCAGGGCTTCATGACGTGCCTAAAAAAGAAACTAGATGCTATCTTATCAGGGCATGGAAGACTTAGTAAGCAAAAAGCCCAGGTTGCCATGACATGTCTTGAGATGGTCCATGGAACATAAATATTGGTAGATATGTTGGAACAGCAGTCAAATGCAGTACAGTCAAGTCAACTGTATTGCGGTTAGTTGATTGTACTGACCGCAAATTGACTGTAGTTTGTGGGATTGACTGCATCGACTGCAAGGCAAGTCAAGTGCAGTAGGTGCTCACTTCAGAATAGGGCACCGGCCAAGCAATTGGCCATATAATTTAGGGTGTAGACCGGCTAGCGGTCTGCAAAACTTAGAAGTAACATATCACCACCTTCAAAGCAATACACCAGTTACTTCAACCACTATTCGAATCGACTACGTTGCAACGATAAAGGCCTATCAACGCTAATTCATGTTAATTACGTTGGGCACAAATAAACTAGGCTAAAAAAAAAAGCAACTTTCTAGTTATTATGCTTTGTTTAGGTAAGATAAAGGAAAGATTCTTGTGAAGAGTTCCTTTTATTATATCTGCTGTTTATAGGTAATAAAGAGGAAAACCTTCAAGTGCGTTATTGTTTACAGGCACTTGAAAGTAGTGACAGTATCGCCAGTACTATCGAAAATATCAAAAAATCTTAATTAAATTAGTTTTGAGAAAAAGGTGGTAAAATTCACTGTTAAAGGTCTTAAAAATTCTCAAGTTGTTAAGTTGGCAAATAACTAAACTCTAATTATTATTGCGGGTACTACAACTATAAATTTATAATAGAATAACGACTAAATCCCACAACTTTCAATAACAAACAATTTTAATGGAAAATAACTTATAAACTACCCTCATATACTATTTTTCCCTTATACTATTCAATTTTTATTACAATAACTTCTAAATAAATCGATATTAATACCATTACCGACTCCATTGAGAAAGAGGTAATGAGAGATCTCGACGTTACCTTCGTTTAGTATTGTGATAAAAACTTTTAGTTTACAAATATTAACGAAAACTATTTAATCGAATATCCAACGAATGTAATCGGTTTCTACATCTTCAACTCGGAATTTATTAAAACCAATCTATATCCGAAAATACTTTATAAATTTAAAAACGTAATTTGAAAATTCGATTTTCAAGATATGCATAATGGTAAAGAAACAGGTTAAAATCTGGCTTAAGATTGAATTATTCAAACAAAGCATAAGTATTCTTAAAAGAAACAAGGAAAATGGTACTCTAATAAACGAATTTATATAAATATGCCACCGACGAAAACTTTTAGTGGGTATATAAGGATAAAGGTGGAGGTATTGCTAGTAATAACATCTCTTAATACCTTTATATAGGTTTGTAGTATTACAGCTAAATCTAAATAAGTTGATTAAACTATTTTACCCAAGGGTTTTTACGCGGTGGTGTCGCTAACCACAAAAAAAGTCAACCTACATGTAAAAAGTGTTTAAATAGACTAATTAATGATAAAAAACTTCAAAATACTCTTTAATATTAATAGAATTATTATTAAGTTCCTTACGGTAATCTTCAAATTCTCCATAACCCTTAACCTTTTTAGTATGTTTAATTATAGCAAGCTTATTTAAAATGAAGCGGTTTCAAGCACAAACTTTCTGTCAGTATAACCACTAGTTCTTTCCTTATAAAATTGACCAACAGTATTTATTCTATCTATCAATACCAATACTAGCTTGAATTCTATCGGTCGAAAAATCCAGAAAGTTTTTACAAACAATATATTACATTTCCTCCTTAACATATACTAATAATATATACGGATTACTCAGCAATCACGATATTGGTTAACATTTAAAAAGGAAAAGAAATGTAGAACAGTAAGTCGTATAACCTCCTTAACATCAAATTACGACCCTTATTTAACATTTGCTGCCACATAAAGATTGAGTGGCCAAGTTTTCATTTGATATTCACCAATATATTTACCGGTTAAGCTAAAATGATTATCACTGATACCTGACGAATTATTTATCGTATTGGAAAATCTATGATAGTTTGATAGGTTATTTTAAATACGATATCAATCTCGTCTAATGACATATAAATTGGAATATTATCAAATGATATTATATATTGGATTATAAGGAAAAGTGAAAAAATACAATGAATCTTTTGATTCAATGCTTAATAGGCAATACTTTGCTAATAAGTCATAAGGAATATAATAGTTAGCGAAAGCTCATTATAATAGTAAGTTTACTAAGTTTTGACTAGTTATAAAAAGTTTAATACGCTTGATAATATTTCGACTTCATTTCTAAAGATTCTCTTACTTAATGACGATTCTTATTTACAATCATGATAGTATAAGTGCTGGGTTAAACTAATATATTCCTTTAAACTTAAAACTTAATTAACAATAATAAAAACCTCGTCTATACGTATTATATCGACTTTAAATAAGGTATTGATAGGTAATATATTTAACGAAAGGCTAATTAAAATCTTAATCACCAAGATATATAAAGAGAAAAATATGTAACTTCTTCAAAATCTTTATGTTAGCTATGTAAATTCACTTCAAATGATAAAAAGAGTTCAATTTATAATGAATAAGGCTATTAATTAACGCGTTGTACTATTATCAAACGTAAATCGAAGTGAATAATGTATAATATGTAATGATACTACGCTTCGAATTATAAATATATCGGACTCGTTATAAACTTTGAAAATTGAAAGGTATAAAAAAATGAAAATAAGTTTAAAAACATCGGTTGGTATAAATATATTAGTATTAGCTTAAAGAAAACTTAATAACTATATGATCACTCCTTTTTATATTACCAAATAAGTGCAAATCATTATAGTTGTTATAATAACAATAATAATCTTAGCTTTATACATTTATTTATTATTCGAAATTGTCATGCAATTTTGATTTTAGTTATTATGACAGATACGGTGGTAAGATGGTATATAAGAAAGTTTTTCGTAATATTTCATATTGCGAAAGGATACTGATCTTTGTAATGATCACACTGAATACCTGTGAGTATATAGAAGGTTTCAGAGGGTTTATATTATCAAGAAGGTAGCAGAGGTGCTGAGTAAATAATATCGCAACCGTGCAAGTAATGATCAAAAGCCATGAGGCTATTCAAATGCGTAGACTGAATACTTAGATTGACAACTGACGAGCTATGAAGGAAATACTATCTATGTAGTGATGACCGTGTCCTTATATATCCGTGCCTTCATACCGTCTTCAGTACTAAATCCTTTGGATCAGTGCTGAGCCTGCTGATCCTGGATCACTTGAATCAGTACTGATCCCATTGATCCTAATCACGTGATTGGCTTAGTCTTTCCCTGCTGACAAAGGAGAAGTGTTTCCCACCTGATTTGTTGGACTTCAGTCTCTAAGTGGCTCAGCTGCATACTGGCTTGCTTCCTGACCCGCCATTATGCTTGGGTCGTAACAATATTGTTACAACACTTAACTATATAGATGCCGATAAAGCTGAAGTTGTCTTTAGCCTTGCAAAAGACTTTCATTTGGTAGGATCGAAGACTTTTATAAAAGTTATTAAGATTATTATCTTCCATATTTTAGAATACTCTATACCCATCCACCTTTGCTTTAAACCCATAGAAATATCGGTATCAACATCTATATTCAAACGGATTAACTGGTTAAAGGCGGTAAACGGTTCCCATATAATTTTAAATAAAAACATCTCTGATTTCACTATTAAAAATAAGAATTAGTAATATCAAACCTTTCAAAGTCAAAACTTGGTTTATTATATCGACAATTTAACCAGCTGTAATGATCACACTAAATACCCATAAGTATATAGAAGGTCTCAGAGGGTTTATGTTATCAAAAACATAGCAGAGGTGCTAAGTGAACTATATCGCAACCGTACAAGTAATGATTAAAAGCCGTGGGGATATTCAGAATATACTGAGACTGGATACTTAGATTGACAACTGAAGAGCTATGAAGGAAATACTATCTATGTGGTGATGACCGTTTCTTTATATATCTGTGTCTTCATACCGTCTTCAGTACTGGATCCCTTAGATCAGTGCTGAGCCCGCTGATCCTGAATCATTTGGATCAGTACTGATCCTACTAATTCTGATCATGTGATTGGCCTAGTCATTTTCCTGCTAACAAAGGAGAGGTGTTCCCCGCCTGATGTGTTGGACTTCAAGCTCTAAGTGTCTCAGCTGCACACTGGCTTGCTTCCTGACCCGCCATCATACTTGGGTGGTAATACCAGCTAATGATCAACAATTAATATAAAATCTTTAAGATAGCTAGTAATGGAAATATAAAATTATCGGTATCGAAAGCAATTAAAAAGCTTTACTTTGATTACGAAATACACTTTTAAACCTCTCTAAGATTTAAATTCATTTAGAAAGAAAATTAATATTTTAACTTTAAAGTTTTAAGTAACGTATTCTATGTTGAATATGAACTTATACTTTAAGTTATGAACTTCGTAACAGCGTTTTATGGCCTTAGGTTCTATCAAACTATTACGAAAAAGGAAATATAGAAGGTATTCCATACTTTACAGATCAATAAGCACCTGGAATTCCCAAACATACGAGTTTACAATACTAATATTCACTTTGTTAGGGTAGAACTTTAAGCTAATATTAAATTGATAAGGATTTTCTATAAATTTGTTTTCGTTAAACCCTATTTTGGTATTAATAGGATCGAAACAGTTCATTCACTTTTACAAAAAGCTTACTATATCCTTCTATTAGAAATTGACAGCGTGACAAATTCAAAAGTACGACTTCAAATAGCGGTCAAGGGTTTTTCCTATAACATTAGCCCAAATAGTCTTATATAATGACTAAATTAACAATATTGTTAAATAAATAAAAACGGGTCACAATATATAGAAAATATTCATGGAAATTAAAGAAGTAATCGAAACACTGCCAAATGAATAACACCCTTAACACCTGAAAAGAATTATCGATAATAAATATACTATCTTTTTTTTTAAAAGAAATATCCTTATGTAAGGAAAGTCAGATGAATAAGATGGGCTTTATAAAATATTTAGAATCTTTAACTCAAACGAAATAATCAAAATCGTTAATGGTCCTATTACTTTTCAGATTTTTTAACTTACGCTGTATAAAAAACCAATAAATCTGATAAATATCTTTAAGCCAAAGAACTTGAATTCGAACTAATTAGCTAATGCCACTATTGGTAGAGCTTTGGGTATTGTAACGTTATCAATTCTATTGGTCGAAGTAAAAGTAATATTGCTTGGTCAAGTGATAGATGTAGTGTTTTAGTTTTGACAGACCGATAGCTTATTTTCATTCCAATCTTTAGGGTCAATTGCTTAGTTTATACTCTAGTATGAAGTAAGCGTATATTGTATATGACTTGATGGTAATACAGTTGCCATACGAAACAATATACTTAAATTGCAGTTAATATAATCAAGTTTACTATGATGAAAGTTGAATTATTTTATTGCAATTACTATTATTTTAAAACTGACAGCTTTGTGTTTTGTGCGCGCACGTTAGTGTGGTCAACCAAACTTTTCCAGTTACCGCCGAATTATATCCTCATTGACTGGCCAGACCCTTATTATTTCCAGTTAACATTTATATTCAAATTGACCCTAATTACCTTTATTTACCTTATGGCGTTTAGCCTCGGCTTTACCAACTCCCGTATACAAGTCTTTTGTTATAAACTTACGCATATTAGTTCATTACCGCCGTTGGTCTTCTTAATACACTGCTGCCTTTAATTTAACCATACCAATCAAATAAGTAGCTATAGCTTTTTCTCTAATAGTTTTCTAATTTGACATCACATTCCTTTCTATTAGCACGTGATTTGACTTCACCAGGTAGCCTATTAATGCAACTCTTGATACGTATAATCAGTTTAATACTGTCTACAAACACCTTAATGGCATTATTTAGCGATAATTTTTTTAGAAAGTTAATATTATCGTTTCTTTCATTAATTTATCGTAATTTCTGGATTTTTCCGCTTTCGTAAATATTACGAAATATTATCACATTGATTATTACGTGTTTTTCACTGGTGATTCCGAGCTTTAAAATGTATTTGAATAGGCTTTTCGAATCGGTATAAATTACTACCCAGAATATGAGTAATGTTTAGTTACCTAGTGATAAAGTTAAGAATATTTTATAATATCATACCTATATCACATTCGATAATTATGAAGTAAACCTCTAAAGTTAGCACGTTTTATGTAATACTTTGATATTTGATGGAGGTTAAATGGATTAAGTTATTCATGATATTGAATTAGTCCCTATAGATATTACTATATACCCTCATAGATAGTATACATAGGTCAAGTGGTAGTGCACTGTATTGCAAGGTGCTGTCTTGCAATATGCACGGTAACGTGTCACGCTGTAGGCTACACTTTTGCAAGACGCAAAATGCATCATGCATTGAGCGGTCTGGAATTATTATTACAGGCCGCAAGGTAATGCATGGAGCGGTCTGGATTCGGTATTCCAGAGCGCACAACAAAAGGGCCACTACCTAGATGAGAGGTTTATAACCTCCTATCCGTAGCATATACTTTTTGAAATACTTTTTCCGGACTATATTTTTTATTACTACAATACCAATCTAACGATTACTTTTTAATTAACTATTTTACGTAAAAAGGTTTTAAACCTCACCAATATTAATTAGTAGACGATCCGGTCGATTATGAATAGCTTAGAAAAGAAGAGATAAATATAAGTTGAATATTTATACTAGGATATTATAACGGTCCTAACTATTCATATATTAACATTACGTTTTTATAAAAACTATATAGGATATGTATAGAGACTATAAAATCTAATTAACTTTAAAAGAGATAATTTTAATACGATACTATCAATATTTATTTAACGTTTTATTTATTGAAATCCTCGCTACGTTATTAATAACCTTTAGTTAGCGTTTTGACGTACTCGACCACTTTTTAAAAATCGTTTTATTACGTATTAGGCCATGTAAGTCAAAACTACAAAGTTTCATAACCCTTTGTTAAGACCTGTTCGATTGAAAATCGATAAGTTACACCGCTCGTAAAATACAAAAGCGGTTACGAATATAGCATTTAAACCGCTCCCTTAACTTGAAAGCGGTTACAAATAAATTTATCCCAATAGCTTACTCTATTAAGAGTCGCTACGGCACACTAATCCAAACTATTTACCAAATATCGAACCATATACTATGCTCTCTTACACTTACACTTTCTTTACCTTATTCGCCTTATTATGTTTGGTTTGTATGTTGTAAATTTAGTTTTCACGAAGTTTATGTTTTTTTATAACCGCTTACGTAACGTAATATTTAAATACTAATGAAACTCATTTAAATCTCTTAACTAATTTTTAATTACATTTTATTTACATATCGTTCAAAGTTCATTTACATTAGTAATTATTAATAAGCCCTATTTTAACCGTCTTAATCATCTGATTCAATTTATATGTTCCGTTTGTAAAACGAATTACCTTAAACTTCAAAATTAGGACATACTCAAATCTAATTACGACACGAAACTATTAATTTACGCCGCTCCAATATATTAGGTACACGTAAAAACAACTAACTCCAACCGCCTTAAAATACTTATAGCTATAGCCCTAATACCAATAACATTAAAGAAATCCAGCGTTTACTTCGATCTTTTGGTTGAATATATAGGAATCAAAAAGGCTATAATATATAAAATAGATCTGAGCTTTTGGGATAATACTATTGATATACCAGTTAAGGAATTAGACTCATATACGGCAAACACGTATATTTTGGTCGTCGTTTTTTATTATTAGAAAAAAAAAACTTAAATACCTAATATGTTGGATAACTTTTACGAAATATTCTTGAATTGGATGTGAAGTATTTGATAAATAGTAAACCTGTTGGAACAGTATTGCAATAGTATTGCATGCAGTGCAGTAGGTCAACTTTACTGTAAGTAAAGTTGACCGTACTGCAAGTGTATTGCTTTGAGTGGACTTACCGCATTGTATGTAACTCGAGTGCAGTATGCTGCACTTCACTCTAGGGTACGGGCCAAGCACTTGGTCATACAATTTATAGTGCAGATCGGCTAGCGGTCTGCCAAACATAGAACAATACATCTACCATCTAACTATTGCAATATTACTGTTACTTTGAAGACCAATCGAATCGATAATGTTGCAACGTCTAAGATCTACTAATACTGATCAGTGCTTATTAGGTTAAGCATAGATTTTCAAGTAAAGGAAGCTACTTTCCGGTTATGCTTTGCAATTGCGTAAGGTAGAGGGAAGATTTTTACAAGGGGGCTTCTACTGCTACGTTGGTTTTCACGACAGTTAGTAAAAAAGACTTCTAGGCTGCGTCGGTTTTTCATGGCAGTATATAAGTAAGCGACGGTATCTTTACTTGAAAACATCACGAAATCTTCACAGATCTTTTTTAAAGACGTTGAGATTGACTGTTAAAAGTCTCAAAATACGGCAAGTTGGCAAACGACTAACTTAGTACTATTGCGGGTGTTACTACTGTAGAAAAACGACTAAGTCCTTACACCAAACAATAAACAACCTCCACTACTAATAACAACCTCCGACCTTACCTCCTACACCAAACTTTTGCCCTACTTTACTCTTTTCGCTCCCCACACCACGTTAATCTTCAAGTTCGTTACTCTGAGCGAAAATACCAAGTCGTGTTAAGAAAGCCGCATCATACAACTCCACGTTAAATCGCCAAGTCCACACATTCTAAACTGCCAAATCCTCACGTCTCCAAATTACCAAGACCTATACAAACCAAAACGCCAGGATGTCTACCGCAAGTGCTCACTTTAAAGCTATTATCGATATCGAACGAAAAAAGGCAATTAAGGATCTCGGCATTATCTTCGCGAAACACTACGATGAAGATCTATGGGTTAAAAAAGCAGAAAAAAACTTTACCTCTAAGTACCTCACCAACTACATCAGCTACTTTATCCTCGATGTCGCCCATAACGATCAAAATACGAACATTAAAACCTTTTTCAATTATATAAAGTTTTTTAGGAACTGGAATTTGGATATGTGGAAAAAGAAAAAAAAGTCGGTTAAAGTTAAATTAAGGGTTGACTTACACCAACAAAGGATTTTACTATATTTAAAGATCGGTAAAGATAGTAACCTTGCCGACGTACTTTATGAGTTCGTTTCAACTAAAAATCATAATGGATTTAGAATAATAGGGTAAAGGGAATTGCTAGCGATAGTAATTCTTAATGCTCATACACGTGTTTGTAAGGATTTGCCTAAGCTTAAACAAGTAGATACGAGAAACCGATGGATCTACACCCCTTAAGCCCTTAAATTTACCAATACATTAAATAAGAGCCTCGCTGAACCCTTTAACACTAAGAGGATTATCGCTAACCTTCCTACGACGGACACTAATAAGCTCATTTCCCTTAAGATCTTTAATACGTCCAGTTTTAATAGTCAAGTTAAGGAAAGAATGGATTTATATGCGAGCCAACTATAGGTACAACTATTGATTTTTTCCCTCCAAACTTGGCTGAAGGTAACTATCCTGCCCATTAAATCAATAATAACCTTAATCTTTTCCCCGGTTAAGTAAAGAAGGTTTATAAGACCACTATATTACCAATTCCCCTGAGCGCGTTTTTATGGATTATATAGATTATACGGTAATTACTATATTCGTTAAGATTTGAGGGGGAAAATAAAAGTATAATGATAAACCGTACAACCTTCTCGACGTTAATTTACGCCTATTTTTTAACATTTGTTGCCAAATGAAAGTTAAATTAACAGGTTTTTATTTTTATTTCCTAATATTATAACTAGCTAAGCTAAGGATTACTACCTTCGATATCTTACGAATTGTATTTTTTTCCGCGAAATCTACAATAGTATAAACATTTACTTCGAATACAATATTAACCTTACCTAGTATTATACGGATTATAATATTATTAAGTGGTTTTATATATTAGATTATAGGAAATAGTCGGAAAACAAAATGGACCTTTTAAATCAGATATTTGATAGGTTGATACTTTGTTAACAAGCAATATGGAACGTAAAAGCTGGTAAAAACACCTTATGCTAATAGGTCCGGCAAGTAATTACGGGCTATAAAAATTCGAATACGTTTTCTAATGCCCTAATGTTACTTACGAAGGGTTTTTTTTAGCTCATTACATTTTTCGCTAACGACCGTAACTGCTCGAATTTTTAGATCGACCGGTATATACCCATAAGCTCTGTAATTTGAAAACGAAAAAGATCCTTTCAATTCGTATTATATTAATCAATGGTATGAATAATCCGGTAAGTACGGTTAACAAAGGATTCGGACCTTTACCCATGGAAAAGAGTATTTATCGTTTTTAAGGTCTTTAAATTGACTTAACAAATTTAACCCAAACTTCAAAAAATATTAGATTTACGGAAAATAAGGCTATTACTTAATACGTTATACTATCGCCAAACGTGATATAAAATAAGTAATATACTACACGTAATACCCTTTTACCTTAAAATGGAATTATATGGAGTGTATTACGTAATTTAAAGGAAGTGAAGTTAAGAAGGAGGAAAATAAGCTGAAGGCTATCGGTTAATACGAAAATACTAGTATTAATACCGGTACTAACCCAGAAGCCATGTAATAATTAGCCGATTACGTATTTTTGTACCGTCTTACAGTTAAAGACCCTTATCGCTATTATAACGATGAAACCCCTGGCTTTATACACCTCTTTATCATTTAAAACCGGTATATAATGGAAGTCTTTTAGGGGATTATACCGGATATGGAGGTAGTATGGTATTTAATAGGAGGTTATTCGTAATACATCGTGTTGCGAAGTAATACTAATATTATTACAAAACTTGACTACGTGTATACTAGCAAGGTTAAAGTTGATATTGGCCTTAGTAAAGAAATATTTTTACTGGGATCGAGAACAATGAAAACTATTATTAGTCCTATCGTTTTTCACATTTTGAAATCCCCTACCCTTTTCCTCATTTGCCTTAAGATATAAAAAACTTTGGCGTTAACGTTAATATTTAGATTGATAAGTTAATATATGTTAAAACCAGTAAAAAGTTTCTACTTAACCACAAGTGAGGGTATCTCTAGTTTCATTTTTAAGAACTAAAGGTATTAAAGTTAAATTTAACAAAATCAAAACTTCGTTAATTACATCGTAGGTTTAATAAGCCGGTAATTGATAGGCTTTATAAAGTTTTATAGGCAGCTGGTAACAAAGATGTAAATTTTCCAGTATTAAAAGCAATTGAACGCCTTTGCCACCACTGTCAAATATACTCCTAAGCCTCTTTAAGATTTAAGTTTACGTTAAAAAAAGATTAAAATTTCAATTCGAAAATATTTGTAACCGTATTTTATCTGAATAAAAAGCTATCATTACGCGTTGTGAACTCTATTACGGTTTTTTACAGCATTGAATTTCTTAAAACCATTCCGGTAAAGTAAATATAAAACATATTACATACTTTATAAATCGATACATACCTTGGCTTACTAAACATGTTAGTTTATAATACCGGCACTTACTTTATTATAATAAAGCTCCCAACTAATATAAAGTTAATGGGATTCTATTATAAATAGGTTTTTGTAAATGTTTGTTGAAATATTAATAAAGTGAAAAGGATATACGACCTTTTACGAAAGGCTTACGATATCCTTATACTGAAAATCGAAAGTTTTTTAAACTAAAAAGCACGCCTTTAAATAACGGTAAAAAGTTTTAACGATATTTTTAACTCTAACGGATTTATACTAACTTTAATAGTATTTGAAGTTTATTTACATATAACGGACGAGTCGCTACCTTCGTCAAACACTTAAAATCATATTATAGCATATAGTAAAACATTAAAAAAACTAAGGAAGGAATTAGTACGCCGCCAGGTTAATAAGACTCTTAATACCAAAAACGGAATTTTAATAATAAACGTGTTTTTACTTTCCCTTTAAAGTAAAGTCTTTACGTAGCGTAAACCAAGCAAATGAAACAGACCGTATAAAATTAAAGTATTACAAACTTAAACGTAGTAATTAAAACTGCTAACGGCTTCGTAACTTTTTAAGCTATATAAGTTAAGCCGTATAAAAAGCCCCCTAAATTTAATGAAAATCCTAACGTCGATAACCTTCGAGCTGAACGAATTAATTAATATAACCTTCCCTAGCCGACCGTTAATAGGCCGATAAAACGTCGACAGCGTAAAAACCCATCTAAAAGAAAAATACACACTAAAGAGGAGGAATATGGAGATTACAAGCCTGGCAAGGTATATATAACGGCGTAGGTCTCTTAAAATAAGAAGTTTAATAGAGAGTTTACCTTTAAATTACATATCGAAGGCATTATCAATACGTCGGGTAAGTTTTTTAAGGAAAGTAACTAAGTGGAAATTGATGGCCTCCTATTACGGAGAGTAGTATAATTTGTACCGTTAACGTAATTTAAAGGGAAGGATATTATTATGTTTAAGTCAAGGATAATTTACGGAGTTAAAAGTAAAATTATAGATTAGCTGTACGAAAAGTTACGTCTCATTGCCTAAGAATACGGTGATAAAGATAAAGACTAGATCCTTATTTAATCGTCTACAATTTAAAATATTAGCTAACGTTTAATCGTTGTTATTATTAACAGTTTAACTACTGGTACAAAGAGTTAATTTACACTTAATAGACGGGATATTAAGTAAGCGTACACATAATCTGCCACCGATTTTTAACGGATTGTACTACTAAAACTACCATAAAAACTAAAGGATAAGTTTCCTGTTGGCATAATAATGAATTATATTAAGTCTTTATACAGATTGATTGAGGCTAGCGTCTACTGGTTCTTAACGTACTAGATATACTTTAAAAATAGTCTGGGTATAAATACTTTAACATTTAACCCGTACCTATAAATTACAAAAAGCAAAAACTTTAACATCGTAGGTATATAAATTAATGATACTCTTTTCTTTGGCGATCAAGGATTTATAATAGCTAAATAACTGGTTATCGAAAAGTTAGGACTTTAAAAGTAAAAGTTAGCTAAAACATTAGTCAAGGACACATAACTTAACTTTAACAGATCGTTATTTCGTATCTATAGTATTAAGGCTAAAAGCGGCACTTATATTAGCCTATGCTAAAAAGGGTAAGCTACGAGTTTGAAAATTATCGAAAAGGCTAACGAGTTAAGGGTACAAAAATACCTGGAACAAAGGGCCTATATAGCCTATATCGCCACGTTATGTCAATCGGAGGTATCATACGACTTTTCCATTACAGAAAAAACACAAAACCCGCAAAAAGAAGATTTTGACAAGTTAAATAAGCGGATTTAATAGTAAATGGATTACATAGAAAGAGAAATCAACATAATCTTTATAAAATAACGGAGGCGAAGCTAATAATCTTTACAAACGAGTCATTTACCAATAATATTAACCTTACATCGTAAATCGGCTTCCTAATAATATTTGTTAACGAGTATAGGTCTAAAGGGTAATTTACGATTACCGGAAACCTTATACATTGGATATCTATTAAGTGTAAACATATAACTTGGAGTATATTGACCTCAGAAGTTTACGGTATAATGGTAAGCTTTGATATTAGTATAGTGACTAACGACACATTAAGGATTGTTACTAAATAACTGAGTTTGCTGCCGATGCCGATAGTGGTGTATACCAATTTCCGGAGCCTTTACGAACACCTATCAAAACTAGGCACGTCCAATAAAAAACGCTGAATAATAGACGTGATAACGTTAAAGGAGGTATACGAAGCCCGAAAAATCGATAAGTTCCGGTAAATCAACGATCAAAATAACTCTACCGATACAATAACCAAAACCACACCCAATAACGCCCTAGAAAAGTTTGTAAATAGCAATAGGCTAACCATACGAATAAATGAATACGTGGATCACCTAATACGTAATGTGAAAGAACAAGGTTTTCCTAACAAATTGGAAAACCGACAGATCAATAGTGGCGATAGCAGTAACTTGAATTACTGGCAAAAGGTACGCAAGTGGTAGCGTACTTAATTTGCGTAGGTCTATGACGAAGGATCTGTGTACGGGATTTGAGGAACGAAGGCCTCGGAGGGGTAAAGAAAAAGGGCTACAAGGGGACGTAATTAAGGTTGTTTCCAGTACAAATTAATCGGAATTATCAAGAGTCTGGCCTGTTATTGGCTTGTGGATTAAGGAAGGATTTCAGAGGTTGTCACTAATTGATGGCAAGCTACGCTGACTTGTAGGCACAAAACAAAAAGCCGCTAGTATTGAAACAGTATTACAATGATATTGCATGCAATACAATAGGTTAACTTTATTATAAGTAAAGTTGACCGTACTACAATTATATTGCTTTGTGCGGACTTACTGTATTGGGTGTAAGTCAAGTGAAATATGCTACACTTCACTCTAAGGCACGGGCCAAGCACTTGTTCATACAATTTACAGTGCAGACAGGCTAGCGGTCAGCCAAACCTAAAACAATACATCCACCATCTAACTACTTCAATACTACTGTTACTTCGAAAACCAATCTAATTGACAACATTGCAACATCTAAGGCCTACCAACAAAACCCCTTTATTGTCAAAGCCTTACGAATTCAACTGCAAAGTGGAGGTATTAATACTCAGGAAAGTAGGAATAGCCGCCTTGTAAAAGCTCTATTTGAAATAACACGACTGAAGGACTTGCCAGACTAAAAAGATAAAAATATATACTAAACAGATTTTGTAAAAGGGTGTGATTAAATAAAATATAAAATATAAGTGATAGATAATATGCGGACGAAGCGAAGAATATAAGGCGTGGAACAACCCAATACTGTATCCGTACCCCAAATTAGAAATATGAATCTTAAAGAGAGAAAAAAACGGCTGCAATCCTTATTTACCATACGGATATAATATTCCCCTACACTGGCACACATTGTAAAGTAAAACCTAATACCAAACCACTCCTCGAATATGGTTCATAGCCCGTTCTGCTATAACGGGAACGGCCGAAATACCAAAAATAATCTGTTCGGCTATAACAGGAACGGCCTAGATACCGAGAATGATCTACTTAAAAAAACGACGAGTAGCGTAAATCGCTAATACGTTCCCTACAGATTAATATCCAGTAATTACGACCCCTACCGTAACATTTTACCGCACTGCTTTTCCAATAATAAATCGATTTTATAAAGTTTACTAACTTTGCTAAATTTTGTAATAAGGATGAGAATTACAACAAAGAATCATATAATATATTCGACAACAAGATGCGTGCTAGGCTTAATATATATAAAAGACTGGATATCGAACCCTCCCAATTTTATATTATTTTTCCCGTTATACTACTTACATACACTAAAAAATGATATATATACTATTATACGTAAGTAAATATATTTACGAAGTGTCATAATCGCCTAAAATTCTACTTCAATATAAAGATTAACTACGAACTTTACGATAAGGATTAGACTGGTATAATTTGGAAATATTAAAAAAACCAATAGGAAAACGCCGAAGAAAACCTTTAGGAACTTTTTACCGTTTTGTTAGTTAAGTTTCGAAAATTCCAAGCCGCTTTTAAACTGAAATATATGGGGGGCAAATTATTTATCTAAGCAGTAATAAAAGTATGCTTCGGAAACCCTAGTTATAAAGCGCTTTTTACGCTTGTTCTACGCCGTAAGCTACATTAATGTAAGAAGAAACGTACTTAAGGCTATTAAAAATTTTTACCATAAGTATTAATTATACTTATAGGCTTTACGCCGATTTAAGTTCCAGCTTTAAAACGATATGGATTTTAATTAAAAAGTAATTGTTAATATTATGTGTTTAGATAGTTAGACAATCTTTTATGCCGTCGACATAGTAATATTATTTTAAATCATCAAGTTTACAGCGAACGCTTTCTTCATAAATTATTATGACTCTTTGGTTGACTATTAGTTCAACAATAACTTAAACCTCTTTAATTAAATTATATACGATGTTAATATAACTTTCGACTTTATAGAATAGCTTGTTAAAGTCTGAATAACAGGTAACAAATATAAATAAATTTCAATAAAAGCCTTATAAGATACTAGAGAACTTAAACGGTATTACGAACCGTTTAAAAAACCGTATATAGTTTTATCCAAAAACCTAATAGGTACCAATTTTAAAAAAATTCATTTTTTAATTAGCGGTTAATAATGTGAATAACACTTTTAACCTAAATAGACTTATCCTTAACTTCTTTATTTTTAATGTTTACCCGAGGATTTATATAAACTTCATACTATTACCAACCACGATATAAAGAGCGAATGTTTTGGCGAAGACTATAGCAACATTACGTTCCTTACGGATTAAAAACAATGTATTTAAGGCACTGGTTATAAGGAATAATCCGTGAAAAACTGGTATTTAAAACTTACCCTTGTAATTTAAGGTTTTAGTTTAGAAAACCAAGAACGGATAAACTAACCTTTGGAAAATTAACGGGTTTAACGGTTATAATGTATTCGTTAACCTATTAAACGATATAAGTTTTCTTTCGTTAAATAATGGTATAAAATAACAAGAAAGACATGGAAAAAAAAAGCGGCCCGAAACCGTAGTTTAAATAAAACCGCTAATGAGATACCCCCTAGGACGACGAATTCAAACCGTTTTTAATTCCAGCTTACCCCCCGAATGACGTATTTGGTCCGTTTTCATTAAATAAAAGCGATCCGCCTATATCAACTTTATTCTTATTTCGTCGCTGGGGCCGCTCCACTAATTCGAAAACTAAGAAACACCTTGAAAACTTTACTGTAAATTCTTTTATTATGTGAAAAGAGATAATTAACAGCGAACTTAGCTTAAAGCTCCGCTACAACAGCATTATTAATGCTCCAGATACCTTATTCGAATAGTCCATATAAATAGAGATTTTTATATTAATCGAAAAAGGCGTATTTTGCTTTAAATATTTCGACCTGACGATTTACGGCATTTACAAAAATAGGTTTACTCGCATCATTTACGAAATTTAAAATAAAACCGGCAAACCTAATCAAAAAGCCCATCTAGTTATTGAAGGTTATAACGAAGATGGTAAAAGAAATATTATAATTTAGTCGCCTACTTAATAACGGGTTAGCTACCGCTTAATTATTGGGCTTGTAACCTCCTTTAATATACCGTATAAACTATATGTCGAATTCTGTAATATAATGTAGGTATACACTTAGTTCAAGAAGCGGTTTAAACGACGTATTTACGTAGATATACTAAAGGATTTTCAGAAACACTACCCAATTAAAACGATTTTATTATTATAAAACCATTTTATGGCCCAACCAAAGCTGGTATTTGATCGTATAACACTTATTAAAGACATTATAAGAAACGATTCGGAATAAATAGTTTAACCTTTAACACGTACCTATTAGTACTAATAGCCTGTTCGAAGGGTTTTGTACTAATAGGTATGTAAACGGATGATATAATAGCGTTGTATAACGCTTTGTTTTCCGAATTTAAAGAAAGGAAACTTTTAAAGACTGACCTAAAAACGAAACCCAAGACGTGCCTAACAGAAAACAATATAATCGACTCTAATAGTATTATTATTACTTATCGAAAATATTTTTTAGGCTTTACCTAAAAAGGTTAGTTAAATAAAGTTACCCTTATCGTTTTAAATAGCGTGAAATGGGCTGACGAATATAGATTTCAACGTGAACGTAACGATTAAGTTGCTTTTATAATATAACCGAAAACGGTATTTAACTTTTCGTTCGCTGCGTAATATTAAACTGCCCTATTAAACAATATAGGTAAAGCGATTAATGAACATATTTTATGGAAAATAGATAATTTGAAGCGTGGTTTGTAATTTGTATCGCTAAATATACGTATTGTATAGTTGTATTTTTTTTCACTAACGGCTTCTTTGTTAATAACTCCAATTGAAATTTGTAAAAAAGCTTTATCCTAATTTTCGGTAACGAAATACCGGCCAGAAACGGCTTTATACTTAGTAAAATTATTATCCATTAAAGCTTTACTTAATGTAAAAGATCCATTAAAAGCTTTTTAGCTTTTAAGATTTATAATATAATTCAATGCTTCGATTCGGGTATCATTATAGCGATAAAGATCCGAATACTTATTTTTAACCTTAATTTACACTCAATTCCTTTCGTTATATATGCTAAATCCTTTTAGCTTTATAGATATTGAGTTAAATAAGGTATTACAAACGAAAAACGCATAATAATCGACATTATAGCCTTTTGCAATTTATATAAATACCGGGAAATCAAATAAATAAGATAAACCAATAATGAATCGAATCCGATAAACGTAATGATGAAAATTATATCGAACGGAACGTTAAAAACGCTTATAACGATAAATACGTTATTTATTAGTATAACTTACAAATATTTACGATCTTAACAGGCTATTATATTACTTTAGTTAATTTAAAGCGGTTCGAAATCCGTTATTTGCATCGCTTCCTGATTTGTAACTTTATTTAACCCTATTATTTCGCCTCGCCCCCAGTATTCTATTACTCTTTGTTTTGCATAAATCGAATCTATTAATTTTTTTTCACTTTTTTACTTGGATTTACTATTTTACGCCGCTTTTCAAATATCGTTAAACTCCGATTTATACCCTTCGGCCTAATTTTTTCTTTTCCTATTCAACCCCTTCGGTTCAAATATACAACTTCGCATCGCTTTTAAAAGATTTCCACCTTTTATTTTATATAATACGAATTTATCAATTTTATATATTTTTAGTCATATCTTTTACTTATAGGTAATTAGTTTTAAGATAAGGTAATAATATTAAGGTAAACGAGCGCGCTGGCCTAGCTAAAAGTACAGTTAATTACTTTTAAAAGTAAAGGAAAAGGGCGGCGCCGTTGCATCCCTATTATCCTGTCAGTTACCCTCCCCTTTTATTCTAACGTCACCGTTATTACAGCCCTCGAAGTTACCAGTACTAACGAGGATGTAACCCTACACCTTAGGAAGTATATCTTTAGTCAAAGGCGTAAAAGAATCTTTACCCTTTTTACGACAACGAATGATAACATTATCAAAATCGTTTACGTAGTATATACATAAACCCCGTTTTTAGGTAACAATTGTTACAAGCTAGTGCCTGGCTAGTATTTACCAGAGATCCAACCCTAGTAGTTCTACTCGCTCGTGCGATGCTCTAGAGCAGAGAGAGAGCTACTCGAGGACACGTCTCATGACTGGGGAAAGGGTTTGTATCATCTTAGCTCTATAGCCGCTTTCTAACAGGGATTTTTTTTTTAATTGAGGTTTATAAATATAATCCAACTACTTTAAGCGATAGCTTCGGCTTTAATATCTTTATATATAAACCTCGATTTTTTACCTGATGGTGTTTTAGTTGCTTTTTAGCGGTTATAACTTAGGGTTATATTTTTTTCTCCCAACCTACCGAATCTAAACCCCTAGGCCTTAAATCAATTCCTGAACATACGCATTAGAGAATAGCTTTAAAGCGTCTTAGCGGCTTAACACGATTACTTTACGACTTAATACGAACTTTTTACCAATGTTTTACGTACGGAACTTATCAAATGAGATTAAACCGTTCCAAAGTACGCTTTATATTTGAAATAACAAAATATTAATACGTTAAACGCTTTAACGAATATAATTCGACAGCTCGAAATTGCCGGTACATTTACGTCCTCGGGTTAACTGTAATGATCACACTAAATACCTGTAAGTATATAGAAGATCTTAGAGGGTTTATGTTATCAAGAAGGTAGCAGAGGTGCTAAGTGAACAATATCGCAACCGTGCAGGTAATGATTAAAAGCCGTGGGGCTATTCAGAATATACTGAGACTGAATACTTAGATTGATAACTGAAGAGCTATGAAGGAAATACTATCTATGTGGTGATGACCGTGTCCTTATATCCTATGGCCTTCATACCATCTTTAGTGCTGAGGCTCACCGGTACTCACTGAGGCTCATCGGTAGCTCAGCTGTATGCTGGCCTGTTTCCTGACCCGCCAACGTGCTTGGGTCATAACATTAACTTCCCCCTTAAAAGGTATCCCTTATGTACGCCACGAACGATGCTATTACCATACCGTTTCCTATTAGAAACCAAGTTAATTCCTTAAATAACGACGATTTTTTAAACTCCGACTACGACGTTAACGCATTTTTTAACGAGCGTTACCGATTTGAATGTAAACTATTTAATTAGTCGATTAAGTTTTCTGGTATTAAGTTACGATTTGCGATATAAAAGGTTACGATAATACGTAAGTTACGTTAAAACCGGAAGTTTATCGATATGAAAGAAGATTACTTTTATGTTATCTTTTAAAGCTAAAAGGCTTCGCTAAAATCGCTATGAAAAGTTATTATGTTCGCGGAGTCGACAGTAGCATTAACGACCCTGACATCTTAATAGTTATACTTTACGTTTCCTATTACGACCTTAACGCGGTTAAAATAGTTATCGCTCGGCTTACGAATATAAAGTAGAAATCTCGTAAACGATTTTACGGGGGGTTTTTTTTTTTTGAACGTTTGAAAGACTTTATTCGCGAAAGCCGACGGCATAGCCTGGGAATCCATCGCCAAACTCATTATTTTAAAAGGAGGTATTAATAATACACTTACCAATACGTTACTCCCCCTTAATATATCGGCGGATTATAATAAATAGGTTGCTCGCATTTAACTTATCGATAGGCGTTTTTATAATCTTTGTACTCATTACGGCAGTATTAGTATTATTATTATTAAAGGCGCTTTTTGCGGTGGAAATAATAGCGGTAAAGTGTTCGTTTAGGATATTTAGGACAATATTATTATAACTAACGTAAACGTCTTTCGAATCGTTCCTAAACGGCGCGCCGCCTAAGTTAATTACGCGAAGGTTTCCCGTCGTAAAAACCTCGGGTTATTTACGTTATGAAGGGGATGGTTACCGGATTCGTACCTACTTATAGAACCTGATGTAACGCCTAAACGGCTTTAACGATAAAGTCATTGTAAAAATCCATTTTACTTCAACCGAAAACCTTATCTATTTCAAGGAAAGAAAAACGTAACTTCTGTACATAGTCGCATGTAGAAGTTAATAAAACTTTAATTCAACCTAACAGCTTCGACCAAACTTTTAAATAGGTTTTTGTTTATAATAAATTTACTTTATAATTTAATTTATTCTATTTATTCTTTAATAAATACGGGTTATAAATATTATAACGTCGCGAGTTGGTAATTTATTAACCGCTTAAAGTTACCGCGTTTTTTTACGACAGGCCTGTAAGGACCAAACTGTTATTATATAACTTATCGCCGTTTTTTTCGAAAATATTAATAAGGTATTCACCTTAAATCCACTTATTTTCATTTACGACAAGCTTTTTATTAATTTCAGGGAATTCGTACCTCTATTAGATAAAGTCTTCGGTAACAAATGACCTCTTTACCGCTTTAAAACGGATTACGAAATCCCTTTTCGTACCTATAACTGAGATTAACTTTTAAAAGTACCATGGGGTCTTTTATACGGTATGTCGCGTAAAACGCTCCTTGTATTACGTAAGAAGTTAATCAAATTACTTAATTAAAGTTATATTCGATTAAATAGCTTTTTAACGGATGCGCCATTCTTTTTCGTTAAAAAATCCGAAGGAGAGTTACGATTTTATATCGATTATCGTAGGCTTAATGTTACTACGAATATAAATCATTATTCGATTCCTTTTATCAAAGAGATACTTATAAATATTTCGCAAGTTAAGTGGTTTATTAAACTAAATATCAAAGTTGTTTCTTATAAGTTTTGTATTAAGGAGGGAGATAAATGGAAAACTGTATTTTATATGCGTTTCGGATTTTTTTAGTGGCTTATTACTCTTTTCGGCTTTTTAGCGCCCTCTTCACCTTTTAAAGTTATATTGATAATTCGTTACTCTTTTTCTTTTTAGATATTTTTTATTCCGTTTCCTTTGACAATATCCTCATTCATTTCAACGATACTTTCGATAACTATATAACTAAAGTTAAACAAATTCTTAACGCGTCAAGTACTGTAAAACTTAACCTCAATATCTTTAAATTTAAGTTCGGTATTTAAAAAACTTAGTACTTAAAATTTATTATTGTAGCCGATATCGAAGTCTGTATAAATTTAGAAAAGCTGCGCGTTATCCAGGAATAAGCGGCTTTTACGACAGTTTTAGGAATACAAGGCTTTTTAGAGTTTATGAATTTTTATCTTCATTTTATCCGCGATTATTCTACAGTAATTGAATCATTGTTACAGTTAACTTATAAAGGTATTTTATTTCGTTAGGGCCTTGAAGAAAAAGCTGTTTTCGAACGGTTTAAATTTAGCCTTTTCTTTGAATCTATATTCGCCTAATAAGATTCTGACCACAACACCTTTTTCGAAGTCGATTATTTTAACTGAGCCTTAAAAATTCACCTTCTTTAACGCGACGACCGCGGTAACTTACGCCTAATAACGTATTACTCCCCTCTTTTATCTCCCGCCGAATATAATTACGAAATTTACGATAAGGAATTATTTAGGATTATAAGTTATTTGGAAATATGGAACGTGGAGCTCCAAGGTATGATGCGTAAGTTTATTATCTTATCGGACTATAAAAACTTGGAATACTTTATAACGATACGGCGGTTTTTCCAACGATAAGTCTGTTAATTTTAACGCCTTTTTCAATTTCGTTTTCGATTAGTATATAATAAGGTAATGAACTACGTACGACCTGATATACTATTACGACGAAATTAGGATATTTTTAAAGGCATGTCGGACCTACGTTACCTAAGCTGAAAATTTCAGTTGTTACGTTCCGAATAATTTGTTTTTAAGTCGTTTTTGCGTACGTATGTTTTCTAGCGAATTAATTTTAAAAAGCTGTTAAGTTTTTACCAACGTCGACTTTAAAAGTTGTTAGGATATCGTTATTATATGCGATATCACTTATCTCTGCCTAATACATATAATATGTATAGGCGACCGATACTTTTTAGCGGATATTCGAAATGAAAAAGACCGTATGTTAAAGGTTTTAATTTCGAAATACCGGATAAACGACGATAATGTTTTGAGGTTTCAAGACCGTATTTGAGTACCTATTTACGAGCTGTTTATTATCGCGTTCATTTAAGTTACCTACGATTCGTTTCTTATCGGCTATCTAGGCCGCGATATGACTATCGCTATTCTTTTTAAAACGTATTATTAGTTAGCTTTATATCGTGCGGTCCGCCGTTTTTACCATAACTACGACGTTTGTAACCGTACAATCTATTGGAAATACCGTCGAAAAAGGCTTTTCAGACCCCTTTCGGTTCCCGAACGGCTTTAAAACGAACTTTCCATCGATTTTATAATTGATTTACTTTAGAAATACGAAAGTGACCTACGTTACTTTATAATTATTACGGACCGTTCAAATAAAGCCGTTACCTTTAAGGCTATATTACAACTTAACTCATGTGAAGTAACGTTTAAATACCGCCTTTCACTCCGAAATTAATAGTGTAACTAAACGCGTAATTTTTTTATATATATTTACGCTTATTCGTTGTTTACATATAACTCAATTGAAACCATTTATTACCCAGTTATTAATTAATACAAAATAATAAAAATACGACAAATATCGGTACTAGCTCGTTCTTCATAATTTATAATTATTGCGTTAATTTTATTTAACCGATATAAGGTTTTTTTATTTCGATGACGATATTATATGTAAGGGTTAAAGTCTTCATTTAATGGATTTGCAAATCTACGAAATTCGTATAAGCCGTAATAACCATTACGTAAAAACGTATAAAGAAAGCTGTTAATAAACGGAGTTTCCTCTTAGAATGTTTTTGAATCGGTGATGACGTTTGGTTTTTTTTAAAAAACGATAACCTAAACGAGTTTTTCAAAAAGTTAAGATAAATTTACAATAGGTACTACATAACGCGTGTAATAAACTTTTATATTGTCGAACTTAACGTACCAAGCGGGAAGTATTTTCGATTTTATATAAATTAACTCATTCGAGCCGTTTTGAATCCAATCCTCAGTCAATCAACTCGAGACTCATAAATACAAGTTCTAATTATTAAAGACGAAGATATTAGGGTGAAATCTAAATGCCAAGTCGAAAGTTTATTATGGGCCCGTAATAAACCCTAAGTTAAACGTACCTAACTTTCTAATTAACCAAAACAGCAAGTTTTAGTTAAATAGATAGATTACGTATACCTAACGTAAAAGCCGCTTTTAAACTTTTTCAATACCGTAGCACTCGATACCTTTGAATCGTGTTACAAATGAGTTAAATGTAACGATAAGCCTTTACGCTTAGGCTGTAAGCAGGTATAAATTTATGCTCTACTTTACCAAACAGAACGATGTATAAGCCGTTAGTAATCGAATACTAAATGAACGCTTTTATATTGACAAAGACGAAAATCAAACACCTATAGCTCAACTAGTATTTATTTAAATATATCCTTAAATTTTTAGTCTAATTCTTTACCTAACATTATCTTACTTATTTTAATAAGATAATTTAGTTTAGTATTTATACGACCCAGCTTAATTTTAATACGCTTTAAAACCTTAAAAAGCTTTTGTATTGTTTTTAGTAGCGTTTCTTAGCGAATTATTAGCTGCCGCCACCCTTACGTTTTTACCTATTTATAAAAAACTTACCTAAGTATTACGTTCTTCATTTATTAATTATACGGCCCATAAGCCCCCAGATTATTCAAAAGTGGCGAGGAAACCCCCCCCCCCTCCCCATTTCGAGTATCAACCTTACGCTACATAACGCGATGGAATCTTATAGCATTCTTAGCGGCGATCACTTAAGTCTACACGCTTTTTAGCCGCTTGTTAGCACCTAGGGAACGGTTTATAGTACGTAAACTTACCTCGGTCCTAAGATTCGAACGCCAAATACGCCTCTGATAACTCCTTAATAGCTTCGTTTATATCCGGGTTAAAATCGAATGACATACACGTATAACCAAGACTGCGACCCGTAACTCCAATGTAACAAAAGCATTATCGAGCTCCAGTATCTAGCTACTTATTAACAGCTCCCTCGTGGCTATTAAAACTACTTACCCTCAGTTTTTTAACAGAACTTCCTAGGATTATACGCTATTCTATAAACGTATTCGAAACATGTTTGTTCCTGGGTTCCATTAAGGTATATATTAATAACCTTTAGGGTAGGGAACTTCATACTCGTTAACAAGGTCCAAGCGATTCCAAAGTATATTACCCATATTTCGAATAACTTTATCTACCTCGGCAGCGAACTAAAGATTCATCGTAACGTTAATAAGTAAATGAAGTATTAAAATTACAAACAAATAAGTGCTATACTAATAATTGTAAGTATTAAAGTTACACGGAAAAGTTTAAAGTTTAAAAAAGAAAAAGGGTTTTTTTTTATAATTGTGACTTTACGAATTATTTATAAAAAGAGAAAAGCGCTAAAGCCCCTTTAACGTGACGTTAACCCAACACCTTCCACTTGGAACCGTATTGTTTTCAAATATTCGCGTACCTTCCTTATATTTACAGCGCCTTACACCACAATATTTAAAAAATTACGAAGGAAGGAACGACAAGAGTGTCTTTGGGGGTAATGTTACAAACTAGTGCCTGACTAGTATCTACCAAGGATCCAACCTAGTAATTTTACTCGCCCCTACGATGCTTTAAAGTAGGGAGAGAGCCGCTCGAGAACACATCAAATGACTGGAGAAAGGGGTTATACCATCTTAGCTCCATAACCGCTCCCTAGCAATAACTTCTTCTTTTTCTTTATCGAGGTTTATAGATAGAATTCGACCACCTTAAGCGATAGCTCCGGCTTCAGTTTTTTTTACAACAATAGTGGCTGCCGACTCCCAAATTAGTCGGTTAACACTTGATACTAATTAATATGGGTTTATTTTAGTTATTTACGACCGCGACTGTTTTTTAAATCGCTCCGAATATTATATTTCTAACAACAATTATTTTTTTAGAAATTGGTTAAAATTTATTATAAAGCCGGCGGGCGTATAATACGGCTTCGGATCACGGGCCTACAACTAACGAAATGGGGGGCGTACCTGTTACCAATCCATTCGTAACAGTAGTAGCATGCCAAAAGCCCTCCGTTTTCGTGGTAATTACTAACGGACATGCCCGCGTTGCAAACACGATATACGGCACGTAGGGTGTTTCTATTGGCATCCCGGGGCTACGGACTCGGGTACGTCGTTTTAACACTTTATGTATTAAAAAGGCTTCGTAGAATACCTTGACGATACGAAGCTTTAGGTGACAAAGCAAGTCTGCCTTTTACTCCTTATTTGCAAGATACTAAAAGCATACACACGAGTGGATTTGGGTAATATAAACCGCGGAAGAACTTCGTAAAATTACGCTTACAGTGCTGGGGGGGAGTTACGGGTAAGGGGGTTTTTACCTGGGAGGAAAGAGTAAGGTTCATAACCTCAGGAAATCTCTGCTCCTCTCTTTAGGAGCTTAAGGAGAAGGTGGAGGTGGAGGTGAGAGAGTAAAGGGTGGTGGTGACGGCAGATGGCAGCCTGGCAGCGTGGCGGCGGCGGAGGTAGGAGATGGTGTGGTGGCGGCGGCGAGGGCACATGAGGCCGAAAGGGGGGAAGCGGCGACGGGACTTGGCGGGGACGGAGGGGTGGTGGCGGCAGGCGACTTGGCGGCTATGGATAAGATTATACCTGCTAAGGGCGAGCTACTGGTAGCGATAGCGGTGGTAGTTGCGATAGCAGCTGCGGCTGCGGCGGTAGCGGCGGCGCGGTGGTGCTTTCGCGCTAGCCAACGCCTAGCTGTTTTGTTTTCACGCGTTATCTATTTGAAGGAAACGTTAGTATATGTGTATTAATTAAGTAACCTACCTATTAAAGCCGTTCAAATTGTTAATTAAGAGGAAGGTTAAGTTAAATCCAGGTAAGAACTTATATTAATTAATAATACGCGTCGTTTAAGGGGAAATAAAGGAAGTTTTACCTGGACCGATAACGATATATCTTCTTATACTAACCTAAAAGCACGTAACGTCGTAATTAACCGTATAACGCCTTCGTAATTATACCTCTATCATTACTAATAAAAAAACGTTATTGATAACTATATCGCCCCTATTTGGCTATATTAACCAGGCCCGAATTATAATTACTGCCGCGGCTAAACATTACTAATTCCAACCGAATTACAATTAGTACCACAGCCAAAACTTACTATTTAGGATCTTAACAATCACATTGTTATTACGGAAATTACTAATTTAAACTTTTACAATTGATACAATAACTATATTATTACTATAAAACCTACTTATTTAAACTTTTACAACCACAACTACACTATTACTACAAAACCTACTAATTTAAACCTTTGTAATTACAAATACACTACCGTTACTAAGTGATGGGAATATGAAAAAAAACAAAAAAATACATATTTGGATATTACTATATACCCTTATGAATAATATATATAGGCCAAGTGGCAGTATACTATTTTATAAGGTGTTGTCTTATAATTTGTATGGTAATGTACTATGTCGTAGGCTACACTCTCACAAAACAAAAAGTGTATTATATATGAAGCGGTTTAGAATGGTTATCACAGGCTGTACGGCAATGTATTGAGCAGTTTGAATTAGGTATTTCAGAGCGTGCGGCAGAAGGGCCACTTCCCGGATGTGAGGTTAATAACCTCACATCTGTGATGTGCTCTCTCTGGAATACTCCTTCTGGACTATCTTTTTTTATTACTATAATATCCATCTAATGATTATTATTTTACTTATCTATTTCACATGAATAGGTTTTGGATTTTACCGACAGTTCCCCCGTTTGTTTTTATTAACGAGTATTATCAAAAAGCCGATTCGTTCGTGAAAACCGTTAATTTGGCTTTCTATAAATTAATCGAAACCATATTAATCCTTTGGTCTAATTTTTGTATATGCTATTTAAGCCTTCTATTTCAATAGTTAAAGATTTGATTTATTAGTTTCTTTACTTATTCCGCAATCGATAAGTCGTATGACTCTTTCAGTTGGTTTAAAGTGGCGATATAACTGTTACTAGCATATTATTCTAAATTCCATTCAGCTTTAGCTATATTAATCTTATTAATTATGGCTAGGTTCATGCTCTAGACTTTCTAGCGAAGGCTAAGGATAGAATTAATACCAAATATATGGATTAACGATTTATTGAAGACAAATTGGTTGATCTTTGATAGGGTTATAACCGACTTTTAATTTTAAAACTTAAAGTCTTTCATCGCCTGTTATTCCGCTATCACAAAGCTTAGATTTCCGATGAAAAGATATCTTTAATTTATATACCCACTAAGCCGAAGTCCCTCTTTTATATAATCAGAAAATATGGATCGTATATTAACTAGTGTATACTTGACTATAATTTACAACACAAATAATATATTACGAATTAATAAACGTTTAATTTCTCTAATCAGTATAATAACCTAATATATTGTATTATCGTCCCAAAAGGGTATAGGACACGCAGTTTTTCTAGTAATCCCAACAATATATTCCGCTGCTAATCCGTCCCTAATTAGGTATATAATTTCGTTGTATTGCGACTATTAAAGGTAAATTTCCCTTCAGTTTTTACTAGCAAACTTGCTATCATAGAGACTACTACACACTAATTAATCTTCCAAATCATGAACGATTACGTAATAATCTAATCTATACCTTTATTATTGTCTCTTTAAACGATTAGGTGTAGCTTTTCATATAGCTATACAGTAATTTTACTTTTAACCTCGTGGATCAATCCTCGATTTCACAATCGTAATATTTGGGTCATCAAAGTTAAAGTTAGTTCTACGTAGAAATTATATAATTTCTCGAGTCAAAAAGCCGTTGATTTTTACCTTATTACTTTTCTTAAAAGGTTTACCAAAGGCTTTGATAACGCCTTATACTGGAAGCTTTAGTGTCAAATTTTTACCATCTTTTTTTTTCTATTTATCCAAATAGTATTATAATTGCGACCTGTTATATATTCCACATCCGTAAAGTTCCTTTCATTTAGTAGTTTTAAGCGCTGGAGGCATTCTAATAGATTGTCTATGATATGTAGAGGAGGATGGTATTGGCTTAGTCTTTTAACTTAGTGGTCTTTATCGTTAGTCGCTTTGATATGAGGCTTAACCTACTTGGTACAGAACGTTTTAAGGACCGTCAACAGTTTTAACAACTAATCTAAAGTTGTAAACATTCGAGGCTTTATATAGGTTATAACATTTACTTAGCTCCCGCCATACGAAAACTTCACTTTGTAACGATAAGGTAAATACATTGATTATCGTAAGACTATTCCTGGTGTTAAAGAAATTATTAACGTAAAGCCGTGCTGATTCTTTTTATAGCTCTTTTAATATCTTATCATAGGCCACGGTTTTCTTTTAGGTACTTATTAATAACAGAGATTCACTTATTAGACGTAAATACGCTCTAAAAACCAACAAAGTTGGCACTCAATTGTTAAGTTATACAATATTATTTAAACTCTTTACCGTTATCTAAAGGCGTACCTTTTAATTCTCGAAACTTTTAATCTCTAGCGTAAGAATATTCTACGCTCAATGAAGTAGTGTGTATATATATTCGACTTTTCTAATACTCCATTAGGCCTTTATAAATACTTATTTACACTAGATTCTTATTATCGTAGCATCTTCCTCAAACTCCGCTGCCGAAAAGTTAATACCAGTATTTTAAACGACGATATTAGGTAAGCCTAAAGAAATGTTAATTTGTAATATTTTTAATATTTACTATGTATTTTTTTGCTGACAGGAACTTTAGAAACTTGACTTTATAAAGAGAGGTTTTGAAGTTAATTAACGTGAATAACAGGCTTATTATCTAAGTATAATACGTCAATGAAGATCTAGTAATTAAAGTTTTCATTGCTTTTGAATGCAAATTTAAATATTCGAGGAGATTGGATATGCGTTTAATAGTAATAACAAAGCTCTTCAATGGCTTCCAAGATAAAATATTCCATATCTTTATATCTTACGAACTTTAAAACTTTTTATGGCTTATTAAAGTTTTGTTAATTAAGACTTTGGAATAATTAATGTATTTCTGATTTAGTTATATTTAATATCGTTGCTTTTGAGTCTTCAAAATAGACTTACAAGTGCCTATACTTAAAGATGAAGGGAAACTTCCAGCCGCTTTTAACTAGTTTATTAGCGTTAACATTAATGTTAACGCTAAAGGTTTTCATATTTTTTAAGCAAATGAGAAAATGGTTAGGAGACTTAAGGATATAGAACGTAATCGATCCAACAATAATCTTGATTACCGTCATCTCTAATAACGATAGTTATTGGCTTAAGCTGAAGCTAACTTTAATTTTATCAATATCTCAACGATTAATATCGGTAGCAGTAGTAATTTCACTCTGAAATACCACGTATTGTGAATTATCTCCTGTTAAGGACCTTATTATCCTTATATATGGCATAATGCCTTAAAACGTATGGTTCATGTAACTATCGTGAAGGTTAAAGATATATAAAAGGTTAGAGGCTTAATTAGAATAATGGTAAGAGTTTTTGTTACTTCAGCGGTACAGAAAGACGTATTCAGTTAATTATTAGGCCGCGCTAAGAATAGTATCTTTATACTATTTAATTTACTTGAAGGTATTGTCTTCGCTGTTAATGGTTATTTTACCCTTAAAGTCTGCAATATAGTCCAAGTAATCTTAGCCGGAAGCAATGAGATATTAAATATAGTACATTACTTATTTTTTTGTTACGCTAACCCGAAAGGTAACGAGTTGACTAACAACCGGACTTACCACAAATTTAAATTTTTTGTTATTATTACGACGATAGTTTTTATAGTTAACAAATCCGCTTCAATCTTATGTTTATTGGCGCCAGTGTAATTGTAGATTCTAATCGAAAACTATTAAACCAAATTTTGAACGTTAGCGTCGCCCGCACTTACAATTAACATAACATATCATTAAGCGAATTTTGTTATTTATATTAAGGAAATAATCATTTGAAATATATACACCAAATAAGTTCAATATATGTATAATCACGGTCATAAACGAAAACTTTAACAGGCTGAAAAAGTGCATACAGGTAGTATTTACATGCTATAGAGTGTATTTAAACTCGTTAACACACGTAACTATTACCCGTACATAGTTGCAACGTGTAATTTCATTAGCATAGACTTTATCTATCTTTTTTTAACATAACATAAGCTTATTGAACATTTATTTTAATATCTATATCGGTATTGTATCACTATTCTTCTTCGTTATCATCGTTATCTACCTAGGCATAACCTGATCCATATAATATTACATAAAGTGAATATCGTACATGAAATAACTTTTAATACCATAATATATCTCGTAAAACTTTATTACTTGTATCAAACAAATTGGGTTATAGTTCTTGAAGTACCTTGTAACTATTTAGGGGAATAGTGAGTGTAAATTAGAAGGAAGTAATTAACTTTACTTGTAAATATTTGAAAAATATATTATTTTCGCGTTAAAAGGGTTGTAGGGTTTTTAAGTCTACTTTTTTACGTTATTTCAGATTTTCACGAATTTTGTGACAAGTTTGTAGTAAATATTTACTATTTTAATAGGGTTTGAAGGAAAATTTCAATAGTCGTCCTAAGATTCATTAGTATTTCCTGATAATTTAAGCCTTAAAGCTTCAGAATCTCGATATTAAGTATAATTGCTAATCGTCTAATCCGAAAGTAAAGTTTTATAATAAGTGTTGGAATATTATTGCATGCAGTGCAGTAGGTCAACTTTACTATCAGTAAAGTTGACCGTATTACGAGTGTATTACTTTGTGTGGACTTACTGCATTGGGTGTAAGTCGAGTGCAACATACTGTACTTCACACTAAGGAACAGACCAAGCGATTGGTTATATGAATTACAGTGCAGACCAGATAGCGGTCTACCAAACCTAGAAGAATCAAATCCACCATCTGATCACACAATACTACTGTTACTTCGACCAATCGAATCGATAACGTTATAACGTCTAAAGCCTTACCAACAATAAGACTGAAAATGGGCTCGCGCATATAGACGTATTTTTTGTAGGAAATTTTGTTTTAAATAAGTTAATGATTTTTAGTAAAGGGTTAATAGATAAGGGGGATTGAACCGTAAAAAAATGTTTTGAATTATTTAACGATTTTGTTTAATTAATGGTTGGATAACACCAATGTTAATTCATTTTACTGCGTTGATAGCCGTTACCTCATATGTTTTTCGACCACTTAGCAAGTACTCCACGCTATTAAGTAAAGGTATCAAACTACCGAGTAAATTAATAGGTTTCTCATTATTAGTATATGAAAAGGTTTAACTCAACTAGAGGTAAAGAGGAGGTCTACTAAAACGTTTGGGAAGATATTAAGGGTTTTTAATACTATTTCCCTTAGGACGTAAGTCTTAAGGGTGTTCCTTAAGTAAAGATAATTTTAAAAGGGTGTTTATTAACCTGGAAAGCTTTTTTCTGGCACGTATATCCCTCTTAGTTTGAGTCTTGCTCTTAACTTGAACTTAACACTCCTTTGAATCTTCTTTCATATATTAATAGTCTAGTCGTTAAAAAATCTCACGATATTTGCGAAATGCGCAGTCGTTGTAGTCAATTTCTTCGCCGCCATCTTACTCGATAATGAAGTAGCCAACTAAATTGACTAGGTGCCTTTCGGTTTAATTTTCATCAACATCTGTCCTCTAAAGGTCTTTATCGTATTGTTTTGTATAGAGGGATCCAAGGGCTTTAATTCCTTTCTATAATTCTTAGTTTAGTATTATTTTAGTGTTTTTCATTACATAAAAATTAGCGGGTGTAAGACTTAGTGATTTTAGGTGTAGTAATTTGGTAATTTAGGGAACAAAGATTTAGTGATTGAGCGTAAAGTCGCGCGACATAACTTTTTTAGCGTAACTTGATGATTTCGCTAAAAATATCGATCTCAATAATTGAATTGGCGTAGAAAGAAGAGAAAAAGGTAAAGTAATAGGAAAATTAGGTGTTAAGGGAAAAGGTTGTATAAAAAGTAAAGTCAGAAGTTGTTTTTTGCAAGCCATAGAATTTGGTCGATTTGGTAGTAGTAACATCTGAAGTAATACTAATTTAGCCGTTTGCTAACTTATTGATTTGAAACTTTTAGCGGTAATCTCAATGTTTTTCAAAAATGATTTGGTAAATATTTCTTGGTGTTTTCGATAGCAATATTATAAATACCTTTAAACTTCTGTAAAAACTAGCATAGTTTAAGAATCTTCTCTACTTACTGTCGTAATGATTGATAAAGTAGTAAAAGCCCTTCGTAAGAATGTTTCTTTTACCTTAGCCGCTGTTTTATGTAAAGTGTAACCAGAAAGTAGGCTTTTCTTCTTCTTAGCTTATTTGTACTTAACCTAATAAGTACTGATTAGTATTGGTAGAGCTTTAAACATTGTAACGTTATCGATTCTATTAGTAGAATTGATAGTAATATTGCGTGTTTAAGTGGTAGATGTAATGTTTTAGGTTAAGAAGACCGCTAAACAGTTTGTATACTAATTTTTAGGGCTAATTACTTAGCCCGTGCCTTAGTATAAAGTAGGCGTATACTTCACTTAACTTGCAGTAAATATAGTAGTCCCACAAAATAATATACTCACCTTGCAGTTCGTATAGTCAACTTTACTATACGTAAAGTTGACCAACTGCACTATAATTACTTCAATTTCAACAACAACCCATTTAAATCTATTGTGAAAAAAACAATAAAATATCAACAACATAAAAAACTACTTAAGAAGAATATATATATTAAAAAGAAGGATAGTAAAAAATACAAACTTAGAAAGACACATATAATAATATAGATATTTTAAAGAGCAAAGTTCAATGGAAACATCATCCTTAAGTTAAAAGTCAAAAAATTATTAATATATTGAGTTACCCTTCTACAGAATGCGATCCGATCAAAATTAGAAATCTTTTTATATAAAATGTTATTGAAATCATATTATGAGAGTTGTTACAAGGGCAAGATATTATTATTTTTAAGTTGAAAACAATCTAAAAAATGAAGGATAAAATTACGGACAGGGCATACAAAAAGTTTCGCTTAATTATTTAAGAATCGGATAATAAAGACAAAAAAATTTGAATGCGATTTAATATCCTATAATTTAAAAGATGAACTAGCGTATAATAATTACAATTACGACTAACTAAAATATTAACACAAGCGGTAAATTTAACTTTAATTACTATAATATCACATAAGTATATATGAAATTCACCACAAATTTATAACGAATTATATTATTTAACTTATCAAAGGAGTTTAGAGATAAGCTTTCTGCCGGAACGGTAATGTAATATGATAAACCTTTATACGGATTGGGCGAAGTAGGTATTTACTGGGTTTCAATGCAGTAAACGTACTTTGGAAATCAACAGGGTAAAGACAAGTTAATATTCGATATGTATTTATTGATTACGTACAATCAGGATTTCAGTATCGTTGTTATATAAATTAATGATACCCTTTTCTTCGAAAACATTGAGTTTTCAATAGCGGAATATCGTATTATCAAAAAGTTAGGCTTTTGATAGTATAAGTCTATTCAATTGTTTTTTAAAGATATACCACCTAACTTTAACGGATAGTTAATCCATATTTATAGTATTAGCAATATTTATAAGATGTACCTTAGATGACGTTAAAAAGGGAAAGTTACGAACCTATCGAAAATTAGCAAAACCGATGAGATAAAATTACTGGTGTTTGGAATAAAGGGCTCAAGCAGATTATATCGTTCCGTTATACCAACCAGAGGTATTTTATGATTTCTTAATTACGAGAAAAGTTTAAATTTCATAGAATGAAAACTTTGATCGGTTGAATAATCAGATTTCGGGACAAATAGATTGTACGACTATATATATCAATATAATGATGGTGAATTTGACAACAGTAATAGAATAATTTTACAAAATACTTTTTTACGAATAATATTAACTTTCTATTATCAATCGGATTTATTATATATATTTTTTTTACAGAGATAAGTTGATAGGCAATTAATGATTATTGGTATCCTTATATATTCAATATGTTGGTAGGTCATAGACTTTGGAACGTTGTCGATTCGATTGGTCGAAGTAGTAGTAGTATTGCAGTAGTCAGATGGTGGATGTATTGTTCTAGGTTTGGCAGACCGCTAGCTGGTCTGCAGTGTAATTTGTATGGCCAATTGCTTGGTTCGTGCCCTAAAGTGAAGTGCACTATACTGCACTCGACTTACACCCAATGCAGCAAGTCTCCATAAAGCAATACATTTGCAGTACAGTCAACTTTACTGTAAGTAAAGTTGACCAACTATACTGCATGTAATATTATTCCAACACAATATATATTAAGTATAAACGTAAAATATAAACCGTGTTGGTATTAGAAGTTTACGATATAATAGCAGGCTTTGATATCGATATACTAATTAACGGTACGTCTAATATTATTACCAAATAACTAAAATCATTTTCGATATTTATAATTATACATATAGATTTCCGAAGTTTCTACGAGTGTTAGTTTAAGTTCTGTACTAAGAATAAGAAGGTTTTATAATAAACATAACATCTTTGAGAAATGTATACGAAATCCGGGAAGTGAATAAGTTCTAGTAAATCGATGGAAAAGATAACTTTATTAACATTATAATCGAATTTAAACCTAATAACGCAATAGAAAAGTTTGTAAATAATAATACGTTAACCATACAAATCAAGAGTTATATAAACCACTTTGTACGTAACGTACAGGAATGCCTTAACACATTATAAAACTACTAAGGCAATGGTGGCAATAATAACGTATAAAAAAGTATATTCGGACCTATTGGCAAATGGTATACAATTAGTAGTATATGAATTTGTAATACGTACAAGTCTATGGCAAAAAACTTGTGTATGGGAGTTGGGAAATAAAGGATTTGGAAACGTGGGGTAAAAGGCCGTAAATGAAGTTAGTTTCGGTGTAAATTGATTGGAATTGGCAAAGGTCTGGTATACGGATTGTGGAGGAAACTCAAGGCCTACCGTAAACAAATGATTGGTTACATTGGCGTACGCGTACAAAAAAAAAGCCGCTAGTGTTGGAACAGCAGTCAAATGCAATGCAGTTAAATTAACTATATTTACAATTAATTAATTGTACTGACTGACCATTGACTGTAGTTTGTGGGATGGACTGCATGCATTGACTGCAAGTCTAGTACAATAGGTGCCTACTTTAGGTTAGGTACGGGCTAAGCAATTAGTCATACAAATTAGTGTGCAGACCGGTTAGCGGTCTGCCAAACTTAGAACTAACCACATCACCACTTTCAATGCAATACCAGCTACTTCGACCACGATTCGAATCGACTACGTTACAATGATCAAGGCCTACCAACAAGATAATTATAAAAAAAGACATACTATACGGGAAAATTCAACCCCCCCCCCCCCCCCAAAGCACCCTCCACAATAACCACCACCTGTCCACCTGCATCACTACGCCTGGTCCAGAGCCATTTCTTTTCTGCTCACAGCTTGCCCCTCAATCATACATGCATGCATTCATTGTTCAAGCAAGTGCATCACATCTCACCAGAACAAAGCAGACTTCAAGACAGTCCATTGGTTCATTTTCTACGTACTATCGCCTTGCATGTGCACTACCTTCCATCTTTTCGTCGTTCTGCAGCATCAACAAGAAGGCTGTTGAATAGAGACCATTCCGTGCTCCCAGTGCTTGGCCCTCCTTCCATCCTTCCTCTCCATGCAATCAATTCATTACTGATCGTGAGACCAATGAAACCTTCTGCAGAAATCTCTCCACAGAAAGAGAGAGAGAGAGAGAGAGAGAGAGAGAGAGAGAGAAATGGCAGATCAACAACCAATCCTAGTCGAGTGACGACTGACAAAGTCTACACTCAGGTTGAACATAGCCCAAGTGTTGACAGGAAGAGCGGGCAACGAGACAATGTCAGATGGTGCATCTGGTTGTGATCCATCCGTCAAATGTATGCTTTACGGGCACAGGCTGTGTTCTCCAGTCGGGGACTGGCTCCAACATGACCTGGCAGTATCCCGCTGAAGTGCTAGACACATTATGTCCGTGTTTTGCATGTGCAGAACCGTGGCAAGCCTACTGGCGAGCAGGGTTGTTCTTCTTCTGCTGCTGCAGCAGCTGCTGCTGCTGCCCAAGGAGGTTGTGCAGATCTTGGATGACTTGCTGCTCATTGGACGCTTGCTCAGCCGGGCTCATTCCAAAGAAGGCCTGCTGTGTAGGGGTGGGAGGCTGCTTTGTGCTGTGAAAGTAGCCTTGCGGAACCACGGTCCACTGTTGGCCGGGAGCGGAGGACACGCCGCTCTGCATGACGGGGCCCTGGACGGTCAACTGCTGAAAGGTAGTGCTGGGCGCACCGCTGTGCATGGCGGGGCCGTGGGCGGCAAATGCGTGGCGGATGATCTGAGAAACGGCCTGGATCTCGCGAGAGGCCAGCTCCATGAGGGTCATGGTGTCGAACCGAGGGCCGGCGAAAGACTCGAGGTCCAGCGCCTTCCAGTAGTAGCCCCAGTACAGAGTAGACAGCTGGCCCTTGCGCTCACACTCGGCCTGGTACTCGGCGGTCTGCAAGGCGACCATCTTGGTGGTGGTCTCGCGGATGATGGCAATGTACCACTGGATCGGAGGCTATCAGTACCGGTTCAAGGCGAGGAAGGGAAGTGGTGAGGGCATGGAGGTGGAAAACATACCTCAAGCAGGTCCGAGGGAACGCCAAGCTTAGGAACGAGGGTGTAGGTGTGGATCCACATGTGAGCAGAGCGCGGCATGTTGTACAAAGCCATGCGCTCGTCAGGGAGCTTGCCGTGGAACGCAATATTGTCCTTCTGGGTCACGGTGAGGCCGTGGCAGTTCATGGCAGCCCTCACGAAGCGGTCCAGCAGGCTTTGGGTCAGGTAGGAGCTCCTGCTCTCGTCTATCTTCCTCTGGAGGGCGTGGAGCATGCGCAAAGCGGCACTGTACATGGTGTAGCGCTGGACGACGGTGATCAGGTCGGTGGCGTACCAAGGCATCTTCAGCAACGTCGACATCATGCACTCCCAGGGGCGCTGAGGGCAGAGGCGCAGGTTTCCGGACTATGATGATGTCCAGTCAGCATGCGAATGCAGAGGTAGAGGATGGCAGAGGAGGGCTTGCGACGAACGATTGGCATCTCAGCGTGCCTAGCCAGGACTTCCATCTCCTCCTCCGTGATGATGCCCTTGAACTGGAGCCACGGCTGATCGTTGGAAAACTGATCGTCGGGGATGGCGTGGGGCACAGGGCCGTTCCAGCGGACACCCTTCGCGCTGGGGAACAGAGCGCGCATCAGCTCGGCCTGGTTGGACAAACAGTAGATGGCGGGGTGGTTGCCGAGTCGGGTCTGACGGCACTGGGTGCGCTCATTGTGCTGGAACTTTTCCAAGACCAGCTCTGCGCCGCGAACGGTGGTGAGCTCGACGTAGGCATCGCAAGTCGCGCCGGTGTTGCGATTCATGATGATGTGGACAGGCTCGTCTCTATCGTTGAGGACCTTAGCGTTGGAGCCCAGCACGGCCAGAATCTCATTGCGCGTGACGCTGGCGGGCACCTGGAAAGGAGGGAGGGTGATGGGTCAGTGCGCGTGATCACGGAGGAAGGAGGGGCAAACGGGCAGGCACTGCAACGCACGCTCGAAAACTTGATGACGCCGTAGTCGCAGTTTGGCTGGGCGATGCGAGCGCCCTCGACGAAAGGGAAAAACTCGGCGCTCAAAGCCACGTCACTGGTCGGGCGCTGGTTAACACCGCTGGTCAACTTGTTCAGCAACGCGGAACGCTGCTTGCTGGTGTGAGCAAGCACATGGCTGGGGGCAAGCTCGGAGCAGTGCTTAGTGGGCGCGACGTCGCCAGCCAAGTGGCCGACCTTGTTGTCCGCAGTGCCGGTGACAGTGTTGGTGGGGGGCATGGCCGCAATCGCGTCGCCCATGGTGTTGTCAGCGGTGCCGGTCATGGCCATGGCCGTGGCTGCGATCTCGTTGCCAATGGGAGGAATCATCTTGAGCGGATTGTTCTCACGAGTGGTGGCAGTGATGTTTGCAGAAGGGTCCAATGCGAACTCGGCTGCTCGTGGATTCAGCGTGTCGTGGGCCATGGAGCGGGTTGTTGAGCTGGTTGTTGATGCAAGTGCCCTCGTTGCAGTTGCACAGTTGGTGAGTGTCTTGCCAGGGCCGACCGCTATAGATGCTTCCATCTTGGCTTTTCGTTGTTTCAACCAGCCTTTGACTTGTTTGGTGTTCAGGGAAGAGTCTTTTGGACTTCGGAGCAGCTCAACGGCCATCGTTCTTTTACAGGTGAGGGTATACATATGCCTCGTTTGGTCACAAGGAGTTCAATCAATGGCATGATTAGGTTCGTGGTGGTAAGAACGGTACGTTGATAGTCTGGCCCTCAACAGCAATGGGGGCCCTGCTCTGAGTGCTTGGGCTGGTACAGGCTGTGCACTGCTCTGGACTGAGCTGAACCAAGTCTTCCCTAGTTCCACGTGTACATGTTCAAGGCACACTACTAAAGCATGGTTGATGATGTTGGGGGAAGTATAACATGGTCGATCTGCAATGCTCCCAAGATGCTCCATGTTTTTTTGAGCACTGGTGATCGACAATGACTTTGGAATGGAGATAGACAGAGTCTAGGGCGTGGTGTGAATGTGGTCACATTTCCATGCAGGAAGACACATGATATAGGGACGATCTATCAAAACGCCTCGGTACAGGAACCAGAACCAAATTTCTAGCTGAAAGCAGTAAATAGGTTAGCTTCCATGTTAAATTGATGCCAGTCAACAGGCTCCTGGGAAAAGACTAGGTGGAAACCAAGTTTGTGAAGTAACATAGCCACGTGATAGACTTGGAGAGTCAAAGGCCTTCGAAAGTTCCCAAGTACTCCTTGAAACATTTCATCATAGACCACTCACCAGCCCTCGACCATCAGCAGTCGATCAAACATCGAGAGCCTAAACGTTGGCATTGAAAAGACGAAAGCGTCTTGTCACGACATCAAAACCACGGGCCGGCCGGCATCGGGAAACTGTTAGACTTGCAAGCTGGAGGAACAAGAACAGATGAGGATTGACAGCAGATCGGATCCAAAGTGGCAATGTCAGTCAGTGTTTGTCATAAGTATGGATCTCAGTCTGGTCTACACACCTAGCAAGCCTAGCCTCGGGGGTATGGCGGGTTGATTGATTGATTGACTGACTGATTGATTGATTGATTGGTCCATTCAACGTCCTCAAAGCCGCGTAACGGAGCCTTTACACGCACAGCGTTCCTGTTCAGGGACAGATATTCTTGAGAGGGGGGTATGGCAAGACTGGGGTTACATGAAGAGCTTTCAGTAAAAGGGAGGCCCTGTGGTGGGCGTTGCACCTGGCTGGGCTGGGATGAATTGGGCTTTTTTTGAGCCGCGAATTTACCTTAACGGCTGATTTCATCGTGTTTAGGCCATGTAGTGAAACCAATAGCCTCTACTGTACTACCCATACCCGCGGCACACCCCTACCTACGGCACACCTTTTCCGCCAAAAGTCTATAACTGTATGGTAGTTACAATGCAACTAGATAGGCAATTATAATGAAATAAATATATGGAATTGAAGCTATATTCAATTTGAATTTTTTTGCGTTTGGAATATTCGAGCCGAGTACCGGCAAGTAGCAGCTTGGCCCGGCTAATATATATATTTCCGCCTTCGAAACAAGCTTTTTCTACTCTTTTTACCTGGCATCCTTACATAAAACAAGGCCACCCTACCACTAAAAAGGCTTTCGATATAGAGGAGGATATGACTAATACTATTGAAAATATTAACAATAATTGTTGGAATATCAGTCAATTGCAGTACGCTTTAGTAACTATAGTGATTGCAAGTTGATTGTATTGACTACAATCCTTAGCATTTATTAATTGTAATTTCTTAACTTCCCTGCTTTCGTAGGCTTTACGGAGAGCTATTACGTCGATTAACATACGTTTTTCATTGATCGTTCATCGTTGAGAGAGGTATTCAAGTAGTTTATTTTATTGGTATAAATAACAATCGAAAAAGATGGAATTTTAAATTATTGAATAACGATATTGAGTGTTTTCTATATTAATTTGACTAAATAAAGCCAATTATATTTCTTAAACTTTGAAAGTAAGTATGTTTCGTGTGACCCTTTAATATTTCTTAAAGGTTCAATAAATTCGTTTGTTGCTAATAGTAAACTAGTTATTTTGTGATTGACGCTCGTTGAAAATTATTATAACAAATTAGATCTGAAAGGATGAATTGGTGTTGTTAGCGAAGGAGTCATTTTTCAAGATTCATAATTTACTATTAAATGGTTTAATGAGGACAATATTTATTCCTCAATACAAGTTCTTTATTTATCACTCTAATCGCTCATTTAACAAATCATGATCCTTATTTAGCTGGATTTGAATTTATACCGCAATCAAAAGGTTATACAATGCCTCCGGTTGGCAAAATAATATGATATTACTTTCATAAACACGTTATTTCAAGTACTTTTAAGCCCTTTCAATATTAATTTTGTCAATTTTGACCAGATTAATACCTTGAAACGTTTGACATAAATTGAGGTATTTAACGTTTATATCGTGAATACTGTTGGTAGGCTTTTATTGTTGCAACGCAGTCGATTCGAATCACTTTGGTCGAAGCAACCGGTACTGCATTAATGTTGGTTGATTGATGGATGTGTTGAGTTCTAAGTTTGACAGACCACTAGCTAGTCTGCACACTAATTTTTATGGCCAAACGCTTTAGCCTGTGCCCCACTCTGAAGTGGGTACGTACTGCACTGTACTTGCAGCGCAGTGTATTCAAATCTCACAAACTGCAGTCAATTTGCAGTACGTATAATCAACTTTATTGCAAGTAAAGTTGACTTGCCCATACTGCATTTGATTACTATTCCAACAAATACTATACATACAAATTGATGATCCGTTAAAATTACGATGTTTACCTTTAGTTAAAGTCTAGATCAGCTTATAATTTTAAAACTTTGAATACTCAATCGCACGTTCTTTCATTACCATAAAGTGATTAATTTCGATGAAAACTTATCGTGAATTTATATTTCTTCCATACCAAAATCTTCATTCGCTTATTCAATTTGCAGGTATAGGTTGTAAGTTGAGGATTTTATATATTTTTTAAATACAATGTTCGATTGATATGTTATGAATTAATGAAGACATGATTTATCCAATTTGTATAACCCTATGTAGTGGGAATATCCCCTGGAGTTTTTAAAGTAACTCTAGTATAAATTTTTTTTATAATGTACTAACTGTGTATACGTTTAAATGATATTAAGGTTATTAAGAGTTATTTTCCCATTAGTAATTTCTACGAAACTTGTTATTCAAACAACTATTAGGCGTTGATAGATCCTTCAAATTGTTGGCAATTACATGAAGATCCAGCTTTTGCCTTCATCACCCTATCTTGCAGTAATTAAACGTTATTTTGCATACGGATCATCCGTTGTTTTATCCTGAATCTTGCAAATCATTTTTGATTTGAAAATAGTAACATTTCAGTTCTAAATATTAAAATTATACGTAGGTGCGAATTACGCAACTCCTCGTGTAAAAAGTGTATTGATCTCGATCTTTTTACTTTTCCTAAAAGATCTACATGAGGTTTTAATGATTATTTATGTAAAATGCTTGACAACCAAGTTTTTAACATTTTTCCTCTTCCTATTTACCTAAGTTATATAGGTGCGCCCCGGTATGTATTTCTTATCATTATCTTTAATGTTCATCCATTTTCATGGTTGGCCTCGTCTCAGTCATTTTATCGGCTTATTGATTATATAGGAGAAAGATTATATTAGTTCATTCATTGGTATTAAGGATCTCTATCGGTATTTTCTCCAATATAAGGTTTGACTTGAATTATGAAGAATATCGCAAAATTGTTAGTAGTTTTAATAATTACACTTAGTTTAGAAATACTTAAGATCTTAAATAAGATTTTCTATTTTCCTGGTTTTTGTTACACGAAAAACTCGCTTTATAATGGCAAATTCAACGCATTAATTGTTATAGGGAGGTTCCTGGTATTTAAGGCGTTATTAATTTAGCGTTGAGAAGATTACCTCCGAAGTTCTTCTCATACTTTAAAGTACGCCGTTTCCGTTTCTTGGTACTTGCTAGTAAAGAAAATTTACTCGTCAGATAAATATATGTTTCAAAAACCAACAGCTTTAGTATTAAGCTATTAAGGCCCACGGTATTATTGAAGCTCTTTACCGTTATTTAAAAACGTATTTCATGATTATTAAAACTTTTAATTTTAATGTAAGGATTTTGTGCGCCTTTTAAAGAAATCCGTATGATTTTTAGATCTTCCCAAAACTGTAGTATATTGTAACAGGTACCTATTTTTATTTTTCTTCTTTCTTCGGAATTAAATGAAATTTCGCCTTCAAAAACTTGATACTAGCATCGTAAGAAATAATGTTTGTTAACCTGACATCCGTTTTTCTTTATAACATTCTAAACTTTTTTTTAAATATTCTTTTCCGATAGTGACTTAAGTAATTTAGCGTCTTAAAAAGAGGTTATATTATCGATGATATAAAGAAAAGTTTTTTTTATTTAAATAGAAGACGTTGGTTAATATTTTATAATTAAAATAATTGTTGTTTTTTGAAGTAAACCTCAATATTATAGGTACTTATTTATAGGTTTGATAATGGTAGCAAAGATTTTTCATATATGTTAAGGCGAAGTATTTTACGAATTTATACCCTAAGGATTTCAAGAATTTATTTTCAATAGTTTATTTAATCTGTTAATAGCTTATTAATTAAAAATTCCCTGTAATTAAAGTATTTCAAATTTCGTTAAGTTAATTACCGTTTCCTTTAGCTTTTGAAAGTGTAATTACTGATGTCACCATTTAAATACAAAAGGGGACCTCTAGTGTTTTTCAACTAATATATTAACTTTGACATTGAAGTTAACGCCAAGGTTCATATTTTTCAAGGAAAAGAGGTATAAGGTAATGAACTTAAAGATAGGAAATAAAATCGGTTTTATGACTATTTACACTGTCTCCTATTTTAATAATAATAGTTCATTACCTATACCCGATGTAATTTAGCTTTAATAGAATTTTAACGTTTGATTGAGGTAGTGATAGTGTTTTATCGCCATAATTTAATATACTAAGAATATCCTATTATTAACTATCTTACTTCTCCCGTATTTGGATTCATTACTATGACAATATTATCAAGGGTTATGAGTTTGGTTGTCGTAGTGAAGGTAAGGGTCTTTGTTTAACAAACAATATAAAAAGGTATTGTCAGTTGGTTATTTAGTTGCTTGAAAAGAAATATTTCTATTTTATATTATTTAATTTAACTCGCTATCTGTATCATTCAAAGACTTTTTGCCCTTGTAATTTGCAACGCGGTCCAAATAGTATTTTTTAAAATTATTAAAGTACTGTGTATAACACATTACCTATTATCGGTAACGTTTCATACTGGGGTGTCAATATAATTTGTAACTGGACTTACAATAAATATAATACTTTTATCGTCATTGCGACGATGATACTTGAAATTATAATAAAATTTTAAGTTTTATCCATGTTTTTATCAACAGTGAAGCTTTAAATCTAGTGGTTTTAAACCAGATCTTAAGCGTATGAATCTTTCGTACTTACAATCCATATAGTACACAATGGACCATTTGTTATCGTTCTGATTATAGCATTTATAGTTTATGGGTACATACCAATTAAATTTAACGCAAGTATCATAAAAATTCCAAACAAAAACCTTAACTGGTTAAAAATCTGGTTAAAAGTCTTTACGATTAGTATTTAAGCATTATAATACATATTTAAATTCGTTAAAGCTAATGATAACCACCCATATTTATTCTCAAAGTAAAGCCTTGCTAACGTGTACATTTCCTATTATTTATTAGTATACATCAATTTGTCAAAAATTGAATAAAAAACTTTTAATAGTATTTTCACATATTATTTTGCACTACGATTATATTTTCCCGAGTCATGGCCAAATATATATAGTATTAAGTAAGTTAAAAGTCGTATTTGAAGTAACTTTTTATTTCATAATCAATTTTACGAAAGGGAAGTACATTAATTCAAAAGATTATGTAGTGATCTTGAGTGTAACCCATAAGTACTTCTAGAAATAGTAAATATAAACCTGAAAGTTAGACCTTCAATCACTTGCAGATGTTAAAGAACGGTATTATTTTCGTATCAATCAAATTGTAAGGTTTCACGTTATATTTCTCTATATCATTTCAAATATTAATAAATTTTGTAAAGAATGTGAAGTTAATACTAGTTATATTAACAATTCCGAAATATAGGTTACAATCGTCGTCCTAGTCATGAATGATATTTTTTACATTTAATATAAGTTTTGAGTATTGGAATCGAGATCGTAAGGGTGATTGTCGGTCACCTAACCTAAGAGATAAAGTGTTATAATAAGACATGTAGTGAACTCACGTATATAGGCGTAATTTTTTTGGATTTTATATAGTCGCGCTACGCCATATTTCATATTAAGGAAAACTTTAACGATTTTGACGATTTTCTCCAAATAATCGCTTAATAGCGCCGATATAAATTTCTTGTAACGCGTTAGCAACCGCTATTTCACGTGCTCCTTCTGTACAAAATACGTATTCCGCGTTTTATAAGGTAAAAAAGGTAGTTAAATTACTTAGTCAATTAACGAGTTTCTCGTTATCTGGGTATAGAAAGTTATTATCCTAAGGGTTAAATAATTGGATTAATTAGAGATTAGAGGATGGTTTACTTAAGCATATGTAAGGGTGTTGGTAATTACTAGTTGTTGGTAAGTTCTGTATCTATTCACATGAATTTAAAGAGATAAAAGAGTAATCGTAAGATTGGTAGTATTAAATTTAGGTAGTTGGAAGGGAGAAAAGGCATCCGGAGAGTGCACACCTCAGGTGAGAGCTTATAAGCTCTCACCTAGAGCGTAGCACTCTACCATACACTCTACTAATGTCCCTTTTGGGCAGTGGAACGCTATCATGTACTCGACATAAGTGCATCTTATAACGTGAAACGTTATCGAACACTCTACAAGAGTATGTCTTATAGAGTGGTACGTTACTGTGCACTTTGTAAGAGTATACCCTATAACTTAACCACTTAATAACTATAAGGATATATAACCATATACACACAAGCAATCTTTTATTTTTCGATGCGTTTCATATCCGTAATCTAATAATAATAATATTTGTAGTGTAATTCGCTTAAGGTCCCAATTAGTAATTTAAGTAACAACAGTAGTTGTAGTATAATTCGTTTAAGATCCTAGTTAATTTAGGCAATAATAATACTGTAATCAGTGACAGAATTATTGTAGGTTTTGAAGGGTTAATCGAAAAGATTATTCATTCTTTGAAAGGTGTGATTGACAATATATAGCTGTAGATATTATGTGTTTTGAGCTTCATATAAAAAGATATGTCGTTATCGATCTAAGCAAAACTTTTTTTCACTTTTAACACCGTGCTTTTACCTATAAGTAAGTCCCTAATCAATTATTAACGTTTATAAAACTCAACTACTCGTTCCTAATTAGCTATTTGGGTCGCTCGTATCAATTAGTCACTTAACTAATACTACATTCTAATTGATTATTAAACAAATATCCCGTAAAAATAGGTTTTCATGACGCCATTTAATGTGTCAGCGTACGCACGAAAAGGCCGCCGTCGCCACCGCCCGCCGCCAGCCTAGCTCTATCCCTATTCCTTCCAATTCTGGGAACATGTTATTAATATCAACTTTTATTTTTTACTTTACCGTCGCCGCCGCCGACCCAGTTTTTACCCCCTTTTATTCTATTTCATTACCCGCGGCCCACTAGACCTTCATTCCCACTTTTCTCCCCTTCTTTCTCTCTCTCCTTTTTTCTACACCCCTTAGGAGGAGGAGAAAAGGTATCCTAAGGTTATTAACCTTATTTTTTCCTCGTAAGTAAAAAATTTATTTCTTGTAGCGATCCCTATTACCATAAGTGTAATATCACCGAGTTATAACGCGATTCGTATTATGTATTTCCTCTTCAATTTATATCATACTAATATATTTTTCAAACGAAGTGGAGGCGGCGGAATGCGCCCACTGTTTCGAGTTACGGCTCGTAAGGATACTTCGTAAGGAATTTTTAGCATATAAAGTGTTAAAACGAAATACTCGGGTTTAAGTCTCCGGATCGTTAATAAATACGCTTTATGTACCTTTCTTTACGTTCGCTGCCGCAGGTAAGTTTATTGTCGATTACCGTTAAAGCGGAGGTCTTTTGGAATATTATTAACGTTATAAGCAGATTGATAATGGATACAACCTCGTCCTGGTAATTTTAAGGTTTTAAACTAAAGCTCTATTATATACCCATCGCTTCTACGGTAAATAATCCACTCTTTTCATTTATAATACTAATCGTAAATAATTATTATTTACTTTTTCAATACTTCATTCGAAATTTCCCTAAAAACAATCATTTTCGTAATACTTAAAATGGGCCGAAGTTAATTAATATTGAAGGTTAACCAACAGCTCAAGCAGACAATAACCGATATTACCGCTTGACGGACGAGCCTTCGTATATATTATATAGGCGAGTCCAACGACATTATTGTACGTCGTTATAAAGAGGGTAAAATCCCCTTGCACCCCTTACTTAAAGGTATATAACCTAAGGCGCAGGGATCTCCTTGCGGCTGCGACGCCGATAGCGGCATTGACGATGGTAGCGGCGGTGGCGCCAGTAATGATGGCGGCGACAACGGCGAAGACGAGAGCCAGGAAGAAGAAGAAGAAGAAGAAGAAAATGCAGCCCTCGCCTCCCCCTCGCCCTTCGGTAGAGACTAGCTGTCTGTTTTTATGTTTTTTAGCTTGTTTGGCACTATTGTAGTTATTTGTATAGTAATTGAATTGGGATTTCACAAAAAATTGTAATGTAAGTGATAAATGTTGAAAGTAAAACGTGAAAATGTTTTAGTAAAACTGTAAATAGTAAAAACGAAGGATGATAATATGTTAAAAGCGTCGCAAGTAATTAATTGAAAGGGGAATTGATAAGTACAACGTGTAAAATGTTTAACTAGTGTAAGTTCGTAAAGTGTTTCTAGTAACGTTAACGAAAATAGTGTTTGTATATACAAGCGCTTTTAAGACCCTATTTGGGGCGCCTTTAGTTATCGTATCTTCCGGGTTGGACTTTCCCTTAATCCACCTTGTTTTTTTAATTTCGTGGCGTTCTTATAACTCACGAAAGGTTATTATATCGATTATAAAACTTTTTTCGTTCGTTATACCAGGATTAACAAGGTATTTGAAAGGGAAAAAAAAGTTAGTATAAACTTCTAAAGGAATGAGCTTTAAACTAAGGTTTAAAATAATTATCCAGATTGTTATTACTACAATAATCCTAGAGTCGAATCCTCCAATGATATTATACATATAAGGGGTTAGAACGTTTCAAATAACCCGCTTATATTTCGCAAATAATGAATAAATAACGTTAATATAATGTGTAAATCTATTTTGGGTCGGTGTTTTATTATTAATAATAATTGAAAATCTAATTTAGGAGTTGTAATCGTCATTATTTACGAAAAATTCATTAATAAAAACAAATTGTTTTATTATACGTATACCGAGGGGTAAAAAATGAAGGTTGCGTTTCTAATTACTAATTTATTACACCGGGTATTTATTAAGCGTTTCAAATATATTATTTGATTGTTTTATCTAATATTACGTAGCAACAAAGAGGTTAAACGCCGTATTCGATTATACAAACGATATAACTTAAGTTTTACGTATATGTCAACATTTGTATTCGTTAACTCATTTCGCTTTAGTTAGGTTAATAAGGGTAACTTTATCTAATTTCCCTTTCTATATAATTTCTAAATTGTGTTTCCTAAACGTGAATATTATACTATTAAAATTGATCAGGTGGTTTTCTGTTTAGTCTATTTCAGATTTCATGTTTTGGTCAGCTTTTTAAAAGTTCCCCTTTTACGTTATGAAAACCAAAATATTATATAACATAAAATTATCGTCTTTTTGTATTTAAATAAGTTAAATCTTTCAAAACGTGGTGTTAAAACTTTTAAGTATAGGTCAAAGATAGAATTCGGTATTTCGAAACGCTTCCTATAATATCTTTAGTAGGTATTATATTAATACACTACAGTTTTAATGAGGCTGTAAAGTAGTGTGAGGATATGTAGAATCGATCTGGATGGATAGTGTTTTCGGAGCTTTACAGGTATATAGGTGTAAATACATAGCTTAAAATGCTTTTCTTACTGTATATAATACGTTTCAATATTTTGAAGCTTAAAAAAAAGGTCTTACGGAGTACGTGAAAAAACTGTAAAAGTAAAAATTAAAAGATAGCTCGCTCGTTATAAATTATACGATTAAGTCATAATATTTTTCTTTCTAACGTTATTGTACTCTCTAACCATAAAGTGGATTGTCCTATAGGAATTTCTAGTTTTATCTTTTACCTAGTAAACTAAACGGGTAGGTAAAATCTTATATGTGTCGTAAATCGGTATATTAAATGTTTTTAAGGGAAAGACGCCTTATTTGATTAACTCCAAAAAAAAAAAAAAATTATGGGTTAATTGTTTAGAAGGGCAGCCCTAGGCTATAATAATAACTTCGCAGTGGATTTTTGTATTTAACTTGGGGTCTATCGTTTCCTTTTGGGTGATAAAGGAGTTTGCAATAAAGGCTTTAGAGCGTTTCTTATTTCTTAAACCAAGCGGACGCCTTCGGCAGCATGGTAACGGTTTTGATATTATAGGGTATTTGGTCTTGAAAAGTGACGAAGGTTGTAAAGAAGTATCCGGGGAGTAAGTGAATTTTGGAAGAGGTTTATATTCGTTATTATGCAAGTGGTTTAGTGAATACCACTTATTATATTACGATTTATGCTCTTATCGTTTACTATTTCCTTTTTTCCCACTCTGATTATTATTTATCGAAATAAACTCGTTCTATTTAGTAAGTTTACAAGCATACCTTTGATTTTAAACCCGTCAAATCTTCCAAGGCTAGTTATATCGTTATTTATTCTTTCAACCATGTATTTAAATTAAAATGGTAAATCTAAAACCCCAGTTTCACGCGGATTTTTCTTTATTACCAATACTTTCAAAACATTATTTCTAGCTTATAAATAACATAAAGCTGTCATAACCTTCGCTACAGTATTTGTTTTTTACATCGTTACCGGTAATGATGCGGAATCTATATAAACTCTAAGGTAAAATTTAAAGATAAAGAATGTTAGAATTAAACCACTTAGGCCAAAAATGTTATTTACGGCGCTCACTCCCATTTTCAGAATTAATTCATCATTACTAATACCTTTTAGGTTTTCAAACAATACTTACTGTATACGCTTTTTTAAACGGTTCGTAATATCGCTTATACTTTCTGATATTATAAAAAGTTTTTACCAGTATTTATCTATAATTACTTCTAGTAATCTTGACCTTAGTTTGCTATTTAATTGAGTCAAAAGTTGTGTTGACATCGTAGGTGATTCAATCTAAAGGCCTAAAATAAACATTCATTTAGTAGTGAATTAAGACGTTCCATGAATACATAAAGAAAGCGTTTCGGGTGAATTTAGCGACTTGGAATAATATTGTTACATCAACAGCGTATAATATAAGCTAACTATTGAGATATATTATATCAATAATAACCTCGTAATTACAGTTTACGTCCTATCAAAGGCGGAGTCGAAATATTCTTGAAGTGTGTAAATGTAGTTAGCATTCTTAATAGAACTTTTAGACAACTTTGAAGGCTTTTTCCCCTATATTAGTATGTCCTGTTACGTAAAGGGGCTGTTAAAAGCGTTTTGTCATTCGGTATTCAAATAGTCGGTGTAATATTCATAATTTTAGATATATTAAGTAAACTGCTTTAATTATACGTGCCTTTGGAAAAAAAACCAAAGGTGTCTAAAGTTCAAATAGAGCGATACAGATTCATTATCCGAAGCGCAAACGAGTTAATTGGTCGTCTTTCGAACCATCATTCATAATTTGTTTATATTAACAAATAATAATAAATATAATACTTTAAAGTTTATTACATAAACTTTAACTGTGCTAAATCGTATATTTACTATTACTATACCAATTGATCATGTTTTATCTTTACCGAATAAAACTTCCCGATATTGTCCTATTCAGTCGAATGAAAACTTGGAAAAATTCGTCCAAAAAACGTTGAATTATTGTTCTCCGGCGGTTGAGATTTTGATTACACCAATTTTTGGAATAATACCCAAAAATCGATTACTTTATTTATTAGATAATGTAAATTACAACGTTATATAAGCGTTTAGTAAACCGATTTCGCCATCTAAGCTTACTTTATATAAAAGTAAAGCATTTGATAAGTTTGTAAATATTCGTTAATCCGTTTCTTCATTTTGAATTATTACGTCAATTTCTTCTTCCTCCAAATAATTTTGTAAATGTTCATTCCTGAAGGTAAATATTGAAATTCTCCTTAGCGTTTTGAAAATCGGTTATATACATTGCTAAATTAACTTCCGTCTGGTATTCGAGTGGGTAATTGGTTTCAAGTTATCATGTAGCACGAATTGATTATTGTACCAGATAGTTAATGGACTAATAGCGAAACAAATCATATATAATGTATAGTTTATAAAAACTTGTAAACTTTGTATTTTTCAATATAAATATAACAGTATATGTGGTAAGTTTCGTATTTGGTTATAGGGACGCCCCTACTAGTAACCGCTTTGTTTTCGGTGTACGAGGCTTTCATTTTAGTATTTATCGTTTTGATAACCATATTTAGGGCTTTTATATTCTTTGTATTTTAGCTATACTTTCAATCGTCGGTTTAAGATATAATACATTATTTTGGCGTGGTTTGTTTTCGTGATTTACGGGCCTTCGTCTCTGGCCCTTCCGGCTACAAATACCAATCCGAAGCTCACTTATCGTCGTATTGAGGTTTCAAATAATATTTTAAAATTCGTATAAAAACTTCTACATCTTTTTCCAGTTTAAACAACGTAAAGTTAAAGTATCATTTTTATGGTACATTTTCATAACGACTTGGATAAATAGTTTATCGCTTTTGTATTCTGTTTTAAAAACCGCTTAAAACTTTCAAAAATTTGCTAATTAAGTGGCAAATACTTCTTATAGGATTTTGTTGAAGTTTTTGCGTTAATTCCCAATGGATTTTCAAGTAATACCCTTCAAATTCATGTCGTGGAATTGATGATTGATTTTTATATGAAAAATCTTTTAAAACGTCTATAAAATTTAGTAAATATATTCACTTTTGTCAAATAGTACATATATTACTTTTTGGTTTACCTAGTTCGTATACCGGACAAAATCATATAAAATTGGAAAGGTTTAATATCTAATATATTATAAGTATTTAGCATTACACGGATTCTATTACTACGGAGATCGTAGGGTTCGCCATTCTTATTTTCATATTTATCATATAATTTGATAAATTTCGTAAGTTTGGTTGACTCAATATTATTTATAGGAAATTAGTGTAATGACAGGTCGCGGTAATAGTCGTAATTTGTAGGTATCGGGCTGTGAAGCTCTTATTGTCGTTTGGTGTTACTTACGTTTCCGTTGGAAGCGTTGTATTTTTTATTCAAGGTGGTTTTATTGTAATTGTAAGGGGCGTTAAACGCATTTGGGAAATGGTTTTATTTTTATTTTTATTTCTAAACGCGTAGTAGGGCTAGTTTGTGTTAAATTTTCTTAGCGAATAACATTTTAGATCCTTACTCCTTTTTCTCGAGCTTCTTATACCTTTCCTGGGGCGCTTTCATGCTTTCACAACGTCTTACACTCTACGTACGTGAAATATCTTCACGTTGTTATTAATTTTGCATTTCCTAAAAAACCTGTTTCCTATTTTCCTTTATATGATATCTTTTTATAAAATCCGTCGATCATACGGCTAATTTTTCCAGTTTGAATAATCGCTTAGTTAATACGTGTTAAATAAGGCTTTCGTAAAACGGCCATTCCTGCCTCCTGATATATTAAGACCTTAGTTTCGTAATTACGCCGTAATACTTGGAAAATCAAATTATATACCGTATACAACATTTATATCTTTCAGTTGAAAGATCTTTTACGGAAATTATCCAATATATTAAACTCCTAGGCTTTTTTTCCTCATAGATGCGAAAAATCACGGTTATAATATACGTATTTTCCTTATAAAAGTCCAAGTCCTTTACCAGCGTATCGATAATGTTATCCTATAATCTTAGGGTTTTCTTTGTAAAACGCTTTTTCGAAGCGCTATATACTTAAATGTAAGATCTATATATCTGTTGGTTTTATTTGGACCTGTTATTGGTAAATCTATGGAATTAAGATAACTATATATAAAGGGACTAATATAAAATAAGCGAAGTAATAGGGATTTTTATACGTTTGAGATTGTATATTTAAAATTGGGTTTACAATAAAACGGTAAAAAAAAAGCGTATAATACATAAATTAAATATAAATACAATATGTTGGTATGATCCAAAGAAGGCTTTTAACGTTTATTAACTTAAATTAAATATAAATAAGGCGTGACTATAAATCAGTTAAACATTTTACACTAGTCATTTAGCATTTTTAAATGTTACATTTGCTAAATAATTAGTAAACTCAAACGTCGTAAATAATGACTTAAATGAGAGGTATAATATATGGCGAATGGGGGAAAAATTAAGTATTAAAAACAGGTAATTAGTGTATAATAATTAAAATAGTGTGGGAGCGCTTCAAATATTATGTTTAACGTTTGTAAAATGTGTTGGAGCGCTTGGAAGAGTGTTTTAGACGTTTACTATATATATTTTTAAGTGGTTAAAATACTACTTTTAAGGTTTAAAGTAATTTTAAGAGCGCCTTAAAAGTGGGTGAAATCGCTTTCGAAGTGTATTTCAATGAGTCGGATGCTAATTTTTGATTGGATAAGTTCTAACGAAGGGATTCAAAACTTAATAGTTTTTAGCTTACGTAACTTAATATGTAGTTAAACGCTTTTCAAAAAGTACCTGGATACATCTAAAACGTTAACCGAATTAATTGTAGCGTAACAAAGCTCTTCATAAATAGAGAATCAATCGAATTAATAATATCGTACTGAAATTATACTTTTAAAAATTAATTCGCTTTACAGTTTTTCTACATTCCCGTATTTTTTATAAAGCGTAGTAGTATAGTACGACAGTTGGAACCGATACAGTATCCCATTATAAGTATTGAATTGAATTGGTTTTTTTTCTAAGCTATTCATAATCGACTGAATTGGCTACTAATTAATATGGATAAGGCTTTTACCCATTTATGTAAATATAAAAAGATAAAAGAGTAATCGTAAAATTAATAGTGTTAACGATGAATAATTCAAAGGGAAAAAAAGTATCCGGAGAGTACAAGCCTCGGGTACGAACTTATAAGCTATTACCCAGAACGTGACACTTTACCATAAACTTTACCAATGTCTCTTCTGGATAGTGGCACGCTATCATTCACTTTGAAAAATTATACCTTGCAGCGTGACAGGTTATCGTACACTCTGTAAGAGTGCATCTTGTAGTATGACACGTTACCGTGTACTCTACAGCGTGTCCGCTTACTAAATATAATTATATTTAATCATATCCATACTAGTAATACACTTTCTATTCCTTTACTGGTTTTTAGGTCAAAGATTTTAAGGGCAATCTTCTTATTATTCAAATTCGAAATAGGTTTATACCAATCTATTTAAAGTTATATCTAGGATTAAAATCCTACGCCTACGAACCTTCATCTTGAAGTTAACATTAACTCTCCTCAAAATATTTTTTTGAATATAAATAATTCAATTTCTAAAGAACTTAAAAAAGTCTTAGAAGGAGTATGTGCTACAACCAAAACTTCTACCAGAGTTTAACTCAAAGATTTACAAGATGATAGAGTCTGTTAAGTATTTTTTAATAAACTTTTCATCAGAATTTCTCTTCTAGAGTTTTTTATATATTAATTTTCGAAAAATAATCCAAGTTTTTTAATTGCCTGTATATCAGTATTTTCGGCGGATATCTTGACTTTATCCCTGTCAATTTAGCGTATGTTTAGGTAGGGTAAAAACTTGGCAATTTGAGTATAATAACTTAATTTTTTGAGTGTGGTATAACAACTATTTAACGCGACTCGTTGATTTTTCATGTTTTCGATTAACTTAACAATCTTAACATGTAAAATAACGTGTCGAATTAACGATTATAGGATATAAGTTGAAATATTGGGATAGATTGTAAGTTTTAGTATTATAAATTAGCAGCTGTTTCTTGTTAGAACCGTTATTTATTATTATATATGATTTAAACGTAACGGGATATAATTATTGTAATTACCAAGACGTTTAAAAATTTTACAGGTTTTAGGTACTTATTAATTTATTTTTCTCAATAATTTGAGACATTTGGCACTCAATTTTAACGTTTCAAAGAAGATTCAATAAAGATACATTGGTGTTTTCGATGGCGATACCGTCGTTAAGTTTCAACCATCGTAAAAACATTACAATTCAAAAGTCTTATCCTCATATTGCCTTTAAAACAAAATCAATGAATTAAGGCTTTTCGAAAACATTCTTTTGTACCTTAGTACTTTACAAAGTATAATCGGAAAGTAGTTTCTTCTTTTCACTAAATTATTTATACTTAACACTATAAATACTAATTATTATTAATGGACCTTTAAACATTACAAAGTTTGACAATTCTAATCGGTCGAAATAACAATAGTATTATATAGTAAAGTAGTGAATGATTACTCTTCAATTGAGCAAACCTCTGACAGGTCCATACACACCTGTATATAGGCAGTAACCTAGCTTATTCCCCATATTTAATTGATCAATCTACTTCAATTTACATGCAGTAGTACAGTCATCTGTGACTGCACTGCATTTGAATGCTATTCAAATAAATTGACAATCTAATTTTAAACGTACTAATAATTTTGAATACTTATATTGAATGCCTCATTCAACTCATATAAAATATTGACTACAATATATATGAAAATATTTCCGGTAGTGAAATAGTAGTTAGTTGTAATACATCCAAATTAACTATATTGATTACAAGTTGATTACAGTATGGAACTCAATTCAATGTAAGGCACGAGCTAACCTATTTCCAATACAAACTAGTGAATAAACTTGTTAGCGGTTTGCCAAACTTGAAACAATACATTCCACTGCCTAACTATTAAAATACTTAAATTTATTTGAACTAATATTCCAATCGACAAAGTTACAACGTCCAAAAACTTAATAATATTGATCAGTTCGTGATGGAAATTTAAATAAATATAAGCTAGGTAACAATAGTTACTTTATGGTCATTATTTATGTAATTTCAAGGTAAAGTAAAGACTCTTGCTTCTAGACCCCTATAAACTACGTTAATTTTCATGATAACAAATAAGGAAAATTGTTTGAACCACGTTAGTATTTACAACGACCTAAAAATACCGATGGTATTGCTGTTACCACTATTATAATATCTTTTTTAAAACTATTGAAAATATAACATTATAATCAAACGTCAAAAATCTTAAAACCAATAAGCTAATAACATCAAAATTATTAAGTCACTCATTAAACATATTAAAATTTCTATTCAACTCAATAGGACAGATCTTTAACGCGTAATACAGATAACAAACAAGTTAATCTTATAGGACAAATCGCTAAACCGTAATAAATACGCCAATATTACAAAAATGATCGTTAAGTCATAACAAATAAATTCATTGCCAAAGAAAAATAAATATCTACATTGCGTTCAAATCGCTATATACTTAATCCTAACCAATATTAACGGTAATTTAGTAGTATAAATACCAATATAACGAACTATCAAAATAGTATAAAAGGTATCATATTACTTGTACTCCTCTCCACTAAGTATTATAAAAACGATCATTAGTGTAAAAAATCGACAAAATGTTTATGAAAAATATTTAACTAACTACGTCGCTTAGTAAATCCTTATTTAGAGAATAGTAAAGAGTTTAGTTTCTAAGTTGAAGATTTATAAGCATTTGGTAATTCTTTTGACGACTGGATTATTAACAGGTAGAATACAGTTTAAAGAGGAATTAAGATTACGTTAAAGGTATATTTATGAAAATGGAACCATTATGACAACAATTATTATAAGTGAGGTTACGAACAAACTTTTCGAATTAATATAAATGGATAATTTCCTTTAAGACCTTTAAGTCTACAATATCAAACTTAAGACATTCAGGGTGAGGGGAAAGGCATTTCTTGCAACAGTCAATTTCGTAATATACATTTCAAAGGCTGACCTTCCAATCAACAGATGAATTAAATCTCTGTCTCCCCCAATTCTAATTTCTCATAACATAGTAATAATAATAAACCTTTTAATCTGCTAGCAAGTCCAATCCCTAAATGTGATAGTGTGGATTACACGATTAAAGGACAAATGAGTGAAGCATTTGTTGTTATGTAGATCTAGAGATTAACATCGGAAAAATTTTAAGTTTATTTATAAAAGATCGTTAAAATCGCTAAAATAGTCACTCAAGTCGTCAGGCTAGTGCGCGGACATTAACCATGTAAAACCCTTTGCAAATCATGATATTATTACTATTTTAGGAAAATATTCACTTATATCCAAGAGCTTACTATAAACTCTACTATAGAGTTTTACTTATTGGACCAAATTAATGATAATGACCGCGATTACCAATATTTTAAAGAATTAAAACTTAGATTAATCGCTTGAAATACTGACGACGATTGTGATAAATATTGTAATAGGACTTCTATACCAGTTAAAAATATTAATATCAACTATGAATTATTTACTAACTTCGCCAAAATCTAGAATAACGCAAAAAAGTATGACAGGAAACCATATAATTTTCTTAACACAAAAATGATGCCATTTCTCAATATCTGCAGATGAAAAGAAGTTTATCCTTCTGGTTTTCATTTATTTTTGATGGGAATTCTCACGAGATACGTTAAAAAAAATACTTAACTTTTATGATTATGACAGGTAATCTTCGCAAAATTCATTATAGAATGAAAAATCACTTCGAATATAATATCCAATTCACATAGTAATATACGGATTGTGTTATTATACGTTGGAAAATAATGATAGCTAATCCAAAAAAAGGAAATAACATTAGATGTTTTTAATTGGATGTTGGATAAATTAATGCTTTCCTAGCAGATAATATGGAAAACGGATACTGGAAAAATCTCGTTACGTAATCAGGTTCAGTCATTTGTTATAGTTGTTAGCAATTTTCATTTTGCCTTTTAACGTATAGATAGCACTTGTAAAGGCTTTTCTTACCAGCCACAGTCTTTGTTTACAATGAAATAACATATACACTAAATGTAGTTAGTATATTTCTCTAAGTTTATGATTTCCGCTATTTTGAAGTTAAAAACATTTTATTACGAATTACATCAATCGTAAATACGGCAGGTGGAAGAATTGAAAATATTGAAAAAAACTTCAATTAAAAGCGACACCAGTAATACGTTTGAAGCTTAAACGAAGAAAACAACTGAAAAATTATTATTGTGATAGTAATAAAAATGTTGAGTTTATAATATGTTTTGTTACTAGTTATATCGTCTCACCTCTACTCCACATTATTAATGAAGGGTAATATACTAAATTTAATAATCTATATCTTTAACAATAAGTGATCAAATTTCATTATAGATTGAAAAGGTAAAAATACGTTAAACGATAAAAACCACGCGTTGAAAAAAGTCGTATGACATAAGAATAAATTTACTAAAGCAACCTAATGGTTAGCTAATTATACTTTACTATATGAATTTATGGATAAACCCCGATATTATCATTAAGACAATTAAAATCTCAACCTCTTACACTTATTCAATCTTTGTCATCTTTAAGCGAGTTATATGTTTTGATGCATTATATCAAATAAAGAAGCAGTAACATATTGAATAAAAGATTATTTGTAGTATATGATCCTACAACACGAAAGTACTATTATTTCGAAAATGAACTAATGATATACCGATAGAGCCAAAATTAATTTTAGCTTAGGTTCGAAATTATCGATACTCGTGTTAACAATTATAGTAACAATTGTTTGGACCTATTATATTCCGTAGCCTGAAAACATCTACGCCCTTATTTATTTGAAGAATCTATAGACTTTAGAGTTAATGTTAATATTAACATGAATAATCTTATTGAAGATTGTTAAAGGTTTCCCCTCGGTTTATAATATCGATGCTTGTGGTTTTATTTTATAGGGTTAGAGGTAACGGTAATACATTTGACAAAGTTCATGATACGTGAATTATATTGATTTTTTAGTTACCAGATTGTTGATTAATTTTATAGAGTCCTCAAATCTGGTAGGTACAAAAATGAGAATACTGCATAGTGAAAGCTATCAAAAATATTAATTACTATTATTAAACTTATGCTCAAATGTAATGATCACACTAAATACCCGTGAGTATGTAGAAGGTGTCCAGAGGGTTTATGTTAGCAGTAAGGTAGCAGAGGTAACAAAAGGTGCAATATCAAGACTGTATTCGTGCGAGTGATGATCAGAAGCCGTGAGGCTATTCAGGGTAGACTGAATACTTAGATTGACAACTGAAGAGCTATGAAGGAAATACTATCTATCTTGGTAATGAAAGTGTCCTTATATATCCGCGCCTTCATACGTCTTCAGTGTAGGCTCGACTGGCTCGACGTCGAGTCCATCGAGTCCCGGTGTGCAGCTCGACTGGCTCGATACCGAGTCCATCGATTCTCACACCATGCTGACCCTAACCCTTGTGTATGGTGTGTCTGTTGTGGATCCCTGGTGCCTGCCGAGAGGCTGTGTCCAACCGATTTCCTTCGTTATCTGCTGCGGAGCCGCCGCTGGTGCGCCTTGCAGATGTTGGGTCATAACATCAAACACCTCGAAAATTTAATTTTACTTCAAAACTCAAGAAGGACTTTAATTATTACATCTTGACTAACATTTTTTCCTCGGACAATATATCCATTTGTTAAGTTGCAAACTCAGCACCCTTTTTGTGAGACACTAAATTCTTTAAATGCATATTGGCTAAAAACATTAATAAACCATTCAAAATAATATAAATGAATATATATCTATGATCTAAGGATATTATTGTCCACAACTAAAACATTAAATTTACGGTAACAGAGTTTCAAACTAATATTAAGATGATACGAATTTCATGTAATAAGATTCTTGTAAAAGCCTGTTAAAGAATTGTAAATATTTAAAGGGTATATGATCTTCTCTATAAAGTATACAAGATCCTGACCCTAGAAATCGTCAAATATATAGATTAAGAAACATAGTTCAAAATAGTAGGGGAGGGCTTAAACAAGAATGTTAGCTCCAATACCTTAATACCGACTTAATAGGTATTTTATGTATATCTTTGTTTAATGAGTAAATCCATATGAGAAATCACTTGAACATAGATATATCATATTATAGAACATTTGAAGAATAGCGAAAAAAATCCGTAAAGTGCTAAATTCATGATACCCTCAATGATAGAAAGAGTTTATCGAGAATTAACCTACTAGTTTTTCTATTTCGAAGTAAAATCCTCGTTTGGCGCGAATCAGGCAAATATAATGGTTTATTCAAAATTTGAAATATCGTAAATTCAAAGCTAGTAATTCAAATTGCTTGCTGTTCGATGGTATCTTATATAACTTAGACCAAACCATATATTAGAAATACTATCAATGAAATCTTTAACCTAAACAAATTAACCAGCGCATTCCACCTGAGACAATAATGAATAGGCTAATTGAATGGCAGCAGCGCAATCGATATCAAGAAAATACAGAGAATAAAAAAAACTAATATAATACTAATAAATCATATAAAAATATTTGTATTAACAGGGGAAAAAGGGCGACCTATATCTGGCTGTTAAATTGCACACATAAAACATTATGAAACCTCCAGGAAAATCTTTAAAAGAAAACGATAGGCTCGAAACAAAAAAACTCTTTACACAAGAAGTTATTTAATTTATACCTAAATACGACTTAGATTCTATCAAACCTAACGTAATAATATTCAAGTAAAAAATGATTCATCAAGTTGAAGAAAAGAACCAAAAACAAGCCGTATGAAATGTATATACTAATAGTTGAAGTTTATAGTGGTGAAGGCAAGACTGGATCCTAACATACTCTTTAATAATTTAAATGATTAGTAAAGAAATGTATTTGAATAGTAGTCAAATGCAGTAAAGTCAAGTCAACTAAACTGTCAGTTTAGTTGATTGTACTGACTGAAAATTAGCTGCAGTTTGTGGGACTGCACTGCAAGTGCAGTGCAGTAGGTGCCCACTTCAAAGTGGGGCACAGGCTAAAGCATTGGATCATACAAATTAGTATGCACACCGGCTAACGGTCTGTCTAACTTGGAAATTACAACTCCAAATCAAACAATTTCAATGCAGCACTAGTTACTTCGACTACAGTGATTCAAATCAACTAATTTGCAATAATAAATGCCTACCAACAAAATGGTAGTTATTTTGGTAGCAAGTTTGATGACATATATAAACGGAAAGTTTACCCTACAATTAATATAATATTAACTAAGTATAAAATAATATGCTACTATCTTATAAAGAATTATGTTATTACAACTTTCTACAAAACTAGGTAGCAAGTATCTATTATAAACGGTTATACAATACGTCAAACCGTTATGAAAATTGTCTAAAACAAGTATTTATTAGTTTTTGAAGAATTGATTATAATTTAAGTTATGAATTTACATTAGATATTTATCCTAAAATACAGTTTCATCCATTATGAAAACGGACAATAAAGATTTAATTATAGTTAGCATACCAATTAACGATATAATTTCTGTAGAAACTACCGGTTTCATAATAACGAAATAACGTAAAATTAATGATTTATGGTTTTTGAATTGCAAGCCGATCACAAATTTGGCCAAAATAGATACCTAGCTTTTAACGGATCATGAATCCACATGCATGGTATTGATAATAATAATACTAAGTACCTCAATTTTCTTTTAAAATGGGTGAAAGATTCATTTCGTTAAGATCAATAAGTCGAACTTCGTCAAAACTTAATTATACAAGGAATAATACGTTTATATCAACTATATTATGAATTTGTAATAGCTGAAAGGATTTTACGACCTGTTAATTACATAATAAATTCAAGTTTCAATTGATAAGAATTACGATTGCTTGAATAAACGCTTGGAATATAAGATTAATAATATTAACCAAGAAATCATTATGCCTTCCATTAATCTTCCAGTTGCCAAACTGATGATATTGATAAATAGTGTCATGAATAAAAACACCGACTTATTATCACAGATCAAATTCCTTATAATAATCGTGAATAAGAATCGATTGCATAATGATCAATGTACTATTATCGGAAGCCTAATCTACTAAACAATCAATAAATTCGAAAGGATTACAAAAGGAATACTCATTTCAAAGTGAAAAATATGATAGGAACGCTCAATACGAGTATCTCTATATGGAAAACAACTTACATCATTAAGAAAAAAAATAAAAATTTCATTGATTTTGGTTATAACTTGTAGTAATTTACGAAACCTATTTGAATACTTTTTTGAACTTAATAAAAAGAACTGGAAGCGTTTGAGAATTAATAAGATAACTCTTTGCGAAGCTTAAAATAGTAGAGAAATTTAAGAGATCCGATAGACTAATATTAAGTATAACCATATTATTTTATAACGAAAGCCACATTAAACCAAGTTTTTAAAAGGTTTGTCGAATGTAATAAACTAATCGTTTGGATCAAAGGTTATGGGGAGAGGTCACCTGGTAAAGCTACAGAATACAACGATAAATAAGGGGGAGTGTAAAAGAGTCCTAATAAACTAGATGACGGTTAGGTAAATGATATTAACTTGATTGATTATTATGGTTCACTATGTTTGTACGAAAAGAAGTGGGAGTACAAAAGCAAAAAAATTCTGTTTTCTGGATTATCAATAGTAAAAATTGAGAATAATATACAAATTTTATATGGAAAAACAGAGGAAGAATTTGCGTCACCGGTTAATTATCGAATAAAACGAACCATTACTACAGAATATAACGTCGAGAATGTTGGAATAATAGTAAATTGAAACATAACTAAGTTGACTTTATTAATTTCGAGTTGAGTACAGTGTGATACCGAATTTAATGTGGGGTATAAGCCAAGAAATTTCCTATATAAACTACTATAAAGACCTGCTAGCAGTCTACTAACCTAAGAACAATAGAATATACCACTAAATTACTGAAATACTACCTATTATTTCAACCGCAATTCAAATCTATAACGTTGTATCTTCTGAACAAAATCAATAATCGGTTATATACTGAACTATTTTCTTATAACGTTTAATTGAATATCATTATTTTTGTTGACGGTATTTATATAAAGTTGAAAAATATGGAATAAAACCTATATACTTGAAAATAATTTCAGGAACTTGTTTAAATGATTTTTTTTTTAAAAAAAAACTTTGGTTATAGTATAACAATGAAGCATCATATGAAAACTAATAGTTATAAAACAAATAGAATAGTGATATGTGATAAATTGAATAATTAATTAACTGAAAGAGTTCAATAAATCAATACATTCATTTCAATTGATTTTCAACATTTGAAAAAGGTTGATTATATCTTGAATAACAAAGTATTCACAAGCCAAATTTCTATTAACACCTGTAGTATATGTGTCATTATATAATATTGTTCAATACTTAAGTAAATACAAAGAATTCTTTTACCAATTAAGAACTAGTAAATTTAGAGAGGATAACAAAAAATATAATGTAAACCGAAAGAGAAATGTTTTTATGTCGCTAGGAAAAACTGTTAGCAATTATTTCAAATGTGGATTAAACAATAACATACAATGCAAAAAAAATACGATAACAATATATTTGGTATCAATTAACCGGAATTCCACTTAAAATTGTTCTTGAAATAGTATTATATAAAGTAAATTAAAAGTTGGTATTTTTTTTATAAAAATATCAAAAGTTGAAAGAAATAAAGTTTAGGTTGAAGTCCATAACAAAAACTCAAATCATATAATTTCATGATGTTAATAACAACAATCACTTAAATAGTTTAACAGAGGTACTCATCTTTATGTTACTACCATTATAAATGTCCAATATTTTTTGTTTCAAGATACTTTTTATAACGTGAACAATTACGTATAGTTTTAGCTGAATGAAACGCAAATTATACTAGTTATTCATGATTCAAATTCGATTATTAAATATAGCTGTAATTGATATACATAAATAATGACATTTCATTATGTTTTTAATATCTGTAGGTTAATGTTAATAAATTAAAATATTAGTCTTTATTCATACAACCTAACTTTTTACCGTTTTGAAATCCAAGAAGTATATAAATATTCCATTCTGAATTACGGTTTCAGTTTAAATTCAAAATTTTGTTTTTTTAATTATATTCATAATATTGCATATAAAAGTATAATTACTATGGTTGTAAAATGAGGTTTATTGATTTGATGAGTCTATTTACCATTGATTATATTTGTTTGAATAGTAGTAATTGCAGTGCATTAGGTAAACTTTACTTACAGTAAAATGATTAAACCAACTGCAAGTTAAGTGTTTTGTTTTGTATAGGCCCATTGTATTGGCTGCAAGTCAATTACAGTATACGCCTACTTCACACTAGGGCACGGGCCAAGAAATTCACTATACAAATTACTGTATGGACCAGTTGGCGGTCTGCCAAACCTAAAACAATACATTCACCACTTGAACATGCAATAATACTGTTACTTAGACTAATCGAATCGACAATGTTACACCGTCTAAATACCTACCAATATTGATCACTACTTATTAGGTTAAGCATAAATAAGCTAAGTAAAAAAAGAAGCTACTTTCCGGTTACGATTTACGTTAATAATGGCGCCTAAGGTAGAGGAAAGATTCTTATAAAGTTCTTTTACTATTGTATAAGTCTTTACGGTAGTAAGTAAAGAAGATCTTTAGGCTACATTAGTCTTTATATTAGTTTGGAGGTAGCAACGATATCGCTATTAAAACATTTAGAATTTTTACATATCTTTTTTAAAAAGCGTTAAGATCAACCGCTAGAAGTTTCAAACGATAAATTGGTTAAAGACCAAGTTAGTATTATTACGGGTGTTACTATTACGATATAGACTAAGTTTTATGCCTTCTGACTATTAACCTCCGACTTTTACCCATAAAAATAAACGACTTTTAAACTTATTCTTTATACTAAACTACTAAGTCTAAAGTTATTAAAACCGTTAAAATTACACTTACCTAGGAATTACAAAAGAAAATTAAATCGTTCGGATCCATTTCTGCAAAGTAATACGATAAAGATTTGGGGGGCTAGATATAGATAAAAACTTAACTAAAAGGAATTTGGTCAACTTCGTCAGCCAGTTTATCTTCAATTGAAACAGAAACAAAAAACTTGACAGCCGCGACCGCGTTTTTCGTAAATACCGTAAGTTATTCGAAGACTAAACTATTAATATATGGAAAAGAATTTAGAAAGACATTAAGTTTAATTTAAAGGTATAATTCGAATGCTGAGCTATATATGTATTGGAAAAAATCTCTATCAGGCTATTAGAACCCCTTTTTAAATTAGTTTAACCTAAAGAATGCCATCAAGACTCAAAACCTAAATGAAAGGGTTTTAGAAAACTTTCATATCTTTATACGTGTTTTAAAGTACCTTTTATTAACCCGTAGGTACGTTAGGCCGCTTTACGCTCTAATGATAAAGAAACCATCAACTGATTTCACAAACTAATACCTTCATGTAATAGCGCGGAGTACGCTCCTAGCGGAGGCAAAGCGTGTAAAGTAGTGGCTGCCAATGCGATAAGAGGAATTGACGTTAACGTTCTCTACCGGTTAATTAAATAAAACCTTTAAGTCTTTGAAAACCCTTCCTATGACTAAGTCCTCATTATCCTTTAACCTTTCGCTTAAAACTATCAAGTTTCTTAAGACGAAGCTTCTCACGACAGGTATACCTATTCGAGTGAGCCTATCATAGGTTTTACTATTGGACTTTACTCCTGAGGACAGGCGACTGGTAATTACCCTTAATACTATATTTCGAATTCTCTAAAGCTCAAGTTGTTTTGGAACACAAAGAAAAACTAGGACGACTATCGCAACCTTCCTTGAAGTTCTGTTAAAAAATAATATAAATTACAAACTTTTCACAAATTTCCCTAATATTTGAAACGACGCGGAAAAATATGACGGGAAACCTTATAAGTTGTTTAATACTAGGATATTGACATATTAAATATCTTTATGAATATAAAAGTCCTTTTCTTTAATTTTTATATATCATTTTCCGAAATCCTTACAGGATATACTAAGGACTTTTAACTAACCCTTTTCATATGATTAACGACTTTGCGAGAAATTTATGATAATATAAAAAGCTACTTCAAATACGATATCCACCTTGCCTAATATTAAATGGATTAAGCTTCCACAAGGTGGATTACGTTAATGAAGAAGAAGAAAAAGGAGGAGATATCAATAGATATATTGAATTAAATTCTTAACAATCCTATGTTATATCAAAAAACAATTGGGAAATCTAACGTTAGCAAAGCCATACTTCGCGAACAGGTACGGATAGCTATAACAGGCGTTAGCGAGTTTAAATACGCTTTATAACGCCTAAATTTCACTTGAGAAAACTTTATTAGCTAGTTACGCTTTTCCATGACAACTGTAATAACGCGTATACTGAAATCTTTTGGAATATACCCTTAAGCTAATAACTTCCGCGATATAAATAACAAAAACCGCGCGATAATTCATTAAGTTAATTTTAAGTATAGTTATAGATATCCTTAACGTTTAAAATATGAGTTAATAGATTCGAATCAAAGGTTATAGTTATATTGGCGCTAATCAAGTAAAAAAATCCTTAAACGAACCTGTAAACCGTAAAAATCATCATTGTAATGCTGGTAAGAGATATTAAATTTGTAGCAAATCCTGTTACTAATTCACTTACCACCCACTAGCTAAGCATTATAAATAACAAACGATATACCACTCCCAGTATCCTATTACCTCCTAATAGAATTACTTCGACCGTATCATAAAGTTCAAAGGCAAAAAAGAATTTAATACTAAAGATACGCCTAAACAGGTCATGTAATATAACGATACTATTTTTAATACAGAACAATAACCAGCCGACCACGAATTTTTGTACCGTTCAAGTGGTGAAAACCCTTACATTTACTTTAATCAAGCTTCTATATCTTTACACACTTTTAACCTTTGAGATGGTTACGCGAATTATACGTTTCAGGGTATTATACTAGATATAAGGGCAGTAAAATAGTCATTAGAAAGCTATTCTTAATATGTGATATTGCGAACGGAAAGTAATACTGTTATCGAGATTAAATTTTAAGATACTGGTAAGGTCAAAGTCAGCTTTGGGCCAAAGAAGCAACTATCGTTATTGTAAACAACGGTAATTTGGACTATTATTAATTCGATTACTTTCCATATTTTCAAATCCCCTACCTTTTTTTTCTATTTGGAAGATATAAAAATCCTTAGCATTAACGTTAACAAACTAGTTGAAAAAGCTTAAGGGTTTCCCTTACCTTTAACTAGGGTAAGTTATACTTTCATCTTGAAAAAGTAGAAGCAATAATATGAAATTTAACGAAGTTAGAAATACGTTAGTTATACCGAAGCTTTAACTACCTAACATTAAATAAGCTATATGAAGTCCTAAAGTCTGTAGTGCATAAAAATATAAAATACTTTGCCTTAAAAGCCATCTAAAATCTTTATCACCATTACCAAACGCATACTTCGGCTTTCCAAAGATTTAAGTTTACAGTAAAAGATAATGAAGACTTTAACTACAAGATTTCTATTAATATATTTTAGTTAAATAACAAGCCTTATTTTTATGTCATTAACCCTGCAATTAATTTTTACGAAACCTAATTTTGAAAGTTTTATTTAGTAAAAGATACATGGAAAAAGTTGAAAATATAATAAATGAACACGTATTTAAACTTAATTAATTGTATCGTTCAAGATTTTGATACCAACTTTATAGAAGCGTAGGTTTTAAAGAATATCAAAATAATGAGGATTTAGTGTTAATAGCTGCTTCTAAAAGCCCAATGAATCATTATAAAAGTTAAAAAAAAACACTCACTATTTTTCCGAATATACAACATCCTTACATTAGAGATTAAAAGCTTTAGGAATTGAAAAATACGCCTTTGAATAGCGGTAAAAAAGACTGAACGAAATTGTAGGCCCGAACAGTTTAATGTTAGCGCTACTAGTATTGAAAGCATACCAATACCTAACAAGTAAATTTACGTTATTAGAAAATACTCAAAAGAAAATTGTAGCCTACAGTATGGCACTAAAGAAATTACGGAAGAAATCGGCACGACGCTAAATTAAGAACAACATTAACACCATAAACGGCTTTATGATAATCGACTTAATTACTTTCCCTTTATAAAGTAAAGTCGGGAAAGTAAGTACGTCGATTATCGTAAAGCCGTTTCTGGTGTTAAGACAAAGTCAGGTAAATATGAAGGTTTATATATAATTTTGAGTATCTCCAACTTTAAAGTAGATATTAAAATTTCTAACAACCCCGCAATGCTTGGTATTATCTAGGTTTAACCTTTTATTAGAGCGACTGATAATAAAAACCTTTAAACTAAGTGTCCGAACCAATATAAACCTCTTTTACCTATTATCAATAAGCCAATAAAACGCCGCCGGCTCGTATGACCACCGAAAAAATAAATTAAGAAGGAAGTATATGCATCCCGTCGTATTTACAATACGACTTGGGTAAGCAAAAAAAATAAAATAATGAAAACTTAGCACTTAAATTTCGAATATAAGGTATTGTTAGAACCTCTAGTAAACCCTTCAACAAAAGTAACAGAATCGTAATTAACGGCCTCCTAATTCGATGAGTTGAATAATTTGTACCTAAAACCAACTTTAACTTTTAATACCCGAGTATGACGATTTTTTGTTGAAGATTATGTACAAGATTAAAGGTAAACCTACGGGGCAGGCGTACGAAAATTTATGTTTTATTACTGAAGAAAACGATGATAAATATAAATATTAAATCATTACGTAGTAGATTATAATTTGAAAAATGAATTAATAAGTTTACTAGTGAAAACAAAATCTACGTTTACATTTAATATCCGAAGTCCTACGTAAGTATATACGTAACAAATACCCGATTTACGACGAATCTTCTTATTAAAATTATTATAAAATTACGTGTTAATTACCGTTTGGGGACAGTAATACAACATATTAAATAACTATACAAACTAGCCAAAATAAGCTTCCATTAATTTTTAACCCATTTATTGTACTTTAAGTCGCAACTAGTTTTAAAGTGTTTAATATACGAGCTGTTTTTACTAGTAACCTTAAAATAGGATTTTGGTTCAGTAGGCATATAAACTAACGATACCGTTTTTGTTTGAAATGCTAGTTTTATAGTATCGGAACAAAAATCGATTAAAAACTTCAAGCTTTAAAATTATGAGCTAGTCACGACTTTGACCAAAAATAACCAACTTAACTTTAACGGATCATCAATCCATATACTTAGTATTAATACTGGCTTAAGTTTCCACTAAGAGGCCTAAAGCGTTGATTTAACTATAATTGACCAAACTAACGTAATTAAAGCTTAACGGTATTGAAAATAGCGTGCCCGTAATAGATATAACGCTACTTAATACCAACTGAAAGCCTTTTACGACTTATCGATTACGGTATAGATATGAAACCTAAGAAAAAAGAACTTTAACCGGCTAAATGAACGATTTAAAAGGTAATTACGAAATATAAACCAAAGAATTAATATATTTTAGATTAACGTGTTACAGGGTAAGTGAATCATTTTACGGATAATGTCTTTATAAATAATACCAACTTAACTTGATAAATTCACTTTCTTACAACCTTCGTAAATAAAGATACGCAGAAGGATCCATTTAAAATTATTGGTGATGTAATTAATGAAGCTTTGATCAAATATAAAATGATCATACAAAGCGTATTAACTTTAAAGATTAATGTTATGTTAGCTAACTTTTGTGTATATATTACCTTATGGAAAAAAAAATTCATTGCTAGGTAACCACAATTTTCCACTATCATGGTAATAATTTATAACGATTCGAAAAGCCTGTTCGAATACCTTTGAAAGCACGAAACCAATAATGAAAAACGATTTATAATCAACATAATAGATTTTCGAGAAACCTATAAAGGCAGAGAGATTAAGAAGTTCCGTTAATTCGATGGGAAAAAAAATTCTACTAATGTTATAACAAAGTTATTGTTAAAGAAGGCTTTTAAAAGATATATAAATATCAATAGGCTCACTATACGTATCGAAGGCTACGTTAAACGGTCACCTGATAAGAACAAGTTACGTATTAGCAGCCAGAGATATGCTGATAAACTACAATATTATTAGGGAAATGGCGACCTTTTTAAATAATATAGTTAAATTAAGGGTAATGATAGCTTCATTGACTTGCGTAGGTTAAGTAGGATTAAAATGTGGTTTAACCTACGTTAGTTAAAAAAACTAATAATAGTAAGGGTAATACTGGTACTCAAGGGATAGAAGACAACGTTTCAACGTCTAAAGCGCTACCAAAAACATTAAAATATTTCACGTGGTTCTTAATTTACAAATTTTAATGGTATATTAAAACCATCCAATATATAATTCGGTTGAGAATGATTCATAATCCAAATGATAAGTTAAAGTATAATTGATTTAAAACAGCTTTTCCATATATTGTATCAATTTATGCCTTTAGTTATAAATAAAATTCATAACTGATATTAAACCAATATATTATATTCATATTATTAAATAAATTCTGATATTTATATAGGAATCTGTTTTTCAAAAAGTAAATACCCGTTTTCAAATCATAAGTATCTAATGTAAATGAATAAGTCTAAATGAACAATTGACGTATATTTGATTGATATAGAGTAAAAGATAATATGATAGGTTAGCAATTTGCAAATTTCGTTTTCAGTAACAGTATAGTAAAACCGAATAAGAGGCTAATTTATAACATCAAAATTTATTGTAATATGAGGAAACATGGATGGTTATGTGATAGGGGTATATTATAATATGGTTTCAAACATAATCGAAAACCTATATGCAGTAGAAATGTTGTACCCCGGGGGGGTTGGTGCATTCCCTGAGCTTGTCTTGTGCATTTTCACGAGACTACCTACTCATGAGTGTGTCTTTTCACCAGACTACCTACTCATGAGTGTGTCTTTTCACGAGACTGCCTAATCATGAGTCATGCTTTTCATGAGTACTTATTATTATGATGATGCTTTGGTGGAATTTTACCTTTGGCTTAGTTTTTACCTTAAAATAGAAACTAGAATACCACAATATGTTTGTACGTACAGAGAGTATAACAAATGGTAGTTGTAAATTAATATTTCTGCATGGTATTAGACCAAGCATAATTGCAGTAAATTAATTTAGTTGAGTTATTAGCGCGGAGTTGTAATTATATAGATTTACCACTAAAATACCAACTTTCCCCACCTTTCTTTTCCTTTAATTTTAATTTTTCAACTCTCTTTCTTTACTTTTACCACTTTCATACTTCGTCAACTTTTACTTTACAAGTTTTCTATCTTAACTTATAAGCAAGCAAAAGTTATAGGAGTTAGACATTATATCAAATAAGCTTTAAATCCCTCGCCATACGCGTTAGCAAACTCGTATAAAGGAACTCCGAAAAAAGTCTATACCTATTACGCTAAAGCTGATAACTATTAATTTCCCCTTACTTTTAATAAAGACGCTAATAAAAGCCCTACTTTTATCCCTATATATACCTTTATCTATTTTATTTTCGCCTATGGCTTTATGTTTTTATACCCTTTTAACTCGTTTTTACTGGTATCTGCGCTATTTACACTAAATTATTGCCCGCTCACCTCTATAGCGAGTATTATACCTTTAGTTACCATGGAATTAGGAGATATATTTCAATAGCTAGTCCAGCCGCTAGTAATGTTAATGCCGTGGAATTCTTGTTAAGCTTGCATCGTAAGTTGGAGGAACGTGATACTGCCAGACGCATAGAGTATGATGCCATTATACGACTCTTGAACATCTTGGCTTTTAAGAGACATTATTCTCATGATTCTCGTAAGCCCTTTCATCGTTATCACCGTTAATTTTCACCTATTTTTATAGCCTTATCAGACACTTTTAAAGTTAGCTGTTATCGACTTCGCTATAAAAGGAGGGAATTAGAATATTCGTCTTTTCGCAAATGTTCTCGCGACCGACGCGAACCTTTTCATCGCCGTAGTAAGCATTATTACGATCGTTGCGAGTAGGAGCCCTCTCGTTGCCGTTACTCGCGTAACCGCCGCGAGTATAAGCCTATTTTCTATCGTCGTTCTCGTTTTCGAACCTGTTGTAAACCTTTTTGAACTCCAAATATAATGGCTATTTAATTCTTGGCTGGCAGCATTCACTGTCTGAAATATAAAGAGATTAGGGTGTTCAATACTAAGTATCTTGATCCTTAATATATGGGTATCATTACGGTAGGTAAATATATGGTTTTTACCGATATATAGAGCTTTTAACAACATTTAGACACCTTCGTGGATACCTTTTTAATATTAGAAAGTTAAAGCATAGAGATATTTTCCACTTTATTATAGGGATCTATTATATATTGGTTGAATACAAAGGTCATTTTTCACGAACTTCGTAAAATATCTTGTTATAGCTTCGCATATATTATACATATTTTCGTAGATCATTTTTCCATAAATCCTAAACAAGTTATTAAAAAGTTCAAGGAGGCTGAGTTATTGTTACTTAACCTGTTAAATGACGATTACAGCTTACGTAAGTATATTTAGATAAAAAATGAGTTGCGTAAAGGCTATAGATAAACTAAACCGTCATAATAATAATTTATATAACATTATAGTTAATATTTAGTCCGTATTAGACTTGAGCATTTAATAGTAACTGCTGACTCCATATCGTAAATAAATTATAAAGAAGTATTTGGCGAATTCTGAAAATATGAAAACTATGTTGCTTATTATAGTAATACCGCTATATCCCAATTAGTATTCTTTTTTAAAAAATGTTCGCAAGAGATATGATTTTAGGTATCTTTGTGAAAATAAAATTTAACTTCATAAGGATAAGTACCAGTCCCGCAAACCCGAAAATAATACTAAGATATACGAGAACGCACCTTAAAATAGTATAATAGCAAGCTTTATAACTATCGCTCTCGCAAGTATGCCGACCGAAACTATAGTCAGGATAAACGCAAGCGAAAACGTGGTTTTAACAAGTAAAAACGCGATAAAAACCATCCTTGCAACCACTGCAACCGAAAACACGATCTTAATTGTAAGAATAAAGTGAAAAATATGTAATTTAAAATAAGTGACGCTGACTATTCAAATTAGAAAAACCATTCTAATTGCTTACGAACATCCTTACAAGTAAGTTTATATCTCTTTGGTACTAAGGTAGGTTATATAATAAAGCCTAATATTACTCCTTTCAGTCGCCGCATTTATATTTGTTGTAATGAGAATTGTAGCTCGTGTAACGCCTTATTTCAGTATTTAAAAGCTTGTGTCCAGAGAAATGGGGTTTCTTTTAATGATATAAAAAGACGTATATAACAGTTGGATCGTATATAATCTATAATTGGCTTAGATAATATCGTAAATAATACGGAAAATCTTAATATTGTCGTAGCCAAGTTTATTAATAAGGAGGTGGCACTCGTTATAAGTGGTTATTATTACCTACAAATTACTATGCGAGCTAGTCCCATAGGCAAAAATTACACGCTTTATTTCGATAAGGGCGTTAACAAAAACTTATTGTCCAAAATCTAGCCAAATATGAGTTTCCCTAATTATATTACAATAGATATGCCTATAGCTGAACGTAAGATAATTAACAGAGTGATGTTATTTTTTTATTAGTTTTATTACTAAAGCGCCTTGGAAGTTTTATGATTATGTTTATTAATGTGACGGCACTCTTACATTATTACAGGAAATACCCAAAACTTAGATTTTCGAACGCCTGGATATAGGCATTTTATTAACAAACTACTGGATAAAGTCACATGGCATAGCTCTGTTATTGTTGAGAAATATATTCCGTTCTAAAAACAGCCACATCAGAATTCATTTTTCATATATAAAGTAACTACGTAACCTGTTATTCGCAAAATCACTTTTAATGTTAAGATCGTTATTTTACTTAGATAAATAATATACGTGGATGTTAAGTATATCAACTTCTTTAAGAGAAGATTATTTATGTTTACCGTCTAATATATATATGACCTTAATGCTTTAGGCGACGAAACCAATCCTTATGTGGTATAATTTTATAATCCTACAGTCAGGGCGATATAACTTGCGAAATATACGCGTTTAGAAATCATTACGAAATACGAAAATAATGCCTTATTTTAGAAAAATTAAAAGGAAGCTATATAAGCTTTTACCTAGGTAATTAGTACTGTTAACGTATCCTTTGTAGTTATGCAACCTACCAAGATGGCTATTAGTAACTATTAAATATCTTTTACCATTGTTAAAGTTTTGGATAAATTTATTACTGTTTAGTCAAATAGTGCTCACTTTGAGTTGGATTTTCCAACTCTTAGTGCTATTGTTGCGCCTACGAATGCGCATTATATTATTAAAGCGCTTGTTAAGCTTTAATTAAACATCAATTTCCTTGATATAGTGGCGTATGTCATGACCCAGACAGCGGTTAGGTCAGGAAAACAGGCCAGTAAGGAAACTACGCCACTGAGACGCCTGAAGTCTAACACATCAGGCGGGGAACATCTCTTATGTCAGCAGACCCAGGGTTAGGGTTAATGCCAAGGATATGTTGGATATGTTGGATATGAGGTTATCCAAGCTATCCACATTATACAGTACTGAAGACGTATGAAGGATTGAGGATATAAGGACACGGTCAGCACCACACAGATAGTATTTCCTTCATAGCTCTTCAGTTGTCAATCTAAGTATTCAGTCTACCCTGAATAGCCTCACGGCTTCTGATCATCACTCGCACGAACACAGTCTTGATATTGCACCTTTTGTTACCTCTGCTACCTTACTGTTAACATAAACCCTCTGACACCTTCTATATACTCACGGGTATTTAGTGTGATCATTACAGCGTATTTAATATAGGAATTTGGGGGTTTTAACGTGGTAAACTTTACTAATGAAAATGAGGGTTTTATCAAACCTTACGATAAGGTACGTTATCGATATTCCTTATTAGGTATAAAAAAACCTGAGAACGTGTTTCTAGTGAAAACAATATAAGGTATTGAAATTAATATAACTAATTGGGTATAATATTTTCAATTACAACGTATTAACGAGAGATATTCTGCCGTTGGAAAGAATTTCCTTCAATTGAAACGACTGTGAATGAAATAATGAAGGTTTTACTTATGAATAATTGGTAATATACTAAGCAGAATCATCATTTTAATCCTGTACTTAAACGAAATGAAAAGTTTTTTATTAAATTATCTGATATTTTATATAAATGAAAACCTGTGGAATTTACTAACGATATATTACCATTTATATTACCAGTGTTCATAATATAAAAAAATGTTTAAAACATAGATAAAAAAACGAATGGTTGTCAATTTATAAGTACTTAATCAATAGTTCAAGTCAAACGCTTATTCATTGACTTTTTAAAAGGATGTTATTGGGTTTATTTGCGGTAAAAAAATTATTACTATTATAAACGTTACCAAGTTTTTCTTTATATTTTTGGTATACCTCAAGTACCGCGATAAATTTACTTTCGTTAATCACCATGGACTTAAACAAAGTAAAGTTACTTTTATGTGTTTTCGTAATTTACTATCTTATGTTTATTGCTTTATACATCGAATTTTAAAGGAATTTGGATCTTTTTATCGTATGTTTATCGAATATATTGTTATTTTTTCCAATACATTCAAAAATTACGTTGCTGGTTTGAAAGAAGTGTTAAAGCTTTTTATTAATAAAGGCTTCTCTCTGTCGCCAGAAAAACATTAAGTCAGTTTTTAATTAGTAAACATTTTAGGTTTGAACGGGACTGTTTTTGGGCTTTTAACTACTAAAAAGAAAATTTAAGGTTTTTGGAATATTTCGTTTACTCATAACTTGAAGGTATTCGAAATATACCTGAGAATAACAGGATTTTTACGACTAATGATACCATATTATATACAATTGTTAAGATTACTTTAGAAATTCAAAAAATATTTAATAGTATAGAGGAAAAAACAAGGATAATTTAAAGTCGGTAATCGTGAAAAGAGATTATATTATATGTAGTTTATATTTATTTATTTTTAGACTAAATAAATAAAGGTTTTTCAGGGTTATATAAGCCTATTTGTATGAATAGTTCACATTATATTATCTAGATACAACGCGTTAACTTTTTCTTTAAATTAACAGAAGTTTCGAACTTGGATTCGGCGTTATACTTTTTCACTTTAAAAAGAGCTATTTTTAGAAGCAGGAGTAACCTATTTTCAATATTATCATATAAGTAGTAATGTTCTTAAATTGTTGTATAATTCGAATTAAACTTAAATATAGTTTCTCGTAATACAAAGTCTCTTGTTTTATATAGGCCTACAAACGACTACACACAATATTAATGAGCAACTTTTTTCAATTATATTTCTTTTCGACCATAAAGATATCCAAGGTATGTTGAATCAAATTTTAATCAATATAACATGTATAGATATGGTAAATCGACAACTAGTCAATACGTTAATTTACTTTAATTTATACGTTTTAAATAGGTTTATTTGTTAGAAAGACTTAATTTGGCATTAAATTCACTTAGTCGCTTACTCTTCAATGAGGATTGATAACCTTATAGAATCTATATATTAATGTTAAATTATATTTTGAATAAATTGCCCATTATAGATTTAGCAATATAATTTTACATTACACCTTGTCAAGGCGTAAATAGATAATATTATATAACTTCGCCTTTTGATAGTATATCGTAAGAATACCATTTGGCATGGAATTTTGTGAGATTTCGAGGATAGAAAAAACGGTAAAAATATGCCTTTTAACAATTTTTACTTCAGTCGCCTATTTCTATTAGTTAACCGCTTATTATATAACTGAAATACGAGTAGCTACGAGAAACTTGTGGTTTTTATAATACTCGTATAGGAAATTTTGACCAAGGTATATAATAAAAAATACTATTTTGAACCTGACGAATTTATAATAACTTTAGACAGAGTTTATTTTCATTGGAAACGCAAGTTTGTAAAAGTATACGTTAGGGGTCATATATATTTCGGACAATTACGTAATGATAATTAGAAACTATTTGGCTGCCTTAAACCTTTTTAAACGCCCGAGAAACCAATATATGTAATCTGTATAGATTTTATGGTCGTATTATTAATGGTGCTATTTAAAGGTACATCTTGAATATTTCCTGGTAGGGAATATTTGATGTCAAAATACTCATTATACGCAAAATATTGTAGAAAACACTTCTAATTTTTAGTTATATTAATTATATGGCTGAAAATAAGGTAGTTGTTATGGTTCGAGAATTCTTAATATATAACTAGCTTTTTCTACGGCGTATTATTATAAATAAAAATGTTAAGTTTGTGATAGACTTGAAGCAAAGCGTATAAATGGGATTTGTAACTCATTAAATAATAATAACGATTTATTATTTATATGATAACGGACAAATAGGAAAAAATAATTAAATAATCGAATTAACTTTACATTATTTCTTCTCCGAGTAGTCTAAGTAATATTGAGTTTGTTGGAATAGCAGTCAAATGCAGTACAGCCAAATCAACTTTACTTGCAGTAAAGTTGATTGTACTGAATACAAAATTGGCTACAGTTTATGGGACTGTACTACAAGTATAGTGCAGTAGGTGCCCACTGCAAAGTAAGGTACAGGCCAAAGCGTTTGGCCATACAAATTAGTGTGCAGACCAGCTAGCGGTCTGCTAAACTTAGAAATTACACATCTTAATCAACAATATCAATGCAACACCAGTTACTTCGACCACAGTGATTCGAATCGACTACGTTGAAACGATGAAAGTCCATCAGCATTGATCAGTATTCACTAGGTTAATCACAGACTAACTAAGTAAAAGAAAAGGCTACTTTCCAGTTACATTCTAAGTTAATAACGGCGGCTGAAATAGAGGAAAGATTTTTGCGAAGGGACTCTGCTGTTACGTCGGTTTTTATGACAGTAAGTAAAGAAAGTTTTTAGGCTACGTTGGTTTTTACAGCAGATTAGAAGTAACGACGGTACCATTATCAAAAATACCAAAAAATCTTTATTAATCCTTCTTAAAAACTTTAAGATTAACTGTTAGAAGTTTTAAAATTCAGCGAGTTGGTAAACGGCTAAATTAGTATTACTAAAAATATTACTACTATAGGAAAACGACTAAGTCCCTACGCCAAATAGCTATAACGAATAACCTTTTCTCTCTACTACCAACAACAATCTTTGACCTTACTTTTTATACTAAGCACTTTCCCTACTTCACTTTTTTCACCCCCTATACCACTTTAATTATCAAGTTCGCTGCCTTAAGTGAAAAACACTAAGTTACACCAAAAAAAAACACGTCGCGCGACCCAACAATAAGTCGCCAAGTTCTCACGCAACTTTACATAAAAACACCAAGTCTACACGCCCAAAGATCGTCAAGTTACTCGCCTTACGCATCCTATATGCCTTCTATAAACCATACTATTAAAATGGATTTAAGTTAGGTATTTATAGAGAAAGTTAAAGCCTTCAGATCAGTTTTTATCAAGTTTTATAACGATAACTTATGGGTATTGGATGTCAATAAAGACTTAACGGAAAAATACCTTAGAAATTTTATCGGCTGTTATATCGTTAAGTAAGACAACAGCGAAGAGCTCGACCGCGGTAAACGTGCCTTTCGCAAATATCGTAGGTTTTTCGATGACTAGACTATTAATATGTGGAAGAAAATCCAGCAAACTATCATGTTTAAGCTAAAGGAAGAACTCGAACGCCCAGGGATTTACGTACTAGAAAAGAGTTTTATTAGGCTGATAAAAACTTTGTTTAATCTAGTCTAACTTAAATAATACCTTTAAGATCTACAGCCTGGAGGAAAAGATATTAAGGAGCCTTATTGCCCTTACACGCGATTTAGAAAACCTTTATTTTATCTTTAGTTAAGTTAGGCCTTTTTACGTGTAGGTGATAAGGAACTTGTTAACTTATTCGGCAGTTTAACACCCCCACATGATAACGCGAAATACGTTTTTAGTGGTGGTAGAGCACGTAAAGTAGCGGCGGCCTACACCGTCAGAGGTATTGACGTTGGCTCTCTACATTAATCAATTGAGCAGAAACATCGTCGGACCCCTTATGTTATAACCCAAGGACCAACTACAGGTCATGGAATAAGCCAGCGGTTTGCTGCGCTATCAGAAGTCTGATGTCCAACACATCAAGTCAGGGATCTCTCTTATGTAAGCACCCAGGGTTAGGGTTTGGACCGATAGGACCGCTCGTGGTCTAGTCGACAACATTGGGACCGAAGGAAGCGACATCGACTTTAGCAGTCTAGTACTAAAGATGGTATGAAGGCCATAAGATATAAGAATACGGCCATCGCCACACAGATAGTATTTCCTTCGTAGCTCTTCAGTTGTCAATCTAAGTATTCAGTCTACATACTTGAATAGCCTAACGGCTAGTGATCATTCTACAGTACGAACAAACATCTTCTTGATATTGCACCTTTGTTACCTCTACTACCTTACTGCTAACATAAACCCCTTGACACCTTATATTTACTCACGGGTATTTAGTGTGATCATTACACCTTAATAGTAAGAGGAATATCAATAAGTCCCCTGCGATAGAAACTCTTAAGCTCACTTTCCCTAAGTTTTTCAGCACGTCCAGTTTTAGCAGCCAAACCAAAGAAGAACCAGCTTTATACGCAAGCCTATTATAGGTACAACTAGTGGCTTTTTCCCTTTAAACTTAGTTAAAGGTAATTATCCGGCCCATTAACACTAATAATAACCTTAGTCTTTTCCTTAACTAAAAGATATAAAGGATCCTTACGACCAGTACATTACCTTTCCCCTTCGACGTGTTGCTATATTGAATACGGACTATACGGCAATTACTAAGTTCATGAAGATTTGGAGAGGAAAGGAGATGTATAAAGATAAGCCGCACAATCTCTTTAACATCAAGTTACGCCCATTTTTTAATATTTTCCGTTAAATAAGGGTTGAATTACCAGGTTTTTACTGGCTGTTTTTTAGTATCTTTACCGGTCAAGACGAGGATTACGACCTCCAGTACTTGACGAATTATTCCTCTTTTCGCGAAATTTATAATAGTCTAAAAGGTTATTTTGAACACGATGTTAATTTTACCTAGTACTATATTGATTGGAATATTATTTAGTGGTTCTACGTATTGTATTATAAAAAAAGGGTTGAAAGTAAAATAGACCTCTTTAATTAGATGTTTAATAGACTAATGCTTTTTTAATAAGTAATAGGGAACGAAACAATTGGCGAAAACACTTTATGTGAACAGGTTCGTCAATCCGTTACGGTCTATAAAAAGTTTAAATACGCTTTTTAATGCCTCGATACTACTTACGAAGGTTCTTTTTTTTTTTTTTTTGGATAATTGCGTTCCTCATTTGCTACTATAACTACTCTAGTTTCCGGCTCGACTGTTATATACACTTAAGCTCTGAAATTTAATAACGAAAAGAAAACCTTTCTATTCGTATTATATTAATCGACGGTAGGAAAGGCTTGGCTAATACGGTTAACGGAAAGTTTGGGCCTCTATTTACGAGGGAGGGTACTACTCTTTTTTAAAGTCTTTAAACCGGCTAAAAAAGCTTACGTCAAACGCTAAAATATATTGGATTTGCAGTGAAAAAGGCTATTCATTAATATGCTATATTGCCTCCAAACGTCAATTAAAACAGATAATGAATTACACGTAAGTTACTTTTACTTTTGATCGGAACTATATTGAGTAATTTATATAATTTAAAGTAAGTAAAAATAAAGAAAATAAAAACAAACTAAAGGTTATCGATTGGCACAAAGATACTAATACTGATATTAATTCGGAAACTATGTAATAACTAATCGACTACACCTTTTTATATTGTTTTAAAGGTAAAGACTCCTATCATCAATATAAAGATAAAGTCTTTAACCCTATAAATCTCTTTACTATTCTAAATCGCTACGCGAAAAAAGTTTTTTAAAGGATTATATCGGACATAGTGGTGTTACGGTACTTAATAGGAGGCTATTCGTAATACATTACGTTATGAAAGGATACTGATAGTATTACGGAACTTAATTACGCGGATATTAGTAAGGCTGAAGTTAGCTTTAACTTTGGCAAAGAGCTATCTTTACTAGGATTGACGATGGATAAGACTGTTGTTAGTGCTATTGTTATTCACATCTTAGAATTCCCTACCCCCTTCCTTCTTTACCTAAAAGATATAAGGAACTTCGGCGTTAATGTTAATGTTTAAATTAACGAATTAATATAAATTAGCGCCGGTAAAAAATTTCTATTTAGACTTAAGTGTGGCCATTTTTGGACTTACCTTTAAGACATAAAGGTAATATTATTAAATTTAACGAAGGCAGAATTTCGTTAATTATATCGCAAGTTTAACTACCCGGTAATTGACAGGTTTTACAAGGTTTCAAAAGTAATTGGTTACGAATATATAAACTTATTAACGTTAAAATTAGTTAAACGACTTTATTATTATTACTAAACATACTCTTAAGCCCCCTTAAGGTTTAAGTTTACATTAAATAAAGATTGACACTTAAACTCGAAAGTTTTCTTAAACGTATTTTACCTGGATGGCAAACTAGTATTATACGTTATAGATTCTACTACGGCTTTTCACGACGCGCACTTCCTTAAACCTATTCCAGTAAAGGAAATATAAGAGTTATTACATATTTTGTAAATTAACAAGTACCTTACGTTATTAAACGTATTAGTTTACGATACTGGTACTAGATTTGTTATGAAAAAGCTTTAAGTTAATATAGAGTTAATAGGGATTTAGTATAAACAGGTTTCCGTTAAATTTTACTAAGGTATTAGCAAGGTCAAAAAGGCATACACCTTTTTACGAAAGGCTTACAATATCCTTATATTGAAAATCAGAAGTTTTACAAGTTAAAAAACACGGCTTTAAATAGCGGTAAAAGTTTTTAACAATATTATTAACTCTAACGAATTTATACCAATTTTACTGGTATTTAGAACCTATCTACGTATAACGTCTGAGTCGCCACCCTCGTTAAGTACTCAGAAAAGTGTTATGATATATATCAAAGCCTTGAAAAACAAAGGAATCAGTACGCCACTAAGTTCATAATACCCTTAATATCAGGAACGGACCTTGAATAATGAACGTGTTATTACTTCCCCTTTAAAGTAAAGTCCTTACGTAACGCAAGCTAAGTAAATGAAATAAGCCGTAGAAAATTTTATATATTACTAATTTAAACGTGGTGGTTAAAATTACTAACGGCCCCATAACTTTTCGAGTTATACAGATTAAGCCGTACCAAAAACCATTCAGTTCTTTTAAGTTTAATTAAGATCTTAACGTTGATAACATCTGAATTAAGCGAATTAGCTAATACAGCTCTCCGGAGCCGATTATTAACAAGCTAATGAAACGTCGACGGCGTGAATGACCGCTTGAAAGGAGAATATATATTGAAGAGGAGAACAGTGATAGAGATTAAAGGCTTAGAAAGTAAATATAACGGTATAGGTATTGAAAAAGGAAAACTTTAACGGAAAACTTACCTTTAAGCTACGTATTAAAACCATTATCAATATACCGGTCAAATCTTTTTAAAAAAAGTAACTAAGTAAAAATGAACAGCCTCTTATTATAGGGAGTTATATAATTTATACCGTTAATGTAATTTAAAGGCTAAAACGTCACTATCTTTAAGTCTAGGATAATTCACAAGGTGTAATGATCAAACTAAATACCCATGAGTATATAGAAGGTGTCAGAGTGTTTATGTTATCAAAAAGATAACAGAGGTACTGAGTGAACAATATCGCAACCGTGCAAGTAATGATCAAAAGCCGTGAGGCTATTCAGAATATACTGAGATTGAATACTTAGATTGACAACTGAAGAGCTATGAAAGAAATACTATCTATGTGGTAATGACTGTGTCCTTATATATCTGTGACTTCATACCGTCTTCAGTACTGGATCCCTTAGATCAGTGCTAATCCCACTGATCCTAGATCACTTGGATCAGTATTGATTCCACTGATTCTGATCATGTGATTGGCTTAGTCATTTCCCTGCTAACAAAGGAGAGGTGTTCTCCGCCTGATGTGTTGGACTTCAGGCTCTAAGTGGCTCAGCTGTACACTGGCTTTTTTTCTGATCCGCTATCATACTTGGGTCGTAACATAAGGTCAAAGGTAAAACTACGAATCGGCTATACAAAAAGTCATGGTTAATCGCTTAAAGGTACTTTAATAAAGGTAAGGAGTAAATCTTTACTTAATCGCCTACAATTTAAAAGATTAGTTAACGTTTAATTGTTACAATTACTACCAGTTTAATCATTAACGTAAAAGGTTAATTTATACTTAATAGCCGGGATATGACGTAAACGTATACATAGTTTTCTATCTATATTTAACGAATTATATTGCTAAAGCTAACACCAGAACTAAAAGAAAAGTTTTCGGCTGTTACGATAATACGTTATAATAAGCTTTCATACAAATTGTTTAAAGTAAGAGTTTACTAATTCATAACGTACCAAACGCATTTTAAAAACAAGCTCTATATAAAAACTTTAACTTTTAATATATGCCTATTAATTATAACAAGTAAAGACTTTAGTATCGTAGATATATAAATAAACGGTATCTTTTTTCTAGGCGATATGAAGTTTATGGTGACGAAATAACATATTTTCGAAAAGTAGGGATTTTAAATATGCAAGCTGGTTAAAATGTTAGCTCAAGGTATAAAACTTAAATTTAATAAATCGTTAATTCGTATTTATAGTATTAAAGCTAAAAAAGGCACCTATATTAGCTTACATCAAAAGGGACAAGCTATAAGCTCGACAATTAACAACAAAACCGACAAAGTAAAATCACAGAAATATCTAAAGCAAAGGGCCCATGCGGTTTACATCATTGCGCTATATTAACCGAAAGTATCGTAAGACCTGTTTATTACAGTATAGGTATAAGATTTATAAAACGAAGACTTTAATAAGTTAAACAAACGGATTTAGTAGCAAATTAATTATGTGAAAAAATGAATTAAAATTGGTTTCTTAGATCTAACAAAAACGAAACTAATAATTTTTGCAGATGAGTTATTTGCTAATAATACTAACCTTTCATGGAAAATCGGCTTCCTAATAATACTTGTTAACGAAGAAAGGTTTAAAGGATAATTTGCAATTATTGGAAACCTTATATACTGGGCATTTATCAAGTATAAGCGTATAACCCGAAGCTTATTAGCCTCAAAAGTCTACGGTATAATAATAAGCTTTAATATCGGCATAATAACGGATGGCACATTAAGGATTATCACTAAATAGCTGGAACTATTACCAATACCTATAATAGTATATACCGACTCCCAAAGCTTTTACGAATACCTATCAAAGCTAAATACAACTAATAAAAAACTTCCAATAATGAATGTAATAACGTTAAAAAAGGTATACGAAACCTGGGAAATCAATAAGTTCTGGTGAATTAATGGTAAAGATAACCTTACAAATGTTATAACTAAAGCCACCTTTAATAACACCCTAAAAAAGTTTATAAATAGCAATACATTAACTATATGAATTAAGGGATACGTGGACCGCCCGATACATGACGTAAAAAAACAAGGTACCCTAGTAAACTAGAAGATAGCCAGGGTAATAGTGGCGATAATAGTGATTTAAACTACTGGTAAAAGGTATGTAAGTGGTGGCGTACCTAATTTACACAGGTTTGTAACGAAAGATTTGTATACGGGATTTGAAAAACGGAGGTTTTGGAAAGCTGAAGCAAAAGGGCTATAAGGGGCCGTAATTAAGGTTGATTCCAGTACAAATTATTTGGAATTGACAGGGGTTTGGTTTGTTGTTGGCTTATAGATTAAGGAGGGATTTCAAAGATTGCTACCAATTAATAGTAGGCTATGCTAGCGTGCAGGCATAAAGCAAAAAGTCGCTAGTATTGGAATAGCAGTCAAATTCAATACAGCTAAGTCAACTTTACTTGCAGTAAAGTTAATTATACTAACTACAAAATTAGCTACAGTTTGTGAGACTGTATTGCAAGTGCAATGCAATAGGTACCCACTTTAAAGTAAGGTACAAGCCAAAGCGTTTGGCCATACAAATTAGTGTGTAAACCGGCTGGCGGTCTGCTAAACTTAGAACTTACATATCTCAATCAACAATATTAACGCAACACCAGTTACTTCAACCACAGTGATTTGAATCGACTACATTGCAACGATAAAGGCCTACCAACAGGGTTAATATTATATAGCTTTTAGAATAAAACCTTAATAATGCTTATTTACGTACCTTAAAAGTTATTCCTTTCGAGTGTTTATTCGAATTTAAGTTTACGATACCAGTAGATATTTTGACCATAATTCTGCTATGTAAATAGGTGGGAATTCGTTTTAAACAAAAATATTTACGAAGGGCCATATAATTAACGATGGATATTGTTGTTATCAAGGTAAAAAAGCTATAGAATTAAAATTATCGTTGGTACAAATTCGTTATTAGTGACAAAGTATGGCTAATGTTGGAAAAAGCCTACATACCTTTTTACAAAAAAGGCAAATTGTTCCTACCGTATATAAATCTATATATAATTGTAAAAAAAAGTTGATAATTTGGCTTTTACTTTGCATTTCTACCCAATTTACGAGCTTACCTAACTATTAATATTACTTATTTATTACCTTGTCGTAATCCTATAAATGATGAATTTAATAAAATTATACCATCGCCTAAGCTAGTTAAATATAAGGACGACAAAGTAAATGTTAAAAATTGGGAAGTGGAATATATACTAGTTAAATGGGTGGATCGACGTTATCGTAACTGGGATTAGGTTTAATATCTTTTTAAATAAAAAGATTTTACAGCTTACGACAACGAATAGAAACCGATATTAAAATCAAATTACCCGAATTTAATCGAAGCCTTTAAAAAGAATAATAGGAACATTGGAAAAGTTGTTACTAGATAATAAGGATTTCATTTTTTTTCTTTTAGCCCTCGGTATTTGTTGTAACTCGTGGGGTTGTAGCATTCACTAAGCTTGTCTCGCGCCTTTTTATGAGACTGCTTACTTATGAGTGTGCCTTTTTATAAGACTGCCTACTCATGAGTCATCTTTCTCATTATTACTTATTGTTATGATGATGCTTTGGTGGATTCCTACCTTTAGTTTAGTCTTTACCTTAAAATACAAACCAGAATACTACAATACATTCGCATATACAGACAACACAATAAGAAACAACTCAATTGGTATGTTGTTTATCTTTAACTCCTTTTTATCAAATAAAATTATTGTATCAATCTTTTTATGTTACATTTACCGTATAAGATGAAAAATTTTCATACAATGATTGATTGAAAACTGTATTTGTAATATCGCAATGATAAAAAATACTTTTATTAGCCCATTTTCTACCTGACGGGCTACTACTACTAGAACAAACAGTAAATTTAGCAACCCTTTTCACTTCAAGTAGTCGCTTTTACATTCTTTCAATTCCCCCCCCCTCTTAACGTATGGCGCAGCTGCGATTCAAATGATGTTGTTCTTTTGATTCTTTTCTTTTAACACCGTCCCC
>JASMMZ010000005.1:24078372-24097592 GCA_038502455.1 Anisogramma anomala | reverse complement strand
TTCAACACACACACTTTAAATCCCATATCGATTTCTCAACACAAATACCTAACTAGCTCAATTAATTGGAAAAGAAATTGTCGAACAAGTGGGTTATACAGTAAGTGAAAGGTTCAAGACACCAATAGGCTTGGTCTGTGTGTGTTTGGTTTGTATCTGTTGAATTGTGTGTTTATGTGTTTGCCTTCAAACTTTGAAAACCAGTGTCAATACAATTGTGAATGCAGTCTTCTAAGGCAATCCGTAATAGCTTAGTTATAGACAGAAGGCTTGTATAGTCAATCATTCATACTGGCTGTCTAGGTCTTCTTTCTCTCTCTTCAGGCGACCTTGAATATCGAACTAGCAGTTACACACAATGAAGACAGTAGTTCGGTTTATGACCCACCATTTTGCCAATCTGTAGGCAACCGACATAATTACATATTCTGGAAAGCGCTGCAGCATACTTCACGCCCTGGCGTTCAAACCTGCTGGAAACAAATCGGTAGATATTTCTGGGCTTTGGCCAGTTGTCATTCTTTCTGCTAATCCCAAGGACCTGCCCAATACACCGAACAACTCTAGTCACTGACGAGGATTTTCCTCACGATCAAAACATAAATGGAGGCTGCACACGGTCTTGCCTCACACTCCTTGCCTCTGCCAGTGACCGATCTCTACACGCGCCGTGTCGCTGTAAGCAGTCTGAGTTTGCTTGCTTTTCTGCCAAATGCTATGCTGTCTCTTTACTTAAGAGCACTCACCAGCGTCGCATTCTACAGGGTATGACCAACGTAAGTTGCATACGCAGCGCTCAAAAGCTGCTTCCCAGAATCCCAGTATCACTTGCTCCGAGAAGCCCCTGTATTGGGTGCCATGATTTAACAAGAAGGCCCCTTGTGCTTTGCGCGCCGCAGACTGTTTAGTCGAAAGGAGTCAAGAAAGACTCTGCCACGAATCGTGCTCGTGCGTTTAACTGTATGATGTCAGCCGGGACCTCAAGCAGTCATGTTGTTGTAGCACTCACAAATAACTTCATCTCCGAGATCTCCTTGTCCACCTCCTCCATGAATTGGATGATGAAATCCACCAGCTTGTGCTTCAGCATCGCCTCGGTGTGGAAGTTCGTAATCAGGAACGAGATATCATAGCCCTATGCATCATGTCAGTCTCATGCATCTTCGGGAGACGGCCCAAGGCAGGCAATACGCCCGCGGTACAGGGCACACGGCATCCCCCATCCCCCCCTGCCATCTCACGTACCTTGATCGGTTTCCTCCGCAGAATAAAGAAGCTCTCGGCCCTCTGCTCTAAGAAGCGCGTGAACTTATGGACGAGGATGTTCTCGATCTCGTCGGCCTGCTTGATCTTGATGCTGATGCGCACGGAGTTGACGGAGGGCTCGATCAGCACGCGCTCGTTCTCGTTGCGGGCGACGGTCAGGGGCGTCAGCAGGACCTCGGGGGAGCTGCGCGCCTCGATCTCGGGGACGTTGTGACGCTCGGCGATCTGCGACGCGAAGTTGGACAGGTTGAGCGCGGCCGACACGCTGGAGCGGACGGCGGCCAGGTAAGGGCGGAGGGACTGCGACTGCGGGAGGGGCCGGTGTCAGCTGGCGAAGGCGATCGGGACGGACCCGGATGGTGTAGGTTTGGCACGGGTGAGACTGAGGGGAGAGCCTTACCATCTTGAGGTTCCGGCAGCTTGCCGCGAAATTGTCAAGACGTCGAGGCAGAAGGTTGTGGCGGCGGACTTGGAGAGAGTCGTCAACTGTTGACAATTAGGAGTGACGTTGGCCTGGCGGAGCCTCATGCCGGACCAATCTCAGGGGGGAAGCGGTCATCCCTGTTTGCGGTTTTTATGAACCAAAATTTCACCACTCTTTGATGTATACTCTATAGCTACACATGACTAGAGCCCCCCACGCTTTTTTCATAGTTTTCACGGACGGATGTTTGTTTATTCTCTTCTTTTTTGTCATTATAGAGTTCTTTGAAGTTGATGGAAGCTAGAACGAGGCTGTCGATGCAGGGATCAGGGATTCAGGGATTCAGGAATCAAGGATGCAGGGATCAGGGCTTGAGACGCCACCCCGCAATTCGTCTTGCTTTGCAAGTGTTGCCTACGTTGTACCTTACCTTGACCGTGACTCCATCTCCCCCAGCTCCGACATCTTCCACATCACCATAACTTCTGTCTGGAGCAAGCTGGGTCAGTGCAAACCACTCTTGTGCCACCTAACCATCAGCCACTCCAAGTTAGAAGAAACAAGCCTGTTACGATGGCTGTGAACCGTAAGTCAAACGACCCTCCTTGTCACAAGCTCCGCCAAATGGCCTTGTTGCGTTTGCAGCGTTTGCATGGCAGGTGTTACAGATGCATCGCTAATTACTCCATGGGTTGCAGTGGTCGTCAAGCACCAGGGCAGCAAGTATGATGTCGAGATCGAACCCTCGTCTACTGGCCTTGAGTTCAAGGAAATTGTCTATAGCCTGACTGGCGTCGAGCCCGAGCGCCAGAAGATCCTCGTCAAGGGCGGCCAGTTGAAGGATGATGCTACTATTGGCAACCTGGGCCTCGACCCCAAGAAGCCCATCATGATGCTTGGCACACCGAGTGCTGGCGGAGCTGCCCTGACTCGTCCCACGGAGAAAGTCAAGTTCGTCGAGGATATGACCGATGCCGAGGTCGCTCAACAGGAGGGTGCTATACCCGCTGGCCTGGTCAACACCGGCAATACCTGCTACCTCAACTCCACCCTCCAGACCCTGCGTGCCATACCCGAGCTTCAAGAGTCCTTGGTCCAGTACGAGCCCCGGAGCCAGCCCGGTAGCAGCGTGTTTTCCGTGCCCCAGAACGACATCACCGCCCAACTGAAGAGCCTGTTCAAGTCAATGGGCGAGACTACCGAAGGCTACATGCCCCTCTTATTCATCGAGACGTTGCGCCAGGTCTTTCCGCAATTTGCAGAGAAATCTAGAACGGGCAACGGCTACGCGCAGCAGGATGCCGAGGAGGCATGGACCAACATTGTCTCCAAGGTTCGCAGCAATCTCAAGGTGAAGGACAAGGATGGTGCTGCTGTCTCCTTTGTGGACAAGCACATGGCACTACAGATGGTCGAGTCTCTCGAGTGCGACGTGCCCGAGGCTGTAGAGCAAGGAGAAAAGGCTGTTGTCAGCACTGAGACGTACCTCAAACTCAACTGCCACATCACAGCCGACACAAATCACTTGCGGGATGGCATCATTAGTGGTCTGAAGGAGCAGGTCACAAAGAACTCGGCCATCCTCAGCCGAGAAGCCCAGTACACGAAGACGTCCAAGATCTCCCGCCTGCCCCAGTACCTGACTATCCACTTCGTGCGTTTCTTCTGGAAGAGAGACACGCAGAAGAAGGCCAAGATTCTGCGCAAGGTCACCTTCCCCTTAGAACTCGACATTCTGGAGTTCTGCACCGACGACCTGCGCAGCAAGTTGGTTCCTGTGCGTGATCGACTTCGCGAGATTATCAAGGAGGAGGAGGACATTCAGCGCGCTCGCAAGCGCAGGAATAAGAACCCCGGCTCAGAGGCCTCCGGCTCCGCGCCGGCCAAGGAGGACAAGGAGAAGAAAGAGGAGAAGAAGCCAGCAACGGATGGAGACGGTGATGCGGAGATGGAGACCTTCAAGACGGACGCTGAGCGGGAGGAGGAGATGGCTGTTTCCCTACGCCGCGCCAAGAAGGAGTTGCTGAGCCTGGTCGACCAGGATCTGGTCAAGGACGAGGGCGCCAACCAGTCTGGCATCTACGAGCTGCGAGGCGTCGTGACGCACCAGGGTTCCAGCGCCGACAGCGGTCACTACACAGCCTACGTGAAGAAGACTGGTCTCAAGGACCCTAAGACGGGAAAGGTGGGCGAGGAGGACGGTAACTGGTGGTGGTTCAACGACGACCGGGTCTCTGAGGTGACGTCGGACAAGATCACCGCGTTGTCTGGTGGTGGAGAGAGCCACTCCGCCCTGATTCTGCTTTACCGAGCCGTTCCGCTGCCCTCTGCCGAGGAGGTCGCAGAGTAAGTCTGTGTGCAGGGGAGGCCGCAGAGCAAAATCTAGGCACTGTCGGCACAAAGCAAGAATTGCTTCGCACAGCTTATGCGTGCTGGATCACTAACTACCTGAATTGCGAGTCGGCTCGTCGAATACATTCATAGACTTGGAGACACCAGCCTGAAAGGCACGCACATTGCAACAAGGGTAAAATAATAGCAACGACTTCGAATACTGGTCTGGCCCATGTGCAGGCTCCATGAGCAAAGTGTGCGAGATCGGGCTGGGGGCGGTTCTGGGCCTTCTTCAAGCAATAGCATGGTGTAAACAAGGTTGTTGTTTCTGGCTCACACACATCATGATTGCCAAGCAGCCCCCTGCGTACAACACAGACAGTACAGTACACTGCCGATGGACACGTGTGTGGCGAACAATGATGGGGGCGGCTTGCGTAGATCGCGAGGCTGTGCAGGTTCTATGTCTTGGCATGAGGAGTCACACGCCTAGTGTATACAATACTGGACTGTATAAGTACACAGTGAGCGTGAGCGTGGAAGCTGAGAGAGGTGACCTGTGCCTCTCTGCCAGTAACAAACTCATGGTTTGTCCTTCCTGCGACTCGTTGCAACTTCGGGATCGTGATACGCGCCGCAAACGGACCCAAACAAGGCTGTCAGTCAGGCAAGGCTGAGCTAAATCCCCAGCCAGGGTCCTTCCCTGCAAACTCCGCTATCAGCGTCCAACTCCGTCCACTGCATGTACTATTATGAGTACGTAGTGCTGCTTACTTACCCTTGCCCTAACCCTCATGCAAAACCTGCAGTCTGCCTCGCTGCTTGACCCTGCCATCTTCTTCCTTCCAGCGACTTGTTACGTTGCCGCATTGTTGTTTATTGCTACTTTTCCTTTTTGTTTGATACCCCAGCAACCGCGTCGTGCTCTGTCTTGCAGTCATCCCCCCTCTCCTTCAGCATAGCCAGCAGTCTACGAACTCGGACGACGACCTGCGCCATCCCGCGACCGACCTGCCCGCCCACGACACGATGCCCTCGTTGAAGTCTCTGAGCAGTAAGATGCTCGGCATCAAGAAGCGAGGACCCGCCTTGGCCCCCGAGGCGGACGCTGCCAGCGGCGGCCGCCCGGCCAGCGACGGGGCGCCCGATCTGCGGGCCGACTCGCCCGAGGCCCACGCGGCGCGGGCTGTGGTATGACTGACTGACCGACTGCCTGCACCGAACCGGCGCTGCATGCAGGCTCCGTGCGGCGGGGACATCGGGCTGACGGGGCCTTTTCCAACAGAGAGCCTTCTGCGAGTCGGGTGGGCTGGGCCTCCAGAATGTACGTGGCGCGCGACGCCGTGGCGGGCGCTTTCGGGTGGCCCGACGCGCAGCCGGGRKCGCGRGRCGKGCGCCGCGRSGGCCGGRTGKGCCGCGKGYYTCGCTCGACGCGCCGCCGCCGCCGTCCGTGCCGCCACATGGCATTTCCAGAAGCCCGTGCTGACAATCCCGCCGTGACCAGGGCGACGAGGTGACCTACCTCCCCACGATCGTCGAGTCCGCCGAGTCGTCACCCACAGCAGCTGCAGAGTGCGCGCAGTTGGTGCGAAAGTATTTGAAGAGGGATCATTGGGCCAAGCCGTCGAACCAATACAACGCACTCATGCTCATGCGCATCCTCGCCGACAACCCCGGTCCGACGTTTACGCGCAACGTGGACGGCAAGTTTGTCGACACGCTGAAGGAGCTCCTCCGGAATGGGCGTGATCCCTCGGTCCGGCAGATGCTTATGGAGACGTTGGACCAGTTTGAGCTGCAGAAGGAGTTGGATGAGGGCCTGGCAGGTGTCAACGAGATGTGGAAGAAGGAGAAGGAAAAGGCTTATAAGGCCTATGGCGTATGTGGGTCCTTGTCACGGAGGCCGGGGCATGTTGCTGATTTCTCGCAGGGCCGCGGGCCACCTCCGCCTCCGCCTCCGCCCAATCTGCAGGCTGGGCCGGGATCTGGGCCACCACAAGCCGACTCTCACGCGCAGAGTTATTTTGCAAAGTCTCACAGCAACAAGCGTCTACCAGATCCCGTCGAGTTGACAAATCGCCTAGAGGAGGCAAGGACTTCGGCAAAATTACTAACTCAGCTTGTGGTCAACACGCCATCGACTGAGGTCCTAGACAACGACCTCATCAAGGAATTTGCAGACCGGTGTCTCAGCGCGTCTCGCAGCATACAGGGCTACATGACCGCGGAGAACCCAAGCCCCGACAACGAGACGATGGAGAGTCTGATTGACGTGAACGAAGAGCTCCAGCTGGCACTCAACAACCAGAAGCGCGCGATGCTCAGCGCAAGAAAGGAACATGGCGGCGACCGCTCGCAGAACCCCAGCCCGGCCTCGGGCCTAGAGACCAACGGCGTCTACCGCCCGCCCGTGCCCACTTTGTCCGGCGCATTTGCCGGCGCGCCGGCAATCCCGCGGAGAGAGACCCCGCGGCAGGACGTGGACAAGGGCAAGGGCAGAGAGGTCGCACCAGGGCAAATAGGATATGTCGCGCCGCCTCCGGGCCCGCCGCCGGGACGGTCGTCTCGGTCGTCGGACGTCGTGTCCCCGATCTCGGACAGCGACGCCGACGAAAGCGATCGAAACCCCTTCCTCGACCCGCACCCGCCGACGGGCTTGTCAGAAAAAGCACGCGGCAAGTCGCCCGTCCACGACAACGCGCCGGTCTCCCCGGTCGAGCAGCCCAGCCTGGACTACGAGCCGTTCCATCCGGGCTACAGCCAGCCGACGATGAGCTACCTTGGCAGGCAGGACAGCGCGCTGGACGAGGTGCAGATGCACGGCGCGGTCGGCGGCGCAGGTGGATCTGGCGCGGGCAGGGGCCCGTCCGCGGAGTTTCTGAGGAATGATCCGTATGAGTTCGGAGAATCGCGAGGGACTGAGGATCTTTACAGTGGAAACGGGGCTGGCGCTGTGGGAAGCTCGGCCGCAGGGCAGAAGCCGGTCTACCGGTACTAATGGGCACGCGTGTCTGCTCCTGGGTGATGAGACGATGGAGTGCTATGGGTAATGAGCAGTCGTACAACAAGATTCAAGGAGAACCTGGGTACATTCTAAATATGCAGCCTCGGGCGGCTCATTGATGGAGCGGGTGGCAAAGATGTCCAAGGTTCCATGGTCGATTTCTCAGCATTGGGCGGCCTTTGATGGATGTCATTCATTGGCGTGGCGCGGCGCAACTCTGATCCTTGGTGTAAGCAAGCGTTATTAAGCATAGCACAACAATCTTGATTCACAAGAAGGGCGTTCCTGTTGGCGCCCCTTCTTTCCTCCTTTTACTCTTCCCTTGGCTTGGGACCCGAAACGGATGTGCTTGCGAAGGGGCCCTAAATTACCTTACCAACGTAATCGACCGCTTTATCCTCGATTCGAATTCGATAAGATTTATCTAAAAGCTTATTGCCCTCGACGATTTTTATGAATAGTTTAACTATTAGACCTGGAAAATGCAGGGAAAAGTTGGATAAATGAGTGAAAATAAGGCTAAAAACTAAATTATATAACCAAAAAATCAAACTTTTAGTAAAAAAAGGGGGAAAGAGTACTTTGATATACATACTTTACAAATATGTTACAAGCAAAACTCTTTTCAAAACGAAGACCTTCCTTAAGATAAAGACTCTCCTGAGGAAAGAAACCCTCCTAAAGATTCTTAAACCGAGAACCTTTCTCAAAACGAAAACTTTCCTCAGAACGAAAACCCTTCCAAAAATCTTCAAACTGAAGACCTTCTTCTCCAAGATCCTTAAGCTAAAAACCCTCTTCAAAACCCCTAAGATAAGCACTCTTCCGACGACCATCCTTAAACAAAAACCCTTTTAATAATTAGATAACCCCCAAAAACCCTTCTAATAACCACGAATTAGAGGAACTCCTAGACCTCTCTTAAAACCTAGCCTTTTAAGATTTTCAAGAGGCTCGCCAGGTGGCTAAACAAAATGTTAAACAAAAGACTAAAGCATAGAAGCAATAGGCACTATAAACCCAGCAAACCCAATAGGCTTAGTAGACTCGTTAGACCTGGAAAACCCAATAAGTCTAGCAAAATCGCGAAAGGCAACAGCTAACTACATAATTTATAAATATTCGTTAAGGTCGAAATACAAACTCCAAAGTTATTAATCAATCGAAAAGTTATATATACAAGTTATATAGCAATAGATAAGAGAGTGAGGCAAAAATATCCTGGCTGATTAAAAAAACTATTAGGCTAGTATGTATAAGAAACGTACCTAAACCTACTAGCAAAAGGTACAAGATTAATGTTATACAAGTTTATAACGAAAAACTTGAATGTGGGAATGTAAGAAGTTAATGTTTGAAATTGTAGGGTAGGAAATTACAATTGAAGTTGAATTTATGTGTAAAACTCACTAGGACTAAAGAAATAATATCGATAATCAAATACACTGGCGTGTACGCACGCACAAAAACAAAAAGTCACTAATTTTAGAACAACAGTTAATTGCAATACAGATAAGTTAACAGTATTAATTTCAAGTTTATCATACTAACAATAAATAAACTGTTTCAACTATAGCAACAATATAAATATATCATCATATCGGTTAGGTCTTTATGACTACGTATGAAGAATATAGTATAGTATTAAGAGTCTGGTAGCAAGATAGATTGTTATAAGAAGGAGAAAAAACACTTAGAGAGTGCACGCCTCAGATGAGAGCTTATAAACTTTCACTTGAATCGCGTCACTCTAGCTATACACTGTCCTAATATGGTTCCCTACGTTTATTAATTATAATAATATTTAGTAATTTCTACATTCACAATTTTTATTCATGTTAAGCCCCGTATTCATAACTGAATAATAATAGTGTTATTTGTCCAAACATTGAATCGATTATTTGATAGTAACAATGGTTTATATTGTAGTTCATTTGAAAAGATAATTGGTAATTGGATAGTAACAGTGGTATATGTTGTAGTTCGTTTTGAAAAGTTGGCGAACCCAATAAAGATATGTTTATTAATATTATGTATTTGTTAGTATAAAAAGGTAATATATCGTCATTGGTCTAGGCAATAATTCTTTTTTTCCCTCCCTTAACAAAGCGTTATTAATTAATAGGTAAACCCCTAATTAGCTATACAACGCTCTCGTATAAATTAATAACTTAATCAATTATTTCTATAGGGCTTTTGTATTCTCGCCGAAAATCCTAATTGTATTATATAACATTTTTCGCATAAATAGTAATGAAAGGTACCATTTGGTGCGATGGAATCAACATGCTATAACATCCATAGCTGCCGTTCGCACCCCTAGCAACCGCGCCCTTATTAGTAACCCTTCCTCTTTCTGCTCAGTTTCCCCCTTTCACAGGGTCTCCCCCGCCAAAAACTTGTATCATTGCAAAAATATATAAATTCATCGTATCATGTAACGCCGTTGACCTTCCAAAGGCTAGTCTATCCTTCATTTGTTTTCTAAACCAAGACTTCGGATTGCAATGGAATCTGTGAAACGCCTGTTTCACATGAGCCGTTTTTTGTCGATAAGGCCCTAAAATATCATTCTTAGCCCCTAAAAAACGAAAACCTACTATGACATTGGATAAAACCTTTTCTTTTTAAATAGTAGTAAATAACGATGCCAAATCTATATGGATTTTAGAGTAACTATCAATTACAAAAAGTGTAAGAATAAATCTACTCGAATCAAATTTATTACTTACAGCGTTTACGGATATTTATAAAATGTACTATATTGAGTTCTTATTATTTGACTTTTGAAAAAATACCATATACGCTTTTAAGAGGTCTGTAATACCTTTGATACTTATTAATACCATAAAACACTGTTATCTATATTTATTGAAAAAAAATTCTGCCTATTTTAACTTTGATTCATCATTTGTTAGAATTGAAATCTGGATTAAATTATGGGTGATTTAATCCAAAGACCTGAAATGTACGTTTTTTTATTAGTTTATTAAGATATGTTGTCAATTTATTGTTCAAGCGCTTTGTCTAAACTCCGCGGCTTGAAAGAAAGTTGTAACGTTAACCACGTGAAGGACTAGTTGTTTGTGGAGGTATATAATATCGATAATAACCTCGTAATTAAAGTTAATATCTTTTTTAAGTAAAATTTTAATCGTCAAAAAGCTTGTAAAGGCAATTGGTGCTTATGGCAGAATTATTTTCTAGCATCCAAGGCTTCCATTTCCACATTAATATGGCCCACTACACATACCATAAAAGGCTTTTTACAACCGGATACCCCAACCATCGGTATAATATATATAGTTTTGACTATGGGAAGTAGAAGGCTTCGATTATTTGTATTGTAAAGAAAAACCAAAGGTATTGAGATTTAAATCAAAGCATACAGATACATTGTTCGAAACATTAACGAGTTAATTAATCGTATATTTGATTACTATACCAAATTGATTTATATCAAATGACGAAAATGAAGATTATACTTCAAATTTTATTACATAAAATTTAATCGACGCAAATTTCGTATTTAACATTACTATTCCGAATAATGGCGCTTTGCGTTTATCGAATAAGATTTCGCGGTGTTTTATCATTCAGTGAAGTTGGAATATCGGAAACCTTTCCGCGAAAAAGTCGAATTGCCGTATTCTAGCGGTCGAAATTTTCGCCATGCCGATATTTAGTATAATTGTTATAAAAATACTCTCAGCAATGCAGTAGATCAACTTTACTTACAATAAAGTTAACTATACTGACTGTAAGTTGAGTGTATTGTTTTGTGTGGACATACTGTATTGGTTGTAAGTCAAGTACAGTACGCCATACTTCATACTAGGGCATAGGCCAAGCAATTGACCATGCAAACTACAGTACAAACCGGCTAGCGGTCTGCTAAACCTAGAATAATACATCCACTACTTGGACACGTAATACTACTGTTACTTCGACCAATCTAATCGACAACGTTACAACGTCTAAAGCTCTACCAACAATTATCAGTGCTTATTTGGTTAATCAAAAATAAGCTAAGTAAAAAAAAGAAGCTACTTTCCGGTTACACTTTACGTTAAACGGCGGCTAGAGTAAAGAAAATATTTTTGAAAAAGGCCCCTATAAACTGCGGTGGTTTTTACAGCAAATTAGAGGAAGCAACGGTATTGCTATCAAAAACACCAAGAAATCTTTACCAGATTACTCTTAAAGAGCATTAAGATTGACTGCTAAAAGTCTCAAAACGGTTAGTTGGTAAACGGCCAAGTTAATACTACTTCGGGTATTACTACTGTAAGAAAAACGACTAAGTCCCTACGCCAAATAACCTATAATAACAAACGACATTCGGCCTTACCCTGTACACTAAACCTTTACCCCTACTTCACTCTTTTCTTTTTCCCTATGCCAATTTAATCGCCAAGGTCGCTAACTCTAAGCGAAAACACCAAGAAACATCAAGTCGCGCCAAGAAAGCTACGTCATGCGACCTTACGCTAATTTGCCAAGTCACCAAGTCACTAAGTTCTCACGCGAATTTACTCCAAAACACCAAATCCTTACGCCTAAGACTACCAAATCACTCGTCATACACGCACTACACAACCCAAAATCTCAAAAATGACACCCTTTTAACAACTATCAAAGCTAATTAAGGTTCTCGGATCTGTTTTTTCTAAGCAATACGATAAAAACCTTTATGGCTAAGATATCAATAAAGACTTAACAGAAAAGCATATAATTAACTTTATCGGTTATTATATCGTTAAATACGACGGCAGTAAAGATCCTGACGGTTCTTTTTGTAAGTATTATAAGTTTTTGAACCACTAGACAATTGACATGTGGAAACTAGTTTCAAAGACTATAAAATCTAAATTAAAAGCTAAATTTAAACGCCAAAAGATATACGTATTAAAGGAAAACTAGAATAAGCTAGCAAAAACTCTCTTCGAACTAACTAATCTTAAGGAATGCCTTTAAGATTTACATTCTAAAGGAAAATGTATTAAAAAAACCTTAATGCCTTTATACAGAATCCAGAGGACCTCCTCTTCATCCTTAACTCAGCCAAGCCTTTTTACGCGCTGAAGATAAGCAACCTATTGATTTTCTCAATAACCTAATACCTTTACATGACAACGCAGAGTATAATTTTAACAGCGGTAAAGCACGTAAAATAACAGCCACCCACACGGCTAAAGAAATTGACTTTAAAGCTTTACATTAATTAGTTAAATAAGATCGTTAAGTCCCTCAAATCCTTCAGGTCCATTTTACCCCCTAATACTTTAATCAAAACCGCCAAGTTTCCCAAAAGCCTTCCTACAACAGGTTTGAATATATACGAAAGCCCACTATAAGTCTTATTACAATACTTTAACCCTCAAACTAAGCGACTGGTAATTACCCTTAACACTATGCTTTGGAGGCTTTAGAGCTTAAATTACCAGGAAATACTAATAAAGACTGGAATAAATATCGCGACCTACCACTAAAACCTATCAAAATGGTTAATATTAATTACAAGCTCCTCACGGACTTCGCCAAAATTTGAAACTATTTAGAGAAGTATGACAGAAATCCCTACAACCTCATTGATACGAAGAGAATGCTTTTTTCAAACATATGTAAATATAAATAGGTTTCTTCTTCTGATTTTTACTCACTATTTCCCGGAATCCTTACAAGGCATGTTAAGAATTATTACCTGACCTTTTTAATTCAAGCAACTATATTTCGAAAGATTTATAACGGTATAAGGGGTTACTTTAAATACGACGTTTACTTTATATAATATTACATAGATTGGGCCATCACAAGGAAGGCGATGATAATAGTTTTAAAAAAAAAGTAGGAAATACGGATATATATACTTAACTAGATGATTGACAGGTTAATATTATGATAAAAAAAATAGGGAAAGCTTATGTTAATAAAGCCATACTTTGTAAATAGGTACGGGTAGCAATTACGGACGTTAATGAATTCGAATACGCTTTACAACACCCAGATACTACTTGCAAAGACTTTTCTTAACTAGTTATATTCCTCGATTATAATTTTAATAACGTGTATAACAAACTCGTTTAATATATACCCCTAAGCTAGCAACTTCCCTAACGTAAACAAAAAAGTTTATATGCTATTTAATTACGTTAACCGTAAGTACGGCTATAGGCGCCTTTGATGCTTAAAATCTAGTTTATCGACCCTAAATTTAAGGTAATAGCTTCGCTAACACCAATAGGATTAAAATTTAAACGGACCTATTAACCGTAAGAATTATCGTTGTAAAAGTCACAAGATTTATTAGATTTGTAATAAGCTTGACGATTGGTTCACTCTTTACTCCTCCGCTGAGCGAAATAAAAGGAAAATAATGTATTATATATAATATTCTATAAACTTTAAACAGGATTACTTAAACCAAATCGCAAACTTCGAAGGCTACAACCTAATTAACGGCGACAATACCCTTAAACAAATTAAGTGGTATAAAGATATTACTCCCAACACAGCCTAATAACTAGCCAACCACGCCTTCTTATACCGTTTAAATGGTAAAAACCCTTACCTTTTCACTAATTAAGCTCATGACCCTTTAAATACCTTTGATATTCGCGATTATTATAAGAACCACAAGTTTTAAGGTATTATACTAAATGTAGGAGTAATAAGGTACTTGACAAGAAGCTATTCGCAATACGTAACACTACGTAGAGAAATCATTACAACTACTAAAATTAATCGTTACGATACTGGTAAAGCTAAAGTTAGCTTAAACTAGGTAAGTAAAATATTGTTATTAGGAATAACGGTACTTTAAACTATTATGGGAGTAATTACGTGCTTTATCCTTAAGTCTCCTACCTTTTTCCTTCTTTGTTTAGAGAATATAAAGATCCTCAATGTTAACGTCGACGTTAATGTAGACGATCTAGTTAAAAACAGCTAATGGTTTCCTCTTGACTTTAAGTGGAGATGCATATGATTTTATCTTTAAATCCCTAAAGTAGTAGTATTAAACCTAACGGAGCTAAATATACATTAACTAAATCGACGTTTTACTCACCTAGTTGTTAACAGGTTATACAAAGTCCTAAAGTCCGTAGGATATGAAAATGTATAATGATTCTCCTCAAAAGCTATAAAAAGATGTTGCTACCATTGCTAAATACATAATCAAGTCCCCCAAAAATTAAAATTTACACTAAAAAACGACAAGGATTTCAACTACGAGGTTTTTGTTAATATGTTTTACTTAAATAATAAATATATTCTTCAGGTCATCGATTTCGTAACCTATTTTTACGGAGTAAAGTTCCTGAAATTCCTTTTAGTAAAGGATACGTAGGAAACGCTAAGGATGTTGTGGATCAACACGTACATGGACCTACATAACATCGTCGTCCATGATAATAATATTAATTTTACGACTGAAGAATTTCAGGAAAATACCAAAATAATAGGTATATAATGTAAACAGATTCCTATAAAGGCCTACTAAAGTATTAGAAAAATTAAAAGGGTATAAGCCTTACTTCACAGAATATATATTATCTTTACACTAAAAATTAGAAGCTTTACGGATTCTGAGGTACGTTTTGAAATGGCGGTAAAAGGCCTAAACGATACTGCAGGCCCTGACAGCCTAATACTAATGTTTCTGGTCTTTAAAGCATACCCACACTTAACGAGTAAATCTCCGCTATTAATAAGTACTCAAAAGAGTGCTACAGCCTACGGCAAATCTTTGAGGGAACTACGAAGGGAATAGGCACGCCGTTACATTAATAATACCCTTAATACTAATAATGGACTTGCAATGATCGACGTACTTGCTTTGCTATTATAAAGTAAAGTCCATGTATAACGGAATCCGGGAAAATAAAGGTGCTCGTATAAGATTTTAAGTATTGCAAACTTTAAAATAGTTATTGAAATTTCTAATAATCTTATAAATTTTCGTATAATTTAGGTTAAGCCCTATATTAGGGTTACTAAGAATGAAGACCCTTAATCCAAGCGACCAAATTAACATTAACCTCCTCTACCCATTATTAAGCCGATAAAACGTCGCCAACATGGACAACCCTCGAAAGAGAAAAACGTTAAAGAGAAGGAATACATACCAGGCTATATTTACAATGCTAATTAGGAAATCAGGGAAAAAAGGATAATGAAAACTTGGTAGTAAATTTCCGAATATAAAATATTATTTAGACCTCTAGTAAAACTTTTAAGAAAAGCGATAGGGTTGAGATTGACAGTTTACTAATTCGAGAAATTGTAAAATTTATGCCTAGAGTCGATTTTAACCTTTAAGACTCAAATATAACGATCTTTAGGTCGAGGATTATTTACGAAGTCAAAGGCAAGACTACAGAGCAGCCGTATGAAAAATCACGTTCAATCGCTTAAGAATACGGCGATAATAGCAAAGACTGGATACTTACGTAATCGCCAACGACTAAGAAAATTAGCCAGCTCTAAATAATCGCTTTAACAGTAAGTTTACTATTTAGGAATAAAGGCAAGTTTAGGTTTACTAGCCGTAATATAACGAAAATTTATACGTGATTAGCAACATATCTATAGCAGATTATACTACTTAAATTTCCACAGAAATTACGGTTTATCTACCCTTGAAAAACGGTAATACGATATATTAAGCCTTTATAAGAACTAGTTAAACTAGGTTTTCACTGGTTCTTAACCTATGAATTGCATTTTACATTACAATTAGGTATGAAGTCTTTAACATATTACCCGTATTTACTAGTAACGTAAAAAAAAAAACTTCGTTCTGGTAGGTATGTAAATTTACGATACCCTTTTCGTCGAAAGGGATGGCTTCATAAAATCGGAATAACAGGCGATTAAGGACTTTAAATTTTAAAATTATAAGCTGGTAACAACGCTAACGAAGGTAAATCAACTTAACTTTAATATATCGTTAATCCGTATACTTGGTATTAATACCGGCTTTAACTGTCGCCAAAAGTGTCAAGGCACTGATTTAACCGCGATTAACAAGACTAACGTGGATAAAACCTAACGATACCTTAAATAACGTATCTATGAGAGTTATATTACCACCTTATACGAACCGGAATTATCGTACAACCTATAAATTACGGATAAAACACAGAAACCAACAGAAAAAGGCGTCGACCGGATAAATAAAAAGCTCGAATAGCAAATAGTAAACCTAGACCGAAAAATTAATATGGTTTCAATTAACTTATTGAAGGCTAATTTAATAATCTTTTCGAATAGGTCTTTCATAAATAAAACTGATCTATCTTTACAAATCGGCTTCCTAATAACCATCGTGAACAAAAATAGGCGGAAAAACTAATTCAACATTATCGGTAACCTAATTTACTAAACCTCTATCAAGTGTAAAAGGATTACACTAAACGTATTGGCTTCGGAGGTTTACAGCATAATAGCAGGTTTTAAGGTAGATATAGTACTGTAGGAAACCCTTAACCTCATCACCAGGCAACTAAAGATTCTTTCTATACCGGTGGTAATTTATAACGACTCGAAAAGCTTATTTGAATATCTTTCGAAACTCGAAACTGCTAAAAAAAAAAGCCTTATGATTGACGTAATAACACTCCGCATAGCCTACAAAAAGAGAAAGATTAATAAATTCCGATAAATTAACAGAAAAGATAATCCTGATAATAACATAACGAAGGCGTTACCTAATAAGGCCTTAGGAAGGTTTATAAACAGCAACAAGCTAACTATACACATAAAGAGCTACGTTAATAGACCGCCCGGAAAACCCAAATCACGTGACAGTGATTAGGAATATGCTAGAGAACTGGAGTGACTGTTAGGGAACTGACGATGACGAATTGTTTCATTAGCACGGTTAAAGTAAAGGTTTACAAAGGCCTGTAGCGAAAGAACTTTTTGTAATAGATAACAAACTCGAACCTCAAAGCTACGGAGCAATTAAAGCAAAATAATGTCAAACCAAGTGTAATTGGGTGCAATTTAATATAGAAGTCAACTGGAATTAACAGGGGTCTAACCAGTTAACGAAAAGATAATTCGATGGTAACCGAAAAAGATTGGTTAACAACACTAACGTGCGCGCACAAACTAAAAAGCCGCTAGTTTTGGAATAATACTACCTTCAATACAGTAGGTCAACTTTACTTACAGTAAAGTTAATTATACTAACTTCAAATTAAGTGTAATATTTTGTGTGTACTTAGTATATTGGGTGGAAGTTAAGTACAGTACGCCACACTTTATACTAGAGCATGGGCCAAGTAATTGGCCATACAAATTACAGTGCAGACCAGCTAACGGTTTGCCAAACCTAGAATAATACATCCACCACTCGACTACGTAATACTACTGTTACTTCGATCAATCTAATCAATAATGTTTCAATGTCTAAAGCCCTACCAACAATAATACCATAAAATCGAAAGCCATACCTATCAAATAATATAAATTACAACGTTGTATGTGCGTCTAACACGTTGGTATTTCTATCTATACTTAAGTTATACAAAAATAAAATATTTGATAAGTTTTTAAATACCTGTTCATCCGTTTACTTATTATAGGTCTTTACGTGGAAGGTGTTTTTATCCTAATCGTTTTTTCTAAAGGTATACTCGTGTAAATATGTATTACTAGTATTTTTGTGGTGGGCTATTCAAATTGTAAAATTGTCTTTTATGTGGTGTTCAGGCGTGCAATTTATCTAAAATTATCGTTTAACTCGGATTAACTTGTATATCGAATGATTTATCAACTAGTAACCGACTTTATTATAAACGAGACACCGTTTTTAGGGATTAATAAATCTTTTTATGCTTTTATAAGGGTACAATAAACCTTTTTCACGTGAAAAGTTTTATTTTTGATTATACAGACGTTTATGACAATATCCACTTTATTTACAGATTTCGACGCTTTCTTTTTAGGTTCCATCGCTTGTTTTTGGAACTAACTATCACAGGGCAGTTCCCACTACATATTCAGTATAGTAAGGCCCTCACTAATGTTCGAGGTACATATGTCGGCGAAAAGGCTTGCAACTTGAGTGTTTGTATCCTACAATAACTACCTCATTTGAGAACTCCTTTTTCCAAATTATACCATACAATCCATTGAATAAAACAATGCAAATAAAAGTCTTGTTCCCAACTAAACAATTATATAAAGTTGACGAACCTAGTATTATACAATTATAGCTAATTTTAGAGCAACATATTATACGTATATGTTAAATGACAATAGAGTCCTATAATTAACCGTATTAATCGTTATTACATGATACAAACTTAGTAAAAACTATAAATATAGACTATATTTGTATATTTTTGTCCACGTGTCACGTCACAACCGGCAAACACTATTAGTTATTTTAGAAAAAGATTTCGACAATCTACCTGTAAAAAAAAACCTATCTCTTTTTACAAACTTTACTTATAAAACAGTAATACAAATAAAAAACTTTTCTAGGAATTGAATCTCAAACCAACCTTCAAATTAAAGCCTTAAGGCACCCTATACTATGAAAACCCATAAGGGTGTAAAATCTATAGCCTTAGTCGAGCTTTGCTACATAGCCATCTCAGTTCTCTTTCGACGCCTACTTGCATCGAAGATGTAATAACGGCCCTAAAAGAGTAAAGATGTTATAAAACACTTATATCTAATTTGAAAGCCCGCACCGATAGGGAATATATACTTTACAACACAGTGGAAAACTTCGCAACCCGAGCCACCTTTTTACATCGGACCACAAACCTAAGAAGTGTAAAATAATGGTAAAATAAGGTATACCACTAAGCGGTTAATGTGCCGAGAGAAGTTTTTTGTAAATAGCTAAGGGGATGAAAAGTGAAGGAGAAGGCCCTGCGAAGTGAATGGAGCGCTGGTGTAGGTGATGACGACTATTAAATAAATGGATAAAAAATAAAAAATAAAGTAAATAAATACATAAATAAATGAAAAATAAAACCATATATAAATGAATGAATGAATGAAAAAAGTAATGAATGATAAAATAAATAAATAAATAAATGAATACATAAATAAATAAATAAATAAATGATTCAATGAATAAATGAAAAAAGGAATAAATAAATAAATAAATAAATAAATACATAAAGAAATAAATAAATTAAAATAAGGAAAGAAAGAAAGAAAAAA
>JASMMZ010000005.1:23861134-24078237 GCA_038502455.1 Anisogramma anomala | reverse complement strand
AAAAAAATAAAAAAAATGAATAGAAAAATGACAAAATGAAAAGATAAATAAATAAATGAATAAATGAATGAATGAATAAATAAATGAATAAATAAATAAATAAATAAATAAAGAAATAAATAAAGAAATTTTGGATATTACTATATACCCTCATAGAGAGTATGCATAGGTCAAGTGGCAGTGCACTGTATTGTAAAGTGCTCTCCTGCAGGGTGCACGGTAACGTGTCACGCTGCAGACTGCACTCTTGCATAACGCAAAGTGCATCATGCATGGAGAGGTCTAGATTGGGTATTCCAGAGTGCACGGCAAAAGGGTCACTGCCCGGATAAGAGGTTTATAACCTCTCATCCGTGGCATGCACCCTCTAGAATAATCCTTCTCAACCAATTTTTTATTACTACAAATACCAATCTGACGATTACTCTTCTACTTACCTATTTCATATAACAGGTTTTAGACTTTACCGAAATAAATAAGTAAATGCATAAATGTATAAACAAACGAACAAACAAATGACTGAATAAATGAATAAATAAATGAATAAAACCGTTATATGCGAGCGCATATAATGAAGGTCTTTTCTTAGAACCTTGACGTGCAAATAGAATCAGAATTTAGTTGTATCGTAATACAAGCCTAAGTCTAAAAAGCCACGTTGGCATAAGTAACGAGGAATAGAATCGTTGGTTATAAAAGCTGTTTTTTTTAATGCACCGTTGCGCGGGTAATGCGCTGGGCCGACAACGATCTTCATGGCCTAAAAAAGGTCGCCGGACAAGATTCAAGTGGTGATGGAGCCGATTAGTGATATTGTGGTGAAATAGGAATCATATGAAGTGATGGTGTTAAAAACAATTGAACTTGAAATTTTTTCTCGAAAGTGGGCACTGTTAGGATTTATAGTGTAGGACACCTACCATCCATAAGAATGTAGTCTATGCACTCATGGCAAAAAGTTGACGTAAGGTCGAAGATATTTTATCGCTTTTATATCAGTATTTAAGGTTTGGGTTAGGATTCTTATTCCTCAAATACACTCTAAATCGTTAATTTAAAACGTTATGAATTATTTTAGAAAAGTTCGTCTTGAAAATTTATAGATTTTCATTCTTAGCGTTCTTCATTGCAAATATTGATTGAAAACTCGTTTATAAACATATAGAGGGTTTAGATGATATTTCAAAAGTCTTATAAAAATCCTTCAAATCCTTTTCTAATTAGAATAACTTAAGATCAAAGTTCGAATTTTTACAACAAGTTTTTATCATTTTCAATAAACAGTTTACTACCTTCATATTCTAGTATAAATGTTGCCTAACATTTCCTAACCTTTATTAATAAGATAATCAACACTTTCTATCTTAAATTATCCGTATTATCAATATAGTATTTAATGTATTCCTATATGGTTCCTGTTTAATCGTTATTATACAATTAATAGTTAATTCATGTATCGAAATAAGTTTTTTAACCCTGGTAACACTTCACTCATATTTTTTATTGTTTCTGATAATATATATATTACTTTTTTACTTACTTAATCAAAACAACCAGTTGAATTATATGAAATTATAAGGGTTTAATATTCATTTTTTATAGGTATTTAGTATTATATAAATTTAATTATTAAATACGTTGTATAATTCACCACCATAATTTTCGTTTTCATTTTATAATTTGAGGAAATTTATAAGTTTTGAAGGGTTTATTTTATTAGTTTGTAACTGGTAAGCTAAAAGGTCGCGGTATAGGTTATGGTTTGTAGGTATTAGTCCGAAAGATTCGGATAGATTTTTTTTCGTTTTTTATGTTTTCTTCAGAAGCGCCATCTCCTTGGTTTAGGGAGTTTTCGATACGGTCGGAAGTAGTATTCGTTTCGGTTAGGAAGTGGCCCGATTTGTACCCCTTTTCTAAGGTATTTGCTGGAATGGCTATATTTAGAACTCGAGTGGAGGGTAACGTTCAAGGATTTTCGTCCTTTTCTCTCATTTTTTTTCAAGCCTTGTCTGCCATTCGCAAAGCGTGGCCAATCTGGTCGAACGTTTTACGATCTACATACATAGGGTGCTCTCATGTTATGGATTGTTCCGTATATCTTTCTTAAGCTGTTTCTAACGCTTCAACAATAGGTATATTTTATCAAAATCTATTTTCAATAACTTTTTTCCTTCTCAACCTAGTATTTCAGGAAGTTGGGCCGTAATAACTAACGTTTTTACGATATAACCGTCTTCAACACCTGGCATATGAATGTTTCTGCTCTTTAACTATATCCGTAACAATTTTGAAATTTAATTTAATATGTTAGGTCACATTTTCAATATCTAATTCGAAATTTCGTCCAAAAAATTATCGAATACATCGACTTTTTAGGTATTTTCTTTGTAATAGCGAAAATCTACGTTTATCAAACAAGTATTTTCCGTTTGAAGGTTCAAATAATCTACCGGCGCTTCGATTATATTGTCCCACTAACTCAAATTAACTTATTTTAAAATACTTCTTAGAAACATTATGTATTGAAATAAAACGATTATATATATATTCGGTTTATCTAGAGTTGTCGTTGAAGGTGATATAAGGGTGAGATGGTCGTGTAAAAGCAACTATTCTGAATTTAATGTAATGATGTGATTTGTATATGTTTCAAATAGTGTGATTAAAGTGGTTTCGAAATGAGATGGCAAATGAGAACGTATAATATACAAATCAGGGATAAATGAAATGTAATTAAACGTTTTAAAAAAGTCGTTTAACGTTTATAACTATTAAAAAAGATTTAAAAAAATAGTGACTAAACGTTCTAAACTAATCAAACATTACAAACTAATTATTTAATTTTTGTAAATATTACACTAGTCACATGACTAGTAAACTCAGACGTTATAAATTTCAACTTAAATAAGTGGTATGTAAAAAAAAAAAAACTAAGGTGGATTTTAGAATAGGGAGTTGTTTATAAGTAGTAAAATAGTGTGTAGACGCATCAGTTGTTGCTTTAGGTGTTCCTAATGTTTCAAGTGTTTTGGAAGTTGTATTATGCGTTTAAAGTGATGGTGTAAACTCCCTGAAATCTGTTTTGATAGTTTTCGAAATGTGTGTGAGCGGTTTTAATAACTGTTTAATAAAGTGATTCATTCGGAAAAATCCCAATAAAAAGTCCGAAATTTGATGGCTTACATAGCCTATAGGTAATAAAATGCTTTCTAATAAGTACACAGATACGTTTATAGTGTTAATAGAGTTCATGGTAATGTAACAGAGCTTTGAATAGTTAAAATGCATTAAGTGAATTGATAATAATATACTAAAGTTATATTTTTAAAACTACTCCGAGTTTTAATGATTTTTTCTGCTCCCACATATTTCTTGAATATCCTACCAATAAAATACAGAATACTTAGAACTGTTACAACATAATGCGAAAGGTAATTAACTAAGGTTAATCTCTTTTTTATTGGGCTATTTGTAATCGACCGAATCGGCTACTAATTCATATTAGTTAGGTTGTTACAGAAACGTATAAAGTGAAAAATATAGTACTTAAAGTATGGTAGTAAAATATATTTTTTCAAGAGGGAAAAGAGGCACCTGGAGAGTGTACGCTTTATATGAGAGCTTATAAGCTCTCACTTGGAGAGTGCACGCCTTAAATGAGAGTTTGTAAGCTTTCACCTAGAGCGTGGCACTTTACCATACACTCTACTAACGTGCTACCTGAAATGTGACATGCTATCATACACTCCGCAAACGTGGTCTCCTACACTTCCTAACTATAGTGATATCTATTAGGATCTACATATTACATGTTTAATTCAATACTTTTGTAAAGAGACTGACGCCAGAGATGTCATTCAAGGTGGTCGGATTGTGTCTATAATCCTCAATAGAGAAGAAAGGAGAAACCCCTGATAGGGAGTTGCTATGGGGCTGTAGAAAAGAAGTGACCCAATCACGAGACAGGTAAGGGCATGCTCTCATACGGCTTCCGAGCGGCTTTAGAGCACTGTAGGAACATGCATAGCAAGTAACAGGGCTAGATTCCGTGTGATAATTAGCCCAGATACTAGCTTATAACATTACCTCCAGGCTTACTCCCCCACTGCGTGGTATAGAAGGTGGAAAAATGTGTTGGCTAATTAAGGGGTATTGTAGGAGCGAAATAATCGTTTTGAAGCGGTTTGGAACGTCGTAGGATTACGTAAAAGGTTCTATATTATCAAACAATTTGACAACATGTAAAAGACGTCGCCACTAATTACCATATAAATGATTCTGTAAGCTCCCCCCTTCCTAGAAATAAAAAACTTCCTTCTTATAACCACCTTTCTATGCAAATAGTGTATACTCATAACAGTACCTCTGTATCACGTTTCTCCTTAATAAAAAAAGCATTTTTTGTTATTATTATCGTTGATAGTCCTCTGGATACATTTGCAGTTAGTTATTATCGTTCATAAAGCAATTAGAAAAGTAAGTATATATATTTTGAAAGTAGTTCCATTTTTTTCATTTAAAGCATAGTTTTATTCCTTACATGTTATAAATATTTAACTTAACAGGACCCGTGAAAAGATTTTCTTCGAATATTTTTATAGGATAGCGTACGATTTTAAAAAGTTGTGTTAGAAGATCAAGGGTAAGTTAAACTTGTGTATCCTCTAGGAAACTGTTACAGAGTGATCAAATACCGGTATTTGTTGCCGTTTTTATTTCATTGGCGCAATTAGTCGTTAATATAGTTATACTTATTTTTTGAAAAAAGTTTCAATCCCGATACAAATAAAGTTATGGAAAATTTGTTGAAAACTTATTTATTTTTTATTATTTATACCCAGACTAAGTTATGTATTCATAGGCCGGTTTGAATTGTTCATAAACGGTATAATAGCGTATAGAGGTAGGTCTTTACCATTTGAAAAGTAATCAAAGTTCGTCGGATAACGTAAAGAAAAGTCGATACGTGTGGTGGTATAGGATTAATACCTGTTACTTTTAGTTGTTCCGATGGTTTACTGGACGTGTAACTTTTAAATAAGAAGTGTGGTTTTTAGATAAGTAAGTAGGTTCAAAGTAAATGTGGGTGTCGTGGTTGACGAACGGTTAGGAAGCGTAATTGGAAGTAACAAAACAATTTAAGGATGTGTTGAAGCATATTAATAGTAAATTGGACCGTATCGAAAGTAATCTGGGAAAGTTGGTTAAAATATATAAGAAATTGCTGGGAAATAGCTTCGAAGAAAGTGAATATGAGGATATATTTGAGTGGATTTGGTTTTTTCGTTTAAAAAAATTGAATTTATATTCAGTATTTGTAAAATAACCGTTTATACTTAGTTGAATAACGTGAAATATAGAATTTTAAGTTCGCCTACGGAATAGGCGGAAAGGTCCATATTTATAATTATCCAAATTATAACGTAATTCAAAAACGTCGAGGGTTATAATATTTCAAAGTTTTGAAAATATTATAATAGTAGTAATTTAAGTATAGTAAGTCAACTTTACTTGCAGTAAAGTTTACTATACTGACTGCAAGTTGAGTGTATTATTTGTGGGTTTACCATATTAGCTGCAAGTTAAAAACAGTATATGCTCACTTTACACTAGGGTATGGGCTAAGCAATTGGCTATATATATTACAACGTAGACCGGCTAGCGATCTGCCAAATCGAGAATGAGATATCTATCAATTTACATCATAATACCACTGTTACTTTAACCAATCAAATTGAAAACGTTATAACGTCTAAAACCTTACCAACACTAATCAATTTTTATTAGATTAATCATAGATCAGCTAAGTAGAAGAAGGAGTTACTTTCCCGTTACGTTTTACGTTAAATGGTAGCTGGAGTAAAAGAAATATTTTTTCGAAAGGCCCTTCCGAATTACGTCGGTTTTTACGATAGTAAGTAGAGAAATATTTAAGGTTACATTGGTTTTTATAGCAGTTTGGAGGTAGCGACGGTATCGCTATTAAAAAAAAAAAAAAAAAAAAAAAATTAAGAAGTCTATATCAAAGATCCTTCTTATAAATGGTGAGATTGACTTTCAGAAGTCTCAAAGTTCGGCAAATTGGTAAACAGCTAAGTTAGTACTACTATGAGTGCTGCTACTACAAAAACGACTAAATTGAAAGCCAAATAACCATAATAAACAACCTTCGCACCTACCTCCTACACCAAACTTCTGCTATTACTTTACGTTTTTCTCCTCTCCTACGCCAATTCAATCGTTAAGATCGATAATTTAAACTGAAACACCGAAAATCGTCAAGTTGCACCGAAAAAGCCACGTCGCGCGACCTGACACTGAATCACCAAATTCCAACACAAATTCACACCAAAACACTAAGTCCCACACCATCCAAAACATCAAGACAACTTCTGCAAATGTTTACTTTAAAGCCGTCGCCGACCCCGCTAAAAGAAGGAAATTAAAGCCCTCGGACACCTTTTCGTCAAACACTACAACAACGAATTTTAGGGGAAATATGTTAACAAAGACTTGATTAAAAAACACCAAATCAATTTCTTTGAGATTTATATCATCGAGTAAGACGTCGGCGAGAAACTTTATCGAAAATACCGTATCTTTCGCAAATATCGTAATTTTTTTAATTACTGGAAAATTAAAATGTGGAAAGCAATTTAAAAAATAGTTAAATACAAGTTTAAGTAAGAACATGAACGAAAAGAAGTTTATGTACCAGAAAAAAATTAACCAAACTAGAATAAATTTAGACATAGTTCAATTCGAAGAAGGTCCTTAAGACAAACAACTTAAAGTAAAATGTATTAAAGATCTTTAACGCCCTTATACGTGTTATAGAGGACCTCCTTCCAATCTTTATCTAATTTACGCTTTTTTATGCGTTAATAATAAAAAACCAGTTAACCTACTTGAAAGCCTAACAACTTTACATAATAACGCGAATTACGCTTTTAGCGGCGTAAAAGCACATAAATCAACAACTGCTAACGAGATAGAAGGAAATGAAGTTAACGCCTCTATTGGTTGATTAAAAAAAAAAACCGCTAAATTCATTAAAGTCTTTCCTACAGCTAAACTCCAATTACCCCTTAACCTTCTAGTTAAAATCGCTAAGCCCCTTGTTATAACCCAGACAGAAGTTGGGCCAGATAGCATGCCAGTATGCAATACTGCGCTACTAGAAAGCTTGAAGTCTAGAATCAGGCGGGGAACTTCTCTTATGTCAGCAACCCCGGACAGGGAAGGACCGATGGAACCGACAGCGACTCCAGCGGTCCAGTACTGAAGACGGTATGAAGGATAGGGATATAAGGACACGGTCAACACCACATAGATAGTATTTCCTTCATAGCTCTTCAGTTTTCAATCTAAGTATTCAGTCTACACACCTGAATAGCCTAACGGCTAGTGATCATTCTACAGCACGAACAAACATCTTCTGATATTGCACCTTTGTTACCTCTGCTATCTTACTGCTAACATAAACCCCCTGATATCTTCTATTTACTCACGGGTATTTAGTGTGATCATTACACCCCTTACAAAGCTTTCTACGGTAGGTACACCTACACGTGCGAGCTAACCACCGGTCTTACTATAAGCATTTACCTCTCGAGCTAGGCAACTAGTAAATACCTTTAATACCATGAATAGAAGGCTATGATGCCTGTACGTAACTCGATAATAAAGTTTCCTAGTCTGAGCTTTTTATTAATCGTATTACCTAGGCCTGCCGTACGTAAGGTATATCTAATACATTTTAAAGGGGTTGTTATTATTGTCGTAGAACTCGTAAATATAGGGGTATATACTAGTCAAACCCAATATATGTGTTATTAAGGATGTAACAGATGATCATGAATAAGTAAAAAAGCCTTTACATGTCACGTCAAGATATTATAAAGTAAATTTAAACCTTTAATTGCCCGTGATTACCTAACGGATTCGCTATCGTAATATGCTTTCGCTAGTTTCCTCATTCCTTATTTATTATTAGCAAAGTATTACCACATTATATATTCAATTAGAAAGGGCAATTTTGCTTTCCAACTTTTTTGTAATATAGCGTAAAAGACCACTAAGTGACATTCCAATTTGTGTAGTATTACGCGAAGTTTATATTGTATTCAAAATAACTTTTAAGATCATTCTAAATATCCCTAAACGACGGCTAATTCGTCAATTTCTGAAGGTAATACTCCACAGTTGAGCCGTGGGTTAGCCAGTGGAAATATTTAGAAATAACTAATGAAAGCTAAGTAAACTAATCCTTATCTGGCGGTGAATATTTAAAAAGTGTCGTAATTTAACGTTGAAGAAGTTGTACGGTCTAAAGTGATACTTCTCCTTTTCTTGCCAAATTTTAACCAAAGTCGTGATTATTATATAATCCTTATCCATTAAAGAAATATTTCAACAAGAACAGGTAATGCATTAGTCCTAGAAACCTTTTGGATCAATCGACCAGTATTAAGCAAAGTGCTAATATTAATGGAAAAGATCATTATCTTTGGTAATTTGGTAGAGAAAAAGATAACAGTCGTGTCTATATTACTTTCGTGCGTAAAGTTGATCCTTTTCTGAATGACTTGTTAAACCTAAATATGATATGGATCTTAAGAGTAGTTATAGGGAACCTAAAGATTTTCGTGGTCAATTTGGAGTTAACTCAAATGAAGTTAAGGGATTTCTCAAGGGTTTTATTTAATTTATGAGCGGATTTGAAAACTTGTTATATGAGGATTTATTTATTATTTAAGACGAGAATTTGGGATAAAAGTGTTCAAGAAATTTATCTGTTTTTAGGTGTAACTTAACGAACGTATTTAAGAGCGTTAAAAGATGTTATCGCCAATAATATCTTTTCCCTTATCCTTATATATATATTCAAGGGTTTTATCCGGAGTTAATTATTATCGTATTTCAATTGGTTTACCGGTTTCCTTTTTAACTTTCAAGTGTAGTGAGATCTCTCGTTTTCGTAAATCGACTTTCAACTTAAGCTTAACTAAATTTTCTATCTTTTTTCATATATTCAAAGTCCAGTTCTTAAAAAACTCGATGTAATTGAATTGGTATATAATTCTAAAGTACTGATGGTTATTATTAACATCGAAAATGAAAAATCTAATCTAATTGGTTAGGATTTTGAGGGTGAAGTCTTAGTCAACCACTGTGATTTATAGATTATTATCAAAATATTTCAAGGAAGTAGTTTCGAGTTCTTTAGTTGCTTCTCTCCTAGAAGGGTCGTTAATAATATTGATTACTATGTTTTCAAAAGCTATCGTAACAAAGATTGAATTGGTTCGAGAAAAAGAGTAGTATAATAGGGTTTTTTTTTAGTTTATTGACTGTTAAAATTGGTATTTGCAAGGGAAAGTCTTATAACTTAGTCGTTTCTCGATTTGAAATTTGTAGCAATAGTAACCATAATATCAGCACCCGTAATAATAATACTAGTAATAATACTAATTTAGCCTTTAGCTAATTTAATTATATTAAGACTTTTAGTAGTTAATCTCAACGTTTTTCTTCCAAGACTGGTTTAATGAAGAGTTCTAGATGTTTTCGATAATGGTGATATTGTCGCTACTTTTACATTTTCATGACTGGAAAAAGAATTTGAAAAATCTTCCTTTTTTTCTACCTGTGAATAGCAGACGCAGCAGCAGAATCCTTCACAAAAATATTTTCTTTACCTTACAAAATTATAAAGCGTAACCAGAAAGTAACTTCTTTTTGTATAGCTTATCTTTGCTTAACCTAATAACCACTGGTAATTGTTGGTAAGCCTTTATCATTGCAACGTAGTCGATACTAATATCTGGTCGAAGTAAATAGTATTGCATTGAAAGTAGTAATGTGTTACTTTTAATTTGGGCAAACTGCTTGCCGGTTTGCACGCTAATTTGTATAGGAAATTGTTTTAGCCTATTCCCTTACCTAGAGTTGGCACCTACTGCACTCGACTTATATTCGATGCAGTCAATTCCAAAAACTACAGTAAATTTAAAATTAGTACAATCAACTAACTATTGGTAAAGTTGGCTTGAATGTACTGGAACTGACTGTTATTCTAACATATACGTCTATTTATCCGTCTTGATAAAAGATTTTAGAATTTATGAAATAATAATCATATAAGGGCTATGTGGTTTTCTTTAAAAACTATTATATCATCGCGAGTTACTACGTAATTGTACGTTACTTGATTACGCTTTCGATTTTTATATTTACCAATTATGCTAGTTTCATAAGGAATTTACAAAATCATTAGTAAGTTAAAACATTTTTAGTGTCGCAATGTATATTGATGTATTTACCATTAAAAGAATTTTCGAAAGTTTTTTTATCGATGGTTTTATAAAAATTCAACGAATTGGTTTTTATTCGAATTGTTTATGATAATATTAAAATTAAATAAAGATTATCATGCCCGATGAAGTAATTAAAGCGTATTAGACATGTGATTTTTAAAGTGCGTATTTAAATTGCGGGAATTTTATTTGAATAAAATACTATTATTAGCAATATTCTTTCTATAGATATTATTCGATATCACTATAGTTAGAAAACGTAGGGGACCACGGTTGTGGAGTGCATAATAGCGTACCACGTTTCAAGAATCATATTTGTGGAGTGCATGATAGCGTACCACGCTTCAGAGAGAAAGTTAGCGGCGTATATAGTAGAGTACTACGCTTTAAGTGAGTGCTTATATGCTCTCACCTAAGGCGTACACTCTCTGGATACCTATTATCCCTATTAAATCCTATCTTTCTTACTACTTTGAATACTATACTATCTTTCTTATACGTTTACAAAAATCACTAACCAATACTAATTAATTGCCGACTCGGTTGATTAAAAACAACTTAAGAAAAACGAGATGAATTTAAGTTGAATACTTATATCGAGATGATATAACGGTCCTAACTGTTTTTTTTTTTATCATTAAAATCCATAAAAAAAAATACGCCGTAGCTTGAAAAAACAGTAAAACCTGAAGTAACTTTAAAACGAATAATTTTAATACGTTATTATTCACTCTATTGGTGATCTTTGACTACTTAAAGCTTCCTTAAGCCACTATAAACTCTATAAACGTTTTGAACGTATCGGCAACGTAGGATATTAAGTTTCGGATCTATTCGCTGCGATATATCCGGTTAAAACGCAGCTTTTGTTCCGCTTGCGCACATCTTGGAAGCGTTCAAAACAACTTTTAAGTGCTCCGAAAAAAATTCGAAAGCGCCTAAGAAAGCATTCGAAACGCTTACCAAAATACGGAAAACGCTCAAAACAACACCCGGCACTCCTACATCATATTAACTCTCCCTAAAGACCATTTTGATCCTTACACAATAACTCCCCACTCCAAATTCTACCCTATCTCCCCCCCTTTATACACCGCTTATTGAAGTTGATATTTGCGATGTTGAAGTTTACTATTTTTTTTTTTACTATTATCGGGAAGTGCCCACTATATAGCTTATATAGTGTAACCCTCGCTAATGTGAAAATACATACATATATAGGTGTAAAGACTCGCAAACTGAAGTCCATACCTTATACAACCATCATCCTATTCAGTTCCCTATTTGTAAGTGATACCCTTTAAACTTGTTGAACATACTACCCTTTTCCTTATATCACACATATATTAACTTAAAGATGTATCCTCCACACCTGTGGCCAATTTCCGAACCTTGCGCTATATGTATTGTAGAATATCTACTGAAGGAGCCTTATATCAACTATATAAGTCTCCGCTTCCTGAAGAAACCTTTCCCCCCAACGAATGTAGATCGTATTCTTGAAGGTTTTGTCCAAGTAGTTACCACGAAAGAGTACACTTAGTACTAGGTGTATTGAATATCAGTTTTTAACTCTATATCTATAATACGTAAAACACAGAATTTACCAATAAAACAAATTATCAAAACCTTTTATAGGAATACGGACCTCAAGTCAGCCTTCCAATCAAGCCCTTAAGGTACCCTATAGTTTAGAAACCTGTAAGGGCGTAAAAACTGTAGCTTTGGACGGGTTGTACGATACGATTATATTAGTCCCCACTCGACGCCTATTCGCATATAGGATCTGACGGCGGTCCTAAAAGAGTAAAGTACCAGTAAAACATATATATCTTGGTTAAAAGTCCGTAGCAGTGGGAAAGTGGAAAAACCATAACTCGAGCCAACTTTTGCCTACGGATTGCAAGCCCAAGAAGTGTAAAAGAATCGTAAAATAGGGTACACCACTAAGCGGGTGGTATACCATGAAAAGTCTTTTGTTGACAGCCTAAGAAAGGTATCCAAATTATAGTCGATGGCTCCGCTAAGTAGGCGGGGCACCGGTGTTGGTAGTGACGGCTCAAAAATAAATAAATGGATAAATAGATAAATAAAGCCGTTAAGTGCGAGCGCTTATAATAAAGGTCTTTCTTTAAGACCTTGAAGATCAAAGGAAATCAAACTTGCATTGTAGTGTAAGTTTAAGTCTAAAGGGTAACGTTGGCACAAGTAGCAAGGAATGGAATCACTGGTTGTAAGAGCTGTTCTCTGGATGTACTGCTGCGCGAACGGTGCGCCGGGCCGACAACGATCTCCATAGCCAAAAAGGGGTCGCCGGAAAAGATTCAAGTGGTGATAAAGCCGATTAAAGATTTTGAGGTAGAATAGGATGCATGTAAAGTGATGGTGTTGAGAGCGGTTGGACCTAAATTTTTTTCTCAGAAGTAGGCACTGTTAGGGTTTACAGTATACGCCTCATACCTTCTTGAACAAGGTGGTCCGTGCACACGTTCCAAGAAAGTTGATGTAAGGTCGAAGATTGTCTACTAATTTTTTGGTTAATGTAGTAATTATAAACGCTAAACAATTAGTTTGGAACGTTCAACTAATTTGAAACGCTTATTCACGATTTATTTACCTTTCATTTGTATTTTCAAGCGTTAAACGCATAATTTGGAAAACTTTATCACATCTCATTTCCCATTCATTTTCACATTTTAAGCGTTAAACACATAATTCGAATGTTTTTTTTAAACCCCACATACTTTATAACACGAACATTGAAACCACTTACTTGTATTTCGAAATCAATTACAATAATTTTTCAAGCGTTTAAGTACATTTAACCCTCCGGCAATTATGAATTCATCAATTACGCGCTTTACTTAAGGCAATGAGTATAAAGACCTTTTTTCCGAACATATAACGCCTTGGAAAATTGTTTTGCAACTTGTTAACCTAATTCTATGGGACAATATAATTAAAGAGCAGGTACAGAACCTAGACCCTTACACTATGAATGTGGGAGTTTTGAATATAATTATTTGTTATTGGAATAAAATAACTTGAAGGTTTAATCGATTCGATAATTTCGGGGCAGAATTTTCGGATTAAACATAGATGATGTGGCGTATAATAATCAACTTAATATCGAATATTTCACGGGTATAACTATGGAGAAGAGATCTTAATACACCTGGTGATTAAACCGGTTGTATTATAAAAGAATTATTTTCTATGGCTTAACTTTATAAAATACCAAATTGAAAAAATAGGGAAATATTAACGGTGGACTTCATAGAGGGATATTGATTGGTTAAACTTAAGGAACAGCTTGACTAAGATGAATGTAGGAGTATTTTATGAGCGTAGAACGAAAATTACACGTAAAAGAAGGGAAGGCTGTAAAGGTTATCCTCATTCGTGCTTAAATAAAGGAAAGACCGAAATCATTATTATATATTCGGACTCAAAAAAGGAAGAGCCGTGAATGCCATCCTCCACTTGAACTCAAAAAAAGGAAAAGCCGTAAAGGCTATCTTTTACTCGAGGTAAAAACTTAGCCGTTCCAACAAATATCTTGAAAACGAGTAACAAGTCGAGCTACCTAATAGAGAAGGTATTCGGCGCTTCTAAGGGGCACATAAGAAACAGCCCTCCGAACTGCGCCGATAGCGCACTAGAAAAGGAAGACTGCTCTCCCAAAATGTACATGGTAAAAGTTCTGAGAGACAGGATTTCCTTTGAATACGCTAAGGATACCCCAAACCTAAAGAATAAAAAATTCAATATCCACATTAACGTTCACTCTCCTACCAAAAATAACAGCCCTTTCGGCTGGTTTAAAAACGCCTTAGATAAAGGGGATGACATTCCTAAGGAGCATATGAAAACAGCCCTCCGAATCGCGTAAAAAGAGCCTTCAAAAGGGTGAATAGCGTTTATAAAGAAAATATAAAAGACTAAAAAAAGCGATACAAGCCTTTCGGAAAAACTTCCGCGTATTATGCCATGTATTTATCGCCACTTCAATTTCCTACTAATGATAAGGATACAGTATTTTCGTGTTTAGAAAAACCAAGTATAAAAGTCTATAAATCACAAAAGCAAGCTCTATATACATACATCGGGTCCACGAGGACAGAGGGGCGCTCCGAATAGCGCGTTGGACGCACTAATTTTTATCAACACTCTCTTCGCCAACGTCTCTGGAATGATTATTTAACCTAGTCCAAATAAGTAACATTCCTTTTGTTTTTTTACTAATTTTTCACTAATTTTGTTTTATATTACGCGTCCTAGATTTATTATTAGCCACTTCCATTACAAATTTCACTTTCAGACTTATTATTAGCGTCTGAAAACATGTTTTACACTTTGAATTCATTATTAGCTGTTTTTAATAGGTTTCATATCCTGAATTTATTATAAAACCCCTTACGTTACAGGTTTCACCTTTGAATAAGCTATTCGTCGCTTCACTGGCACATTGTCACACTTTATATTTACTATTTTCAGTTTTATTGATATAAATCTTTTGCATTTACCATTTATTATTTACCTTGCGATTTTTGTTGTGAGCATGCAATTTTATTATATAGTTGTGTGCACATAGGTATATTATGCCGGAAAAACATTAAAAATAGTGAAATTAGTTGCTACCCAAGCAAAATAGGGAGGGGGAGCTAATAATATTATCGTCGTCATCGTCATTGTTACTAAGGTCGCTGTCGTCACCATTATCGCCGTTACTGTCGCCGTCACCACCGGCGTTGCCACCCCAAGAAACGTTGGTTTTTCCACGCGCCTTGGGCCATATAGCCTTGAGCAAAGGGTAATAAGTAAAGTTTCTCTCTTCTTAACACCGCATGAGGACGCCATCAAACCGGCTTATGCAGTATAGGCGTAAACTAGCGCGCTATGCTATAATAACATTGGAGGTCTTTGTAGACCGCCGATTCACGCCTATGGAAATATTAGCGAAAGTCCCGAATTACACATAAGAAAATTGGATGATGAATAAATAAAGCCCTAAATTATATATTAATGGAGTGTGTACAAATACATTAAGCGACGAATTATGTATTAGAGTTGTAGAATGAAGTGAATGAAGGGCTAGATTAGGTATTGAGAAAGTAGACGTCAAATAAAAAAAGCTCCGGATAACGTATGAAAAGAGTGGATATCGAACGAAAGAGCCTCGAACAATATATGGAAGAAGTGGAAAACGAATAAGATAACCCCAGACTATATATTATAAGAACAAGTGAATCAATTTGACTTGTATAAGGCAGGCATATAGGAGCGCTTTTGCGAACAGCTCCAACACCACCGGTATGGGGACGCACCCGTTGTTACCCCGTTCGTCACGGTGGTAACACGTGGTTATGCCACCGCTTTAACGGTATTTTCTAGAGAATTCGCCCGCAAAGATAAACGTAACGTACGATATATAGAATATTGTTATTAGCAGGTTGTGGACATTCTCTGGAATACACTGTTTAAGAATTTTACGCGTTAAAAATGCCTCGCGACGCATTTTAATAAGCCGTAATTTAAGACGACGGATTCGTTTCACTCTTGTCGCTTCGTTTATACCATGATAAATTAATATAATATAATTCGAAAAAATAAGAATTATATACCACTTCTTAATTCGCCGATATTATGTTTACGAAGTTTTAACGGCTTCTCAGCCAATAACGGGGTTTTAAACCATGGCGAAAACGAAAGATTAATAACTTTAGGCGACTCTAGCTTCTACTTCTATTAATATTGGTTAAAGGAAAGGCGGGGAAAATGAGAGGAGAGCGAAAAAGATAAAGGAATAGAAACGGCGGCAGTAAATCGAAAAGGGGAGGGGATATTACTAAGGGCACGGGCGGCAGCGGATGCGGCTTTTTCAATGCAGCGGTGTTGCCGCGTCAAACGACGCTTCTTGCGGCGAGATTTGAGAGATTTTATGCTATATAAAATGATTATAGCTTGTTATTCAGGCGTGTAAGTACTGTGTAGCTAATTAAAAGCTTATTTTTCAAGCTTATAAACGCCGTATAACTGATTGGAGGCTTACCTTATAGATATCAACGCGTCGATATAGAAGGAAAGAAAAAGGTTTGGCTCAATTCAATAACATTAAACTACTTTATACTAACTTTACAGTACGCTGTATCGTCAATCACACCTTTACAAAATTCAAGAACCGTTTAAAACAACCTTCCAAAACAACCTTCGAAAACAAAACCACGCTCTCATCTTTACGAAACGACCGATTGTCTTCTATAATAAACTACAGTCTACACCACCATCACTACTGGATAACCGATTAAAGGCTTGGACGAATTATACTGTTATTACTTAGTTATAGATACGGAGATGTTTAATTAGAATAAAGATTGCTAGTGTAAATATTATTAGATATCATCATAGTTATTAAGCGTAGGAAACCACGTTTACGGAATAAATGATAACGTGTCACGTTATGGGAAGCATATTAGCGGAATATATAATAGCGTACCACGCTTTAAGGAACACGTTAGCAAAATATATGGTAGAGTATCACGCTCCAAATGGGAGCTTATAAGCTGTCACTTCAGGCGTATACTCTCCAGATGCCTCTTCTCTCTCTTTTAACTTATATATTTTAATACTTTAAATACTATAATGTTTTCTTCATACGGTAACGTAAAGAACTAACCAATACTTTCTCTTTTTCTTTACATTCATTCATAAACTAGCTTGTGTATTTCTTTTTCTTAGTCATATAATGATTGAATATTTTGGTTAAAATATTTTTATTAAAATGAAAATTCCTCGTTCTAGGTATGTAGATAATTACTTTATATTATCTATTTGAAATCCTTTTTGTATATTCATGATTTAATTACGATAATATTTGTGTAACTTTGGCAAACTATGATAATTTGAGTTACTTGACCAAAGTTGAATTCAATGATATATCTTTTAATATAACTCTTGAAATGATTTCAAGTGAAGTTATCAGTAACGTTATTATACCATATTTCATTATAATATTATCTAATGAAAGGATATACCAATATTATAACGAATTAAATTGGTATTATCGATGATTTTACCAGTCCTTGAAAAGAACTGAGCTCATTTTGTTATACCAAAAAATCCATTCATTTACTTTAAAAAAGAAAACCAGAGGAAACCCAACATTTTTCATTGAAATAGATAAGTTGTTGTATATAATTTTTTTTGGTACTCTAATAACTTCACAATGTTAACTATATTTTTCAAATCGGGGTTGAAAAGTTTTGAACACTTCAAATATCACATTATAAACGATTATTTTCAAACCCAAGTTCAATGAATATATATAGGTAATTGTTGAAGAGCTGAGCTAAGGCTTCTTCCATTCAAGGTGGTCGTATACTATTTATAATCCTCTTTAAATAGGAACAAGAAGCCCTTGCTATAAGATTGCTATAAAGTCATTAATATTATATAACTTAGTTATAGGATTGATTACGTAACTAAGGTATGCTTCGGTGTAGCGTCGGAGCATTTTAAACCTGTAGTAATCGCTAGAGTTAAATTTCTCACAACTATTAAGGCAGATATTAGTTTTCAATGTTTCATTTAGCTTACCATCATTTTTCGTGAACTTCAAAACACGCCGATATTATATGAAAGAGGCTGGCGTTATTATTGTTAAATTCGGAATACCTTAGCGTATTGTAAAAAGCGCCGTTATTCCTGCCGACAATAACGGTGTTAGGAGCGCTTACTCCCTTTAAATAGTGATCTTTTCCTGTGCTTAACATTTATGAACTTCTTCTTTTTATTACAATGATCTTTCGATAATCGGTTTCCCTTTTTCTATTAATAGTCTACCTCTTCAACTCCCATTTTACGTCGCTTGAACATAAACATTTTAAACGTCAAGATGACCATTGCGGTCGACAAGGTAATTTTCGACATGAAATTGCGTTTTAGAGTTTTTTTACCCTTATTAATAAGAAACTACTTTCCGCTCATCAGGTTCATCAACGTCTTTTCGAATGATATTTTAAAATTCTCATGTTTTCAATTCATTTACCATATAACGCTTAATTTCGTAAATTCTATTGGAATATTATAGGTAAATCTATTGTTAAAACCTTTTTAATAGTAGAAAATTTTATTAATAAACTGCCTATATAGAGGTGTTTGATATTAGATTTGTACAGATAGTGTAATTGGAAGGAATTCAGGTTATATGTATATCTCTTTTAATTTGATTATGGATATAAAAGATGTTATCAAAAAAAATTGTTTTAAGCTTACTTCGCGTTTGAAATAATTGAAACTGAAATAAGTGACCTCATTTTCAATTTATGATTTCTTTAATAACAAACAGTGAAAAAGTGTATATATCTACGTCGTTGACGTTAAAGAGGTTATTAGGAGTCATTGCGTGATATAACACTAAATTAACATACGTGGTAAAGATATGACGGTTCATTTTATGTTTTTGGCATTGAGTAATCATTATGTTTTATAGTATTTAATGAGTAATACGAATGTTGGGTAAGTAAATGTATTTTTCTTTTGGCTTATAATATAACAATTAATGCATCGTTTTAAAATCAGCTTCAATGAAATAAAAACTCGTTAAATATGATTATTATATTAATAAATAGTTGAATAATTCGGTTCACAATGTGTTAAAAAAAGGTTTGGAAGTAAATTTCAACAATAATACTAACAATTATCACGATATAATTGAACAGATTTCATATTAGTATTTTCTTTGGTATGATATATGATAATATTCATTTATTTAATTTGATAACGACGATTGAACCATGCAAGAGCGGTTCGAGTAATGAATAATTAAATAAAACAAGAAAAACAATTCGAATAAGTAACTTCATCATGAATTTATAGGCGATCTGAACAAATTGTTTTTTTAGCCAAATTATAAAACCTCGGAATCGATGAAAGATACGGTGTTGAAAAAGTTTATAAACGGTTTGTCAGGTGTCTGGACATATTACCTTTTGAATTAACACCTGTAGGTTTTTTTTTTTTTTTGATTTAAATGCGAATTTTACAAGTTTCGATTCGATGTTTTAAAATGTTTTAGATGTGGTATTCGAATTCAATTTCGCTATTGTTGTTGACTAAGTTAATTTTAAGCGGTCAATTATAATGTATTTATTAATATAGAAACGGGTAAGCCATTATTCAAAGGAGTGAATCAATAAAAAAACCATGATATTTTCTATTAAGAATAGTAAAGTTAATAACATGAAAGTTAATAACGCGTATTGTTTGGTATTTTTCTTATAATTAAGGAACTGTATTTTTCGAAACTTGGTTTATTTAATAGTTTTTAAAAGGAAGTCATTTTCTTTTCGACCTTCGACTGTTCCAATGAAAAAGTATATTTATGAATGGTTTCATTATAGTTTATGATATAACCTTTATAAAAAAAATATACTGATTCTTCTGTTTTATAAATATATTGAATAAAATACTTTTTTCTTGTATCCGATTTCGTAATTAGGATAATGAAGCGTTTAACCTATTGAATGTGATTTATAAAAAATTATAATTTTTAAACGAAAGTTTATAATAATAATTATAATTTTATTATTCTTCAAAGTAATTCAATAAGTAAAGAGAAAACTCTTTTAGTTCAATTGGGAATCAATATCGAAGAAATACAAATTAGTCAAAACATTTCAATTAGTCAGTTGAGCTAAATCATTACTTTCTGGGTGCAAAATCATGTTAAAACGTTACTTCATTCAAGATAGGTCGTAAATGCGTTTTTAGAAGCAACTCGTATATTTCAAGCTATAGTCAAGAACGATTATTTCAGAGAAACTATGAAATAATGAATAGAAATTTAAAAACCGCCTTATACATGTTTTAGCATTGATTATGTCTATAACTTTTAAGGTAACAATTTCATTCAAACAATACATAAATACTATTAAATAATGAAGTTTATTGATATGTTTATAAATTAAATCGTTTATGATGTTGATAAATAACTTACTTGGAATCGATTTGAAACGGTAGATGATTTGAAAATCATTTCCTAAAATATTGGTAATGAACCATTTATATATAAAAAAGCGCCGAATAATATGTTGTAACCCTTGTTAAAATTTATTTCTTGAAAATATAGAAATACTAACGTCGCAACCAAGTTAGCTCATAATAAACGAGTTGAATGTAACTGAAATTAACGCGATGATTACCGACTTGTGAATAAAAACTTAAATATAGTTTTCAAAACGTGAAATATTATTATTGTTAACTGTATATTACAGAATCAATATCTGAAATACTTGATACTCATTATCTTAAATATTGACAAGTACATGAAGGGTACCTATATTGATCAAACTGTGATAAGAAAATATAAAGTATCCTTGGTAATAAGGATGTTTTGTCTGTTCTTGAAAACTGTCTGGATCAAATGTTTATAGCTTTCGGAAATATATTTATCGGTCACTGTGAGGCAGAAAATACCCCAATTTGGGAATTGATATATAATTAGTAATTTGAAGAAAAGAAGTCATGGCTCCTGACCTAAAACAAAAGTTTTGAAAAGTTTTTGAAAAATATCCCAATCGATTTATAATAACATATAAGGTTATACATAGTTTTTTTCCTTTATAAATGAGTCAAAAATGAAATCAGTAAATCAATATGTTAATTGAAGTAGTTGTGGACCAAGAAGTCGTTTCGTTATTATAAAGTATTTTAAATTTTCATAGTTCATAAAAATAGTAAACTTGGTTGGTATATTACGGAGTACCGTTTTCCATACTTCCAGATAGATTATAATTCATAAAAACTTGTGATTTTTGGTTTTGTAATTTCACCCGGCGATCGAAAGACGTTGGAAATAGTGTACTACAGTATGAAGGGCTCATTGCGAGTCGCGTTGAGATAAATATCCCTTTAAAGCCTATCAGAAAAAATCGGCATCCAGGAAGATTGTTTTTCAAGATTTTATTATATAAGAATTAATTTTTCGAAAACAAAAATTTGTGCCGTTCAAATGTAGCTTTTTTTTTTGGAAAACCCACAAAAAAGGGTTCCCTGTATTACTTAAACGCATAAAAAAAAAGCCAATAATGGTTAATAGACATCAAATAAAATTTCAATAAATATTATACAAATCAAAAAAACACATATGTTCAATACTAACGTAAATTCCGTTTACCTTTTATTCAAATGAGCGTTTGAATGAATTATAAAAGAAATTATTGTTGATTCAGTGACGGTAACAAGTTAAGAAAATTCGTCAGAACCTTAAAATAAAATGAAAATATACGGTAACTTTAATTATTGGATGATTACTCGTTGATAACATTATAATGCTTACAACCTATATTTACTCAATCTTAACAAAATTGATGAAATTACGAAAGAATTTAGTATAAATGAAATTTTATCAAAAAAATATTTTTTTTTCCAATGGAATTCAAATCTTTCCAACTCTTATACGACTTTATATATAAAAAGTAAACTTTTTAAGCTTGAAAATCAATAAATGTATCGATAATAACAAGTTCAAAGCCCATACTAATTTTCACATCGAAGTTATTTGGGCGTTAAATGGAATCCAAGAAATAGGTTTGAATTAAATACCTATTTATACGACATCGTAAATACAAATACTATGTCTTAAGATACAAAGGTTTAATTTTATTAATTTAAGTAATACGTCATTTAATACACATTTGAAAAAAGTTTACCTTTATTATTATAAGATCACACTAACAATCAAGAATAAACACAAAATCTAATTATTTTCTGTTGACACTATTAACTTCGCTATAAATGTTGTAGCTATTCCTATTACTATAGATATAACTTCTACCGCCACCGCTATCGTGACATCAAATACAATTATTGAAAAGCTATTTATAGATAAGTGAAATACGAGTAACATATTACCTATATATTTGAAAAATACGAACAAAGAATACTACATTCATCAAGGTATTGTTTATACCTTCCTGAAGTATAACAAGTTTGATTACGAATTCGAAAAACATACCACCGACGTTAATTAATACCGTTTTTGAAATATTTTTTTTTAAAAAAAAACTTAAAAACGTTTACTAACGCCTTACTCCAAGTGTATCAGCTGAAAGATAACAGTTTATACCGTATTACAATCGTAATAATCAGCGCTAAGTATTCACATGAAAACGTTAAAGTTATTATTACCGCCATTGAAGCCTTGGGGTTAATATCTTTCCATAAAAATAATCATTATTCACTTTATATATTGAAACCAAATACAAAAATAATTCTATATTACATTAATATATTCTTTATCCTTATGTAATTTACGAGTCATCGTAATCTTTGATTCGATAAAAGGTAATTTAATACCATCAAATTTCACGTGCTAATTGAAAGATTTAATTTAAGCCTCTTAGCGACGAAAACAGTATATCTAAGAATCGAATTTATGATCAAAATGTAAAAAATATGAGATTCAGCTGTTTTCAGGCAGTCTAACGCTTACCCCAATAGGAAAGGATACGAAAGCCATATTATTTTCGTTTAAAAAGTCGTTATCTGACGTGAGCTACTCGTTAACAACTCTTTTTCAAACGCAAGATCTCTCGCTAAACGTTGCAAACGTTATACCTTATAATAACATAAATGAGCTAATGACGACATTGAAAAACCAAATGAAGTTTATGAACATATTAAATACATTAAAGTTATATTAATTATTACGCATAACTTATTCTTCGACTGTGGAGTTCTATTCAATAAATTTCGTTTGTAAAGTTATAATAATCCGTTTTTATTAAGCGGTTAACTCATTTTATTACATTGTTAGGCATCCTTATTACTAGTTTTGACGCACGCATGAATAAACTGATTCAAAGTTTCTGAGTCTATATTCGGTTTATTGAAAATATTACCGTTATTTGTATGATATTAGACGTTGTAACGTTGTTGATTCGAGACGTGGTCGAAGTAACAGTAGTATTTCAATGGTCAAGTGGTGGATGTATTGTTCTAGGTTTGGCCGACCGCTAGCTGGTCTGCACATTAGTTTGTATGGCCCATTGCTTGGCATGTGCCCTGGTATAAAGTGGGCACATACTGTGCTTGAAGTTATAGTAGATCCACCAAAAAATACACTTAACTTTCAGTTAGTATAGTTAACTTCAGTGTAGATAAAGTTGATCTACTACACTGTAATTACTACTATTCCAACAACCATAAATTATAATTATTGAGGATTAATCAAAAGAATATCAAGTATAATAATATCGCAGATTATATGATAATGAACTAAACTGAAACTACCGTTTGAAATAATCAGATACTATTTATAATTTACGATTGAAATAGAGAAGAATCTCTTTATATTTAACTGCTATAGAATCAGTAATATAGTATGGCCTAGCTATGTAATTTAGTTACATGGCGTTGGCCTAGTCCGAAGCAGCGTAGAGGAATCAGAAAATTGTAGTAATTGCAAGGCCTAGATCCCTGGAAATGAATAGATTAGTCACTAGCCTATGGCAGTATCTTATTATTACTATCGCAAATTTCTATTAATTGTAACAAGTACTGTAATCTTGAAGGGTTTCCTTATTAACTTACTTCAAACAATAGCCGCGTCTAAAAGGTCACGTAGAAAATTTCCATCATCTAAGCTGTTTAACGATATTAAATTATCTCTTTTCTATTTAGATAGCTTATTGTATTTAAACTTGGTACAAAACATTGTTTAATATTGATAAGTATTAAATTATAATAACAGTTATCGATGAGAATCAATCTACTTAAAGTATTATGTGATATTACATATCTTGAAAGTAGCCATCAATTTTGAGTTTGATGAACCGTTAACTAGTCGATACCTAAGCAATTATAAGTTTATTCTTAGCACGTGAACTATTTTGAAGGTGATATCTATTCATTTACATGCATCTTAAACTTTGTAAAATGGTTACATACGTTATGATGTATTTTTAAAATGCGAAAGCAATATTTTTAGTAATATCAAATTGAGAGTATAGTCCTAAAAATATGATTATATTTGGATTTATAACCATTAATCCTTTTTTGTTTGAATTATAAAATCATTCATAATTTGAGTCAATAATTGTCATCCATTATATCAAACAACGTTATTTATTTCGTCAATCCAAGTATTTACTTATATATTTTCCGAGAATCATTGAACTTGTTAAATTCAAAGCGTTTGTACTTGGAAATATTTTCAAAAATCCATTACGTTTCACGTTTAATGTAAAAAAAAATTACATTTCGTTGGAAATAAATATGTATTTTTATTGAATTATAACTATTACTAAGTCGATATTGAAATCACTAATATTATGATTATAAATTTCGAAGGTACCATCACATTATATCTTATTTAAAAAAACTGAAAGTGTCATGTAGTGTTTATTTGTAAGGATTAGAAATATATTCAATGTTGTAATTCGCTTGAACATATACCAAATGCAACTCTTTTTTTGGATATCGCTTAGTCTAAATTACGTAGCTAGAAATCGACTTGGATTTATACGTATCCCAAGTTAATTAAGTAGAAACCAACTTGAATTTGTATCTTTGCATGTTTAGAGTAGTCGCATATCCCTAAAAACGTTTTTCCCCTTCCTGTGGAGGGTTTAACCACCTCATTTTACAGGTTTGAGCCTGAGGCACGTGGTTGCGAGAGATCTATCCCTAGTGATTACTATGCTCTCACGATTTTTCTAAGCTACTCCTGAGAATTTCTATGCCGCGTAATTAATCATATAACCAAAGCATATCTTATTGCTAATTTTATAACAATTTCTTAGTAGGGATTTTTTTTCCTTCTTTATCGAAGATTATAAATAGTATGAGACTATCTTAAACTATAGCTTTAGGCTAGTTCTTTCATATATAATACTCTTCTTTCCTTCTTCGATAGTATTTCAACTTCTTTAGAACGGTTTTAACTCAGAAACATGTCTTTCGACAACCTGAGCCTAAACTTCTAGGCTTTAGAGCAATCGGTCAACACGCGCGTTTAAAACCATCTTTAAAAAGCTTTAGCTTTACAATATAACAAATTCATAGTTGAATAGAAACGGTTTTCCTAAACCTTATAAAACAAAACTTGTTATGTGGGTTTATATTATTTATGAGTATATTCTATTATTGCTATAACATAGCGTTGAAGTAAAATTACGCTTATCAATATGGCTAGACAGTATAACATCGTCATAGCTACGCCTACATCATCGAAATAACCCTTTGCTGGAACGGAAACAGCTCCTACATGACTTAAGTAAGTTATTAATCTTACGAAAGACATTGATACAACAACTGCGCCGTTTAATTTTATGAGTCACGTCGAATTACCCGGCGACAACAACTCAAACGTTTTCGATTATGATTACGTTGCCGACGGTTAGCCTAACGACTCTAATCGTTAACAAACTAAACTTAAACCCTTCCACTTATCGGAAAAGTTTTCAATCGTTAAACAATATTTTCCAGTATAAACACTACAATATTATGTAAAATAATTAAAGATACAAAATTTATTGATACAAACAGGATAATGTACTCTATTATTCAATATTTGAAAGAAACATTCAGAACCGCTATAAAAATTACAACATTCGAATTAAAAACAGAGGTAATAAAGGCCCTAACATTCTTATAACAATAGTTTGCATTTACTATACCGATCCTAACGCAATACAAATTATGATTTTACAACTGAAAAATTTAAATTAAAGAGTTCTTAAAAGTTTTTACTTTTTATTTATTGGTTAAAAAACTTTTTTAATCGAAGCCGGTGGTATATTTTGGAAATTCGATATTAAGTTTGTTATCCTAATTGGAACTATCAGCGATAAATTAATTAACACGTTACTTCGTTTCAATATGATCGAGCACTACAACAAATAAGTCTTTTGCTTGTAGGGTTACCTATTGATATAGGCCTTTCGTTGCAAAGTAGTCGATTCGAATCATTGTGGTTGAAGTAACTGGTGCTGCATTGAAATTAGTCGATTGCTGTGGTAAGTTCTAAGTTTGGAAGAGCGCTGGCCGGTCTGCACATTAATTTTCATGGCCAAAAGCTTGAACCTATGACTCACTTTAAAGTAGGCACATACCATACTGCACTTGCAGTGCAGTTCCACAAACTATAGCCAATTTATAGTCAGTAAAATCAACTAAACTAACAGTTTAGTTAACTTGATTTTACTATATTTGATTGCTATTCCAATACTAGCAGCTTTTTGATTTATACTTGTACGCTAATATAGCCTGATATCAATTAGTAGTAACCTCTAAAATCCCTCATTGGTCCATAAGCCAAACCCCTGTTAATTCTAATTAATTTGTATTAAAAAACATCAATTATGGCTTTTCATAACCCTTTTTTCCTACTCTTTCGAAACCTCCAGTCCCCAACTCCCGTATATAGATATTTTATAAAAAACCTATATATATTACATATTTTACCACTTCCATATATTTTATTAGTAGTTTAACCTACTGGTATTACTATTATTACCTTTGCCGCTGTTACCATTAACATTATTACCCTGACCATCTTTAAGTTTATCAGGGCAATTATATTCCTCCACTTTACGTATCGGGCGGTCCACGTAGCTCTAAATTCTTATAATTGGCGTATTATTACCCACAAAGTTTTTCAAGGCGTTATTGAGCGTAACCTTGGTTATAAAGTTAATGAGGTTGTCTTTGCCGTTCATTTATCTAAACTTATAGATTTTTCAGGCTTCGTATACTTCTTTTCAATCTATTACATCTATCATTAAACTTTTTTATTAGTAGTTCCCAAATTTAATAGGCATTCGTAAAAAATTCGGGAATCATTACACAATACTACAGGTATCAGAGATGATCCCAACTATTTGGTAACAATTTTTAATACAACATCAGTCACTATACTGATATCAAACCCTATTATTATACCGTAAACTTCTGAGGCCATTACGCTTTGTATCACATGATTAAATTGAACAGATTTCCAGTATATAAGGTTTTAGATAATTGTAAACTGCCTTTTAGACCTTTCATTATTGACAAACATTATTAGGAAGCCGATTTACAATGAAAGTTTTTTATTATTGGCGAATGAACTGTCTGTCAAGATTATTAGTTTTTCCTTCGTCGAATTCACTAAAATTATATTAATTCCTCTTTCTAAATACTCTAGTTGTCATTCTATCATCTTATTTAGCCGGTTAAAGTTCTCTTACTGTAAATATTATATTTGTACCGTAATGAAAAATTCGTACGATATCTCCGGTTAATATAGCGTGGCGATTTAGGCTGTATGGACTTTTTACTCCAGGTATCTTTATAATTTTGCCTTTTTGGCATTGTCGAAAATCATCAAACTCGTTTATTGCCCTTTTTGATGTAGGCTAATACAAGTGCCGTTTTCAGCCTTAATATTTTAGATGAGGATTAAAAATCTGTTAAATTCAAATCATGTGCCTTTAGCTAACATTTAAATTAGCTTACACTTTTAAAGGCCTCATTTTTTGATAACACATTATCTTACCATTAACAATCCAGTATTACCGAGAAAAAGAGTATCGTTAATTTATGTACCTACGATACCGAAGTCTTAACCCTTAGTAAACAATAGGTATAGTTTAAACGTTAAAGTCATTATACCTAACCTATTTCTAAAATACACCTTATACGTCAAGAACCAATAAACAACTACTTCAACCAATCCATACAAAGGCTTAATATAACGCATCACTATACCGGCTGTAAACCTTTCCCTTAATTCTTTCGGCGATTCCAACAGTACAATCCGCTGAAGATCGGTGACAGACTACGTGTACGTTTACGTTACATCTCGGCTATTCAATGTAAACTAACCTCTCGTACCAGCGATTAAATTAGAAGAAATAATAAAGATTATAAGCTATCTAATCTTCTGAATTATAGGTAATTAATTAAGGATTCAATCCTTAACTTTCTTAACGGATCTTTAAACAAGTAGCCGTGATTTCTTGTACCGCTAGTCCATAGTCATACCTTAAATTTCCTAAACTATCGTCGACTTAAATATACTGATGTTGTGACTTTGAAATAATGCTAAAAGCATAAATTAAACAACCCCTCTTGAAAGAAGACCATTAATTTTAAATCGGTTGCTTTTCTTTAAATGCTTGCCCTTTGTAATAATAATACCTTTGGTACGTATTTTAAAGATAATTTCTCCGTTATACTTTTCTTTTTGAAACATTCACATCGTTATATAGATCTTTCCCGGCCTATAGTCCCCGTCGCCGTTCTTATTTTTAATGCATATATACTTTTTATATAGTCTTCCACGCTATCAACGTTTTATTGACTTGTTAACAATAGGTTCTGAAAGGTTATATCAGCTGATCCGTTTGGTTTTGAGGTTATCGATATCAGGATCTTTATCGGATTTTAAGGGTTTTATTTAAGATTTGACCAATATGGTTCGAAAAGTAATAATGCTTTTAGTAGTTTCAACTCACACATTTGGATTGAGAATACTTAAGATTTTATACAGCCTATCCCATTTGCCTGGCTTCCGCCATATAAAGACTTTACTTTACAAGGAGAGGGATAAAACGTTTATTATTAATAGTCTGTTCCTAATGTTAAGGGCTTCATTAATCTGGCAGCGTGCCGATTCTTTTTTTTTTTTCTTTAGGACTTTACTACATACTAAAATACGTTTCTGAGTATTTGGCGAGAATAATGACCTAATCGTTTTATATAGGTAGGCCTCAATACCTTAAAAGTTAAAATAAGGATGTTAAGGCCAATAGTATCATTGAGGAACTTTACCGTTATTTAAAGCCGTAGTTTTTAATGTGCAATGGTTTCGATTTTTAGTGTCAAAAGCTAATACCGGTGTTATATACTAATATGTTTGGTAACCCAAAGTATGTGTTAATTTACAAATTACGTAATATTTTCCACGTTTCTTTCACCGTATGGTTTTAAGGAACTTAGTGCCATAAAAAGCCGTAGCAGAGTTTACAACATAAAATACTAGTTTACCATCCAAATTAAATACTGTTACGCAACCCTTAAAGTTAAAGTTTGAATTATTTTCGACCATAAAATTGAACTTTAACGGGGTTTAAAAGTATATTATCAGCAGTAGCAATGCCGTTTAAATTCTTTTTATGTCGTTGAATTCACATTTTCGTAACCAACCATCTTTAAAACCTTATGAAGCCTATTGGTTCCCTGGTAGTTTAACCTACGGTGTAATTAACGAAGCTTCGCATTTGTTATGTTTAATACCGTAACTTTTAGCTACTAAAAGTAAATCTGAAGGTGCTTTTTTTTCAAGTTGAATGGAAACCTTTTATTACCCTTTTCTTGGACTAATATATCAGTTTAAATGATAACCTTAACCACGAGGTTCTTTATATCTTTCAGGCAAAAGAGCAAAATGATATTAGATTCCTGGATGTAAAAAATAATAGGGTCAATAATAATCTTGACCGTAGTCGATCCTAGTAAAGATATATTTTTTCCGGAGCAAAAGCTGACCTTAGTTTTGCTAGTATCCGTATTATTAAGTTTCGTAACATTATTAATATCCTATCTGTCGGTAAAGTCTTATTATTCACGTGAACGTAAAAGAGTAGAAAAGTAAACGTAAAGATTGGTATTGTAGTAGTAAAGTTAGATAAGTTAGGGAAGATGCATTCAGAGAGTGCATGCCATGGATGAGAGGTTATAAACCTCTTATCCGGGCAGTGGCATTTTTCCATACACTCTGGAACACCCCTTCTGGACCGCGCCACGCATTATGTACTCTTCAAAAGTATAGCCTACAGCGTGACACGTTATCGTGCGTTTAATAGGAGTAAAACTTATGGTGTGGTACCCTGCCACTTAACCTACTTATACTAACTATAAAGAGATATAATTATATTCATATAGGCAATCTTTTCTTCCTTTTTTATACGCTTTATACCTATATTTCAATAGTGATAGTATAGTTATAATGTAATTTGTATCCGTAATTTTGTAATAATAGTATAGTTGTAATGTAGTACGTATTTATGATTCTATAGTAATAGTTTAATTACGGTACAAATTAAGAAAGGTTCTAATTATTAGTTTTTAGCCGCGGTGGTAATTGTAGTAAGGGCTTGGTTGGTATACCTAATCGGTAGCAATATAGTTATTAATAACATTGTTTTTTTTTCCAACAAGGGTATAATTACGTATGCGTTATAAAGGTAATTACATAAGGGTATTTACGCCGAGACTTATTTTAGGTTCATATAAAAAGATATATCGTTATCGGTTTAGGTGAATCCTCATTTCTTTTCTCTTCTAATGACGCGTATCCAAAGCCAATATAAATCCCTATTTTAATCAAACTTCATCCCCTATTTTAATCCACCATTTTAAACCGTCTCGATAAATAGGTTACTTAACTAATCCCCATATATTAACCTCGCTTTTAAATTAATACCTCGTAAAAATAGGACTATTAAACGCCGTTTGATGCGTGAACGCCGATGAGCTGTTGCCGCCGCTACTATTATCGCCGCTACCGCCGCCACCGCTAAAAGCCCCCCCTCCTTGGGTACTATTTCCTCTATTCCTGCCTTGCCCCTAGCCTCGCCGCCCGCCGCCATCTCCGTTTAAGTTTTTACTCTCTCTCCTCCCCCTTTTCCTTCCCCCCCTCCTTTTAACTTTTAAGGAGAGGAACGGTGAGCTCTTAAGGTTATAAACCTTACTCTTTCTCCGCAGGTAAAAACCCCCTTACTTGCGGGGACCCCTTTATATCGTAAGCGTAGCTTAACGAAGCTAAGCCGCGATTTGTATTTACTAGATTCACCCGTTTATTATCCTTTAATATCCCTTCAACGAAAAGATCGAAACGGACCTCCTCTGCCGCCTCGAGTTACTTATCAATAGAGTACGATGTAAGGCCTCTTTAACGCGTAAGGCGTTAAAAAGACGTATTCGAGTCCGCAACCCCGGGCTGCTAATGAATACACTTTATGTGCCGTGTATCGCGTCCATGGCTGTGGGCAAGTTAATTAACGATTACTAAGAAAACGGGGGTCGTTCGACCCGGTATTACTTTTGCAAACGGATTAATAACGAATATTCCCCCGTTTCGTTAATTTTAGGGCCTTAGGCTGAAGCCGTATTACGCGCCCGCCGGTTTTATAATAAGTTTAAACCTGTATTTTCAATGGCGAATTAAAATCTCCACTTTTAAAAAAGTAATATTTAAAACGTTTCCAAAATAACTACGTTCGTAAATAACCAAAATAAGCCGATAATAATTGGTAATAGGTGCTAACCGGCGGATTAAGGAGTCGGCAATCGCTATTACCACCTAAAAACAGGGCTTATGCATATATTACGTAGGCGAGTTCAACAACGTTATTTTTCGTTGCAGTGAAAAGGGTAAAGACCCCCCCATGCCTTTGCCTCATGGTATACGGCTTAAGGCGCGGGGCCACCTCCTTGCTAACGCCGATAACAGCGTCGATAGAGGTAATGGCGGTAGCGCTAATACAAAGGGTGAAGGCGATAGGGAAGATAGTAGAGACGCAACGGCTTCGTCTTTTCCATTTTCTTTTGACAGTAAATAGTGTAATGATCACACTAAATGCCCATGAGTATATAGAAGGTGTTAGAGGGTTTATGTTATCAAGAAAGTAGTAGAGGTGCTGAGTAAACAATATCGCAACCGTGCAAGTAATGATCAAAAGCCGTGGGGCTATTCAGAATATACTGAGACTGAATACTTAGATTGACAACTGAAGAGCTATGAAAGAAATACTATCTATGTGGTGCTGACCGTGTCCTTATATCCTTAATCCTTCATACGCCTTCAGTGCCGGATCATGTTAGATCGAAATATGATCTCAATGATCCTTAGTGCGTAACCCTAACCCCAAGGTTGCTGACATAAGAGATATCGCCACCTGTTGTGTTGGACATTAGGTTCTTAGTGGCTTAGCCCCATACTGGCCTGTTTTCTGACCCTCCGATGTTCTTGAGTCATAACAACTAGCTGCCTTTTTTAGCCGGTCTGGGGCGCCCAGCTATAATATAGTACGTTATAAGGTAATGTAATTTCTTTTTTTTTAAAAAGTAGTAATGTAAGTAACACGATATAAAGAAGTAAGGTGTAAAAGATCTAGTAGGGTTGAAATTTATATAACTAAAAGTAATAATATGTTAGGAGACGTGCGAAATAGTTGATTCGAATGGAAGAAAATGCGGAGAGCGGCGCCAATAGCGGGTTTTAAAGCGTTCGAAAATATTAAAAGCGGTGTAATCGTAAAAAAAAAAAAAAACAAAGCGTAGAATTTCAGTTTTAGTAGAGTCGTAAAATCATCTTAATAATACTACCAAAGTAAATGTTTGTTAATATTAGCGCCTTTCAAATCCGTTTCGAGGAGTCCTTAATTATTACATTTAATAAGTTTAATTTTTTATCGATTTATCCCGGTTTTCTTCAATTTGCGGCGTTTATACAATTTACATCAAGCCATAATATTAATTATAAGGTGTTTTTCGTTTGTAATCACAAGTTCAATCAAGTATTTGTATATCGAAAAAGAGTTAGTATAAATGACAAAAGGTGTAGGTTTTAAGTTAAGGTTTAAAATAATTATTCGGACCGTTATCGTTATAGTAATACCTAAATCAATTTTTTTAATCATTTTATTGATTTTGAAAGCCTAAATGCTTTTTAGGAACCGTTTATATTTAGTTAAGCTTCAATAAATAATATTTTTACGAAAAGTAAAGCTGTTTCGGGCCAGTATTTCGTTACCAAAAATTGGAATGAACCTTGTTTACCAGTTACAATCGGTATTATGGGTAAAAAAACTGTTAGTAGAAATGAATAGTTTTTCTATATGTATATTCAACAGTAAAAATTGTAAACCTCGTTTTAAATAATATACTTACCACGTAATGCGTTGATTAAACGCTTTATATATATCGTTAAAGGGGGCGGTTTAATATTACGCGGCGATTGAAAGGTCTAAAGCTGTTTTCGGTTATACTATTAAGACAACTTAAGCTCCATATACGCGTTGGTACCTATATTCGACAGCCTATTTTGCTTTTCTAAAACCGATAAGGTTAACTTTATTTATTTATTTATTCTTCTTTCATAAGGTTTGAAATATAGTTTCGAAATGAGATCATTACGTTATTAACTTTAATTATGTGGCTTTCCTTCAGGTACGTCTTAGGTTTAGCTTTTAGGGCAGCTTCCAAAAACTTCCTTTTTTCATATACGAAAAATGATATGTTATATAACGTTAGTATATCGTCCGTTTTTATACCGGTTGGTGTAAAGCCGTTAAAAAGGGTTATTAAAACCCATATGTATGGGCCGATGGTTAAATTAGTTGTTTCGAATCGCTCTTTTTAATGCCTTTAATAAGTGTTTTATTAGTAAACACTAGTTTTAAACAGCAACTACAACGGTTTTATAATACGTAAGATCATTTTAACGAAGTGGTATTTTTTTAAATCTGTAGATATATCGGCTGAAATACGTTATTTCAGCTATACTTTAAACTATGTAAAAGTTTACGTATTATTACAAAGTATAATATTTAAATTATAAGGAGTACTTAAAAAAGTTACGAACGTAAAAATAAAATGGTGGCTAACTTATTACAAAGTAGGAGACTAAGTTATAATATCCTTTTTACTATCATCGTTATATTTTTTCACAATTAGGCAGGTTTTTTCGTATTGTTTTTCGGTTTTATGCCTAATTTCGTGTACGAAGAAAATAAGGAAAATTCTATAAACGTCGTAAACTGTTAGGTCAAATCGCTCAAAACGAAAAACACCTTATTTTATTAGGTTAAAGGTTTCCATTTAGGTAAACTATTCTAACGGGGCGTCTAAAGTAGTGATAATAGCTTTGAGACAAATATTTAAGTTAAATTCACGGTTTAATATCTTCTTTGAAATAATGAAAGAGTTTTCAACAAAGTTCCTACGGCTTTTTTTTTTGGTTTTCAAGCTAAAAAGGCAGCCTCAGCTACGAGGTAATATTGATATTAGTATAAACGGACCGTTTTTTTGTAATGATAGCGGGTCGGAAGTGCGATTCAAAGGATATATTGAAATTAGGAACGGTTTAGATTCGTCGTTGCAAAAGTCATTTCGTCGGTAATGTAATCGGATTTTGTTTTCAAGCCGTTTTTTGCTACCTTTAACCTTTTATACTGCCTTACTATTATCTAGCGAAACAAATTTATACCGTTAAAAAAATTAACGAATATATTATAACCTTGAAATCCGTTGATTTTTGAAAGGCCAGTTTATCCGTCCTTAGTTTTCCTAACGAAGACTTTAAACTATAATAGCAGGCTGAGAACACCAATTTTACGTAGGTTGTTTTTCGCGGCTTACGTTTTTAAAACATCGTTTTTGACCCGTAGAGAATTTAATACTATTATAAATTTCGTTACAATATTTACCTTTCATAATGTAGATGGTAATAGTATAAAGTTTGTATAAATCCTCTGGTAAATGTTAAAAATGAGAAGCGTCAAAATTAATTTACTCGAGACGAGAGTGTTATTTACAGCTCTAACCGTTATTTATAAAATAAATTTCATAAAATCATTACTCTTTAGCTTTTTCAACAATACCGTATACACCCCTTTAAACAGATTATAATATCGTTTATACTTTTCAATTACTTATAGAAATTTTACTAGTATTTAGTTATATTTGTTGCCGACAATGTTTTTTTTTTAATAAACCTTTCATTAAAGTCTAAGGGTATATTAACGTTATGAGTATTTCAATTCGAATGCTCTAATTTAACGTTTTACTAACAGTTAATTAAAACGTTTTAACAATTTGTAACAGAAATATTTCGTATAAACTTAGCGGTTTAAAATAACATTATCGTGTTGATGACTTGTAATACCGGTTAGCTTGTTAGGTATATAATGTCTATAATAACCTCGTAATTGAAGTTTACGTTATTTTACCAGCTAAACTTAAACCGCCATAAGGTTTATAAGTATAACTGGTATTTATAGAAAAACCTTTCGATAACTTTTAATACATCCTTTTTTATATTCATACAACCTACGGCATAAAGTAATCAAGCAAGGCGTTTTATAGTTAAGTATCTTAATAGGTGGTATAATTCCCGTAATTCCGGCTACAAAAAGTAATTATCTTTAATTGTACGTATTTTGAGGGAAAACTATAAGTAGCCGAATTTAAATCGGAGCGATACGAATACATTATTCGAGGAGTAGATAAGTTAGTTAATCGTATTTCGAACCTCATTTCGGATTTCATTTATATTATCTGAAGAAAGTATAAATAACGTTTTAAAATCTATTACATAAAACTCAAGTCGAATCGCGTATTTATAACGATTATATGAAGCGATGACGATTTATCTTACGAACATGATCTTTCGATATTCCCTTTTACGGTCAAGGTGAAATTTCGGGAACATCGTTACAAACGTGTCGAATTGTCGTTTTCCGGCCGTTAAGATTTCGACCGCATCGGTATTAGACATAATGTTTTAAAACCAGTTGTTTTACGTGTCTCAAAGTATAATTATGATATTATATAAGCGTTTAGCATTTCTTTGTCGTAATGCAGGCTTATATTATATAAAAAGGAAACGTTTTGTAAGCCGAAAAAAATACATTAGGCGGTCTCGTCATTGTGGGTTATTAATTGAGTATCTTCAACTTTGAAGGTTTTTTTTTCGAAGGTATATTCGTAAATATAATCGCTAAACTTATTTTTCACGTTTTCATATTCGGTTACGTACGTTGTGAAATTAATCTTTATGCGTTTTTTAAATAAGTATTCGGCCTAAAATTGTCGTTCAATACGAATTTATCTATATATTAAGTGGGTAGTAAATTAATAGCCGATTTTACCATATACGATATAACGCTTTTACAAACCCGTAGGATTTTACATATCCTTATGTTGGTATTATTGTAACCGCGATACATTTCGTCCATTACCGTACGATCGTCTCCGCTCTTTATTATCAGGGGTTTTTTCCTGGTATTTCTCTCTCTAATAACTGTATTTTAAGCGTTCGTTTTACTTTGGATATACTTTAAATTTTCGATTTAGGATATAGTAAATTGTTTTTACTAGGTTCAATTTGATAATTTGATCTTTTTTTGCGATTTTATCGATTACAAATACTAATCCGAAACTTATTTATTGGCGTATAAGGGTTTCAAATGATATTTCAAAGCTTATATAAAAGACTTCTAAATTCTTTTCGGGATTGAATAATATAAGGTTGAAATCCGAGTTTTCGTGGAATACTTTTATTACCATTTAAATAAATAGTTCGTCAGCCTTATATTTTGGTTTCAAGGCTATTTAGTATTTTCGAAATTTCGTCAATAAAGCGGTATGAACTTTTTAAAGGTCTTTATTAGCGTTTTTATGTTATTTCGTAGGGATTTTCAGGTGTTTTGAATAAAATTCCTATTTTATAGTTCTTCATCAATTTGTATATCGAAGTATAATTTTAAACGATTGTAATACTTTGTAAATATATTTCCTTATATAGAGTATTACATATACTATTTCTTAGTTGAACCAAATAATAAATCGGGTAAAATGACATAAAACTAGAAAGATTTAATATCTAGATTTTTACACGTGTTTAAAGTTATATATATTTTATTATTAGGTATATTGTATAGTTTGTTATTATTGATTTTATCCTTATTCCAAAGTTTAATAAAGTTAGTAACATTTATAAGGTCGTTTTCATTAGTAGGGAATCGATGCGGTCAAAAGTGTCGTTAGGGGTTGTAATTGGCAAGTATTGGTCCGTAAGGGACGTATTAGCGTTTTACGCCGCTTATTATTTCTTGAAGCGGATTTTTTCAAATATTTCGGCCGTTTTCATTAAGGTTGAAAGGGGTATTTACCGTGTTGAAAAATTATTTGTTATTTAATTCCCTGTTATAATACGTATAGGTATAAGGGTGTATTATACCCGCGTAATAAATGATAATTGCAGTCGGTTTTTTTCTTCGAAATTTGTATTTTGCATTTTGAACGAGGGTATAGTATTGGATCATCCTACGCCTTTTATTCGTATGTTATACTGATTTTGACGTTTCGTTTGTATATCCTTTATTACCTGTTTTTCATAATCCGTTAAAAAACATTTTTTCATGAATTTTATTTAATACATAGATTTTTCCTTTTAATTCAACATAACGATAAGTCGTATTGTTTCGAATAGAGCTTTTATAAGGCGGAGAGTTTTTTCTCGTAGGTTATTAATGCCTCTACTTCATAATTAAATCCGTAAGGCTTTAGTAATGGAGAAGTTTACTGTTTGCTACATGCTTATCGTTCAATTCGAAAGTCTTTTATAAAAAGTATCCAATATATTAGGTCCTGAGGTTTTTTCCATCCGATAACAAAAAGTCACGGCTATAATATACGTATTTTCCGTATATGGGTTTAATTTATTATTCGATGTATCGATGGTATTATTTCAAATGTCTAGGTTCATTGCGTCTATTACAACCTTCCTCATTCCCATATATTCGACTAAAATATTGAAGAACCATCAGCTTCCTCCGGTGTTGTTAATATAAGAGTTATAGTTACAAGTATATTAATGCGGTTGAGGATGGGAATTTATACGTATACCTAATATATTAAACCGATACAAATTATTAGTTTCATGTAGTAGGTACGATTCGGGATTATTTAAATTTTAGGGTAATATCTTACGGTAAATAAATATCGTACAAATACGTAATCACGAAGCGAATTTGGTAAGAAAAACGGTTAAAGTAAGGCTTTCAACGCTTGCTAGTATAAATGAAGTCCAGAGATATATAAATGAAACGTAATTACAAGTTATTTATTCATTTTAAATTTTCTTTATTAACGCTTATTAATGTTTTATTAGCTAAATGGTTAGGAAACCTTGAACGTCATCAGTACTAAACTTATAATACGCGGCGTAAGGTGAGCGAAGGGAGGCGAATGAGTCAAGTGGGGGGGGAGAGGAAAGGAGGTATATATGTGTATACCGATATATATGGCTTATTTCGTGTTTGGTAGGTGGTTTGGATATCGAGTTGTAGCCGCTTTTATTAGCTACAAGCGGGTTGAGTATTACGATCGTAGCCGCTTTTAGGTTTCGTAAGCGATTTTGATATTACGTTTATAACCGCTTTTTGTTTTTGTTAGCGGTGCAGATGTTACGTTTAAATCAGACGAGTCTTTATAAAGGGTTTCAAAACTTAGTGGTTTTCTCTTAAGTAGCCTAATACGTAATATGACGTTTTTTAAAAAGTGACCGTGTATATTAGAGCATCAAATAAGAATTAATAGTAGCGTAACGAAGCTTTTAGTTGATAGGTAACTAAGTAATTGTTGATAATATCGTATTAATGTTATTTTTTTAAAATCCATTTTATTTTTAAAGGTTTTATATAATTTTCGTATAATTTTCGTAAAAAGGTAGTGTTAAAGTACAAACAGTTAAAACCGCTATAGTATTTCGCTATATGTGTTTAACTTGTGTTTATCTTTTTTTCCCTAAGCTATTTGTAGTCGACCGAGTCAGCTACTAATTTTTGTTTGTAAGGTCTTCTTGTTTATGTAAATGTAAAAGAGTAGAAGAGGAATCGTAAAGATTGGTATTATAGTAGTAAATATAGATAAGTTAGAGAAAACGCATTTATAGAGTGTACGCCACGGATGAGAGCTTATAAACCTTTCATCCGGGTAGTGGCATTTTGCCATATACTCTGGAATACCTCTTGAAGATCGTGCCACACATAATGAACTCTTCAAGAGTGCAGCCTGCAGCGTGACACGTTATCGTGCACTTTGCAGGAGTGAACCTTGCAGTCTAGTTCACTGCTACTTGACCTACGTATAATAACTATAGTAAAATATAATAATATCCACATCTTCGCAACGCGAAGTATTACGAATAACCTTTTGTTAAGTACTTTGTCGCTTTAGTTTCCAGCATAATACCTTAAAAGATCTGATCTGCGTATCGGTTTTAAATAGTGAAAAGGTATGTAAGGTTAGTGTCTTTATCGTTACATTGGCAATAAGGGTCTTGACCTGTTCAGCACTACAGAAAGGCGTAATCGACGAGTCATTACGTTGTTTTAGGGCCGGTGTTAATATATTCATATTTACTGATAGCCTGAAGCTTATTTTCTTCCTTTGTAACTTTATTATTTTCGAGGTATTCAACGGTATTAAGATAATTATTGGTAAAAGTAAGACGGAATTACATATAATACTTTATACGCTTGTGCTCACGTTTATGAATAATGAAACGTATTAGGTAGCAGCCTTATTTTCCGCAAATCCAATATTATTAAGTGTTTAAAAGGAATTTACTTAGTTAACTTAATGACTTTAAAGAGGAGGAATGGCTTTTTTCGTATGTGAATTAGTTACGTCCCTACGTCCTTGCTTTTCTTTTACTATATTAGATATAAATTTCGTATTTACGGTCGATATAATACGTGTAGAAGTGGTCTTTTTCGTCGTCACTAAACTTTAAAGCTTAGGGGTCTATACTTGTTGAGCCGGAGATTTAAGTTGTTACAGCCGCTAACAAAAAACGTAACTATCCAAAAAAAAAAAAAAAAAAAAACCTTTATAAGTAGCTTTATGGTATTAAAAGGCGGATTAAAACTCTTTACAACCCGTAACGACTTCTTGAACCTATTCACCTAAGGTTTTTTCTCTCGCTAACTTTCACATTTTACATTAATTATTGGCAAAGTATTAGCCTGTGAAATATTTTGTTAAAAAGATTTATTTTACCTTTCGGGTTTTTTTTTTTTTTTTTGTGATTCAGTATATAAAACCACTTGATAATGTTTTAGTTGGTATAATGTTAGGTAAGATGGATATTATATTCGAAGTAACTATTTAAGCTATCATAAATTTCGCGAAAGGAGAAACAATTCGTTAGGTACCGGAAGAAGTAATTTTCTACTTAGCCGGTGGGGATACAGGGAAATACCTAGTGAAAACCTAGAAATTTAACTTTTATTTGGCGTTTTATGTTGAAAAATAGGCGTAATTTGATGTTGAAGAAGTTATACGGTTTACTATTATACTTTTTATTTCCTTTCAAAATCTTGAGAAACGTAGGGATTACCGCGTAATTTATTTCTATTATAGGGACGTGCCGAAAGGTAAGGTTGATATATTGGTTTCAGTGACCCTTTCGTTCCTTCGGTTGATGTTAGGGAAGCTGGTATTGGTGAGTAATGTAATTACTTTTAGCTAAATTTGGAGAGAAAAAGCCAGTGGTTATTTATATAATAGGCTCGCACGTAAAGCCAGTTTTTCCTTAATTTAGCTTTAGAAAATAGACGAATTTAGAAGATTAGGGCAAAGGGATTGGAAAGTTTTGGCCGCGGGGGATTAAGTGATAGTCTTTTTGGTGATAAGAGGTACGTCCGGGTTTTTACTTAATTAACCACTAGATTTAAGGGCTCTCAGCATGTAGGTTAATCTTTTTTACGGCTAGTGATATTAAACAGTCAATCTTGGATAAAATCGTTCAAAGAATTTATCTAAGCTTAGGTAGAACCTTGAGAACGTGTGTAAAGAAGTTGAGGAACACTATCGTTTAAATCCGTTTATCCTTATTTTGTTTGGGTTTACTATTGGTTTTTATCTTTATTACACTTGTAGAGTATTTCGGAGAGGTTTCCATATTTGCCGACCTTTAAAGTTAAGGATATCTTTCGTTTTCGTAGGTCTATCTTTAACTTTAACTTTGCTAATTTCTCGTTTTTTAGTTAAAAAGCTGAGATCCAATTCCCAAAAAATTGAATATAATGGAAAAGGGATTTAACTTTTTAATATTGATCGTTGTAATAAACGTGGACAATAAAGTGGCTGACGTAGTTAGTAAGGTACTTGAGGGTAGAGTTTTCGTCAACTTCCTAATTTACAGATCGTCATTAAAGTGCTTAACAAAGGTAATTCCGAGAGCTTTAACTGCCTCATTTCTGTTGGGGTCGGCGATAGTGTCAATTCCTACATATTTTAAGCTATCGTGACAAATATTAAAAGGTATAAGGAGTAAAAATAGTAGTATAAAGGGTTATAAAAGGGTAGGTTTACGCTTAAAGTTAGTGTTTGTTAAAAGTTGTAAAACTTAGTCGTTTTAACTATTCAAAATTTACAGTAGTAGTACCCTCAATAGTAGTGAATGTAATAGTATTAACCTATCCGTTTGCCAACTTGACGACTTTGAGCCTTTTAGGCGGTTAATCTCAACGTTTTTCTTTACAACTGGTCTAGTTAAGGTTTTTAGTATTTTCGATAGTACTAGCAATATAATCTCCACTTTCAAGTACCTATAAACACCAAAAGCACTTGGAAAGTCTTTCTTTTAGCTACCTATAAACAGTAGACGCAACCTCTAGGCTCTTCATAAGAATCTTCCCTCTACCTTACGCAATTGTAAAGTGTAACCAGAAAGTAGCTTCTTCTTCTACTTATCTTATCTGTGCTTAGCCTAATAAACACTAATCTTTATTGGTAGGTCTGTCTATAAATGTACGCCTTGCGTTGTAATGTAGTCGATTTGAATAGCTGTAGTTGAAGTAACAGGTGTTGCATTGAAATTGGAAGATTGATGTGGTAAGTTATAAGTTTAGCAGACAGCTAGCCGGTCTGCATACTAATTTTTGTGGTCAAACGCTTTTTCCTGTAACCCACTTTGAAGAGGGAACCAACTGCACCGCACTTGCAGTGTAGTCCTAGAAATTGCAGCTAATGTACAGTCAGTATAATCAACTAAACTAACAGTTTAGCTGACTTGACTTTACTTTATTTGACTCCTATTCCAACATCTTTTAAGTTTTTTTTATAGACCGTTTTTTATCCTTCGTATTCGATAGAATGATATGGACTTAAATTATGTTGATGATTTTATTAGCAGTAGTAATATTAATAGTGGGACTAGTAATGGCGATATACTCATCCGTAATAACTATTGAGATATTATATAATGGTTGTAAATGCTTTGTTAACCGGTATTAAACAGCGTGTTACCTGGGTTAACCAAGTAAAGCTTTTACTTCGTAAAAATTACGGTTCGTCCTTACAATACGACGCGAATAGTTATTAGATTCAAAACTATCTTTTGAATCATATTAAAAGACCAAGAAGTGTTGACATTAAGGTTATTAGGCATATTGTTCTTATTTCCATTAACTAATTTATCTACCTTTTCAAGAGAAAAGTGTCACTTATATATATAATCGTATATAGGAGTTGAAAGGATTTTGTTTTGACCCGGCAACTTACTGACAACTTATAGATAGTTTTCCATTCTCAATGAATTTAGCGTATAGCTTTGATTCATTCATTCACTTTTTGATAGATATTTTAAATATAATAATGAGATTAATAAAGAATTCATGCGTTTATTATGATTTTTATATATTTTGATTTCATTCCAAAAATCTAATAAAACTATCTGATACGTTGTAGTAATGCATTTTCGATTCATTTTTCATAATTCAGTTAGATATCGACTTGGTTGGATATTAGAATCCTGTTTACGCTCATATTGTTTCCCGTTTATAATACAACATTATTCTCGGTAAAATTTGGATGAAATAAAAACTGTTAACTTACGTTATTTTAAAGCATATATTTATTATATGCAAGAGTAGGCATCGTGTTAAGGCACAGAAGATTTCTTGTTTCAAGAAGTTACTTGATGCGTTAACCTTTACAGTTTTTGACGTAATATATAACTAGTTAATATGTACCAACACTTCATTACATAATTAATACGAATTCTTTGCATATATAAAGAAAGAATGAACCCTGGAATAAATTATCGATATCAACGACAAACTCCGTAATATTTTAGGAATTTATAATTGTATTTGATTAAACCTTTAGGGATAAGTTTTCTTATCATTAACTAGACACCGATTCCATGATTGTTTATTTAAACTATTACTAGAGTTAATCTTCCAAGGTCCTGTAAAGCTTGTTATATATAATATCTTAAAAAGAGTTTTTGGTATTACAGAAAATACTAATAGAATAGCTAAACTAAGATTATATTCGCTGGAGTGGATTTCTAGGGGTGCCCCCATATTTTCCGTTAAAAAACCTGAAAACGACCTATACTTTGACATCAACTACCAAAGACTTAAAGTTATTACAAAACTGAGCGATATCCCCAAGTTTTTATTTATAGAAATGTTTAAAAATATTTCATGGTTTAAGTAATTGATTTAATTCAACGTTTAAATCGTCTTAAAAGTTTCCTATTAAAAAAAGAAATGAATAGAATATTTCTTTTCGTATGCGTTTTAGCTTTTGCCAATGGGTAATTACTCCTCCTAAAATCCTCGATGTATTAGTCACCTTTTTATGGTATATTAACATTTAGTTATATTCATTAGTTGAGGAAATTCACACCGTTCATTTCAATTATATATTCTGTTATTTGAAAGATATCCGCGATATTAATAATATTAAAATTTAACAGATTATGAACGCCTTGAATGACGCAAAACCTCACCTTAATATATCTCAATACGATTTCGGCGTTTATAAAGTCATTTGTTCAGTGTTTATTATCTAGATTATGGTCGTGATATGTACGAATTATTCAAATTTACGTATGATTTGATATTGAGAAACATCTATATTGGTATTAAGGGTACGTAGATTTTTAGGATTCGATATTTTCATCCATAATTTATTCGGAATTACTTTATAATTATCGGCTCTTTGATAAGGTTAATTCAAAATGGAAATACGTTTCGTTAGGAAATTAAGGAAAAATATGTTTTCGAGCGGTTAAACCTTTCATCTTTCGTAAAACATATTTTCGCATCCTTCCAAATATATTCATGAACAGCCCCCACATTTTTTAGTGCTGCTACCTGAATTTTATACTATTTTATAACATCAACGAAAAACTCTTCGAATAGCTTCGGCTATGACTCACATTAAAGGAGCCAAATCCATATCTCGAGCCCTCAATGCGCTTTGAAAGAACGCCCGACCTTTACAAAAATATCAAAGATCTTAGAAAAAGCGCTAGATAATTGGATCGCCTCTGATGGAAAAGGATGTAGCTATTGACTGACCCTAATGATTTAGCATTAAGATTTTTTACAAGGTTTTAGATGTATAACGACGCTACCTAGAACTTCGAAAGTTCTTTCATCGGATTTATAAACAGATTATCAACGCTTTCGTCGCTTGTTTCAACAATCCTGATTTTACTGATTAACTCGCCTTAATATTACGTATTACACTGTACATTATCGATAATATTACAGGTGGGGGGCCCAGGCCTTGGATCAAATGAACCTCCTCTAACGTAGGTCGAGAAGACCCACAAAATTCTTTCCAGGCCTTTCTTCATCACGTTAAACTACCTTGTGGTACCTATTTACCCCTATAAATATACCGGTTTTTAAACCGTATCGCCTTTCTCCCCCTTTACTTTTTTTGGGGAACCCCTAACCTACTGATACCAGTGATTAATTAAGTCTCTTTAGAAAGTTGTAATACAATACCGGTTTCATTAACATCATAAATATCTCGCCGCCCATACAAGGACTATAAAGTATTGTCTTTAACCGCTCGATATAACATTCATTTCAACGTACTGCTTTTAAAAAAACAGCGAACTAGATAGACCTACAGGTTCATATGAAGGTCCCAAACAGCTATAAAGATAACGTCGAAAGCTACATCCCCTAGTACACCCTTATTAAATGCGTACAACTAAACTTATTTGTGATTAAGTAGGTGGTAAACCCTATAATAGGGTTCGCTATCCATAACACCGATATTAACGTTAGAAATAAACCATTTTAAAAAGACTATATCAGTATTCTTTTACCAATTCGAAGGGAACTCCATTGATCACTACTAATTTTAGTGTATTTATACAATAAAAATAGTTACTTAAGTAATTTACACGCCTGTTTAAAAAGCTTCGATTAAATTCTTGAAGATAACAGCGGGAAAATCTGCTATTTAGGCCGAGATTACGTCAATTTATGTACAACTATCGATGACGTGATATAACATTAACACAGGTTGAATGATTGAGATCGTTCCCTTTTTAAAGTTTGTTATTTTTTTTGTCTATTTGGTAAAAACGAGTAAACGGTGGTCATACATACAAAGTGTAAATACAATAATATAATACCTGATATTTATATTAATATATTGACCCGCGTTACGTACACCTAGTTCAATATCCTTATTACATAATTCTGGATAAAGATGTACGCCCCGAAATCATGTAAATTGCTAACTTCATATAATGATTATTGTAAGCCTTTTATTTTAATTTGTATCGATTGTTTAATCTCTTTTAAATATAAGGGGAAGAATATGTATTTAACTATCAAGACATTAACTTAAACGAATAAAACCCCTTAATAGAATCAGTTATAATACAAAAATGATAGTAAAAGCTTTAGCTAAAAATGTTATTATAATTACCCCCGTTGCAATTTACGTTCGTTCTATAAAAAGGGGTTACAAATCTCAGTTTTATCATGTTATCATTGGAAAATGTTTCTTTAATAAAGATGCGATACGATATACATTTCTCGTTCTCGTTTTTGAACCCCCCGGTCCTACGGTTAGGAATATAGCATCTACCTTAACGCAAAATATATATCCGCTGGAATCTGATACGAACGCGATAGGTGGGGTTTTTAACGTTTTGGAAACCCCGGGTATACGGGGATCCAACGCCGAAAACCCCATTTTTTAGTCGAAAACTCCGATGTTTACGAAGCTTAGAAGAAATTTGTCGCATGGTAAAGAACGACATAAATATAACGAATGAAACGATGATAAATCTTAAAATATGTATAATGGGTAATTAAAACTTTAAAATTATGAAGGAGGATTTTAAACCTTTAAAATTCTTTATAACCGGGTTGTAAATCTTTTTAGTTATCGTAATTGAAGCTTTTCATCATGTGACTGTTCCAACATTAGAATCGGCTATATTTATATTCAATTTCTCCTTTCTTTCTATTTCTTATACTCATTAACAGTTCTTCACAAATAAAAAGGTTTTAAGAGACCCAATGAAATGGATTTTAACTAGCTATTTGCGCTTAACTAATACTAACGTTCTCAAATATTGGTAATGTCTACGTCGATCATATATGCAATGAGTAGGGGTTGCAGAACGTCTAAAATGAACACAGGGTTTATAATTGCGTAGGGAAATGTAGGTAAAATAATTATTGTATATTAAACTTTATTCATGAGTTGCATTTATAAGAATATCAACTTTACAAACGTAAATAAGATTTGGTACAGTAGGAAAGATAACAATTTAGGTTTCATTTAAGAATATTTAGTGTTGTACCTTCATAGAAGGAACCATACATGATGATTGGCAGGTTTGGGAAGGCGCATGTCAGCGCCTGCTGTATATAAAGCGTAGCTCTATTGAGCTTCTCTAGTTCTAGTTTCTTCCTCTTTTATTATCAAAATGGTATACTGTTTCAACGTTACGATGTCTCTTTCCAAGGTTACCATCAATTAGTAACTGTACTTAAATGAGTTTAAAATGATCAAATGTTACATTTTCACTAGTCTAAGTAATTCAAAACGTAAAAAGAAAAGTTGTTAATTTTACTGTCTCATGAAAACAAAGTAAACCCCTCCTTCCCCCCCTTTTTTTTTGCTTTTTAACTTTACGATTTTTCACTTTTCCCCCCTTAGCTTAAACCTCAACCTTTTCCATTACTTTTCCCTATTATTATCGTAGTCGTTACTATTATATAGTCATCTACATCATATTGTTGACGCCGTTATTTCTAATATTATATCGTCGTCACTAATTCTTAAAAGTAGGCGTGAGCTAAGTTCTTAAGTCCTGAATTTAAACGCTTCGCTTACAATTATTACGTTTTACCGCATTCGTGGCAAAATAATCGAGTTAGTTATCTTTAGGCTTTAACAAAATCACTTAGTTAGCTATTTCTTTGAAATCAGTTAGTTGGCTATTTCTTAAAGCATTCTTTAGCATATTTTGGTCGCTTTATTAATTTCTTTCACACGCCTTTATAAGTTTGTTAATCGTATATACATTACTATAGAGTCTTTACTCTAGCCGAAGAATGGGTTAGACGTTTGTGGCAATAGAAGACTAAGATGAAAGCAAACTTTAACAAGCGTTTCAATGCTGTTTATCTAGGTTTGAAATATCAGAAGGGAAACTATTAAATAATTACATCAAGTTGTTTCGATGCCCTTATTAGTGAGAAGAATAAACATCATCATCTTGTAAGCCTTAAGCCTCGTCGTCATAACCATGAGCGTCGTTGTAGCCTTATTTACTCCCTCAATAGTGAATCTGAGCGTTTACGTATTTATGACGATTGGGCTACGCCGGAATTTTAATTCTAGGTTGCTAATACCTTTCGCCGCCTTAAATATGAGAAGATAGGAATTTATAATCTGGATTATTATAATTTTCTCAACATAGGCATTGTGACCAGGTGCCGCAATGTTTTTTCATTGATATATGAAGTTCTTGGGCGCATCTAGATATCGTTATTAATCTTAATCGTAACTTGGAAAATCAAATCGAGTCTATGTTTGATACCTTGTTGTAAGGTTTCACTATTTTTTGGTGGAATATTGAGATTTTAAATGAATAATGTAGGTAATCAAACTTTTTGGGTATGGAAGTTATTACGGATATTGTGGATATTACTACATACCCTCATAGATAGTATACATAGGGCAAGTAGCAGTGCACTGTATTGCAGGGTTCACTCCTACAGGATGCACGATAACGTGTCACACTGCAGGCTGCACTCTTGCAAGATGCAAAGTGCTCTCTGCATAGGTCGGTCTAGAATGACTATTCTAGACCGAACGGAAATGCATGGATCGATCTGGAATGGTTATCCTAGACCGAACGGCAATACGTGGAGCGGTCTAGAGTAGTACGCTCCGGGTGAGGACTTATAAACCCTCACCTGTGGCGTGTAACTCTAGATGCTCCTTTGGATCATCATCTTTTATACTACAATACCAATCATTCTGATTGCTCTTCAAAAACCTTAGTTCACGTGAACCTAATAGGCTTGTGATCTTACCGAAAGATATAAAAACATAAAGTTTTCAGATGGATTAAGGTAGTGTGACTAAGAAGTTCCAAGAATTGACCTTTACTTTGCGAGATCTTATAAATACAGAGTACAGCCGTCATTGATATATTTAAACTAAATTCTATGATGGGTCAGCAATGTGTATTCTTCATCAGCGTAATGGGAATTGATATGAAATTATAATGAACATTTAGATTTTTTTGAATTGAAACATTTGGTAAAGACTTTAACTACTGAATCTTCAATAGACTCTTTATAAGTATATATATCAAATTGAAGAGTTTAAAACAATATTGTTTTTTTATTATCGACCGAAAACACCTCTATTACAAGGTTTTTTACTATATATAGCCGCCAGAAGTATGATTTATGGGATTCTTAAGGAAAAGCAGGGTATGAGAATATAAACTTGTATAAAAATAAAAAGTGGTATGATAGGCACCTTAGTAAAGGAAGTTACTGTCGCAATTATAAGGGATATAATTTTTCCGATGTTAATGATCATCACGTTTGGAAGAAACGTGAACCTCGCGATAATCGTGAGGATTGTTACCATAAACATTGCGATAATAATCGCCATAGTGACTATAAAGGTTGCTGTAAAGATGGTGATAATTACTGTCATCTGTGGCGCGATAGGGTATATAATATTTAGTTGGAATCAAAGGATATTAACTATTTCGATTAAATTCGTAGTGATTTTGAGTGTTTTTCCTCACTTTTCAAACGATTGAGATAGGTTTTATAACAGGATTTTTCACTTTTTCAAGTACCCATATTTACGTATATTATGAGGAAATTTTCGTATTTCATAAATTATTTTTCAAGTATTTTAAATTCTACTCATGAATTAGCACTTTTTTTTTACGTATTATGAAAGGAAAAATACCTTAAATACATTATTCAGTTGTTATTAGACTTTAGGTTGTTAATTTTCAAAACGTCGTATTGTATACGGATAATTTGGAAGTTATTATCACCAGGTAAGTTATAAAGAAGGTCGCCTTTGCTATGGGAAGCTATTGATTTTTGTAGGTTGTTAAACGTGGGATGCTTTCAGGGATAAACTGAACTTTATGTTTAGATGTTGGTGCGGTTAAGGATATCGTCATCAAGTTTTAGCTAAATAAATACTCTCCTCATCATATTGAGAAGAACGTGTTTTAGGTTGAATAATGAACGATTTCAAGCTTTATAGAACTTTTTGTATGATATACCACCGAAATTCGCTAGAATTTTATAGCCCCCGGTCATAAATTTTATAGAACGTATTGAATTTTCAAGACGATCAAAGATTGGGTGATGGATCGCCGGGATTTTAGCTTTTTTTTGTTTAATAACTTTCTTAAGCGCTGTGAGGCGGATATCATTATGTTATGAATGTTCTTTGTTATAAAAACAGTAGTTCAAAGATGTTTTTTTTATCTAAAAAGCCATCAAAAATCCAGTTTTACGTAAAGTTATTACTGAGGTTACAGTTAGAATAATATTACTGGGTTAAATTTTATTTTTCTTTACTAAATATTCAAGATTTGCAAGGGATGTTCATTTAGATTGAATGCTTAATATACATGTTCTTTAAATTTTATTATGGATTCAATTACGACTTATATTAATCAGTTTTACAATTTTATAGTCATCATTATTAATATTTCTAAATATACGCGTTTCGGAATTATTGGATAATGTAAGGATACGGTATACTTTTATATTAGCTGGAGTAACGTTGTACAAATACTTATATAGATAGTAGAAATTTCCAATATGGTATCCGAGATTGTTCATCCTACACGTAAGCCCATTAAGGGTTATTTAGTGGTTTTCGTTGTTACAAGCGATTTGGGCTTCGAGATCTTACCTTTACAAGCTGAATTTTAATTTGATTTTCATGTAGCGGAAATAGCTAAGAAAACGGAATTTATTCAATTTTGAAGACTTTTGTTCACCTATATTCTAACAAATTATTCCTGGACGTTGTTGACGGCTTCATTTCGGACTTTGCGGGAGAATCAGTAGAAAATACGCGAAAATACATAGAAAATGCGCGAGAATCCATTGAAAATCCGCGAAAACAAAATATTGCTAATTGATGAGACAAACTTCGTTTTAAAAACTTTCCAACTTTCTTCGACATTGAAACTATAGATTATACACTAATAGTAAATGTCAAAGACGATATATACATTAATATAACAGAACCGTCTCAGGATTTCAAATTAGTAAAGATTTGTAATGAATTCCCTAATATTTGGTATCATTTCGAACTTATTAAGTTTCTTCTAGACCAAATAATAAAAGTTCCACCTATTTAAGGCTAGTGAAATTGTCAATTCAATTTTTATCGTTTCCCAGTATCTTGTTGAAAAAATGCCCTTTTAAATCAATTATTTTAAGATCTATACTAATAAGTCTATTTGAAATCGTGAACAAAGTTTTAACATTCGTCTTACCTATTTGTATTATTTATAGGAAACTTTATAATGTCGGAAAAAAGTTGCATAATAGTTAATTTTAAGCTCTATTGTTGGTAGGCCTTAGACGTTACAACGTTGTCGATTCGATTGGTCTTCGAAGTAACAGTAGTATTGCGTGGTCAGATAGTGGATGTATTGTTCTAGGTTTGGAAGACCGCTAGCCGGTCTGTACTGTAATTTGTATGGCCAATTGTTTGGCTCGTGCCCTACAGTGAAGTGCAGCGTACTGCACTCGACTTAAACCCAATGCGGTAAGTCTGTACAAAGCAATACACTCAACTTGCAGTACTGTCAACTTTACTGTAAGTAAAGTTGACCTACTGCACTGCATGTAATACTATTCCAACACCTATATTCAATGCGCTATCACTAACTACTACTTATTACCTCTTTAAGTCCACGATATCGACTGCTCCTAAAAATTAAATTACATTTCGTTCATTAACATAATGAAGTTATTGATAATTATGCATTTATTCAAATTATCGAACTCTATTTACTTTTTTAAGTTATCAGAAACCTCAACGTTATTTAATAACTCTAATAAGTTTTACAAACTCACCAACATTCGTATAAAATTGATGTATTATACATTTGAATGATACAACTTATTTTCTCAATGTTTCATCAATAAAATCGTTATGTTCTCAAAAAACTTAGAATATTATGAGAAACATTTAACATAATATGTTTTATTTAAAACAGTTGAAGTTTCTCCATTTGTAGAAAAGTCCAACATAAGATTTCTGTTTATAGAATTACTTGGATTCTACTTTAATAGTTTTGGTCTTTCAATCACCGCTAAATACACCTAAGACATCCCAAGCTTCTCGTTTCCAATTATACTCAAAACATTGAAAACGTACTTGGGAGCTACTTGTTTTTGCATTTAATGGTACAATACTATACATAATTATCTAAAGTATCATAGAAATTAAATATTTATTTTCTTGTAGTAAGCTGTAAGACTGAGCCAGTAGAAAAGTAAAAATCGCGGAAAACGCATATATTACACTCAAATTACAGAAAATACGTTAACTCACCAGAAACATTTTTTTACCGTTTGACAGGAGTATTTATATAACAAATTATGTATATATCACGTAAACCCTAATAAACCATTATTCATATAAGTCAATGAAAATTTTAAGAAATATTTTCACATTATATTTTTCAAATTAAGCTTAAGTATATATCAAAATGTGGTGAATTTATTTCCGCTGTAATTATTTAGCTTATTGTATTTCTTGACATATATTTTATTGAAACAATTCTCTATGATAATCTTGAGAAATATATGGTAACCTGAATTTGTTGGCGTATAAACACCTGGAAAAAACTCGGGTTGTAACTCCTCAACTAATTTTCGTTTTAACAAATTATAAATTTATTATGGGGAATGAAACAGTAGTAATTACAGGGAAGTTAGTTAACTTTACTTACAATAAATTTGACTATACTGACTTTAATTTGAGTGTATTTTTTCGTGAGTGTAATATATTGACTAGAAGTCAAGTACAGTATGCGCTGACTTCACACTAGGGTATGAGCCAAGCAATTGACTATATAAATTACTGTGAAAACCGGTTAGTGTTGTACCAAACCTAGAACAATACATCCACCACTTGATCATGCAATGCTACTGTTACTTCTACCAATTGAATCGACAACGTTTCAACGTCTAAAGCCTTACCAACACTTTAAGAATATTTATTCGACTTTAAATTACGTGTCTTCATTAATTATTTTAAGTTTTCCTTGTATCAATAGTAGGCCGAAATCTGTTTTAGTAAAAGACTCATTTTCCGTATCATCTAAACTACAATCAACGTTATTATTTGTAAAGTAAAACGTTGGTAATATAAATATTCTCGTTGAAGAAAAATTTATCGTAAATAATAGTATTTAACTTCGTATTTATAAAACCCATGAATCTTTATATCAATAAAAAATTGTGACCTTGATGTTTAGGCTCGTTGATTATAGTAAATCGTAAAAGAAAACTTACATATAGACTCCACTTTATTACCAATTTACGAGTTTATCCTACCGTTGATGTTTAATATTCGTTATGTTATGATAAACTAAAGTATGATTTTTTAGTTCACATACTTTCATTAACTGACCTAATGCGATAATAACAATAATAATAATGATAATAATAATAAATATTTTCACTTAATAGAACGCTGAACAGAAAACTTTTTTGGAAGCTATTTGCTTCCGATGAACTTTAAGGAATTACTTGCGTTCACTTAACGAATAGGGAATCCTTCATTTAATTAAAGATTATTCCCGTCGTTCGTTGCCCCTTAAATATATTTACGATATTTACTATAAGGAGGTTATGGGGATTATGAGTTATTTAAAGATACAGAACGTAGTATTTCCTAATACGGTGAACTCAAATGAAACTTTGATGAATTATAAAAACCTGTGATACTTTATAATAATAATGAAACATTTCCGGAAATCTGGTTCGACGATGAAAACGGATTTTCTAATCATTTTTTCAATTTATTTTCAATAAAAAGTCCAATCATATATAGCTCAATATAAGATTGTAATAAATCTGGAACGTTCTTAAAAACCTTTATAATACTCGCTTTTTAATCTGGGAACTACGAATCTTCACCATGAATAACTGATTACCTATCCGTTTTAGAATTCACGTATCTTCCGACTTATTATCGCCAGCGAATTTATCTCCAAAAGCTGCGAAGTTTCTACCAATAACATTTAAAGTAACTATGATGCCTTTCTTATCTAGAATGCCATATATATACGATTAACTAGTACGGTACTTATAGGTTTTCGGAATTACTCTATTAATATTTGCGTTAATAAAACCCAAATATTTAAGGTTTTTTTTCTAAATATACGGTAAACGATAAGAACGTTTTACGTCTTTTTCTGCAACTGTATTTAGATTCATATTTGTAAGTCATTTATTACTCTTTTAATTCAAATTACGTACCATTTTCTCATTACCATCCATCCGGATCGCAACATTATTATTGTGATACTATTGAAATCATACTTTTAACCTCGTCTATACCATATTATCTGACGTTTTTATTGAAATTATTGTTGTAATAGTAGTAATTGCAGTGCAGTAAGTCAAATTTACTTACAGTACAGTTGACTATACTGACTGCAAGTTGAGTGTATTGTTTGTGGGCTTACTGTCGTAGCTTCAAGTCAAGTACAATATGCGCTTATTTTATACTAAGGTATAATCCTGAAAATTAACCAAACAAATGACTGTGCAAATCGGCTAACGGTCTGCCAAACCTAAAACAATAAATCCACCTTTTAACCACATACTACTACTGTTACTTAGACTAATCGAATCGATAACGTTGTAATGTTTTAAACCCAATCAATACTGATTGGTGTTTATTGAGTTATAAAAAACTAAGCTAAGTATAAGAAAAGTTACTTTTAGGTTACGTTTTACATTAAACAGCGGTTAGGGTAGAAAAAATATTCTTGCGAAGGGACTAAACTATTTCGTCGGTTTTTACGGTAATAAGTAAAGAAGATCTCTTAGTTGCGTCGGTTTTTACGACAGTTTAAAGATAAAGATGGTATCGATATTGAAAAATAAGAAAATTTTAAGGATCCATCTTCATAAGCCTAAATATTAACATCTAAAAGTCTCAAATCAACAAGTTTGCGAACGGATAAGTTAGTATTACTTCGGTTACTACTATTCAAAAAACGACTAGGTACTATAGCTGCAACTTTTGGAATTCCACTTTTCCCAATAATAAACGACCTTCAACGTAACATTTTACACTAAACCTCTACCATTTTTTCACTTTTTTCTTTTCCTTTCCGCCAATTCATTCATTAGAATAGTTACTTCAAGTTAAAACTTCGAAAATCACTAAGCCGCGGTAAGAAAGCTATATCGCATGACTTTATGTTTCGAATTACCATATCCTCTACCCACCAAGTTTTATACTAGCCTAAACATTAATATGACGTTTACTTAAGAACTATTAAAGTCAATTGAAACTTTCTGATTCATTGTTTTCAAATACTATAATAAGAACCATTAGAGTTAAGATATTAACAAAAATTCAACGAAAAGAATTTTATTAACTTTATTAGCTATTACATCCTTGAATAAAATAGTGTCGAAACTTTTAATAGTAAAAACCGCGTTTTTTTCGAAATACTGTATGTTTTTTAACGATTGAAAGTTAACGTATAAAAGGCGATTCAGAAAACTGTTAAATTTAAACTAAAGGCAGAACTTGAATGATGATGGATATATATGTCAAAAAAAACTTCATTAAATTTGCAAAACCCCTTTTCCGTTAGGTTTAACTTAAATAATACCCTTAAGATTTAATATCTAAATTCAAAAACGTTAAAAACCTTTAATGCCTTTATATATGTTTTAAAAGACCTCATTTTAACCCTTAGCTAAATTAAGCCTTTTTACGCGTTAATAATTAAGAACCTGTTAATTTTTTTAGCACCTTTATACCTTTATATGATAGAGCGGAGTTCGTCTTTAGCGGCGGAAAAACAGGTAAAGCAACGTCTGCTAACTCGGTAAAAATCATTAACGTCGGCTCTATTCAGTCAATTAAACCAAATTGTCAAGTTCCTCAATACTCTTTTTATAACCAAGTCCCTATTGCCCCTTAACTCTTCCTTTAGAATGGCTAAATTTCCTAAGGCCAAGTTTTCTACATTAGGTACACCTATACAAACGATCTCAGAATAGTTTTTACTATCAATTTTGACTCTTCGGGTTAATGGACTGGTAACTACTCTTGTTATCGCGACTCAGAAGCTTTAAGGCTCGAGTTAATAGCAGGATATACCATTAATAACTGGGACGGTTATTTTTACCTTTCTTTCTAACTTGTTAAAATGGTTCATATTAATTATAATTTTCGTATAGATGTTTCTAAAATCTGAAACAATATAAAAAAGTATAAATGGATGTTTTATAACCTCTTGAATACGAAAATAATGCCTTTTTAAAATATTTTTAAGTAGATTGAGGTCTCTTCTTATGTTTTTAACCTATTATTCCCTGGGATCCCTATAGGGCATGCTAGAGATTATTATCTGACCTTTTTAACACAGGTAAAAACCTTTCGCAATTTTTATAACTGTATAAATAGTTATTTCAAATACGATATTTATCTCATATAATACTATATATACTAGGCTATAACGATATAAATAGCAATAATGATAAAGAGGAAAGAGGAAGAAATACCGATGGATGTTTTGAATTAGATGCTGAATAAATTGATGTCATCTCAATAATCAATAGAAAAAGTCGATATCGGAGAAGCTACATTTCGCAAGCAGGTACGGGTAGCTGTTATAGGTATTAGCAGATTTGAATACGTATTATAACGTTTAAATGGCACTTGTAAAAAAAATTTCAGTTAATTGGGCATCTTCTTCACAACAGTAATAGCATGTACAAAAAATTTATTTAATATATATCCCTGATCTGATGACTTTGGCGATATGGAAAAAAAAGATCTCGTAATGGTATATTACGTTGATTGCAAGTATTGGCGACCCTAAAGTTTAATATCTGGTTTAATTTCTTCCGATTAGAAGTCATAGTAACATTAATATTAATAAAGAGTGTATGATTTAAGTGGATTTTTTAACTGTAAAACCTTTCGTCATAATAGTGATAAAAGGTATTATATTTGTAGTAAATTCGATTATTAGTTTATCTGTTATCCACAGCCTAAGCGTTTTAAATAGCAAGCATTATATTTCCTCTAATACTTTATTACCTCGAAATTAAAATTCTTTTACTTTATCGTAAACTTCGTGTAAAAAGGATTTCAAAAACGATGATACGTTTAAACAAGTTGCATGGTATTATAATGCTGTTTCTGGCTTGTCTTAGTAATTAGTTAACCACACCTTTCGGTACTATTTAAGTAGTGAAAATCCTTACCCTTACCTTAGTCAAGTTTTTAATTGCTTAAATACTTTCAATTTTTGCGATTGTTAGCGGATTATGCGTTTCAAGGTATTATATAAGAAATAGAAATAATAAGATATTTAATTTGAATCTATTCGTAATACGTAGTATTACCAAAGGCAAACAGTACTATTATGGAGATTAATTGTTAAGATATTTATAAGGTCAAAACTAGCTTCGACTTAAGTGCATAACTATTATTATTGGGAATAACATTAGTTGAAATTATTGTTAACTCAATTATATTTCATATCATTAAATTCCTTACCTTTTTTTTCATTTACTTGAAGGATATAAAGACACTCGTCGTTAATATCGATATTAAAGCAGATAAACTAGTTAAAAATGGTTAAAGGTTTCTCCTCGCCTTTAAGTGGGGAAATTTATAATTTCATTTTCAAGGTTGAAAGATAATAGTATTAAATCTAATGAAATTAGAACTACATTAATTATACCGTCGTTTCAATTAGTTAACAGTTGATAAGCTATATAAAGTCCTTGAATTCTCAAGGTATAATAACATAAAATACTCTGTTTTAGAGGCTATTTAAAGGCTTTTCCACCATTGTTAAACGTATACTCACCCCCCGCCCCAAGAATTAAAGTTTATGTTAAAAACGATAAAAACCTTTTTGTAAAGTTTTTTTAAAAGTATTTTGATTATATTATAAACCTGTTTTTTATATCATCAACTCCGCAACTTCTTTTTACGGAGTCAAGTTTTTAAAGTTACTGTTGGCGAAGGATACATGAGAAACGTTAAGGATATTTTGGATTAATATATACTTAGGCCCACTAAACATTATCGTCCATAATACTAGTTTCAATATGAAGATGACGGAGTTTTAAACAAATTATAAAATGATGGGAATTTAGTGTAAATAGTTGTTTGTTAAGGCTTACTGAAGCATTAAAAGGATCGAAAAGATACATGCGTTACTTTGCCGAACGTACGATTTCCTTACGTTAAAAATTGTAAGTTTTACGGATTGGGAAATACGTCTTTATATATTTATAAAAAGGTTTACTGACATTGAAGACCCAAATGGTTTGGTATTAACTCTATTGGTTTTTGAAGTTTACACACGCCTAACAAGGGACTTTTTGCTATTAGTAAATACTTAAAAGCAAGTTATAGCTTAAAACAAGGAATTGAAAGAATTACAAAAGAAATCGGTGCTGCGTTAAGTTAATAATACCCTTAACATTAAAAATAGCTTTACGATAATCGAAGTACTTATTTTACTGTTATAAAGTGAAATTCTCGTGTAACGGAAGTTAGATGAATGTGATGACCTATATAAGATTTTGAGTATCGTTAACCCTCAAATACTTGCTACAACTATTAACGGTCTCGCAACATTTCGTATTACGTAGATTAAACTTTATATTCATGCGATTAACAATAGCGATACAAACCTTTAAGCTTGACGAATAATGAAAAACGACTTTTCTCTACATGTTATCGACAAGTTAATAGAACGCCGTCTATATGGAAAATGACTAAGAAATATTTAACTTTAAGGACGAGAAATATAAACCTGGTCGCATTTACAACATTTCCTAGGAAAAAAGAAAAAAAAAGAATATAAAGACTTGGCGTTGAAGCTTCGGGTACAAAGCGTTATTAAAACCTTTGACGAACCTTTTAAAAAAGAGATAAAGGTTAAAATTGATTTTAAATACGAATTATACAACTTTTACACCCGAAAACTACGATTTTTAGGTCGCGGATTATATATAAGATTAAGGTAATATGAATTGTACGAATATTTACACCTAACTACTTAAGAATATCGTGATAAAGAAAAAGCCTAGATCTTTAAGTGATCTCTAATAATTTCAAAGATTAAATATTTTTTTTGATTATTTTAGCAATAAATTTGCAAGTTTAGATTAAAAAGAAGTTTACTTTTCATAGTTACGATATAATGTAAACGTATATATAGTTAATATTCGATTTATAACGGATCATGTTATTGAAACTATTTTAAGGTCTATACATTACGTATCGTTCGGAAACGATAATGCGATATATAAATAAATTATATAGACTAACTAAAATAAATATGTATTAGTTCCTAACTTATTGGTCGTATTTTGAGTTACGGTTAAACATAAAGTTTTTCATGTACGACCCGTATTTTTGGTAACATAAAAGAAGGATTTATAATTAGTAGATATACAAACTAATAATACCCTTTTTATCGAAACGGCTCGTTTTTTAATATCGAAATAACATGTGATTAAAGATTTTTTGGAGTTGCAAGCAAGTTATAACCTTGGGCAAAGGTAATCAATTTAACCTTAACAAATTGTTAATCTGTATATTTATTGTTGATACTGGTTTTAGTTTTCTCCAAAAGTGTAAGAGTGTTAACTTAACTATAATTAACAAAACTTACATAGTTAAGGTTTAACGATACTTAAAAAACATATTTATGGTAATTGAATCGTGATCTCATACTAATCACAAGCTTTTTACGACCGGTTAATTACGGTATAAACATAGAATAAAACAGATAAAGACTTCCGCTGGCTAAATAAAAGGTTGGAATAGTAAATGCGAAACTTAAATCAAGGAATGAATAAAGTTTGAATTAACCTACTGAGGGCTAAGTTAATGATTTTTACGAATGACGCCTTTGCAAATAATACAAACTTATCCTTATAAATTCACTTTCTAATAACCCTTTTTGTTCAAGATATGTAAGAAGACTAGTTTAGTATTACTGGCAACTTGATTTACTGGATCGCTGTTCAATTTAAAAGGATTAGTTATATCGTGCTGGTTTTAAAGGTTTACGTCATAATAGCTAGCTTCAATATAGGTATATTATTGTGTGAAACCTTTAACATCGTTATAAAACGACTAAAGAATCCATTTATCCCGGCGGTAATTTATACTGACTCAAAAAGTCTGTTTAAGTTCTTTTTAAAGATTGAAACCATTAGTGAAAAGCGCTCAATAATCGATGTAATAGCACTACTTAAAGCCTACATAGGTAAATGAATGAATAATTCCGATAGATTGATGGTAAGGATAATCCTATTGACTTCATAGAAAAATCGTTGTTAAATAAGGCTCGTAAAATGTTTGTGAATAGAAATAAGCTGACTATACGTATCAAGGGTTACATTAAACAGTCCACCTAGCAAAGTTACGTTACGTATTAATAAATAATGATATATTGGTAAATTGGAAGACCGAAAGGGGAACAAATTTGATAATAACAATATTTTCTAAATGGTGGTGTTGAATTGGGGGAAGTTGTGGGTTCGATCACCTATGTTGGTTTAGTAATATTCATTCATGGTTATTTATAAGTTGGTTAAAATAGCTAGTAACAATAATGGTATCAAGGGTAATAATGGGTTAATTAACCTACATAGGTTAACTGAAGTGGTAAACGGCTTAACCTACGTAGCTCAAGACGGTTAATAGCGATAATAAGCTGATATTCGTAAAACTACAGCGGAAGAATTATGTACGGAAGTTGATAAAGTCGAGACTTAGAGCTATGGAGTTAATAAAGGTAATTGGAGTTAATTTGAGTGTGAAAGTTAAATGGAATTGGCAGGAGTTTCGCTAGTCAACGAGTGTATAATTCAATCGCAACCGGAAAAGTATGGTCGACTATACTGGCGTATACCCATAAAATAAAAAGCCGCTAGTGTTGGAATAGTAGTAATTGCAGTGCAGTAGGTTAACTTTACTCACAGTAAAGTTACCTATACTAATTGCAAGTTGAGTATATTATTTTTAGGCTTACTGTGGTAGCTGCAAGTTAAGTACAGTATGCACCCATTTTACACTGTGTCACGAAACAATTAATTAGCCATATAAACTACTGTGCAGACTGGCTGGTGGTCTACCAAACCTAAAACAATGCATGCATCACTTGAACACGCAATACTACTATTACTTCATCCAATCGAATCGACAACGTTGAAACATCTAAATCCTTACCAATAATGGTAGTATTTATAGGTGGAAGACTTATGAGAAATATCGCCAAAAAGGGCTTTTTAAACCATGATTGATTTCCTAATAACTTCAAAAGAAAGTATCTGTCAACTTTATAATCGACCACTATCAGAAGGAGTAAATATTCTATATTACTTTGTAGTTATTACAAGCCGTTCAAAAAAACTATTACCCTAGAGGCGATGGAAATTATAGACGTTAAAGCCTATATACAGCGATTTTTTACTTCTTATTAGTGGTTTTACGGGTTTCCCTGTATTATAATAAATAATTACGGCTCGAATGAAACGAATAGTTTTTAAAAACACCTCTATGACTTCATTGGGGTGAAACAACACCTCATCACCCTAATATATCCCGTAAAAAACATCATCGCATAATTAAATTGGAAAATTCTTGCATATTTAGTTTTTGAACTTTTATATTCGATTCAAATTAAATTATTTACTTTTTCAATATTCCTCAAGATTGAAAAAGAGAAAGGATAAAACCATCAATATTAACTTAATTTCGATCGAATATAAATATTACTTCATCTCTACATAAATGGTACAATTTTTGATTATTCCACTTGTATAGGTGTAGATTAATACTCAAGGCTCTGTTTAACCTATTTGTGATGTAACAAAATTCGCATAAACCGTAATAACTACTGAGTAAGAAAATATAAAAAATAGTTAATAAATACCGTTTTCTGTTCGAACGATTGAAAGTTGGAAACAACGTTTAACTTATCCTTGAAAACTATAAATTCAACTAATTTTCGAAAAGTCCAGGTTGATTTTACGAAAAATGTTGAATAACAAGCGTTATAGATTCATATATTATTCAAGTGAATATTCCAGGTATAAAACACCCTCATTTTTACGTTAACACATTTTTTTTAAAATTATTACCCACCAGTTCTTATTCCAATAAATTCGTAATTATTGAATACAAGTGATCGACGACAATGAAAACAACAATAAAAAATCTGAATATTACGTTGAAAGTAATTTGAAAACTCGAACTAAACCCTAAAAAGGTTGCCCTTAAGCTAAAAACACACCGATACGATAGAGAAAAATTCAATATGTAGGCTAAATTTACCTAATTTCAAATTCGTTTTCGAACCTTCTTAATATTGTAACCCCTAACGTTCTTAAACATTTTTTCGATTAAACCGAAAAAAAAACGATAATTTTTTTGTTCTTATCTGCCAATAAGTTTAATTGAATTATTATTTAAATGACACACCTATTGGAATAGTATTACATGCAAGTGCAGTAGGTCAACTTTACTTACTGTAAATTTGACGGTACTGCAAGTGTATTTCTTTGTACGGTCTTACCGTATTGGGTGTAAGTCGAGTTCAGTATGCTGCACTTCACACTAGGGTACGGGCCAAGCAATTAGCCATATAAATTAAAGTGCAGACCGGCTAGCGGTCTGACAAACCTAGGACAATACATCCACCATCTGATTATGCAATACACCTGTTACTTCGACCAATCGAATCAATAAAATTGTAACGTTTAAGGCCTACCAACACTTATTAATTCTTGCCTTCTTGGTTAAGCACAAATAAGCTAAGTAGAAGAAGAAGCTACTATTCAGTTACGCTCTAAATCAAATAACCGTTGGGGTAAAGGTAAGGTTTTTACGAAAGGCCTTTATTAGTACTGCGATAATCTTCCTACGGTAGGAAAAAAAAGAAGATTTTTGGGTTGCGTTAGTCTTTTAACGGCAACCTGAAAGTTAACGACGGTATCGCTATTGAAAACACCAAGAAATCTTTATTGGTTTTTCTTAAAGAAAAACGTTAAGATTAATTATCAAAAGTCTTAAAGTTCAGCAAGTTGGCAAACAGATAGGTCAGTACTACTACGGGTACTAATACTACAAAAACGACTAGGTCTCTACGCTAAAACAACAACCTTCGACCTTTACCAATAACAAACGACCTCCGACCTTGCCCTTTACACCGGATCTTTACCCTACTTTACTCTTTCACTCTTTCCATTACCTTAATCGTTAATTTCTTTGCTTCGAGCGAAGATACTAAGACTTACCAAGAAAGCTACATCGTGCGATCTCATACCAAGTCATTAAGTTACCGAATCGCCAAGTTCCCAGGCAACTTCACGTTAAAACACCAAGTATTTACGCCCGAAATTACCAAGTTCCTCACTTTATACGCCTATCAAGATATCTATCACCAGCGCCCACTTTAAGGCTATCACCAACCCTGTCAGGAAAAAGGCAATTAAAACGCTTGGAACTATTTTCACCAAATTTTACAACAAACAACTTTAGACTACAAACGTTAACGAAACCTATAATAAAACTTAACTGACCAATTACGTTAGCTAGTATATCCTCAAGTCTAACGCTGGTAAAAAAAAATTGGGCGAAGCGCCCGCGTTTTTCAAGATTTTCGCGAGTTCTTTAACTAATAAACTCCTAATACGTAAAAGATAATCTAACGTGTGGTTAAGGCTAAGCTAGCGAAGAAGGTTACATGTTGTAGAATTTACATTCCTAACAAGATACCAATGAAACTAGCGAAGACCTTCTTCGAATTAACCCAATAGGAAAACTATCCTTAAAATCCTAATACTCAAAGTCTTTGGGGAAAAGGGAAAGGCGTTAAAGGAGTATAACGCCTAAACACACGTTTTAAAGAACCCTTAACCTACCTTTAACTAAATGAAGCCTTTTTATATGTTAGCGATAAAAAACATATTAACCTAGTCAGCAGTTTAGTACCGTTATGTAATAACGAGAAATATACACTTGGCAGCAGCAGGGAACGTAAAATAACGGCCGCTGACGCGGCTAAAAGTATTAATGTTAATACTCTCCACCAATCAATAAAACAAAATCGTTAGGCTTCCCAAAACCTTTAAGTATCTATCGCCCATTAGCAATTTAATCGCTAAAACCCTTAAAAACCTCCTCCCTTTAAATTGGCCTACGCGTACAAACCTACTACAGGTCTTATCATAGAACTTTACCCCTCGGTCCAAGCGACTAGTAATTACCCTTAAAACTGTATTTAGAAAGCCCTAAATCATAAATTATTAGAAAACAATATTTAAATTTAGGATAATTATCGCGACTTTCTTTTAAAACCTATTAAAATGATTAATATTAACTACAAACTTATAACGGACTTCGTTAAACTTTAAAATAATATAAAAAGTATAACGGAAAGCTTTACAACCTTTTCGATACCAAGATAATACCCTTCCTAAATATCTGAAAGTGGATGAAAATCCTTCCTTCTAGTTTTCACTTATTATTTGCCGGAATTCTTACATGTTACGCCAAAAATTACTACTTAACCTTTTTGATGAACGTTACCACATTTCGCTAAATTTACAATATTATAAAGAGTTGTTCCGAATACGACGTTCACTTCACGTAATAATATACAGATTAAGCTATTACAAGATGAACTACAATGATAGCAAAGAAAAAAAAGAGGAATTACTAATAAGAAAATTTAATCAAATACTTAACAAATTGATAATATGTTAGAAAGTAATAGAAAAGGCCTACGTTAGCGAAGTTATACTTCGCTAACAGGTACGTATAATAATCACGGGTATTAACGAATTCGAATATGCCTTATAACACCTAAGTACCATTTGCGAAGGCTTTTTTTAGCTAGTTACGTTTCTCGTTGATGACCACAATAACATGTATACCAAACTCTTTCGGTATGTATTCCTAAGCTAGCAATTTCTTTAACGTAAATAATGAAATCCGTATGGTGGTTAATTACGTCGACCGTAAGTAAGGGCGTCCACAATATTTAAAGTTAAGCTTATCGACTTCGGCCCTAAACTAAAGGTAATACCCATATTAGTACTATTATAATTTAGAAGAACCTGTTCACCGCAAGCATTATTGTCGTAACAATAGCAAGACATATTAAATTTATAGTAGGTTTAATTACTAATTAACTTGGCACCCCCCCGCCGAATGTAATAACAGGAAAGTAACATATTACATTTAATACCTTATTACTTCGGAATAAAATTATTTAAATTAAGTTGCGGACGTTAAAAGTGATAAACTAATTAATGTTGTTAACGATTTTAAACAAATTCAGTAATACGAAAATACTAATTTTAGTATAACGGCCTAGTAACTAGTCGACTATACCTTTTTATACCGTTTAGGCGATAAAAACACGTCTCTTAGTCCTAACTATACCCCTGTTCCCTTATAAACCTTTAATTTTTGCAATCATTACGCGAATTATACGTTTCAAGGTATTATACCAAATACTGGAGCAACAAGGTACTTAATAGGAGGCTATTCGCAATACATGGCATTACGGATAAAAGGCGCTATAATTACTTAAATTAATTGTTATAATGTTAATAAGATTAAAGTTGGCTTTATCTCAGGCGAATAACTATCGTTACTAGGGATAACGGCAGTTTAAATTGTTATAAAAGCGATTACGTTTCACGATTTCAAGTTTTTTACCCCTTTTCCCTTTTAATTAAAGGATATAAAAACTTTCGGCATTAACGTTAACGTTAACATAAACGAACTAGTTAAAAATAGCCTAAGGTTCTCACTCATTTTTAAGTAAGGACACTTATAGTTTTATTTTTAAGGCCTGAAAGCAATGGTATCAAACCTAATGGAGCCAGAAATACGTTCATTACACCGGAGTTTTAATTACCCAACTATTAATAGGTTATATAAGGTTCCAAAGTCCGTAAGGTATAACGATATGAAATATTTTGTTCTTAAAGCTATTAAAAGGTTATTCTATTACAATTAAACATATACCTAAGCCTCCTGGATATTTAAGTTTACATTGAAAACAGACAAAGACTTTAATTACGAAATCTTTATTAGTGTATTTTAATTAAATAATGAACTTATTCTTTACATCGTTGACTCAGTAACTTTGTTTTACAAAGCTAAGTTCGTAAAGTCTTTTTCGGCAAAGGATACGTGGAAAACGTTAATTATACTGTAAATTGACACGTATCTAGGTTTACCTAACATCGTCGTTTACAATATTAATACTATCTTTACGGCGGCAGAATTTTTAAAAACATATTAAGATGAAAGTTATTTAGTGTAAATAAGTATTTGTAAAAGCTTATTAAAGTATTAGAAAGATTAAAAGGGTATATACCCTACTTCGCCGAACGTATAATATCCTTGCGTTGAAAATTAAAAGCTTTATGGGTCCGGAGTCACGTTTATAAATAGCAGTAAAAGGCTTTAATAATACCATAGGCCCTGACAGCTTGATGGTAACGCTTTTATTTTTTTGGAGCGTACCTACACTTGAAGAATGAATCTCTGCCTTCGGCAAATACTTAAAAACGTGTTATAATATATAGCAAAGCTTTAAAAGAACTACGAATGGAATTAATACGCCGTTAGATTAATAACTCCCTCAACATTAAAAATGGTCCTTTAAAGATCTACGTATTTACCTTGTCATACAACGTGAAATCCCCGTGTAACGAAAACTAAGCAAATGGAGAAGGTTATATAAGATATTAAGTATTACAAACTTGAAAATAATTATTGAAAATGTTAATTCTCTTATATCCTTTCGAATCACTTAGGTTAAAACTTATATTAATGGTACCAAAAATAAAAACCCTTAAGCATTTGAGGTAAAACGAACGAATTAATATAATCCTCCTTTATTCATCATTAATAAATTGATAAAACATTGCTGGCGCGGGTAACCTCGAAGAAAAATGAAAGCGTTAAAAAGGAGGAATAAATATTGGGTCGTATATATAATACTATTTAGGTAATTAGGAAAAAAGTATAACGAAGATTTTATAATAAAGGTTAGGTTATAAGGGATTATTAAGACTTTCGGCAAACTTTTTAAGGAAAACGATAAGATTGAAATCGACGATTTACTAATTCAAGGTGTTATATAATTTACGCCGAAAACCGATTTTCACCTCTAAAACCCGAATATCACGATCTATAAATCTAGAATTATTTACAAAGTTGAAGGTAAGATTATAGGGAAGCCGTACGAAAAGTCACGATTAATTGCTTAAAGATACGGCGACAAAGGTAAGGATTAAATCCTTATATTATCTTTAACGATTTATAAGAATTACTAACGTTTAATACTTATATTAATAATAAGTTTTTAACCAAAATCAAAGGTCAGTTTACAATTAATAACCGTAATATTACGTAAACTTATATATAATTAGTACCGGATTTGCGGATAATTATACTACTAAAATTGTCGAAGGAGTTACGTGCTATTTACCTTTAGGAAACGGTAATACGGTGTATTAAACTATTATATAGGCTATCTAAAACAAGTCTTTACTCATTTTTAATTTACCAATTATACTTTAAATTCTGTTTAGCAATAAAGTCTTTAACATACGATTCGTATTTGCTATTGACTTAAAAAAAGACTTTGGTACGGTAGGTATATAAATTAACGATACCCTTTTCGTTAGAACGACTGGCTTTATAGTATTAAAACAACAAGTAGTCGAAAACTTTAAGTTCTGGAGTTATAAACCGGTAACGATACTAACGGAAAATAACTAATTTAACTTTAACGAATCGTTAATCCGTATACTTAATATTAATACTGGCTTAAACTTTCGCTAAAAGAGCTAAGGCGTTGTTTTTATTATAATTGATAAGAATAATAAAGCCAAAGCTTAAAGGTACTTGGAATAGCGTATTCGAGATAGCTATATTGTTATCTTATGCTAACTGAACGCCTCTTACGACCTATCCATCGAAGTACAAATATAAACGCTAATGGATAAGGAATTTAACCAGCTAAATAAGAGGTTCGAATAGCAAATGCGAAACTTGGATCGCGGGATTAATATGGTTTTAATCGATTTATTGAAGGTTATGTTAATAATATTTATGAACAGATTATTTACGAATAACTACAACATATCTCTACAAATCGACTTTTTAATAACTTTCGTTAATAAATATAAGTAGGAAAACTAGTTTAACATTACCGGTAATTTTATTTATTGGTTTTGCGTCAAGTGTAAAAGGATTATACAAAGCGGGTTAGTATCGGAGGTCTATGGTATAATAGCGGGTTTTAACATAAAAATATCATTATAAAAGACCTTTAACTTTATCATTAGGTAATTATAGATCCCCCCTATCCTAATAGTAATTTGTACCAACTTGAAAATCCTTTTTCAATGCCTTTTAAAACTCGAGACTATTAGTAAAAAACGCCTGATAATTGACGTAATGACGTTCTGCGAAGCATACAAAGGGAGGGAGATTAAAGAATTCCAATAAATCGATGTCAAAGATAACTTCGCTGACGCTATAACAAAAGCATTATTAAACAAAACTTTAGAAAAGTTTGTGTATAATAATAAGCAAACCATACGAATCGAAAGTTACGTTAATAGACTGCCTAAATAACTCGGACCACGTGATGCCGAATAGGGATACGCCGGTAAACTGAAATATTACCAGGGAATCAATAACGGCTTGTTTAATTGATACGGTTAAAGTAGAGGCTTGTAAAAATCTACGACGTAAAAACTTTTTATAGGAGTTGATAAACTCAGACTTCGGGGAAACGGAGCAATCAAGGTTAAATGGGGTCAATTTTCATGAAATTGGGTGCAATTGAATATGGAAGTCAACTGAAATTGATAGGGATCTAGCTAGTTGACAAGGAGGCAATTCAGTGGCAACTGGAAAAGATTGGTTAGCCATACTAGCGTACGTGTACAAACTAAAAAGCCGCCAGTGTTGGAATAGTATTAAATGCAAGTGAATTAGGTCAACTTTACTTACAGTAAAGTTGAATGTATTACAAGTGTATTGCTTTATGCGGTCTTACCTCATTGGGTGTAAGTCGAGTACAATACGCTGCACTTCACTCTAGGGCACATGCCAAGCAATTGGCCATACAAATTACAGTGTAGACCGGCTAGCGGTATGCCAAACCTAGAACAATACATCTACCATCTGACCATGCAATACACCTGTTACTTCGATTAATCGAATCGACAACGTTGCAACGTCTAAGGTCTACCAACAACACCCATTTTTATGCGGTTACCTGACCAATACCAAATATAACAGATATACACTTCCATGTTTTCTACGACTAGTATTACTTCAAACCTATTAAATTATATTGTTGTACTCGTTAATACTATCGTCGAAACCCAAATTTATCCACTGATTAACAAGTTACTTTTCATTCATTTGATTAACTATCCAACCTTTCATTGATATTCTTCCAGACTTAAACCAAAATTTTTATAACCTTTGAATAGGCCTCCTAATCGCTTGCAAACCGCTATATTCACAATTTAAATAAAAATATATTATGTACCTAAATTTTATGTTCTTTGTTCAAAAGTTAAATAACAAAATTACCGCCTAAACAAACAAGTGTAAATAGAACCGTAAAACCTTCATAAAGCTTATTAATATTATGCTAAATCACGCAACGAACCCTCATCGCTTTTATTGCAATAACAACCTAAATTTATGTTGGTAAGGACTCTATTACGTTAACGTAGCAGAAGATAAATCATAAAGATTGGTATTGTAGTATTAAATCTCGATAAGATCGGAGGGAGAAGAAGCATTCAGAGAATGCACGCCATGGAGGAGAGGTTATAAACCTCTCATCCCGGCAGTGGTACTCTGTCATACGCTCTGCTAATCTCCCTTTTGGGTGGTGCTATGCATGTACTTTTTAGGAGTGCACTTTGTAGTATAATGTACTGCTACTTGATCTATATATAATAACTATAGAGAAATACAATGATATCTACACAGGTAAACTTTTCTTCCTTTTTTGTACGCTCCGAATCCATAGTTTAGTAGTGATAGTATAATTGTAATATAATCCGTATCTGTAGCTTAATAGTAACAGTGTAGTTGTAATACAATCCGTATTTATAGTTTTATAGTAATAGTGTAATTTTAGTTCAAATTTTAAGGGTTCGAATCAATAGTTTTTAACTACGATAGTAATAGTAATAAAGGCCTAGTTAGTTTATCCAATTGGTAGAGATATGGTTATTAATAGCATCTTTTGTTGTCCCTTACATGAGTTTGATTTCGTAGGTTTTATGAGGGTGATTACGTAGGGACGATTATGTTACGTATTTTGGATTAGTATAAAAATATGTATCGTTATCAGTCTAGACAAAACCTTTTTTCCCCCTTTAACGACGTATATCTAAAGCTAATGTAAGTCGTCATTTAATTAAACTTAATCCTTTGTTTGAATTAATTATTTTCAACCGCTTCAATAAGTAAGTTACTTAACTAATTCCCATATACTAACCTCGTCTTTTAATACATATCGCCTAAAAACAGGAATTTTAGGCGCCGTTTAGCGCGTAAGCGCCGACGCGCTGTTACCGTCATTAACGCCACCTCCTCCACCACTAATACCACTACCAATAGCCCACTTTTCTTAGGCACCATTTCCTTCATCCCCGCTTCGTCCCCAATCTCGCCGCCCGCCGCTGCCGCCGCCCAAATTACCACCATCCCCTTTCCTGTTTTCTCTCTTTTTCTCTTTCCCCCTAAATCTTAGGAAGAGGAGCGAGAAACTTTTAATGTTATAAACCTTATCCTTTCCTTACAGATAAAAAGCCCTTTATCCACGGGAAACCCTTTATGCCATAAACGTAACTTGGTGGAGTTACGTCGCGGTTTGTATTTATTCAATCCACTCGTTTGTTTACCTTTAATATTCCTATAGACGAAGAGGTCGAAGCGAACTTTCTTCGCCGCCTCGAGTTACGTATTGTTAGAGTACATCGCGAGGCCTCTTTAACGCATAAGGAATTAAATTAGTACACCCAGGTTCGTAGCCCCAGGCTATTGATAAATACGCCTTGCATACCGTGTATCGCGTCCATGGTCACAGGTAAGTTTATTAGAGATTGTTACAAAAGCGGGGGTCGTTTAGCCCGCTTCCACCATTACGAGCGGATTGGTAACGGATACGCCTCCTTTTCGTTAGTTTTAGAGCCATGAGCTAAGGGTGTATTACGCGCCCGCCAGCTTTATAACAACTTAAAACTAGTATTATAAATTTCGAATCAAATATCCCTATTTTCAAAAACGCATTATTTAAGGCGCTATAAAAAACAACTACTTTTGTAAATAACCAAAATAAGTCGATACTAATTAGTAACATACGTTAACCGGCGAACTAAGGAGTTAGCAGCCGTTATTATTGTTTGGAAGTGAGTTTTATGTATATATTACATAGGCGGGTTAGACGACCTTATTTCGCGTCGCCATAAGGAAGGTAAAACAAAAACCCGCGCCTCTGCCTAATAATATACAGACTAAGGCGCGGGGCTATATCCTCGGTAGTGCCGATAGTGGCGTCGATAAAGATAATAGAGGTGACGCTAACACAAAAGGGGGAGGGCAACGGAAAGGATAGTAGACGCGAGGGCGTCATCTTTCTCCTTTTCTTTTAATAGTAAATAGTTGAACCTTTTAGCCGAGCTAGTGCGCTCGTTTATAATACAGTACGTTATATAGTAATGTTATTACTCTTTACAAAAACAATCGTAATGTAAGTTACAAATATAAAAGATGGGAAGTAATAATTAATAAGTTTAAAATTTATAAAATAAAAGAGTGACAACGTTTTAGAAGCGGTGCAATATGATAGATCTAAATAAACAGAAGTTCGTAAGATCGGTGTAGGTCCAATTTGTACACCGTAGTACAATACGGAGAGCAGCGTGAATAACGGGTTGCTAACTATTTTAAATTATCGAAAGTGATAAAATGGTGTAAAACAAAAAGCAAAAGTAAAGCGTGGAATATAAACTTTATTAGAGTCGTAAAACCTTTCTAATAATATCGATAAAAAATATATTGATTGATTTAAGCGTTTTTAATATTTTGTTCGGGATTCTTTTGGTGATAGTATCCGTAAGATTGGATTTTCCATCGATTTACCTTATTTCCTCGATTTTCTAGCGCTAATACGACTTGAGTAAGGCTATAATATCGATTATAATCGTTTTTTATTCGTAATACTAAATTGAACAAAATATTCGTAAAGCGAAAATGACTCAGTATATATAACGAAAGTGATTGGCTTCAAATTAAGGTTAAAAATAATTATTCGGACCGTTATCATTATTGTGATTTCCTAATCGAAGCTTTTAATTATGTTATAGATTTTTAAAGCCAGGACGCATTTTGTAACCCGTTTATATTTAGTCGTTCTTAATGAATAATGTCTTTACGAAGCGTAAATCCGTTTCGTGCCGGTATTTTGTTACCAAAGACTAAAAAGAACCTTATTTTCGAGTTGTAGTTGTTATTATTATCGAAGGAGCCGTTAGTAAAAATAAATATTTTCGTTATACGTATATTTAGCGGTATAAATTATAAACTGCGTTTTAAATTGTGTATTTACTACGTAAGGCGTTTGTTAAACGCCTTATATGTATCGTTTAACGGGATAGCTTGGTATTACGTAGTGATTAAAAGGTTGAAAATCGGTTTCAATTGCATTATTAACGCAATTTAAACGGTACATATGCGTTAGCACCTATATTTATCGGCTTGTTTTGCGTTATTTAAAACTATAAAGACAACTTTATTGAGATTTTTTTGCATAAAGTTTAAAACTCTATTTCGAAAAGTGATTATTACGTTATTTAAGTCAATTATATGGTTTTCCATTAGATACGTTTTGAGTTTCACTTTTAGGCTGGATTCTAAAAGCTTCCTTTTTTAAATGTAGAAATTGACGCGTTATATAATGTTAACTTATTGTCCGTTTATATATCCGTTAGTGTAAAGCCGTTAAAACGAGTTATTAAAGCTAATAAGTACAAGTCGAAGGTTGAATTAGCTATTTCGAACCGCTTTTTTAAATGCCTTTGATAAGTTTTATACTAGTAAACACTAGCTTTAGTTAAGCTGTAAAACGGTTTTATAATACGTAAGATCCTTTCAAAAAGGTAGTGTTTTTTTAAAAAATAGGCAGGTATATCAGCGTAAATATAACGTTTAAGCTTCTTTTTATATTTTGCATAAGTTTCCGTAATGTTACGAAGTTTAATATATAAGTTATAAGGGGTATTAATGGAGGTTGTAAACGTAAAAATTCAATAATGAGTGACCTATTATAAGGTAGACGATTAGGTTATAATATTTTTTTATCGTCTTCGTTATACCCTTTTACAATTGGGCGGGTATTTTCGTATAGTTTTTTGGTTTTATCCTTAAATTTATATACGAGGCGAGTAGGACAAATTCTATAAGCGCTGTAAATCTTTAGGTCGAACCGTTTAAAGCGAAAAACGTTTTGGTAGATTAACGTAAAAAATTCCGTTTAGGTAAATTATTTGAACTAAGCGTTAGGGGTGGTAATAATTCTTTTTTCACGAATATTTAAGCTAAGTTTACAGTTTTTCATTTACTTTTAAATAATAAAGGAGTTTATGACAAAGTTTTTAGAACGTTTTTATTTTTATTTTTAAATTAAAAAGGCGGCTTCAACGACGTGGTGTTGATAACGTTGGTATAACCGAGTCGTTTCCATGTGGTGGTAAAGGGTAGGAAGTGCGATTCGAGAGGTATATAGGAATCGGCAGCTGTTTGGATGCGTCGTTATAAAAGTGGTTTTATTATTAGAATTGGTCTTATAGCATTTTTAAACCGCTTTTTTCCACCTTTTCCTTTTTGTACTTTCGTATTATTATCCAGCAAAATGAACTTATACCGTTTGGTAATTTAACGAGTACATTATGGCCATTAAATTCGTAAATCTTTTGAATAATAATTCATCCATGCTTATTTTTAAAAAATTATAACTTTAAATTACAATGGTAAGTTTAAAACGCCAGGTTTACGTAGGCTGTTTTTCGTGGCTAACGTTTTTAAAACATCGTTTCAGTCAGTAAAATATAATGTATTATGGAATTTATTATAGTATTAGCCCTTTGTAACGTGGTTGGCGATAATATAAAGTTTTTATAAATCTTCTGGTAAACGTTAAAAATAAGGAACGTGGCGATCAACTTACTCGGGCCAAAAGTGTTATTAACGGTGTTAACCGTTATTTGTAAGATAGATTCCTTGAAACTAATACTCTTAAGATTTTCAAATAGTACCGTATACGCCTTATTAAGCGATTTGTAGTACCGTTTACACTTTTTAATAACTCATGGTACCTTTACTAATATTTGTTTATATTTATTGTCGACGATCCTGACTTTGGTACATTCCTTGAGAAAATCGAAAGCCGTGCTGGCGTTGTGGGTAAGTCAATCCGAAAACTTCAAGTAAACTTTTCTAATAATTAATCAAAGTATCCTAATAGTTTTTAGCGAAAGTGTTCCGTGTAAATTTCGCGGTTTGGAATAATATTACCATATCGATGGCGTGTAGTATTAGCTAGCCGTTAAAGTATATTATATGTATAATTACCTCGTGGTCAAAGTTTATATTGTTTTATAGGCGGTATTTCAATCGCCGTAAAGCTTGTAAGTATAGCTGGTATTTATGACAGATTTTTTCGATAACTTCGAGCGTTTCCTTCCCTACGTCTGTATGGCCTACGGTGTAAAGCAGCTATAAAAGGCGTTTTATAATTGGATGTCCGAATCGTGGTATAATATTCGTAATTTCGGTTATATGAGATAAATTTCCTCAATTGTACGTATTTTAGGGGAAAACTATAAATAACCGAACTAAAGCTAAAGCGATACTGATATATTATTCGAGGCTAAAATAATTTAATTGGTTATATTCAGACCTTAATTTCAAGTTTGTTTATATTAGCTAACGAAAATGAAAATGATGTTTTAGAGTTTATTTCGTAGAATTTAACCGGTTCAAATCACGTATTTACAACGATTGTGTTAAGCGACGATGTTTTGCCTTTGTAGAATAGTACTTTTCGATGTTTCTCTGTACGGTCGAGCTAGAATTTTGGGAATTTCATTACGAACGCGTCGAATTATCGTTTTCCGGCTGTTAAAATTTCGGTTGTATCGGTATTAGGTATAATGCCTTGAAACCGGTTGCTGCACCTATTGAAAAGTATAAATAATGATGTTATATAAGAGTTTAACATTTCATTTTCGCAGTTTAGGCTTGTATTATATGTAAAGGAGGCGTTTTATAGGCCGGTAAAAATACGTTAAACGGTTTTGTTATCTTGAGCTGTTTAATAAACATTATTAAAAAAATTTTAGATGTGTATTTATAAGGATAGGCGTTAAGTTCATCTTTTACGCCTTTGTAATCGGTTACGTACATTATAAAATTAGCTTTTATTTTGTTTTTCAATAGGTAATCGGCTTAAATTTATCGTTTAATCCAAATCTATTTGTATATTAGATAGTTAATAAAATAGGAGCCGATTTTGCCGTAAACGATGTAGCGCTTTTGTAAACCCGTAAAGCTTCATATACTCTTTCGTAGGTATTGTTATAATCGAAGTGCGTTTCGTTTATTATTATACGATTTTCCCCGCCCTTTATTATTAGGGCTTCTTCCTTAGTATTTTCCTTTCTAGTGGCCGTATTTTGTGCTTTCTTTTTACTTTTAGTAGATCTTAAATCTTTGATGAAGGATATAGTGGATGGTTTTGACAATGTTTACATTAGTGATTTAGACCTCTCCCTTAGTCTTATCGGTTATAAATGCTAATTTAGGGCTCGCTTATCGGCCTATAAATGTTTCAGACGATGTTTTAAAACTTATATAAACAGCCTTTAAGTCTTTTTTGGACTTAAATAATATAAGGTAGAAGTTTGAGTTTTCACGATATATTTTTATTACTATTTAAATAAACAGTTTATTACCTTTTTATTTCGGTTTAAGGGCCGCCTAGAATTTTCGAAACTTCGCTAATAGGATAATAAGTATCTCCTATTGGTTTTTACCGGCGTTTTTACGTTAATTCTTTCCGGATTTTCAGATTATACCAATTCAATTCTTATAATATAGTTTATCGTTAATCTCTATGTCGAATTTTAATTTCAGGAGGTTGTAACACTTCGTAAATATATTTATTTACCTAAGGTAATATATATAGTACTTCTTTGCTTACCTAAATTTCAAACCGGACAAAATGATGTGAAACTGTGACGGTTTAATATCTAACATCTTATATGTATTAAACATTATACGTATTTGTTATCGAGTATATCTTACGGTTTGCCGTTATAGCTTTAGTCTTTATCTCAAATTCTGAAGAAGTTGATAAGCTTTGTAAAATCTCTTTTATTAGTGGGAAAGCAGTGCGGTGGAAAGTTACAGTAAGGGTTGTGGTTGACGGGTATTAATCTATAGGGTATATATTAGCGTTTTACGCCGTTTATATTAACTCCAATCAGGTCGATTTTCTTATTCTGGCCCTTTTTTGTCCTGTTTAAGTTAGTTTTTAACGGTATTCGAAGCGCGGTTTTGTCTTGGTGTTTATTTAAAACTGCGCTTCGGGAAAGGTTCGTTTTCAACCCGCGTCGTAAATAATCTTTACGGCACTTTATCTTTTTCCGTTGATTCTTCCAACTCTATTTCCACTTCGCGGCGGGAAGTTAACCTTACTAAACGTATCTTTTCTATTTACGAAAGCTTTTTTCGTTTCTGATCTGTTATTTTAAGTAGGCGATCTTAGTGCTTTTTTAGCCAGTATTCTTTTATAAACTTCACTTACATTGCTTTATCATCTGTCCACTTCGGCATTTATATAATCTAGGCCGTTATTGACAGGGCCTTTATAATACGGCTATTATTTCCACCGGTTGTATTAATACCTTTTCCCTATAATTGTTTTCGTAATATTTTGAAGATTGTACCATCGACCATAAGTTTTATATCCGGCGTTTATTTTGCAAAATCCTCTTTAAAATTGTCGAATAAGTCGCTCCCTTCAATTTCACCGTTACAGTAGTTAAATATCATGTTAATAACATACTTATTTACCAGAAAAGGTTTTAAATCTTTTACCAGTGTCTCGATCTTGTTCTATAAATCAAGATCCAAATACTTTAAAATGCTATTACGAAACGACTAATTTGTCAACAGGTACTTTATATATTCGTTGGCTTTTACCAGGTCCGTTCCTGGTAAATCCATGGTTGTAGGCGTGTAAAGTGTACTAAAGCTGTTAGGAAGGTGGTTTTTAAATACATATAAAATGTTAAAATGGTATAAATATTGGTTCCGCGTATTGGATTGGATTCGAGTACATTCGGACTATAGTATTTACGTAAACTAAATAAAAAGTATACCTATATGTAAACGTAAAACAAATCGAATATAATAAAACGGTTAAATCAGAGCTTTAACGCTTACTAGTACAATTTAAAATCAAGTAAGATGTAAACAAAGCGTGAATACAAGCTATTTAAGCGCTTTAAATTAGTTGTTTCAGCGCTTTCTAAACGATATACTAGCCAAGCGACTAAGAAAACTTAAAATAGTAATATGAGGCAAGCGAGGTAAGGCGGATAAAACAAATAAGAAAGTGGGGGGAAAAGTGTAAGTATGAGGAAGTGTATGTGTGTAATCTAGTGTAAAAAACTCCGTTCTTATTTGATAAGCAGTTCGGATGTCATGCTATAACCGTTCTTATTATTTACGAGCGATTTGGGTGTTGTGTCGTAACCGCTTTTGGGTTTCGTAAACGGTTTGGATATTACATTTTTAAGTCGCTTTTGGATCCTGTAAGCGGTTTAGATGCTACATTTGGATCGGACGGATTCTAATAAAAGGTTCCGAAACTTAGTGTTTTTAGCTCGCGTGACTTAATACGTAATATGACGTTTTTTTAAAAATGTCTGGGTATGTTTATAGCGCCAAATCGAGTCAACTTTTAACGTAACGGGGGTTTTACTAAACAGGGAATCAACTAGTTAATAGTATCGTACTAAAGTCGTTCTTTTTAAAGTTACTTCAGATTTTATAGTCTTACTAAACTTCGGGTTTTAAAGGCGCTTCCGTGTAATTCTACATTCCCGTATAGTTTTTATAAAGCGTAGTGTTAAAGAACAAATAGTTAGAACCGCTATAATATCTTGCAATAGGTATTTAACTTCGGTTTGTCTCTTTTTTCCTTAGCTGTCTGTAGTCTATCTAGTCGGCTACTAATTATTATCGGAAAAGTATCCATTATATTAACGTAATAGAAAATAAATCATAAATATTGGTATTATAGTAGTAAAAATCGATAAGATCAGAGGGAAAAGAAGCATTCAAAGAGTTCACGCCACGGAGGAGAGGTTATAAACCTCTTATCTGGGTAGTAGCAATCTGTCATATACTCTGCTAATCTCACTTCTGGACGGTACCATGCATGCACCCTGCAGGAGTGCACCTTACAGTGTAGTGCACTGTCACTTGACCTACGTGTACTAACTATAGGGATTTATAATCATATCTACAATTTATATATTAGTGAAGTTTCTGTTGGTAAAAAAAGAATAACTCGAAAACAAAGTTATTTACGCTGGTTTAAAACACTCAACGCAAAATATGCCTTACATAATTAATTGATAGCTTTATTATATCTGGGTATAGATCAATAAAAGATATGTGTATAATCTAAACTCCTATCGATTACATTAATATATAAAGTTAATAATAAATATTGATATATATGTTGATTGTTAATATGTTATTAATTATTACAAAATAAACAACGTATCTACTTTTAATATTGAAATGAAACTTGTATTTGCTGCCATTTATGTTATAAATGTATTCATAATAGAGTTATATGCAGTTGTTGAAATAAATATCAATAGGTTTTACATAAGTGTATGAATTATTCATTAATAGGAGTTGACCAACTTTGAGACTAGACTTGTATCAAAAATAACCTTATTTACAATAGTAACAATAGGTGTCTTTACTATAACTACGAAAAGGGAGGGTATATAACCTATTAAAATCATTAGAATTATTCATGGTAGTGGTAAAGCAAATGGTAAGTATATATAGAAAAGTGTATTAGTTACAGTCGTTATTCAGGGAGAGAAGTTTACAATCGTTCACATCTTTTATAATACGCTAGGACTTCCTATGTTCGATAGCAAGAATGATACCTCTTGTAATATACTAAAATATTCTATACTACTTATTAACAGGTTGTTAACCGCCACGAAACACTTTTCAAAATATTCAAAAGCGTTCAAAATTGATAGAAAAACACGTCGGTAGGCCGGAGTTAACATTGCAAGCTAGTGTTTAAGGCTAATAGTCGTTAGGGATCTAATCTTAGTAATTATCATACGCTTATAATACTGTTACTCTGCTTCTAAATATATTTATGCCACATAACTAACCATATAACCAAAGCATACCTTATCGCTAGTTCTATAGTAACTCCTTAGCAGAGGCTCCTCTTACATCTTCATCAAGGATTATAAACAGTATCTAATCACCCCGAGCGATAGCTTTGACCTAGTCTCTTTATGTCTTAAATAGTAGCTGGGATTATCATATCTAACAACTAGATTCAAAAATTGATTGTATTACATTATTTATAGTATATTGTTAAACCAGATTTGAATAAGAAGTTTTTAATCAAGTTACTACATATAAAATCACATAATATTATTTTTTCTTATTATCAAAGTAACAAAGGTTTTGGTTGGGATTTGAATCGATTTAACTCAATAATTGATTTGTATGGATTTCTTTTTCTTACTTTTCCTTATAGTTGTAGAAAGTTATTATTACAAATGACAAACGAATTGAAGCTTTTATATAGTATATGAGAACTATACTTATAGATTATGCATTTTGGTTTAGAGAAGTATTTGTAAATAATAGTGAAATAAAAGAATTTTATTGGGCCAAAATATATAAATCTATTAAAACTAGACTTAAATTTATATAAAAAAAAATTTGATGTATTTTATTCATTAAGCTTTTGGTATTATAGGCAATTTTTTCAATATTAAGATAGCTTCTACTATAGCTCTATAGGCTTTATACAAGTAATGAAATAACAACTTTTCTTGCCAGGTTTACTTATATATCCGATTCGGCAGAAAGGTGGTCTTTTAAAATGGTGGAAATATCTCTTTTTGAATTTTTAGATTTTATTAATTTAGTATGCGGCGCGTATACTACATAGTGATTTGGTTGTGTACCCGATTCGCTAGGAAGGCTGTATCCGTTTGCTGCCTGGTATGCGGCCGGAAACAAGCGTGTCACAGCCGTAAGCAGCTAAGCTGGGAGGGGCTAGGCTCGGCTGGGCTCAGCTTTTCTATTTGGGAAGACTTTGCGGCTGGGCTCGACCCTTGCACTGGATCGAGCATTCTGCCATACTGTACTACGTGCATGCTGCATTGCAAAGCAGTCTGCGCTATCACTTATATTCCGGCGTCGACTGCTTCAGCCCATCAGATCTACGGTACATACATAATAGTCACAAGGTTGCATTGCGCCTAGTACCAGACCCGGCGCCCCACGTGCCGGAGTAGGGCTGAAGGACCAGCTTCGGGCCGACGTCGGCATGTGCCAGCCTCGTGCCGCGTCCCGGCGTTCTTGCGCAACAGAAAGGCGGGGACGCCCCCTGTAGAAGCCCTGAAGAGAGTTACGCTCCCGCTGGGTCCAGTGAGGCAACTTTGAGCCGCAACCCGTTCTGCCTGGTCCTTGCACGACGCCCATCTTCTTTCGTCGAAGCTTGCGAAAGAGAGAAGTCCGCTCACCCTTCATCGACGATTCCCTCTGTGATGTGCGCTTGCATCTTGCCGGCCCGGCAATCGATGGCAGGCTCACGACCAACTGTCTAACGCTGTATGGCGTGGTCCCTCTGGTCCATCAGCCTGGCCATGATGGGTCCCTTGCTGAAGCGCTCGGCCTCGGTGCCTTGGTCATGGATGATGTCGTGGTGAGCCATCACAGAATCTCGTTGCCTCATCTCGGCGACGGACAAACCAACCTTACAAAGTCAAGTACCCTTCTCGATCCTGATTCGATCACACCAATTCACGCAACGTGCAGATCATCCGCAGTCAATCCACATCCACATCCGCATCCACATCCACATCCGCATCCACGACCGCATCCACGACCGCATCCACGACTCAGGCCAAGCCCCCAGAGTCCATCACTCAACTTCCACCCTTCCTCCTCCTCGTCCCGACACCTCAAACACTCCTTCCTACTGGAGCCGTGCTTGTTCAAGCTTCCAACGAGCCACTTTGTACGCCGTGGCGCTCGCCCCTCGGACGACGACGACTCTGCTACGTTGCCTGTACCTTCACCGACCGCACCTCGCCCTCGCCCCCGATCCTGCCCCTCTCTCGGCCCCTCTTTCCGGGCCGTGTCATCTGCAACAAGTGCAGCCCTACGGCTGTGGCTCCCACTCCATTACTGACTGTGTGTGCCTCGAGTCCCGAGAAAGACTCTCGGTCCACGGTTCCGAGGCCCACCGTTGATCCCACACTACCCATCTCTGGCTCTGCTCCTTCAGTACCGTTTCTCGTAATCTTTACCAGAACGAGAATAGCTTGCTCACCACCCGGCGCCGATCCCGTCGAGACAAGGCTCGGCCCTACCACAAGAACGGCCTCGTCTTGTCCCACTTGAGCATACCGCAGCTTGGCCACACATTCCTCTTGTCAGCAGCAGAGGGCAACCCACGGCTGACACATATTGAACTGATGAGCATATCGTGATATTAAAGACTGCATCCTTTGCTCTACGACACCGTTCCCAATGTCTTCAGTCGTCTGCTGCCAGTTCCCACCCAGGTCTGTGGTCGAACCTGCCGCCCCGTGGGGTGAGCGAATGTCTCCTTCACCATCTGGCTACGACCAGTCGTTCTTCCACACGCCAAAGTACCAACATTCCCCCTCGATTTTCTCCCTGAACGACTTGAGCACCGAGCTCTTGGCCCTCATTTTTCAGCAGGTTCGTGGCACCCCTTCTGGATCGGAGGCCTTGGCCCGTGATCGCACGCGAGTGACAACTCCTGAACTTGTTATGCTGATCTAATATGGAGTCAACAGCTTCGAGACATAGACTCTCAATACATCGCCACCGCTCGGCTCCTTTGCCGCAAGCTCAACGATATCGCAATTCCCATAGCGTACAGGACGCTCGCCTTGAACGAGCGTATTGTGTCTCCGGAGTCTGAGCAGTCCTTTCCCCACGCTCTTGAGCACATATATGCGTACACGAATCACGTTGTCGTCCGAAGCGACCTCGACGTAGCGGGTATCAAGACTATTCTCGAACGAGTTCGGAAATTGTCCTCGGTGAGGTGAGTCTTGCTGGCAACGGCTGCCGCTTGGATCTTCTCTACTGTTTGCTGACCACGATATGGCAGATGGCGCTACGTGGACAGGTCGATTCGCTCAGAACGGTTCTGGATGCCATCCGACATCCTCAACGCAGAACAGACTCGATACCACGGGACGAAGCTGTACGTCGAAGAGCTACCACTCGAGGACTTTTCGGGCGACATGCGCAACGTCTACCTGAGGGCAATCCCCACCGAACTACTGGTCTCCCTGAAAATGGGACACCCAGCCCCGCCACTCGTGACCCGTCTCAGCTCGCTCAAGAAGCTGCTCGTCTCCGCGAGCCGGCTCGAGACCCTCCACTTCGAAGACCGCGGCCAAGGCAGGCAGTTCAACTTCGCCCCCGATGAGCGCCTGCCGCCCCTCCGCGACCTGAGCCTGCGCTCCTACGACTGGCACCACACGCCCGAGGAAGTCGCCCGCCACTGGGACTTCTCGCGCATCCGCTCGCTTGAGCTCATCTCCGTGCCCGTCTTCCACTTCCTTGCCTCGGTCAACTTCGCCGACCTCGCCAGCCTGCACACGCTGCATTGCGAGGACTTCTCGGCGCACCTGCCGGACCTGCGCCAGGAGGCGACGGCGGCGCTGTACGTGCTCGTCAAGCACTATGCGCGCGCGCTGGCGACGCTCGCCGTGACCGTGCACGTCGCGCAATTCCCCGTCGACGCGCTGCTGCGCCACGGCGCCGCGCTGACGACGCTGCGCCTGCGCGACCACACCGGCTTCGGCGAGGAGGACCGCCGCTGCCCGACGCTGCCGCCCGCCGACGTCGCGCTGCTCGCGCGCCACCTGCACCACCTGCAGGTGCTCGAGCTCGATCTCGACACCGCGGCGCTCGGCGGGCCCGACGGCGCGGCGCTGTTCCTGCGCGCCGTGTGTGCGTTCCCCGCGCTGCACACGCTCACGCTGCACGTGCACACCGTCGTCCACCCGTACGAGGCAGCGCCGCCGCCGCAGCTGGGTGGCCGTGGTGGTGACTGTGACGAGCAGGGCCTGGGCCAGGGCCAGGACCGCGACTACGAGGCGGCGATGCGCCTGCTGCGGACGCTGGTGGGCGCGCGCCAGCAGCTGGGGGGCACGCCGTGGCGGAGCGTGACGATCAACGTGGGCGGGTGGCAGCGGGTGATGGTCCGGCGGCTGAGCGAGGCGTGGCGGCGGCAGAACGAGTGCGGGGTGTTTGCCGAGCGGTGCTTCGTGCTGGAGCAGGACGCTGGCACGGGGGCGATGAGCGTGCGGGAGGAGATGGCCATCGAGGCGGGGAGTCGCGCGACGACACCGGAGATCGAGGGGGAGGACGGGGACGAAGTGGACGCCGACAGCGAGGAAGACGCGGAGGAGGACTAAACAGGCGCGAGAGGGAGAGATGCTGAGAGTGCGGTGTATACGGAGGAATATATGGGAGAGCCGTGCCTCCAAAGGGCTGCCCACGCGCATGTTACTTTCCCACCACATTTACAAGCGACCAGGCGCAATTGGGGGTTGATCTGAAGCAAGCGAGGAGCATTTTCTAGAATAACGACCAGGCGAAGTACGGGCGGCCACAGCGTCGACAGACATGATCCATCTTCAGCATATCATCATAAGTATAGGCGTTTGCATGCTTCCTACTCACGGAATTTGCGCGCGAGAGCGAGAGGCTGTGCATCCAAATACAGACACACCAGAAGAAGCAAACTTGGCGAAAGAACAACGGCACCGTGACATCACGGGAAGACCTGGCAGACAGGCGTCGGCGCCGGCGCCAGCCTAGCCATGCTCGCGAGGAATCGGCACAACGTCTACACGGTGCATGTGTTCTTGCCACGGCTCGGGCAACGTGTCCTGACGGGCCCGGCTGAGTCCAATGCGACATACAGAGTACGCTCGCAAAGCGAAGGCATTCCTCACACCCAAGGTGTGGCAGCGTGCGAAAGGAGCTCAAATGAGGCCAAAACAGAGTAGTATTGAGGATGGAAAAAGAAAAGGAAGCTAAGTTTAGGTTTGGCCGTCCACAGGCAGCTAAATACGGGCCAGGATTACAGGGGTGCCCCCTATATACTGCCACATATGCCCGGCACCGAAAGAATGCTTCATGCCCTTATCAATAAAAAATGCCCGAGACCTCACAATTTCTCACAAAATAACCTTCTCACTTTCCTTTTCATTTGTATTCCTATTGTGGTATTTTGGCTGTAAAATTCGTTTTTTTTGCCAAACTTACGTACTATTGGAATAGTAGCAATTACAGTGCAGTAAGTCAACTTTACTGTAAGTAAAGTTGACTATATTGACTATAAGTTGAGTAAATCGTTTTGTGTGGACCTACTGTATTGGCTGTAAATCAAATACAGTATGCGACTACTTCACACTAGGGCACGAGCCAAGCAATTGGCTATACAAATAAATTACTACGTAGACCGGCTAGCAGTCTGCCAAACCTAGAACAATATTTCCACCCCCTAGCTACTGTAATACTAGTGTTACTTCGGCTCATTGAATCGATAACGTTATAAAGTCTAAAGCCCTATTAACACTAATTAGTATTTATTGTGTCAAATGTTGATTGGCTAAGTAAAAGAAAAAGTTACTTTTCGGTTACGTTTTACATTAAACGATGGTTAGAGTAAAGTAAAGATTTTTGCGAAAAGCTTTTACAAATTACGGTGGTTTTTACGGCAACTTGGAGGTAGCAACGATATCGTTATTGAAAACACTAGGAAATCATTATAGATTTTTTAAAGATGTTAAAATTGACCTTTAAAAGTCTTAAAGTTTAGTAAATTAGCAAATAGTTAAGTTAGTACTATTACAAATATTATTATTATAAAAACAGCTGAGTTTTACGGCAAAATAATAAACAACCTCCGACCTTACCCTTTACACGAAACCTTTACCTAAACACTAAGTTCTTACCCTACTTTACTTCTTTTTATTTCCTTTACGTTAATTTAAATGCCAAGTTCGTTATCTTAAGCAAAAACGCTAAGATTCGTTTAGTCGGGTCGAAAAAACTACAGTACGCGACCTAACGCTTAGCCGCTAAGCTTCCACGCGACTTTATGTCAAAATACCAAATCTTTGCGCTTTTAAATGGCCAAGTTGACTCCAAGTTACGCTGCTAAGTTTTACGTTACCCGAAACCTTAAGATGGTACCTTTTTAGGATTTGCTCAAGGCGATCGAAGTTTTCGGGTTTGTTTTTTCTAAGTAATACGATAAAAACTTTTAGGGTTAAGATATCAACGAAGACTTGACGGAAAAGCACTTGATTAACTTTATCAACTATTACATTATTGAATATGACAACGGTGAAGACCTTGACCATGCCTTTCGTAAGTATCGTAAGTTTTTTTACAATTGGATAATTGATATATGGAAAGCGATTTGAAAGACTGTCAAATTTAAGCCGAAGTCAGAACTTAAACGGTGAGGGATTTACGTGTTAAAAGAAAGCTTTACCAAACTAGCAAAAACCCTTTTCGTGTTGGTTTACCGTGAGAAATACCTTTAAGACCCACGCGCTAAAGGAAAGTGTGTTAAGGAACTTTAACGCCTTTATAAGCGTTTTAAGGACCTTTTAACTCCTAGTTAAGTTAAGCTCCTTTACATGTTAACGATAAGGAATCTCTTTATTTGTTGGGTATCTTAATATCTTTATATGATGGTACGAAATATGCTTTTAGAGGCGGTAGAGTACGTAACATAGCAGTTGTTAATTCGGTAAAAAGAATTCATATTAACGTTTTTCACCAGTTAATTAAATAAGATCGTTAAGTTCTTTAAAGCCTTTCAGTTCTTATTTTCTACTAGCCCTTTAATTTGAACCACTAAGCCCCTTAAGAACCTTCCTATGGTAGGTTTACCTATACGCGCGAGCCTACTATAGGTTTTATTATAATATTTTACCCTTTAGATTAGGTAACTAGCAATTACTCTTAATACCGCGGCTTGAAGGCTTGAAGGTTTAAAATATAAGGAAATACCAATAAAGATTAGGATAATTATAACGATTTTGATTTAAGATTTATCAAGATGATTAACATTAACTTCAAGTTTCTTACGAACTTTACTAAGATCTAAAATAATGTGAAAAAGTATAACGAGAAGCTTTATAACCTTGTTGATACAAAAATGATACCTCTTTTAAACATTTGTAAGTGGATAAAAGTTCTCCTTTTTGGTTTTTACTTACTGTTTCCCAGATTTTTTTTATAGAATGTCAGGAACTATTACTTAACTTTTTTAACTCGAGTAACCAATTTTCGCGAATTTTACGATAGCATGAAAAGCTACTTTGAATACGAAGTTTATCTTATTTAATACTATATGGACTAGGCTGTAATAAAGTGGACTACAATAATAGCGAAGATAAAATGTGGAAATACTAATAGACGTGTTGAATCAGACGCTTTATAAGTTAATATTGCATTTGTAGGTAATGAGGAAAGCCTATATTAGCGAAGTTACACTTCGCAAATAGGTACGGGTAGGTGTTAAGGGCGTTAGCGAGTTTAAATACGCTCTATAATGACTAGATACTACTTGTAACGGTTTTTTTTAACCAGTTGCGTTCTTCGTTCATAACTATAATGATGCGTATACTAAATTCACTTATTATTTACCCCTAAGTTAGCAACTTTCTTAATATAGATAGAAGAGACTTTGTGGTAGTTAATTACATTAATCATAAATACGGCTATAAGCTCCTTTAAAGTTTAAAATCCGACACAATGGCTTTAAATTGGAGGTAATAGCTACATTGACGTTAGTAAGGCTAAATTTTAGCGGGTTTATTGACCGTAAAAACTATCGTTATAATAGCGGTAAAAATATTAGATAAGTAGTAAGTTTAGCCGTTAGTTTACTCGTTACCTCCGGTCGACCATAACAACAAAAAGGTAATATACTATATTTCATTACTCATTATTGCCGAATAAAACTATTCGAACTATATCTGAGACGTCGGGGGTAATAAAGCTATTGACGGTAACGATACCTTTAAGTAAATTAAGTGGCATAAATATACAGCTTTTAGTGCGGTTTAACAACTAGTTGATTACTTCTTTTTATACTACTTAAGTAGAAAAGACCTTTAACTTTGCCATAACTAAGCCTTTAACCTCTTATATACCTTTAACATTTGCAATCATTATGCAGATTACACGTTTTAATATATTATGCTAGATATAGGGGTAGTAAAGTACTTAATAGGAGTCTATTCGTAGTGTATGATGTTAAGGAGGGAAAGCACTACGGCGACTAAAACTAATTGTTACAATGCTGGTAAAGCTAAAGTTGGCTTTTGATTAGGCGATTAACTATCGTTACTGAGGATAACGGTAGTTTAAACTGTTAAAGGATCAATTTCTTTTTATATCCCTAAGTCCCCTACCCCTTTTTTTCTTTGATTTGAAAACATAAAGATCATCACCGTTAATATTAATGTTAACGCCGATGAGCTTATTAAAAATTTTAAGAGGTTTCACCTCGCCTTCAGGTAAATGTACTAATGGTTTTATCTTAAAGACTTAAAGTAAATGATATTAACCCTAACTAAGTTAAATATATGTTAATTACACCGGTGTTTTAATTACCTAGTCATCGATAGGCGGTATAAAGTTCTGAAGTCTGCAAGATATAAAGATATGAAATATTTTTCTGGAAAAATTATCAAAAATCTTTGTTAATACAGTAAAATATATATCTAGATCTCACTAAAATTTAGGTTTACATTAAAAGACGATAAATACTTTAATTATAAGGTTTCTGTGAACATGTTTTATGTGGATAATTAGCTCGTTTTTCACGTCGTGAACTTCATAACCTCTTTTCACGAAGCTAGTTTTTTTAAGTCACGATTGGCAAATAATATATGGGAAATACTAAGAATATTATGGATGAGCACGTATTTAGGCTTACCTGACATCGTTGTATACGATATTAACATCAACTTTGCGGCGGAAGAGTTTTAGAAAAATGTTAGGATAATAGGAATTTAATGTAAACAGGTGCCTATAACGCTTATTAAAGTATTAGGAAGGTTAAAAGGGTATATATACTACTTCGCCGAACGTATAATATCCTTACGTTAGAAATTGGAGGTTTTACGGATTTAAAGATACGTTTTTAAATAACGGTAAAGGGCCTGAACGATATTGTGATCCCTAACGGTCGAATTTTAATGTTATTGATCTTTAAAGAATACTTTTATCTGACGAGTAAATTTATTCTATTAGCAGGTACTAATAAACGAGCTATAGCTTATGGTAAAGTATTAAAGAAACTGTGGAAGGAATTGGTACGCTGCTAAGTTAACGACGTTTTTAGTGTTAGAAACGTCCTTACGATAATCAACGTATTTTATTTGCCGTTATAAAGTAAAGTTCTCGTGTGACGGGAGCCGGGAAAATAGGAAAACCTATATAACATCTTAAGAATCGTTAACTTTAAAATAGTTATTGAAATTTTTAACAGCCTTGTAACATTTTATATCACCCAAGTTAAGCCTCATATTAGGATAATCAAAGATGAAAACCTTTAAGTTAAGCATCCTAGTTAATGAGAACTTTTTTTACCCGTTATCGATAAGCTGATAAAAGGTTACCGGCGCGGACGAACCCCGAAAAAAAGTAATGGTAAAGAAAAAGAATATACTTCGGGCCGTATTTATAATACTACTTAGGTAAATAGGAAAAAAACGAATAACGAAGACTTGTTATTAAAGTTTCAAGTATAATGTATTATTAAAATTTCCGGAAAACCCTTTAAGGAAAACGATAGGGTGGATATTAACGGCTTACTGGTTTGAGGAGTTGTATAATTCGTATCGAAGGCCGATTTTAACCTCAACAACTCAGATATTACGATTTTTAAATCGAGGATTATCTATGAGGTTAAAGGTAAAACCACAAGGCGACCGTACAAAAGGTTACGCCTAATCACTTAAGAATATAGTAATGAAAGTAAGAATTGAATTCATACCTAATCGTTAACGATTAAAAAATTAGCTAACGCTTAGTAGCCGCTTTATTAATAAGTTTACTTGTTAAGACTAAAGGCACGTTTAAGTTTAATGACCGAGATACAACATAAGTATATACATAATTAGTAACTAACTTATAACGGATCGTGTTGTTAGAGTTGTCATAGGAACTATACGGATATTACTATATACACACATAAATAGTATACATAGGCTAAGTAGCAGTGCACTGTATTGCAAGGTGCTGTCCTATAATATGCACAGTAATGTATCACACTGCAGGCTTTACTCTTGCAAAACGTAAAGTTAATTATATATATAGCGGTTTGGAATAGTTATTCCAGGCCGCATAGTAATGCATGGAGTGGTTTAGATTGTGTATTCCAAAGCGTACGGTAAAAGAGCTACCCGAATAGGAGGTTTATAACCTTTTATCCATAAAGTACACTCTCTAAAATACTTCTTCCTAACCATTATTTTTTTATTACTATGATACCAATTTAACGATTACTTTTTTACTTAATTTACGTGAAAAACAGGTTTTAAACCCTACAGACATTAATCAATAGCCAAATCGATCGACTATAAATAGCTTAGGAAAAAAGAGAGAAATATAAATTAAACACCTATTACAGGATGTTATAGCGGTCCGAACTATTTGTATTTTAATCCTACGTTTTTACAAGAATTATACCAGATTTATATAAAGACTATAAAAGCTAAATAAATTTAAAAAAAAAATCCAATACTATTATTAACTTTTATTTGGTGCTTTATTTAATAAATTCCCCGTTATGTTACTATTAACCCTTAATTAGCGCTTTGATGTACCCGGACACTTTTTGGAAAACGTTCTATCATGTACCAGGTTACGCAAGATAAAACTACTAAGTTTCGAAACCCTTCGTTGGGACTCGTCCAGAAATCGACAATCCAAACCGCTTACAAAACAAAGGAGCGATTACGAATATAACATCTAAACCGCTCATTTACTTTAAGATCGGTTACGAATACACTATTCGAACCTCTCGCTTTACCAAAAACGGCCACGATATGCTAATCCGGGCCGCTCGCTAAATACGAACCAAACCCCACATACCGAATTATACAATACACCTTTCTACAATTACACTCCCTTTAACTTACCTACTTTCTTACGTTCACCTTATGTGTTTTAAGTTTACCCACATTCGCCTTATATATTTTATATTGAATACTTGTAATATTTTGGGTTTTCTAGTTACTTAATTAGCGTAACGTTATTAGACGTTAATAAAGCTAATTTGAAACGTTTAACTAATTTACGGTTACGTTTTATTTGCGTATCGTTTAACATTTATTTGTACTAGTGAACATTAGTAAGCCCTATTTAAACCGCTTTAATTCTCTTATTTACTTCGTATTTACCGATTTACCTTGAACTTTGAAATCTAAAAGTATTTGAAATATAACTACGGCGCTAAACTATTAATTTACACCGCTTTAATATACTAGGTATACGTAGGAACATCCAACCCTAATCGCCCCAAAAAACCTACAGTTATAACCCTAATACAAACAATACCGGAGGAGGCTAACGCTTATTTAAACGTTCCAGTCGAATATATGGGAATTGGAAAAGCTATAATGGACGAAATCTATATCAGCCTTTGGGACAATACCATCGATATACTAGTTGAAAAAATAAACCCTTATACGGTAAATATATATATCCTAGCCGTTATTTTTTGCTATTAAGAGGAAAAGGCCTAAATACCTGACTTATTAAATAATTTCCATAAAGGTTTTTTGAATTGAACGTTAGGTATGTGGCAAATAGTAAACCTCTTTATTTCTAAAGCCTTACGAATTTAACTATGAATTAAAGACTTTAATGCTCTAAGGGGTAGGAATAGTCGTTTCACAAAAGCTTTATTCGAAAAAGCGTAACTTACCAACTTACCAAACTAGGAGGATAAAAATTTGTATTAAAAGGAATTAATAAAAGGATATTACTTAACGAAATATAAAAAATAATTTATAAAACGACGGGGACGAGGCTTGAAACAATTTAGTTCTATATTTATACTTCAAGTTAGAAATAGAAGCACCAGGGAAAAGGGAAAAAAATTATAATCTCATTTATTATACGAATATAATATAACCTTATACCGGTATACATTATGAAGTAAAACTAAATACTAAACTACTTTTTAAATACCGAAAATAATCCGTTCGGCTATAACGGAAGCAGCCAAAATACCGAGTATAGTCCGCTCGACTATAACGAGAGCGGCCGAAACTGTAATGATCAAACTAAATACCCGTGAGTAAATAGAAGGTGTCAGGGGGTTTATGTTAGCAGTAAGGTAGCAGAGGTAACAAAGGTGCAATATCAAGAAGATGTTTGTTCGTRCTGTAGAATGATCACTAGCCGTTAGGCTATTCAAGTATGTAGACTGAATACTTAGATTGACAACTGAAGAGCTATGAAGGAAATACTATCTGTGTGGCGATAGCCGTATTCTTATATCTTATGGCCTTCATACCATCTTCAGTACTGGACCGCTGAAGTCGCTGGTCGCTTCCTGCTGTCCTATGTAGTATCGACTGGACCGCTCTTCGGTTCTTGCGGTCCCAAACCTAACCCTGGGTCCTTAAATAAGAAATATCCCCGCTTGATGTGTTGGACATCAAGCTTCTGATGGCGCAGCTGACCGCTAACCTGTTCCATGGTCTGCAGTTAGTTCTTGGGTTATAATAAAAACATAAAGAACAATCCGTTTTAGAAACGACAAGCGGCGTAAAACGCTAATGCGTACCCTACAGACTAATACTCGCTAATTATAACCCTTATCGTAAACTTTTACCGCATCGTTTTCCTATCAATAAAAGAAATCCCATAAAGTTTAAAAACTTCATTAGGCCTTAGGAAAGGGAATAAAAATATAATAGTAAACCGTATAATATACATAATAATAAAATACTAACTATATTTCACACATATAAAATACTACATATCAAATCATTTAAATTCTGTATTATATTACCCAATATATTATTCGGATACGTTAAAAATAATATATATACCACCTTATGTAAGTGGATATATTTATAACGTATTATATTCGCTTTAAATCCTATTTCGATACGAAAATCAATTACGAACTTTACGATAAAAACTAAATTAATACGATGTGGAAACATGTAAAAAAATAAGAAAACGTCGATAAAAACCCATTAGAAATCCTTACCGCCTTATTAGCTAAGTTTTGGACATGCTAGGCAGCCCTTAAATCTGAATATAAGGGGAATAAACTGTTTATTTAAATAATAATAAAAGCATACCACGGAAACCCAGATTTCGACCTTATACTTTTTAAATAGAAAAAAACGTAAAAGCGTTTTATACAAGCCTTAAAATATCGCTTAAAACTTTTATATGCCGGTAAGCAAGCCTCGGATCAATATTTATGGCCGATAAGGTTAAAGGTAAAGACCAAATTACTAAAGTAGACCTCTCTGAGACTATTCATTACGTTTTGAATCGAATATTTAAAGTATACCTAAAAGAAAACAAAGGCCTAAATTATAATTATTAAGGAGGTAACCCTAATAATAGGGGTTAAAAACGATTGTTCAAAAATAAACGAATTGTATTGCGGCTATAGTAATACCTATGAAAAGGGATACGAATCCTCGCAGGTTTGTAAAAGTAGTATAGCGTATACGGTAAAATCGGTTACTGATTTACTAATTACCACGTTTACGAATAAATTCGGATAAAACGATAATTTTAGGCTGATTATGTGTTGAAAAACCGGATAAAAACCAATTTTGTAATATATGTGACCTAATACTAAGGCACAAACAATAGACTTATAGAATACCCTTACGAATATATATTCGGTGATAAAGACTTTAAGGGTATCGAAACTTACCTAATACCTTACGACAAAAGACTTCCTAACGTATTTTCGCAAAATTATAAAACGTTTTTTGTTAAACATAACAGGCCTGGACTACGTAAATAAAGAATTTAACGCCTATATAACGTCGTAATTTACGTTTTCTGATAAATATAGTAACCGGTTTCAGGGCATTATGCCTGACACTAGTATAGCCGAAATTTTAACAGCCGGAAAGCGATAATTAGAAACGTTCGCGACGAGGTTTTCGAAGTTTTGGTTAAATTGAATAGGGAAAATACCGAAAGATCCTATTTAGTAAATGCAATGCGTTATCGCTTAGGATAATTATTGTAAATATGCGATTCGGACCGGTTGAATTTTACGTAATAGATTTTAAAATACTACTCCTACTTTCATTAACTTATATAAATAATCTTGTAATTAAATTCCGAAATAAACCTAAACAACTTATCCACGCTTCGAATAGCGTATCCATACCACTTGAGCTTAATTTCAGTTACTTGTAAATCTTTTCCGAAATACGTATAATTAAGGCTGTTTACTTAAAGTAGTCGAAATTATAGATTTTACACCGCCGATTCGGATATCCGGCTGCAAAACGCTTTTTACGCCTATTGTACGCCGTAAGCCACACGAATATAGAAAATAACGTACTTAAGGTTATTAAAAGGTTTTGATATAAGTATCAGCTATACTTATAAGCCTTACACCGGTTTAAATTACGTCATTCAAATGATATAGACTTCAATTACGAAATGATTATTAATATTAAATATTTTAACAGCCAGTCAGTCTTTTATAACATCGACGCGGTAACATTATTTCAAGTCGCCAAGTTTACACGAAGAGTTTCCGTTACAAACTATTAAGACTCTTTGGTTAATTATTAGTTTAAAGTTTACTTAAGGCCCCTAAATTAAATTATATACGATGTTAATATAGCTTTCGACTTTACCTAATAACGTATTAAGGTACGGATAACCGGCAACGAGTGTAAACAAATTCCAGTAAAAGCCTTATAGATTATTGGAAAATGTAAGCGATACTAAGAACCGTTTAAAAAAGCTTATATAATACTATACAAAAACCTAAAAGGCACTACTTCTAAGGAATCCATCCTTTAAATGCTAGTTAACTCCGTTAGTAATACCTTTAGCTCAAGTAGGATTATCCCTACATTCCTTATTTTTGATGTTTACCTAAAGGTTTATATAAATTTTATACTATTACTAACTATGGTATAAAGGGAGAATGTTATAGCGATGGTTATAACAGTATTACGTTCTTTATGTGTTAAGAACTATATGTCTAAAACGTTAGTTATAAGGAATAGCCTTCATGAAGTTGGCGTTTTGTACCTGTTGTTGTAATTTAAGGTCTTGTTTTGGAAAACTAAGGATGGAAAAATTGGCCCTTAAAAATTAATGGGTTTAAAGGATATAATATGCTCGTTAACTTACTAAATGGTATAATTTCGTTTCTCTAAATAAAAGTACGAAAATACAAAAAAAAAGATGAAAAAAGCAGCCTAAAACAGTAATACGAATACAACCGTTAACTAAATATCCCTTAAAACGACGAATTTAAACTGTTTTCAATTTTAACCTTCCCCCAGAATTACGTACCCGACCCGCTCCTACTAAATAAAAGTAGCCCGCCTATATTAACCCTATCCGTATCATACTTCCGGGGCTGCCCGCTTAATCTGAAAGCAAAAAAAGTCCGGAAACTTTACCGTAAATTCCTTTTTCACTTAAAAAAAAATAACTAACCGTGAACATAGCCTAAAGCTTCGCTACGACAGTATTATCACTGCCTTAGGTTCTCTATTCGAACAATTTACGTAAATAGAAATTTCCACATTCATCGACCAAGGTGTATTTCGCTCTAAATAATTCGACCCGACGATTTACGACACCTAAAAAACTTTTCACATTCGCCTTTTTTACGAAATTAAAAATAAAACCAGAAAACCTTATGAAAAGACTCGTCTAGTAATTGAAGGTTATAACGATGATAGTAAAATTTATATTGTAACCAAGTCGTCTACCTTACAACGGGCTAGCTAACGTTTTATTCTTACGTTCGTAGCCTCCCTTAATATACTATACAACCTATATGTCGAACTCTGTAATATAATATAGGCATACATTAAGTTTTAAAAACGTTTTAAACGATGTATTTACGCCAATGTATTAAAGGATTTTAAAAAACAATATCTAGTCCAAACGATTTTACGTATTATAAAACCATTGTATGGCTTGGTTAAGACTAGTGTTCATTAATATAATAACTATCAAAGGCTTTATAAAAAACGGCTCGAGATAGTTAGTTTAACATTAGACCTATACCTATTATTGTTAATAGTTTGTTTGAAGGGCTTTATATTAACAAGTATACAAACAGACGATATACTAACGTTGTATAACGCGTCGGTTTCCGTATTTAAAGAAAGTAAACTTTTGGAGGCTGGTTTAAAAGCGAAACCTAAGACGTACTTAACGAAAGACTATATAATCGATTTTAATAATACGATTAATACATTCCGAAACGGTGTTTTAGGCTTTAAATAAAAGGGGAAGCAAAACAAAGTTACTCTTATCGTTTTAAATAGCGTAAAACAAGACGACAAATACAGATTCTAGCGCGTAAATGGCGTTTGGAATGTTTTTGTAATATAACCAAAAGCGGCATTTAATTTTTCAATCGCTGCGTAATGCTAAACCATCCCGACGGACGATATATATAAGGTGTTTAAAAAACGTCTCCTATAGAAAATACACAATCTAAATCTCGGTTTGCAGTTTGTACCGTTAAATATGCGTATTACAAAGTTGTTTGTTTTTACTAATGGCTCCTTCGCCAATAATAGCGACTGTAGTTCGTAGATAGACTTTATTTTAGTCCTTGGCAACGAAATACCAGCGCAAAACGGCTTTAATTTCCGTGAAAACATTATCTATTGAAGTTTTATCAAATATAAAAGGGTAGCGAAAAACTTCTTAACTTTAAAAATCTATAGTATAGTTAAAAGTTTCGATTCGGGTATTATTATAGTAATAACGGTCCAGATAATTATTTCTAACCTTAATTTACGCTATATCCTTCTTATCGTATATACTAACTACTTTTCGCTTTATGAAAACCTAATTCAGTTAGGTATTACAAATAAAAAATGATTAATAATCGATTTTATAATATTACGCGAGTTATACGAACGCCAGAAAATCGAAGAAATAAGGTGGATTAATGGCAAATTAAACCCGGTAAATGCGATACCTATAGCTATACTGAATGGAACGTTAAAAACGCTTATAACAATAAAAACTTTATTTATTAATATAGCTAAAAAGGTTTCATGATCCTAATAAGCAATTTTATCACCTTCACTAGGTTTAAAGCGGCTTAAGTTTCGCTATTTGTGCTGTTACTCCATTGATTCCTTTATTTAACCCTATTATTTCATACCGCTCCCGGATTTTCATTACTTTTTATTTTACACGTATAGACCCTACCGAGTTCCTTACTTTTTTACTTTTTTTATTTTTCATTTGGATTTATTATTTCACGCCGCTCCTAAAATATCGTAATACTCCGAATATACGAATTTGCACCGCTTTTCAAAATACTTCCACCCGTTATTGTACGCAATATAAACCTACTAAATTTATATATTTTAAGTCAGATTTATTACCTATAGGTATTTGTTTTCAAGAAAAAGTAATAACATTAATATAACCGGACGCACCTACTCGTTTAAAAGGAGCAGCTAATCACTACCTAAAGGAAAAGAAAAAGATGACGCCGTTGCGTCCCTACCATCTTGCCCACCGCCCTCCGCCTTTTTACTAGCGCCACTGCCGTCGACGTTACCGACGCTAACGAAAATATAGCCTTACGCCTTAGGTCGTATACCTTTAGGCAAAGGCATAAGGGGGTTTTTACCCTTTTTACGATGACACGCGATAATATCGTCAAACTTGTTTTCGTAATAAATGTGTAAGCCCAGTTTTTAGGTAACGATAACAGCTACAAACTCCCTAATCCACCGGTTAGCACCTGGTACTAATTAATATCGGATTATTTTAGTTATTTACAACCGCGGCTATTATTCAAAACGCTCTGGATATTATATTTTTAGGAAACGCAATTTTGAAAGGGAAGTTGGAATTTACTATAAAGCTGGTGGGCGCGTAAGAAAGCCTTGATTTACGGCCTTAAAACTAATGAAAATGGAGCGTATCCGTTACCAATCCGATCGTAACGATAAAAACGGATCGAACGCCCCCAGCTTTCGTAACAATCGTTAATGGACTTACTTGCGACCGCAAACGCGACACACGATACGTAAGGCGTAGCCATTAACGGCCTGGGACTACGAACCCAGGTACGTCGCTTTAACGCTTTACGCGTTGAGAAAGCCTCGCGGTGTACCCTAACGATATAGAGCTCTAAACAACGAAGTAGGCACATTTTCCACTCCTTATCTACAAGATATTAAAAGTATATACACGGGTGGATTTGGGTAATATAAACCGCGGAAAAGCTCCATAAGGTTACGCTTACGACTTTAAAGGGGCTTTACGGGTATAGGGATTCTTACCCATAAGGAAAAGATAAGGTTTATAACCTTAAAAGCCCCTTGTTTCTCCCCCTAGAAACTTAAGGGGAAAAAGGAGGGCGAAAAGGGGAAAGAAGGGGTAACGTCGATGGTAAAAGCGGGAGAAGCCGGTAAAAAGGTAACGGTAACGGTAGTAGTGGCGGTTATGGCTACAGAAGCGGTGGCGGCGATGCGGTAATGTTCTTGCGCCAGCTGACGCCTAACTGTCCTATTTTTACGCGTTATTTTTTTTAAAAGGAAAGGTTAGTATATAGGTATTAATTAACTAACCTACCTATTAAAGCGGTTTTAATTGGTCAATTAGCCGAAAGATAAAATTAAATTAAAGTAGGAACTTACATTAATTAATGGTACGCATCGTTAAAGGGGAGGAAAGAAAGAAGTTTTGCCTATATCGATAGCGATATATCTTTTTATAATAGCCTAAAAGCACGTAATAACGTAATTACCCTTACTCAAATAACCCCTATAATGCCTACGTAACCACACCCCTATTAAAACCAATAAAAAACTCTATTAACAACCATATCGCCCCCATTTAGCTACACCAATCTAGCGCGAACTATAATTACTACTACGGCTAAACATTACTAATTCTAACTGAATTACAATTACCACCGCGGACAAACCTTAATTATTCCAACCGAACTACAATCTCCACCGCGGCCAGAACTTACTATTTCGGACCTTTACAACTACATTATCACTACGGAAACTACTAATTTGGACCTTTACAATTGATACCACAACTACACTATTATTACAAAACCTACTGATTTAAACCTTTACAACCACAACTAAACTATTACTACAAAAACTACTAATTTAAACCTTTATAATCACAATTACACTACCTCTACTAAGTTATAAGCAAATAAGGAAAAAAAAGATTACTTGTGTGGATATTACTATGTACCCTTATAAATAGTATATATAGGCCAAGTGGCAGTACACTGTATTACAAGGTACTGTCCTACAATATGCACGGTAACGTGTTACGCTGCAAGCTACACTCTTACAAAACGCAAAGTACATCATACATGGAGCGGTCTGAAATGGTTATTCCAGGCCGTACGGCAATTCATAGAGCGGTCTAAATTAGGTATTCTAGAGCGCACGGCAAAAGGGCCACTGCCCGAATGAGAGGTTTATAGCCTCCCATCCGTGGCGTGCACTCTTTGGAATACTCCTTCCTGACTATCATCTTTTATTACTATAATATAAATCTAACAATTAATCTTCTACTTTTCTACTTTACGTAAAGAATAAGTTTTAGACCTTACTGACAAACTACGCATTATATACCCTTTGGGAACGGTAATATTATATATTAAGTCGTTATATAGATTGGCTACAAGAGGCGTCTATTGGTTTTTTACTTATTCATCGAATTTTCAGTTACAATTAGATATAAAGTCTTTAATATACGACGTGTGTTTATTAGTAACGCGAGAAAAACACTTCGGTTTAATATGTATATAAATTAACGATACCTTTTTCGTTAGAACGTCGAGCTTTATAATATTTTAATAGCAAGTAATTAAGGACTTTAAGTTCTGGAATCATAAGCCAGTTAAGACATTAGTGAAGGATAATTAATTTGACTTTGTCGAATCATTAATTTGTATATTTGGTATTAATACCGGACTTAACTTTGGCTAAAAAGGTTAGGGAACCAAATTGACTACAATTAACAAGATTAATATAGCTAAGGATTAACAATACCTAAAATAACGTATCTAGAGCAATTACATCGTTACCTTATGTTAACCAGAAGCCTCCTACGATTTATCCATTATGGTATAAGTATAAAATCCAATATATTAAGACTTTAAACAGTTAAATAAAAGGCTTAAGTGACAGATATGAAATTTGAACCGGTGGATTAATATGGTTCCAATCAACTTGTTGAAAGCTAAGTTAATAATCTTTACGGATAGGTGTTGTGAATAATACAGATTTTTTTTAAAAAATCGGCTTCCTAATAACCCTCGTTAACGAAACTAAGCAGAAGGATTAATTTAGCATTATTTGTAGCCTAATTCATTAAACTTTCATCATATATAAGAGGATTATACGAATTGTATTAGCTTCAAAGATTTATGGTATAATAGAAGGCTTTAATATAAGTATAATACTGTGGAAAACCCTTAACATTATTATTAGGTAGTTAAATATTTCTCCTATTCTAGTGGTAATCTGTATCGACTCTAGAAGCTCATTCGAATACTTTTCGAAGTTCGGAACCATTAGCGAAAAACGCGTAATAATAAACATAATGGCACTTTGCAAAGCTTATGAAGGCAGGGAAATCGGGGAGTTCCGGTAAATTAACGTGATAGATAATCCTATTAACGTTATAACGAAGGAATCTCTAAATAAGGCCTTTAAAAGGTTGGTAGATAGTAATAGGCTGACTATATGTATCAAGGGCTACGTCAATAGGCTGCCTGGTAAAACCAAGTTACGTAGCAATAGTTGGGAATATGCTGATAAATTGGAAAACTGTTAGGAGATGGACGATAATAACTTGCTTAATTGGTACGGATAAATTAGAGATTTATATAAGTTTATAGGGGGAAAATGGGTTGTAAGAATTAATAAAGTCGAACCTCGGAGCCGTGGGGCAATTGAAAACAATTGTAGTTAATTTATGTGTAAATATATTCAGTTTCGTATGAAAAATGATTAAAATTGACAACTGTATGGCTAGTTAACGAGGTTTCAATTTAACGGCTACAGAAAACGATTGGTTAACTGCATTGGTGTATACGAAGAAACTAAAAAGCCTTTAGTATTGGAATAGTAGTAATTGCAATATAATAAGTCAACTCTACCATAAGTAAAGTTGACTATACTAACCTCAATATATATGTATTATTTTGTATGTGACTACTATATTGGCTGTTACTCAAGTACAATATGCGCCTACTTTATATTAGGGCACAGGTTAAGCAATTGGCCATACAAATTACTACGCAGACCGGCTAGCGGTCTACCAAACCTAAAACAATACATCCATCACCTAACTACTGCAATACTACTATTACTTTGACCAATCGAATCGATATCGTTGCAATGTCTAAAGCTCTACCAATACAAACCCTATTTGCAGGCATTTAATGATGTTTAAAATCTTTCATGAATTCTCTACAATATTTTAGCTTACGTAAGTCAAGCTATTTCTTATATTTTGTTATCATACCCGTCCAATAGATAAAGTATTGTAGCTTTGCTTAGCTGCCACAACAACTCACACTTTCATACAAAACAAAATTAACTTTACGATACTCATTTTCCGAAACTACTAAATATAATACCAAAGGTGGTGGTACTTGCCTTTCTTATGAGACTACCTACTCATGAGTCATCCTTCTCATAAGTATTCATTGTTATGATGGTCTGGTGGATTTCTACCTTACCCTTAGTTTAATCTTTACCTTTATATATAGCCTAAAATACTACAACAAATGGTAGCTGTTAGTTGAGATTTGTCTTAGAATCAGACCAATTAATTTCTGAAAAACAATTAAAGTGAGTTACTAGCGCGGAGCTGTGACCATATTGCCCTGCAACCCAAAACACCAACTCTCAACTTTCTTTTTCCTCTACTTTTCAACTCTCTTCTGCTACTTTTCAATCTTTTCCCTCTTCCTCTACCGCCAATCTAAACCTTGAAAGTCATTAATATGACTTTATAAACAAGCGAAAGCTACAAACGCTAGGTATTATACTGACAAAGCTCAAAACCTTTTGTTAAACGCGTTAGCAAACGCATAAAAAACTTTAGAAAAAGAATATACCTACGCCTATTGGTAGACCTTAGACGTTGTAACGTTGTCGATTCGATTGGTCGAAGTAACAGTAGTATTGCGTAGTTAGATAGTGGATGTATTGTTCTAGGTTTGGTAGACTGCTAGCTGGTTTGTGCTGTAATTTGTATTGCCATTTGCTTGGTCCATGCCCTAGAGTGAAGTGTAGCGTACTGTACTCGACTTACACCTAATGCGGTAAGTCCGCATAAAGCAATACACTTGTAGTACGATTAACTTTACTTACAGTAAAGTTGACCTACTATACTGTATATAATACTATTTCAATACTAGCGGCTTTTTTAGTTTGTATGCGTACGCTAGTATGGCTAACCAATCTTTTCCGGTTACCACTAAATTGCTTGCTCGTCAATTGGCCAAACCACTGTTAATTTTAGTTAACTTTCATACTGAATTGCATGTACTTGCATGTAAATTGATCCTATTTGACCTTAATTTCTTCGTTTCCCCAAGATCCGAATTTATTAACTCTCTAAATTTTTTTCTTGCTTTACAGCCTTTCGTAAGCCTCTAATTTGACTGTATCATTTAAATAGATTACCATTATTAATTCCCTAACATTTTTTCAGTTTTCCAGTGCATCCTTGTCCATTATCACGTGGCTTAGGCTTTTTGGGCGGCCTATTCACGTAGCTCTCGATATATATAATCAGCCTATTACTATCTATAAATCTTTTCAATGCTTTGTTTGACGCCGCTTTTATTATATTATTTGTCGAGTTATCATTGCTATCGATCCATTGGAACTCCTCAATTTCCCTCCCTTTGTAAGTTTTACGGAGTGCTATTACGTCAATTATCAGGCGCTTTTTACTAGTGGTTCCGAGTTTTAAAAAGCATTCGAAAAAGTTCCTTGAGTCAATATAAATTACCACCAGAATAGGAGGAATTTTTAGCTGCCTGGTGATAAGCTTAAAGGTCTCCTTCAATGTTATGCTTACGTTAAAGCCCGCTGTTATACTGTAGACCTCTGATACTCGCACGCTCCATATTATCCTTTTATACATGATAAAGAACTAGTAGATTAGGCTGTCAGTAATACTAAACTGGTTTTCCTATTTGTCTTCGTTAACGAGGGTTATTAAAAAGTCGATTTATGAGAATAAGTTGGGATTATTTGTAAAGAATAAATCCGTAAAAATTATTAGCTTTTTCTTTAACAAATCGATTGGAACTATATTGATTTCGCGGTCCAGATTTTGCATTTTCCATTTAATCCTTATGTTTAGCCGGTTAAAGTATTTATCTGTTGGTTCCTGTGTTTGCGCGACGATGGAGAGGTTGTATAAGGCTTTCAGTTGACATAAGGTAATAATATAACTACCTCGGGCATGTTATTACAAGTATCTTTGAGCTCTGGTCTCGTTAATTTTGTCGATTATGGTAAAGACAGCGCTCTAGCCCTTTTGGTGAAAGCTGAAACCGGTATTAATACTAAACATGCGGATTGACGATTTATTAAAGTTGAGTTGGTTATTTTACGTTAATATTGTTACCGGCTTACAATTTCAGAACTTGGAGCCCGTAATCGCTTGTTGTTCTAGTATTACAAAGCCAGCCGTTCAAACGAAAAGTGTATCGTTAATTTATATACCCATTAAACCAAAATCCTTTTCTTACGTTACCAGCAAGTACAAATCGTATTTAAAAGACATTATCGCTAGCCGGGATTTAAAATGCGAATAGTAAGTTAAAAACTAGTAGAAACTTGCTTTAGTTAATCCATATAATGTTTCAATATATCGTATTAACGTTTCTAAAGGGTAAATAATACGTAACACCCGTGGTAATTTTAACAGTATAATCCTTTGTAAATCTGTTATTAACTACGTATAGGCTTGCATACTATTTTGATTATTAAGTGTAAATTTTCCTTTAGGTTCAGTTAGTAAACTTATTTCTAAAGTAACTATTAGACGTTGGCTGATTTTTTGAATTGTTAGCGACTGCGTAAGGATTCAGGTTTTACCTTTATCATATTATTCTTAAGCGATTAGTTGTGATTTTTTATACTGCTGCCCCATGATTTTACCTTCAACCTTGTAGATAATCTTCGACTTAAAAATCGTAACGTTCGGGTTTTAAAGGTTAAAATCGGTTTTTAGTACGAATTGTATAACTCCTCAAGTTAATAGGCCGTCGATTTCAATCTCGTCGCTTTCCTTAAACGGTTTACTGGAAGTTTTAATAATCCCTTATTCCCTAAATTTTACTATTAAGTTTTCGTTATCCTTTCCTTTTCTGTTTACCTAAATAGTATTATAAATGCGACTTGGTATGTATTTTTCCTCTTCAACATTTTTTTTCTTTAAGAGTTGTTCGCTCTAGCGGCGTTTTATCGGCTTATAGATTATGGGTAGAGGGGGTTTGTATTGGCTCGGTCGCTTAGTTTAAAGGGCTTACAGATCCTTGTTTTTAGTATCTTTGATGTAGAGTTTGACTTAAATGGTTTAAAAAGGTATAGGGCCGTTAACAGTTTCAACAACTACTTTGGAATTCGTAATATTTAATATCTTATATGGGCCCTTTTATTTACCCGGCTCCCGCCAAACGAGGACTTTACTTTGCAATGATAAAGTAAGCACCTTTATAGTTAATGGACTATTCTTGGTGTTAAGGGCTTTATTGACTTGGCGGCGTATCGATTTTCTTCGTAGTTCCTTTAAAGATTTGTTATAGGCCGCGGCACGTTTTTAAGTACTTACCGAGGGCGGAGATTTACTTATTAGGCGTGGATACGCCCCGAAAACTAGGAGCGTTGGCATTAAGCCGTTAGGGCTTATCATAGCATTTAGACTTTTTACTGTTATTTATAGGCGTACCTTCGGATCCGTAAAGCTTCCGAATTTTAGCGTAAAGATTTTATACGTTTAGCAAAATAGGGCGTATACCCTTTTAAACTTTTTAATACTTTAGTAGGCTTTCATAGGTACCTGTTTACACTAGATACCTATTATTTTGGTATTTTTGAAAAACTCCGCCGTCATAAAATTGGTATCGGTATCTTAAACGACGACGTTAGGTGAGCCCAAGTATATACCAATTTATAATATACTTAAAGTTTCCTACGTGTATTTTACCGAAAGGGACTTTAAAAACTTAGCTCCATAAAAAAAGGTTACAGAATTAATGACGTAAAAAATAAACTTATTATCTAAGTAAAATACATTAACTAAAATCTTATAGTTAAGATTCTTATCGTCTTTTAACATAAACTTGAATTTCCGGGGGGCTTAAACATTTGTTTGGCAGTAGTAACAAAGTTTTTTAATAACTTTTAAGGAAAAGTATTTTATATCATCATACCTTATTAACTTTGAAACTTTGTATATTCTATCAACGGTTAGGTAATTAAATCGCCGGTGTAGTTGGCGTATTTCCGGCTTTATTAGGTTTAATACTATTGCTTTCGGGCCTTAAAGATAAAACCATAGATGCCCCTACTTAAGAGTGAGTGGAAACTTTTGGATATTTTTAACTAGCTCGTCTGAGTTAACGTTAACGTTGACGTAGAGGGTTTTCATATCCTTCAAGTTAAAAAGGAAAGGGGTAGGAGACTTGAGGATGTAGAACGTAATTATATCCACAACAGTTTAAATTACCGTTGTCCCTAGTAATGATAGTTATTTGTCAGGATTAAACCTAATTTTAGCTTTATTCGCGTCATGACGATTAATCTTAATGGCTGTTGTGTTTTCCCTTCGTAATGCCACGTATTGCGAATAACCTCCTGTTAAGTACCTTGTTGTCCCTATATCTGGCTTAATACTTTAAAACGTGTAGTTCACGTAACGATCGCGAAGGTTAAAAGTATATAAGGGGTTAGGGGCTTGGTTAGAGTAAAGGTAAGGGTTTTTATCACCTAAACAGTATGGGAAAGCGTGGTCGGCTAGTTATTAAGCCGTATTAGGAGTAATATCTTTTTCGTATCAATTAATTTACTTAGGGGCGTTAGCATTATTAATTACCTTATCGCCTTCGAAGTTTACGATTTAATTTAAATAGTTTTATTTAAAAACAGTGGGATATTAAGCTTAGTATACTGCCTCTTTATTGATACGTTCGTAAAAAGGATGTCAAGTTAACTAGCAACTAAACTTGCTACAGATTTAACATTTTTTACTATTATTTCGACAATAGTATTAGCGGTATATAGTTTCGATTAAATTTTTACCTTATTAGCATTAGCGTAGGTGTTTTTTTTTTAATTTAAAGCTAAGGTCGATAGGCTTAACTTTAGGCGTTGTAGGCGTCTATATTTGCGGTCAACATAATTAACTACCGTAAGGTTTTCCTTATCCACGTTAAGGAAGTTGACGGCTTAGAAGTATATACTAAACGAGTTTAGTGTACGCGTTATTACGGTGGCGAATGAGGAACGTAACTAGTAAAAGAAGATTTCGTAGGTGGCATTTAGGCGTTATAGAGCGTATTAGAATTTACTAACGCCCATAACCGCTATCCGTACCTGCTTACAGAGTTTGGCTTTGTTAACGTAGGCCTTTCCCATTCCTTTTTGATACATTATCAACTTGTCAAGCATTTAATTAAGAATATTGATTGGTAATTTCTCCTTTTTCCTTTGTTATTATTATAGTTTATTTCGTGGTGGCCTAGTTTATATAGTATTATGTAAGGTAAAAGTCGTGCTCGAAGTTGCCTTTCATATTATCGTAGATTTCGCGAAATGTGGTGGCGCTCGTTAAAAAAGTTAGACAATAATTTTTAGCGTAACTTGTAAAGATTTTGGGAAATAGTAATCAAAAACCAAAAGATTGGATCTCTATTTACTTGTAGATATTTAAGAAAGGCATCATCTTGGTGTCGAAGAGGTTGTAAAACTTTCTGTTATACTTTTTTATATTATTCCGGATTTTAGCGAAGTCCGTTATAAGTTTATAATTAATATTAATTATCTTAACAGGTTTTAGAGGAAAGTCGCGATAGTTATCCTAGCTTTCAATGGTTTTTCCTAGTAGTTTAAGCCTTAGAGCTCTCGAAGTACGGTATTAGGGGTAATGGCTAGTCGTTTAGCCCGAAAGGTAAAGTCTTGTAATAAGACCTATATTGGGTTTGCTCGCGTAGGCGAATTTAAAGAATGAAGGTTTTTAAGTGTTTTATCGATTTAATTGTTAAGGGGCGATAAGTACTTAAAGTTTTTAAGAGGTCTGACGATTCTGTTTAATTAACTGGTGTAGGGCGCTAACAACAATACCTTTGACCGCGTTGGCAACCCTTACTTTACGCGCTCTACCGCTGTTAAAGGCGTATTTCGCGCTGTTACGTAGTTGTAACAAGCTACTGAACAGGTTAATATGGTTTTTCCGATTATATTACTTTGTTTAGCCGTTTTGAAACGTTTTTTTCAATCTGATTTTTTTTAGTTTACCAAAGACCCATCATCTTTATTTCAAGATGGAAAAAATTTGGTGTTATGTTATGACACGAACTGCAGTTGGATCCTCTGACGCTGCATGTTCCCCACTACGCTTACAAAGCACATTTCCCATGTACGGCACGGCAATTGGACAACGGATGACTCAGCAGAAGTCACGTGACCTGGATCACTTGGATCACCTGGATCACCGGCTCACTTGGATCACTTGGATCACCACCAGTGATCCCGCAAACCTCATACTGGAGCACCCCCAGTATGGGTACCAACTGAAGGAACTAGATATAAGGACATGGTCATCACCACCTTAGATAGCTTCATTAGATAGTTCTTCAGTTGTCAATCTAAGTATTCAGTCTACACACCTGAATAGCCTAACGGCTTCTGATCATCACTCGAACACAGTCTTGATATTGCACCTTTGTTACCTCTGCTACCTTACTGCTAACATAAACTCTCTGAACACCTTCTACATACTCACGGGTATTTAGTGTGATCATTACAGTTTAGCCATAGTGGTAATTGTAATTCTGGTTTAGTTAATATAGCTAAATAGGGGTGGTATGATTGATAATAACGCCTTTTGTGGTTTTTAACAAGGGTAATTCCGTAAAAGTGATTATACAAGAGTAATTACGTAGGAATAATTACACGATTTCTTATTAGATTAATGTAAAAAGATATATTATTATCGGTCTACCTAAAACGTCTTTTTTTTTCACTTTTAAAAGCGCGTAATCTAAGCCGATATAAGTTCTTACTCCAATTCAAATTTTATTCCCCTTAATTAAATAAAGCGTTTTAATAGGTAAGTTACTTAGCCAATACCTATATATTAACTTATCCTTTAAATAAATATCGTGTAAAAATAGGATAGTAAGGTTCCATTTGTCGTAAAAGCGTCGGAGTGTTGCCGCCGCAGTAACCGCCGCCGCCTTTATCACTAGTTCACCCTTATCAGGTATAATCTCATGAATTACAGCTACTTCACCCGCCACCGCCACGTCGCTCAACCTCGTTGCCGTCGCTTTGTCCCTCTTTACCACCGTCGCTACCCCCTTAAGCCTTGCCATCGCCGCCGCTTCGCCCCTTTTCGCCGATACCGCCACGATCCTCCCCTTTCCCTCTTTTCCCTCCCCCTTCCCTAGCTCCTAAGGGGAGGAACAGGGGGCTCCTAAAGTTATAAACCTTACTCTTTCCTTATAGGTAAAAATCTCATTACCCGTAGAGCCCCATTTACGCCGTAAACGTAGCTTGGCACAATTATGTTAGGGTTCGTATATCCTAAATTCGTTCGTTGGTATTCCTTTAATCTATTTTTTAAAAAATAAGGAACATAAAGTGGATCTGTTCCGCCGCTTCAAGCTCTGCTTCGCTAAGGTACGCTACGAAACCTTTTTAACACGTAAGGCGTTAAAGCGACGCACTAGATTCCGTAGTCCCAGGTCGATAATAGACACGCTTTACGTATCGTATATCTTGTTCGCGGCCGCGGGCTAATCCGTTAACGATTATTACGAAAACGGAGGTTGTTCGATCTATTACTTCCGTTACGAGCGGATTAACAACTCTTACGCCCCCATTCTGATAGTTTTAAGGCTGTAGGCCGAATTTGTGTTACGCGCTCGCCAGCTTTTTAGTATGTTTTAACCGAACTTTAAAAATTACCTTTAACGAAAATATACTATTCGAAACGTTTCAAAAAATAATCCCGGTCGTGAATAACGAAAACAAGCCGATACTAATTATTAATAGATGTTGACCGGCGGTTTAATAAAACAGAAACTGTTATCGTCGCTTAAATAGGGAGTTTATGTATATATTACGTAGTTAAGTTTAATAATGTTATCGTACGTCACCATAAAAAGGATAATCCCTCCCCTACGCCTTTACCTAAAGGTATAACCAGTAAAGCGTAAGATTATATCTTCGTTAATGTTAATAACGTCGATAAAGGTAATGGTGGTAACTTTAATATTAAAAGGGAAAACGATGGGGAAGACGGTAAGGACGCGATGATGTCGCCGATTTTTTTTTGATAGTAGATAAATACCCTTCGGGATAGGCCGGCGTACCCGGTTATAATAAATAGGTTATATAATAATATTATGACTTTTTACAAAACAATGGTTTATGATGAACTTAAAATATATAAAATAAAAAAGGTAATATGCCAAAAATGGTTCGATATCGTAAATTAAAATGAAGGTAAAATCGGGGATTGGAGCGAATAATAGGATTAAATAAAGCAAGAAACGAATAGGAAATTCCGTTGGATCGAGGCGTACAATATGAAACGTATTGAAATATTAGAAACGGTACGAAATAATAAGGTTAAATAAAAACAAAATCGGAAATAGGCGTAAATAATGTAATTTGAGCCGATTTAAATTAGCAAAAAGTGGTATAATATCTTATTAAGGTTATAAACCCTTTCTAATAACCCTAATTAATAGTTTACTTATAGATATAAGTATTTCTAATACGCTATTTAGTATAGCCTTAATTATAATATCCGCCAGGTTAGATTTTTCATTGATTCACCTTATTTTATCGATTTTACGACGTTTATACGACTCGCGTAAAGTTATAATATCGATTATTAAACGCTTTTCGTTCGTAGTACCCAATTTAACCAGCACTTATAAAGGGAAAAAAAATCAGTACATATTACTAAAGAGATAAGGCGTAAATTAAAGTTAAAATAATAATCCGGATTATTATCGCCATAATAATACCCGAATCGAAGCTTTCAACCATATTATAAATCTCGAAGGCTAAAACTCTTTTTATAACCCTTTTATACTTAGTAAAACTCACATAAATAATATTTTTACAAAGCATAAAGCCGTTTCGGGTCGGTATTTCGTTACTAATAACTAAAAAAAACCTATCTGTAAACTATAATCGTTATTATTAGCAAAAAGATTTGTTAATAAAAACAAATAGTTTTACAATACGTATACCTAACAGCATAAATTATGAATTGCGTTTTAAATTGTATATTTGTTCTAAAAGACGCTTATTAAACGCTTTATATACATCGACTCTCGGGGCTATTTAAAATTACGCGACGACCGAAAGATTATATACCGCCTTTGGTTGTGTTATAAAGGCAAAGTAAACGCCATGTACGCATTAGTATTTGTATTTTTCGGCCCATTTTACGTTATTTAAAACGACAAAAGCAACTTCATCTAATTGTCCCTATTGAATAAGGCTTAAAATACCGTTCCATAAAGTGATAATAACGTTATTAAAATCTATTACGTTGTCCTCCGTTAAATACGTCTTAGGTTTCGTTTTCAAACCGGTTTCCAAAAGTTCTTCCTTTTTAGATACAGAAAACGAGGTGTTATACAACGTTAAAATATCCTCCGTTTGCATGCCTATTAGTATAAGACTCTTTGAATGGGTTATCGATACTAATAGATGCGGGGCGAAGGTAAAGCTAGTTATTTCGAGTCGTTTTTTATTATGCCTTTAATAGGTATTATACCAGTAAATACCGGCTTTGGTCAAATCTTAAAGCAGTTTTATAATATGTAAAATCGTTTTAAGTAGGTGGTATTATTTAAAATCTTTTGGTATATCGGCTTAAATTTATTATTTTAGCCGTTTTTCAGATTATATATATGCTTATATTATGTCTCAAAGCTCGACATATAGGTTATACGGTGTGTTAAGGGAGGTTACGAGTATAAAAATCAGGTGATAATTAACCCGTTATAATGTAGGTGATTAGGTTATGATGTTTTTTTTACATTTGTCATTATATCTTTTAACGACCAGATGGGTTTATTCGTAATATTTCCTGGTTTTATACTTAATTTTGTGGACGAAACGGATTGAAAATATCCTATGATTACTATAAATAGCCGGGTTCAATCGTTCAAAACGAAATACTTCTTAGTTGATTAAGGCTAAGATTTCCATTTAGATGAATTATTTGAATAAGGTACCTAAGGTAGTAATAATACCCTCGTGACGAATCTTTATACTAAGCTTGCGGTTTGACATTTCCTTTTACATAATGAAGGAATTCTTAACAAAGTTTCTAGAGCGTCTTTTGGTTTTCGAGCCGAAAGGGCGCTATCGGCGGCGAGGTTTTGGTAAGGTTAGTATAAATGGGCTGCTTTTATTAAATATGGTTAGACCGGAATCGTATTTCGGGGGTAAGGTTAAAGTTAATATCGATTTAAATTTGTCGTTTTAGGGGGTGTCTTATTAGAGGTTTTATTCGTCTTACAGTTCCGTATCGTTTCTTTTTATCTCTTTTTTATATTCACGTACCATTATTTAACGAAAGGAACTTATACCATTTGGTAAATCAACTAACATATTATAGCTTTTAAACCCGTTAATCTTTTGAAAACTAATCCATCTATCCTTCGGTTTTTCTACTAGAACTTGAAATTATAATAGTAAATTTAAAAGTTTAACTTTACATAAATTATTCCTTATAACTAACGCTTTAGTCACATCGTTTTTAACTTGTAAGGAACGTAATACCGCCATCACTTTCGCCACAATATTAGCCCTTTTCATCATAAATGGTAAAAATATAAAGTTTATGTAAATTCTCAGGTAAATACTGAAAATAAAAAGTGTAGAAATAAGCTTATTTGAGCTAAACGTGTTATTAACGGCGTTAAACGATACTTAAAGGATAGATTCCTTAAAACTGGTCCCCTTTAACTCGTTAGATAATAATATATACGTTTTCTAGAATAGTTATTAATACCGTTTTCACGTTTTAATACCCTGTAAGTCTTTCACTGAAATTTACCTACATTCGTTACCAATTATCCAAGCCTTTATACGATACTCAGTAAAGTTGAAGGCTGTATTAACGTTGTATATAATTTATATTGGGGGCTTTAAATAAACTTTAAACTAACAGTTAACTAAAGCATCCCAATATTCTATGACAAAAGCGTAATATATAAATTTAATAACCTGGAATAATGTTTCCGCGTCGATAGTACAAAGGATTGGTAGGTTATTTAAATATATAATAATAATAATCACTTTTTAGATAAAGTTTATATTGTTTTAAAAGTGGGATTAAAACCATCGTGAGGCCTATGAGTATTATTGGCGTTTATAGTAAAAATATTCGATAGTTTTAAATGTGTTCTTTTTTATATTTGTATGTTTTACGGCGTAAAACAGGCGTCACAGGCGTTTTGCAACCGGGTATTCGAATCGGCGATATAAGGTTCGTAATTCTGGTTAAGTTAAATAAATAGATTTAATTACATGCTTTAGGGAAAAACTATAAGTAGCTGAACTTAAGCTGAAGAGGTACGGATACGCTATATAAAGCGAAAATAAGTTAATTGGTCATATTCCAGACCTTAATTCTAAGCTTATTAATATTAGCTAATAAAATCATGAATGTTGTTTCAAGGTCTATTACGTAACATTTAATCGGTCTGAAACGCGTATTTATAACGACCGTTCCGAGTAATAATGCTTTTTCTTTATTAAACAAAACCTTTCGGTGTTTTCCTATTTGGTTTAACTAAAACTTCGGAAATTTTGCTATAAACGCATTGAATTGCTGTTTTCCAGCCGTTGAAATTTTGACTACGTTAGTATCAGGTATAATACCCGAAAACTTATTTCTATATCTGTTAAAAAACGTGAATTGCAACGCTATGTAAATGTTTAATACTTCGTTTATGTAATCCAAGCTTATAATATACATAAAAGAGGAATTTTATAAGCTGGCGAAAATATTTTAGGCGGTTTTATTGTCTTAGGCTAAGAAGTAGGTATTATTATACTTAAGGTCGTCTTTTCCGAATGTATTTTCGATAAAATAAGTGTTTAAACCGTTATTTATGTTTTCTTACTCGATTACATACATTATAAAATTGGCTTTTTTTTTATTTTGAAATATATACTAAGCCTAATAAAGTTATTTAATCCGAAGTTTCTCGTAAACGGAGTGGTTCGTAAATTAGCAACCGACTTTACCGTATACGATATACCGCTTTTGCAAACTCGTAAGGCTCTCTATACTCTTTCGCAAGTATTACTATAGTCGCGGTACGTTTTTTCTATTTCCGAACGATTGTCTTTGTCCCTTATTATCAGGGTTTCCTCTTTCATACCTGTACTTAAAGCGTTAGTTTTAGCTTAAATAAACTTTAAATATTCGATCAAAAACATGGTAGATAGTTTCGAGGAGGTTTTATTTGGTAATTTAACCTTCGTTTTTAGTTTTATTAGCTATTAATACTAATCCAAAACTAGTCTTTAAACGATATTTCAAAGTTTATATAAAGAGCTCTCAATTTTTTTCTTAATTTGAAAAATGTAAGATCGAAATCCAGGTTTCTGCGATAAGCTTTTGTTATTATTTAGATGAATAGTTTGTTACCTTTATATTCTAGTTTATAAAACTACTTAGCATTTTCGAAACTTAGTCAATAGAGCGGTAACAATTTCTTATAAGTTTTTATTGGTGTTTTCCTATTAGTTTTTTACGGATTCTTAAGTCGTATTAATTCAATCGTTATCATGAAGTTTATAATTCATCTTTATATCGAAATAGGATTTAAAACAGCTATAACACTTTATAAATATATTTATCCACATAAAGTAGTATAAATACTATTTTTAGTTTATACGGATAATATATCGGGTATAATAATATAAAATTGTAATAGTTTAATATCTAATCTTTTACATAGGTTAAATATTAACCGTATTTTATTATTAAATATATCGTATGGTTCGTCATTATAGTTTTCTTTTTTATTTTAAAGCCTAGCGAAATTCGTAAGCTTTATAGAATCACTTGTTGGAATAGTATAACATGCAGTGCAGTTGGTCAACTCTACTTACAGTAAAGTTGACTATACTGAACTGCAAGTTGGGTGTATTGCTTTGTAGAGACTTACCGCATTGGGTGTAATTCGAGTGCAGTACGCTGCACTTCACTCTAGGGCATGGGCTAAGCAATTGGCAATACAAATCATAGTGCAGACCGGCTAGCGGTCTGCCAAACCTAGAACAATATATTTACCATCTGGCTACTGCAATACTACTGTTACTTTGACTACGATTCGAATCGACAACATTAAAACGTCCAAGGCCTACTAACATCGCTTTTATTATTTGGAAAACGGTATGGTGAAAGGTTGCGGTAAGGGTCGTAATTAGCGGATATTAATCTGAAAGGTATGTATTAGCGTTTTGTACAGTTCGTTAACTACTGGAGCGGGTTATTCTTTATGTTTTACCCGATCCTTTTATAGCCGAACAGGCTATTTCTATCGTTCGGAAAGTAATTCAATATTCGGTTATATTTTACAATGTATACCGGTATAAGAGTATATCATACTTATATAGTAAATAAGGGTTATAGTCTTTCTTTTTTATTAGAGCCTTTTCTTTTAACTTAGGGTATAGGTATAAGACTAGGTTGTCTTACGCTTCGCGCCTATTATTCCAATAACATTCTCTTTTGCTCCGTAAGGTAACACCCCTTTACAAATTCCGTTAGATACAAATCTTTATCCTTTTAATCCGGTACGTCGATAAGTTACATTGTTTCGAATAGTGATTTTGTAAATCGGCTATTTCTACCCTTTAGGATATTAATACCTCTAATTCGTAGTTGGATTCATATGGCTTTGGCAATGGTAGGATTTACTATTGACTACATATTTAACGTTTAACTCGAATTTTGTTTATGAAAATCATTTGATAAATTACGTTTCTAGATTTTCTTTTTTTAATAACAGAATATTACGGCCAAGATATATATATTTACGATATAGGGTTTCAATTAGTTAACTAGCAAATCGAATATATTATCTCAAAGGCCCAAGTCGATTTCATATATTATGGCCTTTTTGATTTCTATATATTCGACTAAGAGGTTGAAGTAAACGTTAGCCTTCTTTAATGTTATTGGTCTTGTGGCTATAGCTATAGGTATCTCAGGGTTGTTAGGAATAATGGGTTTCGTACGTATTTAATATGCTAAAATAGTCCAGGTTCATAATTTCGGACCTTCATTAAATTCGGATACTTACAAAGGGTAAATATAAAGTAAATCAAATAATGAAAGTAGTTAAAATAATGCTTATTAACACTTTCAAATACAAATAAATTACAAATAATGCTTAAATGAAACGAAACTACAAATTAGTTAAACTTTTCAAATTAGTTTTATTAATGCTTAGTAATATTACGTTGGTCAAATGACAAGAAAACCTTGAACTTTAAAAATACTACATTTAAAATATATGGGTTAAACGTGAGAAAGGTGGGTAAGGTAAAAGGAGTATAATTATATAATCCGGTGTTTGGTAATCGGTCCGAATTAGCATATAGTAGCCGCTTTTGGTAAAGCGATTGGTTTGGTTAACGAGTTCATAACCACTTTTAGATTAAACTATCGGTTTGGATTCTTTGTTTGTAACTGCTCCTATGTTTTATACACGATGTGGATTATTGATTTCAAATTGGGCGTGTCATAACAAAGGATTTATAAACTTAATGATTTTCGCTTACATAACTTAGTACGTAATAGAACGCTCTCTAAAAAATTTCTCGGGTACGTTAAAGCGCCAAATAAGGGTTAATAGTAACGTAATGTGGATTTTAGTAAATAAAGCGCTAAATAAGGTTTAATAGTATTGTATTGAAGTTATCTTTCTCAAGATTACTTGATTTTTATAGTCTTTGTATACGTCGGCGTGTAATCTTTATAAAAACAAAGTATTAAAATACAAATTGTTAGGACCGTTATAATATTCAGCTATAGGTATTTAATTTGTATTTGTCTTTTCTTTCCTAAGCTATCTGTAGTCAACCGGTTCGGCTACTAATTAGTATCGGTAAGGTTTAAAACCTTATTTTTAACGTAAAATAAGGTATTTAGAAAAGTAATTATTCAATTGGTATAGTTGTAGTAAAAGATGGTAAATGCAAAGAAAAAACATCCAGAGGTGTACGTCATAGGTAAGGGCTTATAAGCCCTTGCACAGAGCGTACTAGTTTAAACCGCTCCACGCATTGCCGTTCGGTCTGGTATAGGCATTTCAGACCGATCCATGCATGATTCACTTTGCGTCTTGCAAGATTGCAGCCTACAGCGTGATACGTTATTGTGTACTCTGCAGGAGTGCACCCTGCAATATAGTGCACTACCACTAGGCCTATGTATACTATCTATGAGGGTATGTATTAATATACACAAGTACCCTATTTACTAAGAGCCCCGTTACATTAATCGTTAACTTATTTTAATGCTTTAAACGTACACATGCATTTTTTAAAGGGCGTCGTATTACGTATTAGGCTACATAGGTGAAAACTACCAAGTTTCGGTTCCTTTCGTTAGGACCAACCTAATTTGAACATAATATCCAAACCGTTTACGAAACCTAAAAGCGGATACCAATATAACATTCACGCTGCTCTCAGAACCGAAAAACGGTCACGAATATATTATTCAAACCGCTTATAACTATTAAAAGCATCCATAACACGATAATCTGAACCGCTTACCAAAACGCGAACCAAGCCCCACATACCGAATCACATATTATATCTTATACCTCTCCACACTAATATTTTCTTCTTTTTTTATTATATTTTCCCTAACCGCTTTTCTACATTCGCCATATACCTTATATTCCAAATTTAGTATCTACGAAGTTTAAGTTTCCTTTATTAATTAACTAGTATAATGTTAGTAAACGTTAAGAAAATTAATTTAAAACGTCTCATTTAGCTGTGGTTACGCTTTATTTACGTATTATTTTAATTTTATTTATATTAGTAGATCCGAGATAACTGATATATTTTGTATTTACGTATTTATACGCTTTTCTTTTAACCTTAAAAGTTTTCAAATACCAATTATAGCGCGAAAGAATAATTTACGCCGTTTGAACACCACGAATATGCGCAAAAATCACCTATGCCTAAATACACGATAGCTCTACTATTAACAGATCTGACAAAATATAACGAATATATGGAATACCTCTTTACATATACGTTGTTTCGAAACAATATTTTAAAACATTTAGACCTTAACTTATAGGATAATGAAATAGAGATACCAATAAAGAATTTGGACCCTTATATAGAAAAAACATATATTATTAATATAATCTTTAATGACCATAATGGCTAAATTAAAGGATGCGACTTATTCTTCGATTTTAAAGAAGATTTAACGGACTAAATTCTGGATATGTGGTGTATAGTCGATGGTATGGTTTTGAAAATACTACGAAAACAACTTCGAAATAAAAATATTAATATTACTGGTAAAACAACAGCTGCATTATAAAAGCCCTATTAAAAACAGCCTAATTTATATAAATTCCAAGATAAACAAACTATAAAGTAATAGAAGTGAAATTTGTAAAAAGATACTAGCTAAAGAAATGCTAGGAACGTTTACTTGAGATAACGGACCGAAAACAAGAAAAGCCTTCGAAAATGGAAAAGAGATGCTTAATAAGGCTAAACGCTCGCCTCGAAGTGGAGACGAAGCTGGAGGAAGTGATGGAAGAGGAGAAAGCACCGCAACGATTATCTACAACGAGTGTTAAATACGAACTCTCTTCAAAACGTAATTTTGAATAGAGACCAAGATAAAACCACACCCCGGATTCCATTAATAGCCAACTTAACTACGAAACAAGCGGCCCGAAAAAAGAAAACAGACTGATTTAATAAATAATAAATGGTTGAAAACGATAATACGTACCTTACAGATTAATGCTTTTTAACCCCAACTTTTACCGTAACCTTTTCCCATACCGTTTTCTCATTAATAAGAATGACCTTATAAAGCTTACCAACTTCGCTAAACTTTAGAATAAGGACGAGAACTATAACGGCGAACCTTAAAACGTACTAGATAAAAAAATAGGTATAATGTTTGACACATATAAAAGACTAGATATCGAACCGTCCCAGTTCTACGTTATTTTGCCCAGAATACTAGCTAGTTAAGCTCAAGAGTGATGTATATACTACTTTACACGAGTAGATACATTTACAAAGTGTTACAGCCGTTTAAAATTACACTTCGATATAGAAATCCATTACGAGCTTCACAAAAGAGACTAAACTAATACAACCTAGAAGTCCTTGAAAAATTAACGGGAAAAAGCTAATAAAAACCTATGAAAAGTATTTACCACCTTGTTAACGAAGTTCAAAAAGTGTTAAACAGCTTTTAAACTGAAATAAAAGGATGATAAATTATTTATCTAAGTAATAACTAAAGTATATCGCGAAAACCTAAATTTTGATGTTATATTATTTAAACCTAAAAAGAACTTCAAAGCCTTTTGTACGAGTTTTAAAACATCGTTTAAAACCTTTATACACCGACAAACGAACTCTGAATTAATATTTATGGTCGATGAAACCAAAGGCGAAGACTAGATTACTAAAGTAGACCTCGCCAAAACTATGTACCTCGTTTTGTATCGAAGATTGAAGGAATATTTGAAATAAAACGAATACCCAAAATATGGTTCCCCGGTAAATAGATACCAGAAAGAAAACCCTGGCAATGAAGGGCGGTAACGATTATATAGTAATATACGAAACGCACCGCAATTGTAGTAATACCTACGAAAAAGAATACAGAGCTTTGGAAGTTTGTAAAAGCGTTATATCTTATATGGTACAATATGTTATAAGTTTACTAACCATCCCATTTACGAATAAATTCGGATTGAACGACAGTTTTAGGCAGATTAAGTAATGAAGAACCAGATAAAAGCTAATTATACAATATATATAGTCGAATACGAAGGTATTTATAATAAACTTAATGCCTACCCTTATGAATACACATCCAGAGAAAACGACTTTAAAGGTGATAATTCCAACTTAATAACCTAAAACGATAAGACCACCTAACGCATTTTTATCGGCTAATAGAGTGTATTTTTCTTATACATTATAGGCTTAAACTACGTAAACGGAATGTTAAACTCCTATATAGTGTTATAATTTACGTTTTTAGATCAATACGATAATATATTTCAGGGTATTATGCCTAATATTAACGCGGCCGAAATCGTCAAGGCCGGAAAACGATAATTCGACTCGTTTACAGCAAAGTCCTCGAAGTTTTAGCTCGACTTAATAGGAAAACACCGAGAGGTTTTATTTGGTAAAATGAATGCATCGTCGCTTAATGCGGTTTTTATGAATATACGATTTAAACCAGTTAAGTTTTACGTAATAGATTTTCGAACACTATTTTTGCTTTTATTAGTTAATTCAAATGAACTAAAAATTAAGGTTGGGAATCTGACTAATTAATTTATTTACGTTTCGGATAGCGTATTCGTATCGCTTCGGCTTAAATTCAGCTACTTATGGTTTTTCTCCGAAATACGTATAATTAGGGCTATTGACTTAACGTAACAAAAATCACGGATATTATACCCTCTATTCGAATACCCGGTTGTAAAACGTGTTTTACGACTGCTTTACATCGTAAAATATACAAATGTGGGGAAAATCGTACTTAAAACTATCGAAAGGTTTAGTTACAAGTGTTAACTGTATTTAGAGGCCTTACGACAATTTAAGTTTCACCTTTCAAACGACGTAGACTTTACTTACGAGGTAATTATTAATATTATATATTTAGATAACTAACTGGTATTTTACACCGTCAACACGAAAATATTATTTTAGGCCGCTAAACTTATATGAAATGCTTTTATTATAAATTACTGACATATTTTCGTTTACTATTAGTTAAACTAATATTTAGGGCCTTCGAATTAAATTACATACGACGCCGGTACAACCTTCGACTTTAAGGAGTGGCGTATCAAAACTAGGATTACTGGTAACAAATGAGAATAGATACTAATAAAAGTACTATGGGGTATTAACAAGTGTAAACGGTATTATAAAACGTTTAAAAAGGAATATAGAGTGTTGTTAAAAAAATTGAAAAGTACCAATTTTAAGGAATTAATCTTACAAATCGCGGTTAACTCTGTTAATAACACTTCCGGTCCGAATAAACGTATCCTTACGTTCCTTGTTTTCAATATTTACTTAAGGATTTATACAGACTTTATATTATTGTTAAACATGATGTAAAGGGCGAATGTTATAGCGAAGGACATAATAGCGTTGCGTTCCTTACGAGTTTAAAACGACGTTTTCAAAGCGCTAGCTACAAGGAATAGCTTACGTGAAACTGGCGTTGTCAACCTACTATTTTAATTCAAGGTCCTGATTTGAAAAACGAAGCACGAATAGACTGGCTTTTGGAACATTAACGGGTTTAAATTTTATAATGAACTTATTAATCTACTAAACGATATGCGTTCGTTTCTCTGGTTAATAGTATAAAAGTATAAAAAAAAATTAGGAGCGGTCCAAAACCGCAGTTCGACTAAAATCACCAACGGAACACCCCTTAAAACAGTGAATCCAAAACTTTTTGAATTTTAGCCTACCCTCTGGATTATATTTTCGACCTGCTTTTACCAAACGAAAACAACCCGTTTATATTAACCATACTAATACCTTACTGTAGTAGCCGTCCTTTTAACTTAAAGACTAAAAAACACTCCGGAACCTATACTACAAACTCCTTCATTACTTAAAGGGAAAAGCCGACCGCGAACTTAACTTAAAGCTTCGTTACGACATTATTATTACTAATTTAAACGCTTTATTCGAATAATTTACCTAATAAAAATCTCTACCTCTATCGACCAGGGCATATTTCGTTTAAAACGATTGAAATTAACGAGTTTTATCACTTCTAGAATTTTTTCCACTCGCTTCGTATACGAAGTTAAAGACAAAACCAGAAAATTATAGAAAAAAAAAGTTTGGTTATGAAAGGGTATAACGATGACGGTAAAAAAAATATTATAAACTAATCGCTTACTTTACAACCAGGTTACTACTGTTTGGTTTTTACATTTATAATTTCCCTTAATACACCTTACAAATTATATATGAAGCTTTGTTATATTATATGGTTATATACCTGGTTTAAAAAGCGGTTTAAACGCCGTATGTACGCCGATATATCTATAGATTTTAAGAAAAACCCTTTACTTAAACCGATTTTACGGATTATAAAACTATTTTACGACTTAGTTAAAATTCATATTTACTGGTATAACATTTACCAAAGGTATTATAAAAAACGGCTCGGGATAACTAGTTCAATATTCAACCTATAACTATTAGTTTTAACGGCCCTTTTTAAAGGATTTATATTAATGAGTATATAGACGGACGATATATAAACGTTATTTAAAGCGTTTTTCTTCGTATTTAAGGAGAAAAGACTTTTGGAGGCTGGCCTAAAGGCAAAGTCCAAGACGTACCTGACGGAAGACTACATAATGAACTTTAACGGCACCACTATTATTCTCCGGAACGGCGTTTTGGGCTTTATATAAAAAGGGTAGTCAAATGAAGCTACTCTTGTCGTTTTGGATAACGTAAAACGGGCCGACAAATATAAATGCTAACGTGTACGTGATGCTTAGATTGCTTTAATAATATAAATTAAAATGGTATTCAACTTTTCAGTAGCCGCTTAATGCTAAACTACCCCGTCGGACGATATATATAAGGTGTTTCATAAGCGTTTCACGAAACAAATATATAATTTAAAACGAGGTTTACAATTTATACTGCTGAATAAACGCATTATAAAGCTATTTTTATTTCCTAATGGAATTTTTTCCAATAATAACGATTACAGCTCGAAAATAGGCTTTGTTTTGATTTTCGACAACGAAACCTAAGTCTGGAACGACTTTACACTCCGCGGAAATATTATTTATTAAAATTTAAATAACTATAAGAGGGTTACAAAAAGCGTTTTAATCTCAGAAATTTAATCCGACGAATATAATATCCAATGTTATACCAAACGAAACTTCAAAAACGTTTTTATCGATAAGTACGTTATTCATTAGGGTTATTAAAAAGGTTTTACGACCCTAATGAAATGAGCATATAATAACTTACGTTTGTATTTTTATTTTTCGTTTTAATACGGTTCGAAATCTATTACTCACGCCGTTCCTGGATTTATACCACGGTATACAACTTACATTCATCCAGGCCTTCGAAATTTCCTTTATTTGAATCTACCATTTCGCCTCGATTTTAATATACTATTACAATTTATTATACAATTTTCGGCCCTATTGTTTTCTTTTACTATTTACTCCTTTACTTTTGAATTTATGACTTTGTATCTCTTTTAATATATTATTCCTCTTTGTTTTACATACTTCGGCTTTACTAGATATTTCGATATTTATACTTTCCCATTTAAAAATACAGTTTAGCATTTCTTTTGGCATATTGTTATTTTTGTTTTTGATATTTTAACATTAATTTACATTTTAAATTTTTCATTGGCTTTATAATTATATGGAAAGCAATAATATTATTGTGTAACACATTATATTATGGCCGGGTACGTCGACTCAACTGTAAGGGGCAGCTCATTACTGTTAAAAAAAAGGAAAAAACGATGTTATTGCTTTCCTACTATCTTTTCCCCCGTCCTCACCCTTTATGTTGACGTTACCGCCATTACCGCTATCGATGTTGTTTTCGGATTTAGTGAGGAGGTAGCTCCGCGCCTTGGGCTGTATACCCTTAGGTAAAAGTGTGGGTTTTTTTTTCACCTTCCCTACGGTGACGTGAGATGACGTCATCGAACTCGTCTACGCAGTATATGCGCAGGTCCCGCTTTTAGGTGGCGATAGCGGCTGCCATCTTTTTGGTTCGCCGGTTAGCATTTACTATTAATTAGTATCTGTTTATTTTCATTATTTACGACCGCAGTTGTTTTTCGAAATATCCCAAATATTGTTTCTTTAGGAAAATGGATTTTGAAGATTAGGTAAACCTTATTATAAAGTCGGTGGGCGAGTATTACAGCTTTAGCCTATGGCTTTAAAATTAGAAAAACGGGGGTGTATTCGTTACTAGTCCGTTTGTAGCGGTAGTAACGGGTTGAAAGATCCCCGTTTTACCGTTTTATTCGTTAAAAAGACCTCGTAACGTACCTTGAAGATACGAATCTCGAGGCGACAGATTAGGTTCACCTTATACTCCTTAAATACAGGAATATTAAAGGTATATAAACGGGTGTATTTAAAGAATATAAACCGCAAAAAAGCTTTTTAAGTATACGTTTACGATACTGAAGGGTCCCCGCAGGTAACGGGGTTTTCACTCTTAGGTAAAAGGTAAGGTCTTTAACTTCAAGAGCCTTCCTCTCCTCCCCTTAGGAGCTGAGGTGAAAAAAGGAAGGAGAAAAAGGAAAGGGAGGGCAGGCGATTTCGGCGGCAGTAGCGGCGAGGGATGGCGAGGCCGGGGAGGTGGCGGCGACGGAGCATGGCGAGGCCGGGGAGGAGGTGGTTATAAAATAAATTGCACTCAACGAGGGCAGGCTATTGGTGGTGGTGGTGTTAACGACGACGGCGGCGGCGGCGGCAACAGTGGCACGGAAGCGCTCTCGCGCCAAACGGTGCCTTACAAACCTGTTTTTACGCGGCATTTATTAAAAGGTAAGGTTAGTATATATGTTGGTGAAGTAACCTACCTATCGGAACATTTTAGATTAGGTAATTAAAACAAAGGTCAAATTAAATTGGAATAAGAACTTGTACTAACTTTTGGTACGTACTTTTGAACGGGGAAAGAAAAGAAGTTTTTCCTAAACCGATAGCGATATATCTTTTTATACTAACCTAAAACACGTAACGGTATAATCACGTTTATGTAATTACCTTTATAATACTTACGTTGTTATAATCCAAGGATCAACTGCAGGTTATGGAATAGGCCAGCGGTCCGCTGCGCTATCAGAAGCCTAATATCCAACACATCAAGCCAGAGATCTCTCTTATGTAAGGACTCAGGGTTAGGGTTGGAACCGTAAAGACCGAAGAGCGGTCCAGTCGATACTACATTGGACCGCAGAAAGCGACCAGCGACTTCAGCAGTCCAGTACTGAAGATGGTATGAAGGCCATAGGATATAAGAACACGGTCATCACCACATAGATAGTATTTCTTTCATAGCTCTTCAGTTGTCAATCTAAGTATTCAGTCTCAGTATATTCTGAATAGCCTCACGGCTTTTGATCATTACTTGCATGGTTGCTATATTGTTCACTTAGCACCTCTGCTACCTTCTTGATAACATAAACCCTCTGACACCTTCTATATACTCACGGGTATTTAGTGTGATAATTACAATTGAACCTTTGTTGAAAAACGTCGATATTAACCGTTAAAAGTCTTAAATCGTTAAAAACGACTATGAAGTTGTCAAGACTTTAATAATTGGTAAACAGCTAAGTTATTACAATTATTATCACCGAATATAACTAAGTTAAAGACATTTGACAACGAACAATAACTTTAACGATGAACAATTTACAATACCAAATTCTATCTCTTATAAAAATCTTGATATCCTACTTGTTATAAAAATCGGGTTCCCTTTATATTACAAAATCGTTAATCGAATATACTAATGAATATATAGAAACTGTTATGTGAAGCGAAACAATAAAATTAATTAGTTATGTGAAATAAGTTACGTTACATGATTTTATACTTAAATTGTTGAATCCTTATACTTAAATCATTTAATCTCCTTATTAAAATCACCAAACCCCTACTTTATATTATTTAACGTTAATCTATCAAGTAGAACTTTAAAGTAAGGAAAGATTAGAAACGAATAAGGATAATAAGAAATTTCGGGTTTCTTTTTGTTAGTTATGATAACGAAAAATTGTAAAGTAAATTTGTTGGCAAAATGTTTATTAAAAATATTTAACAAATTTATCGGTTAGTATATTCCCAAGTTAGATATTGATAAAGAGTTTGGGCAATGTATTTACTCTTTTGAAGACTTTAGCAACTTTTGTTATAATTTGATTATTAATATATGAAAAACGATTTGGATGGGAGTTAATGTTAAGTTAAAGGCCGAGATCCGTGGGTATAAGATCTTTGATCTAAATAAGACTTTAAACGGATCGGTGGAGACTTTCTTTAAATTAGTATGACTAGAGGATTATGTCAGAAACTGGTGCCTAAGCTAATAGTTACTAGAGATATAGCCTTAATAGTTGCTATCTATACTTCTACAGTATTTTAAAGCTATTTGAAAACCGTAAGGGAGCATGTAATCACCGGTTATATAACCGGGTTACTCCATTTTCCCAGATTCTTAGCGACTTTTTAGCAAGAGATTTTTCTTTCTTTTTCATCAAAAATTACAGATAATATCCAACTACCTTAAGCGACAACTTTGGTTTAGTTCTTTTATATATAATTATCGATTTTTCCTCCAATAATATTGTAACTACTTGTAAACGATTATAACTTAGGGTTATATTTTCTTTCTTTTACTTTTAGAACCTAGACCCATCATCTATAGAATACGTTTTCGATGTATGTATAAAGGAGCAACTTTAAAACGTCTTAACGTGCTAATACAACTATTTTACTATATAATACGAACGTTATCCTAATATCCTACGTATAAAGCTCATTAAGCGAAACCAAATCGTTTGTAAATACTACTGATATTGAAAATAACGAAGCATTAGCATATTGAATATATTAACGAAAATAATCCAGCACCCTAAATTCATTGGTATATTTACCTCTTCGAAATAAATTTTTTTTGAAAAAGGTTTAAACACATTACTTACGAATAACGTAACTATTATATTGTTCCATACCGAAAACCGTTTCAATTTACCCAACAACCATAATTCGAATTTTTCCAACTTCTATTATAATGCTAGCACCCCATTTGATAAATATTAACGATCTAAACGTAAGTATTTTAACCAGCCGGTTAAATTTTACGACGTTAAGTTACGTTTTTTGGTATAAAAACTCACGATATTACGAAAATTACGTAAAACACAAAAATAAATCGGTATAATTTTTTTATATCATTTTCCAATGATTAAACCGCTTTACGAGAATCAATATAAAATTATTATACTCGTAGTAATAACGGCGATATTAACGACCCTAATTCAAGTATAATAATACTTCGTACTTATTACTAAAACCTTAATGGAACTAAAACAACTATTGTTTGGTTTACGAATATAAAGTAAAGAGTTCGTAAATAATTTAAAGTTTTTTAACATTTAAAAGGTTTTATTTATCAAGGTTAGCAGTATAACCTAAGAATCTACCGCTAAACTTGCCCTTTTAAAGGGAATTATTAACTATATATTAACTAATACATTATTTCCCCTATATATACCCGCAAATTATAAAGAAGAAGTTGTTTATTTATAACTTATGAATTGGAGATTTTACAATATTCGTATTTAATATAATAACATTGACCATGTTAACGTTATTAATATAGAAAGTATTATATATAACGGGAGTAATAACGGCGACGTATTCGCCTGTAAAGGCTAAGAGAATATTTTATATTTAAACTGGTTTTAAAATACGACTGGTACGTTAAAAACTAATAATCGTCTATTTCATATAATTCATGTAAAGGTTGAATACAACTTATTACCGTACCGGCTAGAAATTTGTTCCTTAGTTTTCTCGGTAGTTGAAGTAATATAATTCTATAAAAATTGGTAGCAGATTATATGTATGTTTTCTTTATTTCACGGCTATTAAATATAAACTAACTGCTTATGTAAATAGTCAAACTGGTAGTAATTTCGTCGATTGAAAGTTAGCTAATCTTTTAAGTTGTAGGTAATTGATTGAGGATTCAATTTTTATCTTTATTACTATATCCTTAAACGATTAGCCGTGAATCTTCGTACGGTCAGTCCGTAGTTTTACCCTTAACTTCGTAAAATATCCTCTATATAAAGAATGTAACATTTTAGTATTTGAATCACGTTAACAGCATAAATTAAATAGCCTATTATATAAAAAGGTTGTTAATCTTTACCTAGTTAGTCTTTTTCAAAAGGTTTACTGGATGTGTTAATCTTTTTTAATACATTGCTTAAAGTTAAGTTTTCCGTTAAACTTTTTAAGATACTTACGTTGTTGTATATACCTTGACAGGCCTATTGTTCTTGTTAATATCCTTTTTTCTAGAATATATCTTTTTTAGGTAGTCTTTTACACCATTAACGTTTTATTAGCCTTTTAACGATCGACTCTGAATGATTATATTAATTAATCTGTTTAGCTCGAGGATCATTATTATTAAAACTTTTATTCAATTTGTGAAGCTTTTTATACAGCTTAAACTATATGATCAAGAAAGTAATAAGTTTATTAGAAATTTTAACCACTATATTTAGATTAGTGATATTTAAGATTTCATACGGCCTATCTTTTTTACCTGGCTTTCTCTACGTAAAAACTTTACTTTGAAGGGGCAAGGATAACACGTCTATTATTAATAATCTGTTTTTAATATTAAGGGCGTCGTTAATCTGACGGTGTGCTGATTACTTCCTTAGTTCCTTTAAGGCGTTTCTTTATGCCATAACACGTTTAAGGTGTTTAGCGATAGTATTGACTTATTCGTTATACGTGGGTAAGCTTCAAAGACCAATAAATTTGGTATAAAACCATTAAGGTTAATCAATATCATTAAGGCTCTTTACCGCTATTTGAAGTCGTACTTTTCAACTTATAAAGTTTTCAATTTCTAGGGTAAAAATATTATAAACTTTTAGTAAAAAAACGTAAGTCTTTTCGATTTTACTAAAACTCTAATAGGCTTTAATGGGGACCTATTTATACCAAATCCCTATCTACTTAATATTAACTTAAAACTGTATCGTAATAAAATTAATACTAATATTGTAAACTAATACGTTTGGTAACCTTAGGTATTTGTTAATCTACAAATTACGTAATACCTCTTACGTTTTTTTGTCGTAATGGTCATAAAGAACTTAAAGTTGTGAAAAGCTGTAGTGAAGTCTATAACGTAAAGTACCAACTTGCCGTTTGAATAAAATACGTCTACTAAAACCTCAATAATAAAATATTAATCTTCCTGTAATGATCACACTAAATACCCGTGAGTATATAGAAGGTATCAGAGGGTTTATGTTATCAAGAAGGTAGCAGAGGTGCTGAGTGAACAATATCGCAACCGTGCAAGTAATGATCAAAAGCCGTGAGGCTATTCAGAATATACTGAGACTGAATACTTAGATTGACAACTGAAGAGCTATGAAGGAAATGCTATCTATGTGGTGATGACCGTGTCCTTATATATCCGTGCCTTCATACCGTTTTCAGTACTGGATCACTTGGATCAGTGCTGGTTCCACTGCACATGGTTGGTTTAGTCATTTCCGCTAAGAAAGGAAAGGTGTTCCCGCTAACAAAGGAAAGGTGTTCCCCGCCTGATGTGTTGGACTTCGGGCTCAGCTGCACACTGGCTTGCTTCCTGACCCGCTATCATGCTTGGGTCGTGACATCNAAGGAAAGGTGTTCCCCGCCTGATGTGTTGGACTTCGGGCTCAGCTGCACACTGGCTTGCTTCCTGACCCGCTATCATGCTTGGGTCGTGACATCAATAAAGATTTCTTAGTGTTTTGTCAACAGCAATACCGTTACCACCTCTATACTACCGTAAAAAACCAACGCAATTAATAGAAGCTTTCCGCAAAGATCTTTCTTCTACCTTCGTATTTTACAAAACGTAACCGAAAAGTAATTTCTTCTTCTACCTAGCTCAAGAACGATTTTCATAACCAGGAAATCGTTGCTAAGGCGACTTCTGACTTGCCCTTCATTCCGAACACCTCCTGTCACTCGTTCCGTCACGGTGCGAATGATGCGGTCCCGATTGTATCCGCACTCGCCAAGCCTGCACAGCTCCAGCTAAGCTCAGCTGCAGCTGCAGCTGGATGTCCATGAAACAACATAAACCAACGCCGGCCCTTCCAGCTCCACGGCCCCCACCCAGACATCAACAGCAGCGACGAAGGACACCGCCTCCAACACCATGAGCGGCACGAGCAGCACTCAGAACCCGGTTGGCGCCGCCGACGCCGCCGCCGACCAAGGCTCCTTCAGCGCCGACCTGCTCTCCAGTGACGTCGCCGCCGCCCTGCCCGCCTCCTACACCCTGCGTGCCCTGCGCCAGTCCGACTTCCACGCCGGCTTCCTCGACTGCCTGCGCGTGCTCACCGCCGTCGGCGACATCACAAAGGCGCAGTTTGCCGAGCGCTACGACTGGATCCGCAAGCAGGACAGCACCTACTTCGTCGTTGTCATCGAGGATGCCGGCCGGGTCGTCGGCACCGGCGCGCTGATTGTCGAGAGAAAATTGTAGGCTTGCCCTTCCCTGCGCCCCGGCCCCGGCCCCGCCCTCTCGCTCTCGCTCTCGCTTTCGCTCGCCGAAGAGTGGGGAGGGCGGGTAACCACCCCGCGTCGACGTACTAACACGCGCGTCCGCTGGGGCTTAGCATCCACAACCTCGGCTCGGTGGGTCACATCGAAGACATTGCCGTCGCAAAGGACCAGCAGGGCAAGAAACTGGGTCTCCGACTGATCCAGGCCCTCGACTTCATCGCCGACAAGGTCGGCTGCTACAAAACCATCCTTGACTGCAGCGACACCAACGAGGGCTTCTACATCAAGTGCGGCTTCAAGAGGGTTGGGCTGGAGATGGCGCACTACCACAACAAATAAGTCTGTCCCTTCGAGGGCTTGGGGAAGAGACTGCGATGGAACAGATGGTGCACGTGGTGGAAGCTGTGAATGGCTTGGCACAGAAGACGACCATGATCGCTTGCCGGTGGAAGGACGGATCTTGTATGGCGCTTGGATGGTGGATGCATCGAGAGGGCTCGAATCGGGTACCAGGCATGGAATAGAGAGCATGAATCATCACTGGACTGGCATTGCATGCAGCCGCCACGGTTCCGTTTGGCCTGGCTGCAATCGCCTGCAACGCGCGTGCGGCAGCAAAGCTGTACCGGCGGGAAACCGTGGTTGTTGTCGCGGGCTTCGTCGAAACCTTGTCGTCCAAGCCGGCCAGGGCCACGGAGCGGTTGGCCGCCAGCTGCGTGTGCACCACTGCGTGTGCACCACTGCGTGCGGTCTTGCAACATGTCCCGCCGCACACCGCTGCTGGCACAACTTGGCGCCAGGCCTCGGTTGGGGACGCTGAACAATGGCAGTGTGCGTGGCAGACGTACCCGTCCGTAGATGACAGGGGCTTCTATTCGACGGGTATGCTTTGGGTCAGGGGCGCATTTGTCGCGTCTCTCCCTGTCAGACGCCGGAAATATCAGGGGTGGGGGCTATATGAGGCAAGGCTGAGGTCGGGTCGAATCAACAGCCTTGTCAGGACCCACGAGACCCAAAATCGCCCCACTCCCCAGACCCCACGCTGCCGCACACACGACACACGAAACACGACACTCGCCAAAACAGATTACTATTCGACATATATCTACCATGGCGTGGGACGCAACTCTCTCCCTCTGGCACCTCTGGCCATCACCACCAGTCCTTACAGAACACAGCCATGGTCTCCCAGACCGCTTTCCTCACCCTTGTAGCCCTGGTGGCCCCCTTCACTTTCGCCGATACCATGCCCATCGAGGACTTCGAGAACGGGTGGGACAAGGCGGCTTGGCCGCTATACGCACCTGACTGCAGCAATGGCGGTTCCGTCACGCTGGACAGCACAACTGCTCACAGCGGGACGAAGTCGATCCGGGTCGACGGCGCGGGAGGCTACTGCGGGCACGCCTTCTTCGGCACGACACAAGTGCCCACTGACGGCGACGTCTTTGTCCGGACGTGGATGTAGGCTTCCGCCCCATTCTCCATGGTTCATGCCGCTGCTGGTGTGCGCCCATGCTAACCACCCGCCCCGCCCCACCAGGAAAGTGGACAAGGCCCTGACCGCCGATCACGTCTCCTTCATCACGCACCCGGACGCCGCGCTCGGCAACAAGCACCTGCGCATCGGCGGGCAGTCCGCGATCCTCATGTACAACCGCGAGACCGACGACGCGACGCTGCCGGAGCTGTCGCCGGCGGGCATCGCGGCCTCGGCCGCGCTGCCGGCCGGCCAGTGGGTGTGCTTCGAGTACCGCCTGGGCGCCGACGGCTCCATCGAGACGTGGCTCGACGGCACCGCGCTCGCGGGGCTGACGGTCCTGACCGGCGGCGGCGCGGCGAACCCCGCCGCGGGCCCGTGGACGCGCACCCCGTACGTGCCCAAGGTCACGGGCGTGTACCTGGGCTGGGAGGCGTATGGGATGGCGACGAATACGATCTGGTATGATGATATCGCTGTGGCGTCGGAGAGGGTGGGGTGTGACGCGACCTGTTCGTAGGGTAAATATTCGTCTAGGGCGCTGAAAGCCGTGAAAATGAATCCTACCAAAATCAAAACCCCCGGCAGCCCCAGCTCTTTCGAAACCAACAGTCTCCAACCGCCCTCTGTTCCCGATGGTAGTGCAAGAACAATGACCAGCGATTCTCGCAACGCCGGCCAACTGCATCAAGGACCAACACAGCCACAGAGTGAGCGGTGAGTGCATCTCTCTCTCTCTCTCTCTCTCTCCCTGTCCCTGGAGTGCTGGCGGCATGGCTCTTCCCCTTCCGATTCCAGGTCATCGGGGTGTGAGGGCCTCACATAGGCACATGACATGTACGATTTTACTTACCCATACTACCATAGTATAGCAACATCAACACACCCTCGCATCTTGATTGTTCGGTATCTAGACAGCCATTTCCATAGCCTTCCGCGCTCCATGCAAGCAGTGAAACAGAACAGAAAAAACGCATGAGTGAAGGAGGTCGCCGTATAGACTAGCCTCACCTACGGATCTGCACAGGCCTCCTTGTATGTGAAAAGAAAGAAAAAAAAAGAGAAAAAAACAGGCGTCCAGTGCTTAGGCCTCTTTGTTTAGGCCCTTAGCACGTGCACAGCCCCTTGTGCTGATGTTGCTCGCACGGGATCTCCGTCGGCATGTTTTTGTGCGTATGTTGTACCGGGAAGTGGCACCTGGGGGGTATACCCGGGTTTATATTGATACGCCACGCTGATGAAGTTTAACCCTTTTTGAACTTAGCAATACCAACCTTCACAACCAGTCTTAACCCTCCCTTTTGGTTGATGGTTTGATCCCTTGTTTTATAGTTGAAAAACTACTTCACTAGTGTTTTCGAAAATACCTGTTGCGAGATTCTCTAAAACAATGTTTAGAAAGCGTATTGAAACAAAATTAATAAAAATAATGTAATCACTACTACAACAATAAATACTATCGGCCGCTATAAACGGGGTGAATTCTATGCCAAACCGTTCATTAATAAATTTACACACATTATTAATTTAGTATGTTATTATATTATGATCAGAATATTACGTATTAAATAACATATACAAAAGGCTTTTGTTACAACACTAAAATATTAACAATTATCAATAAATTGGAATTGGTTTAAGGATTTATTGATAAGTATTTACAAAATTCAACAAATAATACATTACAAAACAATATTGAATATCGAGATTTTGAAAATTTATATTACTTAGAAAATTACATTACTATTAGACATCTTATCAACATCATTATTACTTAAATCATAACTCCTTACACCCAACGAATAAAATGAGTCAAGTAAATACAACAATGTATTTTCGCGATTTATCTTTACGTTTACAGCGTTCTTACGTAAAATGCCGCGCGATTACCCAAAAGATATTGAAAGCTACTATTGGTAAGGCTTTAGACGTTGCAACGTTGTTGATTCGATTAGTCGAAGTAACAGTAGTATTGCGTGGTTAAGTAGTGTATGTATTGTTCTAGGTTTGGCGAACTGTTAGCCGGTTTGCATAGTAATTAGTATAGTCAATTGCTTGTCTCGTGCCTTAGTAAAAAGTGAGCGGATACTATACTTTACTTGCAGCTAATATAGTAAACCTATAAGCAATATACTTAACTTGTACTTAATATAGTCAACTTTACTTACAATAAAGTTGACTTACTGTATTGTAATTACTACTATTCAAATACTGGTTTTTTTTTTTTTTTTTTGTGCGCGTATGTTGGTATGGTTAACCAATTTTTTTTTTCGGTTACTACTAAATTACATCTCCGTTAACTAATCAAACCCCTGCCAGTTTTACAGTCAAATTAACCCCAATTGCCTTTATTTGCTCTATGGTTCCGAACTTCAACTTTATCAATTTCATAAATATTTTTTTCGCCACAGACTTATATAAACCCTTAACTCATTCATACCAATTAAACGAATCAACGGCCTCAATTCTCTGGCAATTTTTCAGTTCGTTTGGGTACCCTTGTTTTCCGGTAGATAACTTGACTTAGACATTTATCCTGTTAATGTAGCTTTTAATGCATATAGTTAGCTTGTCATTTTCTACAAATCTTTTAAGAGCCCTATTTAGAAATGTCTTCATTATAATTTTAGCGGGATTATGTTTGCCATTAATTCGTCAGAATTTATTTTTGTGTTCGTAAGTTTAAGGAAGTGTTATTATTTCGATTATTAATCGTTTTTGGTTGGTATTTTCTCGTTTTAAAAGGTATTTAAATAGGTTTTTTGCATCGGTTTATTTTATTACCGGAATAAGAGAAATCCTCAACTGTCTGGTAATTACATCAAGTATTTCCTATATTATTATACTGATATCAAAACTTGTTGGTAAGGTTTTTTATACGTCAATGTAAAAGAAAGAAGATAGTATTGTAAGTATCGATGATAGATTGTTCAGAGAGAGAAGAGGCATCTAGAGAGTGCACGCCGCAGGTGAGAGCTTAAAAGCTTTCACCTAAAGTGTGGTACTCTATCATGTACTCTGCTAACATCCTCTCTGAAGTGTAGCACGCTACCATGCACTCTGTTAACATTCCTCTTGGGGCGTAACACGCTACCATATACTTTAAAAAAGTGTATCTGGCAGCTTAGCACGTTATTATTCACTTTGTAAGAGTATACCTTGCGGCATAACCGTTTACGAACTATAGGGATATATAATAATATTTATACAAATAATCTTTTCTTTTTCGGAAAGTTTCACACTTATAATTTAATAATAATAGTAATACAATTTTTCCAACCCCCCAATGAGTAGTTTAATAGTGATAGTGCAATATCTCCAAGCTTTCAATTAGTTTTTTAAATAGTGATAGTGATACTGTTGTAATTCGTTTAAGTTTCTATGTAATAGTTCTGGTAGTAATAGTATTATAAGCTTTAATGGGTTATTTGAAAAGGTTGTTGATTCCCATAAAGGTGTAATGGTCGATATTACGTGTTTTTAGAGTAAGTAGGAAAAAAAATACATCGCTATCGGTCCAAGTAGAATTTTTTTTTTCTTTAACGACGTGCTTATACCTTTAAAGTAAACCATTAATTAGCTATTCGGCGCTCGTACGCCTAAAAAGCCCATTTCTAATTAGCTGTTCAGTGTTTTCGTATAGATTAATCACTTAATGAATTCTATATCCTAATCGTTTCTTTAAATAGATGTCATATAAAAACAGGTCTTAAAAGCATCATTTGGTGCGATACCGCCGCCATAATGTAACTGCTGTAGCCGTAACACGCTACCCCACTAGTACCAGCTCTGCCAGCAGTAGCAGTATCTCTTCGATTCCTGCCTTTATTTTATGCTTTCCCGTTGCCGCCAATGAAGCCGCCACCCATCTTTCCCCCTTACCCCTACCCACTTACCGCCGCTGGCGTAGCCGCTATACCCCTTTTTCCTTCTTCTTTCCCCCCTCCCTTTCTCTCTTTACTCTACAGGAGTAGGAGCGGGGGTTTCCTGAGGTTATAAACCTTACTTTTTTGCTACGAATGAAAACTCCCTTACCTGTAGCAGCCCACTTTCGTCGCCATAAGAGTAGTATCGCGGAGTTGTGGCGTGGTACGTAATATTTTCCCTCTTTAATCCCTCCTTTTAATAATATTAATGTCTATTAGATGAGGTTAATATGGTGGAGTGAGTCCGCCGCTTAGAGGCGCGACTTACAAGGGTGCGTTGCGAGATCTTTTTGACGCATAAAGTGTTAGAGCGATGTACTTGAGTTCGTAACCCCGGGCTGCCAATTAATACGCCTTGCGTTTCATACGTTTTGTTCGCCGCTACGGGTAAATCGATTAGCGATTATCGCTAGAGAAGTAGTCGCTTGTCCTGCTATTACTATTATAAAAGAAGCGGCAACGAGTACGCTCTTGTTTCAGTTGTTCTGGAGCTGTAAGCTGAGGCTTTGTTACATATCCGCCGTTTTTATAATAAGTTATATACTTCCTTAATTAGTAATCCCGGAATCTATTACTCATTTCCCACTGTTTTAATACGTTATTCTAGACTTTTTCATTTAACATTTACTTTTTAAATACGTTGAACAAAGTTTTAAATTTTTCAATATATAAAACAAAGCTTTTACTCTTCTAATACCTAAAATGAACCCAAGGTTAATATTTCGATAAACGCAAATCGGCGGCCGAAAATAAAGGCAACTGCTATTACCGCTTGGCAGGTAAGCTTGCGCATGTATTGCGCAAGTGAGTTCGATGACTTTATTGCGTGTCATTATAAAGAGGACGAATCTATCCCTCGCCCTTTGCCGAATAGTATGTGGCTTAAGGCGTGGGGGGTGTGCAGCCCTTTTCCTAGCGACGACGCCGATGACGGCATCGATGGTAGCGGTGGTGCTAGCGATGATGACGACGGCGACGATAAGAACGAGGAGGAGGACGATGACAAAGTAACCAGCCCCCCTTTCCCCTCGCCGTTTGGTAGTTTTTAGCTGCCTTTTTTTGATATTTCGTCGGTTATACCAGCTTATATGACAAGAGTTGTACAAATAATATTGTATTTAAAAAAAATCTTAATTCAAATGATAAATGGTATATGTAACGAGTCATAATATATAATTGAAGTGGAAAATGATAAATTTCAAAAGGGGAAATATACTATTAAAGCGGCAAATGACATATTTAAATAGTGAAATGTGTAATTTAAGCAGCAAATGATAAAATTAGGGAATAAAATACAAAGAAATATAAATAAACGTTACTTTTTAGGGTTGATCTATATAACTTATCTAGTATCGTTGATAGAAGAAATAATAGTAAAAACGAGCGCTTTTAATACATTAATCGAATGTAATGATCACACTAAATACCCGTGAGTAAATAGAAGGTGTCGGAGGGTTTATATTAGCAATAAGGTAGTAGAGGTAACAAAGGTGCAATATCAAGAAGATATGTGTTCGTGCTATAGGATGATCATTAGCCGTAACGCTATTCAAATATGTAGACTGAATACTTAGATTGACAACTGAAGAGCTATGAAGGAAATACTATCTATGTGGTGCTGACCGTGTTCTTATATCCTATGGCCTTCATACCATCTTCAGTACTGAGGCTCACCGGTGCTCAATGAGGCTCACCGGTACTCACTGAGGCTCAGTGAGCACTTGTGATCTAGATAACCCTAACCCTGGAGGGTTGCTTATTCTGGTGCTGACAAAGAGATATTCCCCGCCTAATGTGTTGGACTTCAGGCTCTCGGTAGCTTAGCTGCATGCTGGCCTGTTTCCTGACCCGCCAACGTGCTTGAGTCATAATATCGAAGCGTTTGGCTTTGGTAAAATTGTTTTCAATGTGTTATTTGGAGCGCTTTGCTTTGATAGGAGAGTTTTCAATTCGATATCTAGAGCACCTTAGTTTAGCCTCGTTTTAAATTCGTTTTTTATAGCGCTGCTTTTAAGTCATGCGTTCAATACACTATTTAAAGTGCTATTTTTTTAGTATCGCTTCCAATACTATATCAGGGGCGCCCTATTTTGGCGTTTTTTTCTAATAGTGTTATTTATTGCTTTTGTAGCGCCTTTATCGCGATCCGGAGGAATATCTTTCATATACACATTGGGAGAGCCATTTACCTTCTTCTGGGCACTTACATTGTAGTCCAAAGAGCTGCTTTTTATATACTATTTTCAAATACCGTTTTCGTTTTTTAAAACGGTTTTTTTTATCGTAATATGGAAGGCTGTCATTTATATATCCCTCGAACACTCTGTACCATTTTTGGGGGTGTTCATGTTGCAGTGCGAAGGGCTGTCTTTTCCAATTGCAGCGTTATCTATATTTCCGGAAGCGTTGTTTATCTTTTTCGAAACGCTTTTGTTATAGTTTGGAGGGCTGTCCTCTCTGTGTTTCTTGTGAGAGCTGCTGCTTTGTATATCTCTTTCGTGAGCGTCGGTTATTTTTTTTTTTTTCCTTCGGGGCGCTTTTTTCGAGATTGGGGGCCCAAATGTTTATATTTAATAAGTGAATGTTTTTGTAGGTGTTGAATTTCGTTTTTACTAGGTGCTCCGATATGTTGCTAATAGAGAATAACTCTTGCAGCCCTATTTTTTTAACTCGAGTGTGAGATAATTCTTTTTACCCTGTTTTCTCTTGAATTTGAGTGCTGGATAACTTTTTTGGTCTTTTTATTTTTTTAAGTCGAACATCGAATTACCCTGTTCTCTTTTCTTTTGAACTTAAACGCCGGATAATCTTTGTATACTTTTCGCCTTTTTTGTAAGTCGTTCGCTTTGTGTACACGAGGTATTTTTAAATATTTCTTGGATTAGTTATTCTAATACTTGATTCAATACATTCCTTCTACAAAATACGTTTTTTATATGTTTTTGTTAGTTTAATTTTATAGATGTTATCATATATCTCTATAGCTAGCAACTGGCCACGCTGCAAGATATACTTCTTTAGAGTGTACAGTAACGTACTACGCTGCAAGGTTCATTCTTGAAAAGTAAATGATAGCGTGCTACTGTCCAGAAGAAATATTAGCAAAGTGCATGGTAGAGTATCATTACCCAAAAAGGAGATTGTTAAAGTGTATCGTAAACTGCTACTGCTTAGATAAAAGCTTATAAGCTCTTACCCAAGGCATGCACTTCCCAAATACCTCTTCTTCCTTCGATAAATTTATTTTAATACTATATACATGGATAATATTATATATCTCTTTTGTTATCAAGTGGCTACTCTGCAAGTTGCACTCTTGCAGAGTGTAAGATAACGTGCCACTCTGCAAAGTGTATTCTTGTAGAGTGTATGATAGCGTGCCACTGCTTAAAAAGGGAATTTGCAAAGTGTACGATAAAATGCCACTGCTTAGAAGTGAGATTGGAAAAGTATGTAGTAAAGTGTTACTACCTGAGTAAAAAATTATAAGCTCCTACCTAAGGTATATACTCTCGAGATGTTTTTTCTCCTTTGAATCTTACTATTTACTTCAATATATATTATCAATCTTAGGACTAGTTTTTATTATTATCCTTATGTCAACATACACTATATAATAAACTTTACCAATATTATTTAGTAGCCGACTCGCTCGATTATAAATAGCGTGTGAAAAAAGAGACAAACCAAAGTTCTATACTTATAACAGGATTCTATAGTGGTTCTAATTATCCGTACTTTAACACTACAACTTATAAGAACTAGATGAAAGTAGGAAAATAGGAGTATGCGCCTTTGAAACTCGAGACGTAAAAAATTATAAAATTCAAAGTGATTTGAAAAAGGATAGCTTTAATAAAATATTATTAACTAGGTTAATATCCTATTTACTCAAAGCCCTGTTACGTTATCCGTTGACTTATTTTGGCGCTTTGGATATAACTGAGCATTTTTTGAAAAGCGTTTTATTACATATTAGGCCACGTAAACCAAAACCACCAAGTTTCGAAACCTTTAGTTGGGACCTATCCATTCTAAAAAATAATATTCAAACTGCTTTTAAACTTCGGGAAAAGTTAAAACATAGCATCTAAACCGCTTATAAAGTTGAAAAACGACTAGGATACGATATCCGAACCACCTATTAAACGTATACCGCGTAATATATACAGTATTCAAAACGTTTACTACATTATTAAATTACTACCATTTACTAAGCTTTATACACTATTTTAACTTTTACATGCTTTTTTCAATTTTTCCCATCGTTTCGTTCTTTGAATTATATAATCTCTCTATATTGTACCATTTATTTCAATTTATTACTCACGACGTTTAATTTTACTAGTTCTTTGACTAATATAACATTTATAAAGCGTTAAAAGGTTCATTTAAAACGTCCGATATTCAATAATTACGCCTCCTTTGTATTTCATTTAGATTTCATTAATATTAGCAAGAGTTAAACGCCTAACTTTAAATGCTTTGATATATTTTGAGGTTTTATCTAAACTTTATGATTTTGTATACTATTTTTTTCCATCAAATTTCACAGTTTATTTGAATATTATATATTAAGTATATATGAATCTTCACTACTACGTAAAATTAAACTTTATACCGCTCCGTCAATTTTAATATATACCTAAATTAGCTTCCAAAATACCCTGTTATACTTTGTATTTTAACTATTATAACTTTACTAATAACAAACCTGATAAAGGTTAGCGGATATATGGATTATTTTATTCAAAATACAATATTTCATCAAAGTGTTTTAAAGAATTTAGACCTTAACTTGTGGGATAGTAAGATCGAAATACTACTGGGAAATTTGAACTTTTGTATGACAAATATATATATAATAAATATCATTTTAAATTATTATAACGGAAATATTGAAGGGCGCGACTTATTTAATAATTTCCGGAAAGACTTAATAAATTGGATGTCAAAAATGAAACATATAGTAAACATTATAATTTCAAAAATATAATGAATATAACTAGTAATAGGGATATTAACACAACCGGTAACAATAATAACTGTATTATATAAGCCTTATTCACGACTTTACAGCTTACTTAAATACCAAAATTAATCAGAGAAAAGGTAATAAACGTGAAATTCATGAAAGAATACTAATACAAAAACGTTCAAATCGGCTTTTCAAAATAACGGATAAAAAGCGAAAAATAATAATCCGTAAACACAGAAAGTAAAGCGTTTAGAAAACCTGAACGTAAGCCGCAAAAGGTAAACAAAACTTAAGGAATCAATAAGAAGGAAGGAAGGGTCAGTAAAATTATTTATCACTTGGGTCGAATATGAACTCTTGTTAAAACGCACTTTTAATGAAGAATACAAACCAAATTACACCCCGGATACAATTAATAACCCTCTCAACCGTAACGAAAATGGCCCGGATGAGAAAGAAGACCCTTTCGGATATGAAATAAACGGTATAAAAGACAATACAGGCCTTACGAACTAATATCCACTAATTACGACCCCTACTAAAACTTACTACCACGCCATCTTCCTACTAATAAAAATAATCTCATAAAACTTACCAACTGTATCAAATTATTAAAAAAAACCGGAAGTTATAATGGCGAACCATACAATGTGCTAGATAATAAAATCCGTACAATATTAAACAGTTACAAAAAACTAAATATTAAACTATTATAACTCCATATAAATTTACCCTATATATTAACTGCCTAGACCAAAAAGTAATATAAATATTATTTTACAGAAGTGACTATATTTATGAATTTTACAATCGCTTAAAAATAAACTACTATACGGAAATAAATAACGAGCTTGACGATCGGAATGAGACGAATATCACTTGAAAATTCGTAAGAAACCAGCGTAAAAAGACTGACAAAACTACACAAAAAGTGTTTTTCGTCTTAATAAAAAAGTTCCGGAAATATGAGGTGGCCCTTGAACAAAAACATAAGGGAGATAAAGTATTTATCCAAATAGTTACAAAAATATACCGCGAAAATCCAAATTTTAACCTTATGTTATTTAAATAAATAAAAAACAAAAAAAAAACCTTAACGGATTTTTATACCAGCCTTGAAATTAGGTTAAAATTTTAATACGTAAATTAATAAGCGTCGAATAAATATTTATAAACGAAAAAACTACGGTCAAAACTAAAATCGCTAAAACTAAGCCCATGAAAATAATTTACCACATCATAAACCGATGTTTTCAAGTATACTTTAGAGCGAATGAACGCCTAGAATAGGGCTATAATGACGAAGAGAACTAGAAGAGGAGCTCCGTAAAGAGAAAATAAAGTAATTACAAACGAAAAAAAACCCTATAACAAAAGATGGAACTCGCCACATATATTACAATACCTACGGAAAAACATTCGAAGCTTTATAGGTTTCAAAAAGCGATATATTATACACAATAACGTCGGTTATTCATCAACCAATTTTTTAGTATACGAATAAATTAGAACCCAAAGCCAAAATTATGCATATTATCTATCCGAAAACCAAACAAAAGCCACTTTTCCAACGTACATAACCGACTGTAAAGATGTAAAGTGTAAAGGGACTGAGGCCGGAGCTGTCGCTTAAGGTGGTCGGATTCTGTCTATAAATCTCGACAAAGAAGAGAGGAGAAACCCCTACTAGAGTGCTGTTACAAAGTTGTGGAAAACGATATAACCCGGTTATATGACGTGTAAAGGCATGATGCCGTATAGCATCCGAGCGGCTCTAGTGTGCTGTAAGAGGGTAACAACTACCAGGGCTGAATACCTGGTAAATACTAGCCAAGCACTAGCCTGTGACATAAAGAAGGAATTAAACGCCTACCTTTACAAATACACCTCTAAAAAAAAAGGCTTAAAGGAAAATAAAACATACTTAATAGCATATAATGATAAAACCGATCATCGAATATTTACAAACCTATAGAATACCGCATTTCTACATATCGCAAACCTGGATTACGAAAACAGAATACTAAATACCCACATAACGTTGTAATTCACACTTCTTAATAGGTACGGTAACCGATTTCAAGGAATTTTACTAAACACCGACGCAACAGAAATGTTAACCACCGAAAAACGACAATTTAACGTTTTGGCGGCGAAATTTTCCAAATTTCAACTTGACCGAACAAAAGAACACCAGAAAATACTATTCGATAAAAGAAAGGCGTTATTACTTAACATAATAGTTATGAATACACAATTCGAATTAGTTATGTTTTATATAATAAACTCTCGAAAAATATTCCTAGTAATATTAGTTAATATAAATAAATTCGAAATTAACGTTCGAAAAACGACTAACTAATTTATCTGCGCCTCAAATAATGTATCTATACCACTTCGTCTTAAATTTAAATACCTGCAGTTATTCCCAAAAAAGCGTACAATTAAAGCCTTTATCTAACGTAACCGAAACTAAAAATACTACGCCATCGACTTGGATGCCCGGTCGCAAAACGTGTTTTACGATTACTTCTCATAATATAATATATAAATGCAGGGAAAAAACATTAAAAGCTATCGAAAGGTTTTACCTCAAATACCAATTACATTAGTAAGCCCTGCGACGGTATAAATTCCACCATTAAACCAATATAAACTTGAACTACAAGGTTAAGAGAAACATAATATACCTTAACGACTAACTAATAATACATGCTGTCGACTTAACAACATTATTTTAAGCCGCGTAATTTACACGGAACGTTTTTGCTGCAGACTGATAAAATGATCTAATAAATTACTAATTAAAAGTTTATTTAAGGCCTCCGAATTAAATCATCCACAGTATAAACATAAATTTAAATTCGATCGAATGACATACTGAAGCTAAAATTACCGGCAATAAGTATGGAGAGATACTGGTAAAGGTACAATAAAGTATCAGGAAATGCAAAAGCTTTCATGAACCGCTTGAAACAACGTATACGATATTTTCCAAAAATCTAAAAAGTTCTAATTCCAAGGAATTAATTTCGTAAATGGCGGTAAACACCGTAAATAACACTTTTAACACAAATGGGATAATTTCAAAACTCCTTATTTTCGGTGTTTACCATAAATTCCTATGGATTCAACGTTTTCACTACCTACGGTATAAAGGGCGAATGTTATAAAGGAAGCTATATCAACAATACGTTCCCTACAAACTAAAAACGATATTTCGAAAACATTGGCTACGAGAAAAGGCCCGTATAAAACTGGCGTTTTTAACTCGTTATCACAGTTTAAAATACTAATTTAAAGAACGAAAACCGGATAAACTAGCCCTCGCAAAATCAACGTCTTTAAATGCTACAATATACTTGGAAATTTACCAAATATCCTGAATTCATTTCTTGAAACAATAATACAAAAATTTAAAAAAGAAATAGTAAATAATAACAGCCTAAAAACTTAATCCGAAAAGTCATACCAACTGAACCACACCTACAATAACGAATCCAAACCGTCCCCACAACTTGTATACCAACTAAATACACTATTATAACTTTTCCTACCTAACAAAACCAGCTTACCAGCATTAAAAAAAGCCATGCTACCGAGATCGTCAATATAAATTGAAAAATACTCTAAAGCCTTTATTGTAAACTCATTCGTCACTGAAAAGGAAACAAATAATCGTAAATTAAGTATAAAACTGTGCTAAAAAGGTATTATTACCGCCCTAGGTACCCCTTTGAAATAATTAACTCAAAAGGAAATCACGACTTTGATCTAATAGGCTGTTTTTTACTTTAAAAGATTCAACTAGTTAATTTATTTCGTTTACAAAATATTTCCCACCCGCTTAGTTTACAAGATAAAATACAAGACCGATAATAGCTATAAAAAAGCCTCCTTATAGTTAAGGGATACGATGATACCAGTATAAAAAATATTATAACCTAATCTCCTACTTTACAATGAGTAAACTATCACTTATTTTAACATTTAAAACCTTTTTAAATACCATACACAACCTTTATATTAAATTTCGTGATATTATACAAACTTATATAAAATAGGAAGAATAGTTTAAATGACGTATTTATCCCCACATACCTATATATCTACGAAAATATTATCCATGAAACATGATCCTACGTATTGTAAATCTTTTTACGAATTTGCTAAAACCAGGGTATACTAGTATAAAATCTACCCAAGGTATTATAAAAAGCGGCTCGGAATAACCAGTTCGACATTCGACCTATACCTATTATTCTCAACTCCACGTTTTAAAGAATTTGCATTTACTGGAATACTAATATACGACATACTAACGTTATATAATACATCGTTTTTCGTTACGAAAAAGAGAAAATTTATAAAAGCCGGCCTAAAAGCGAAACACAAAGTATACATATCGAAAAACGTATGATAAATTTCAATAGCATAACAATCACGTTCCAGAACAACATTTTAAACCTTATACAAAGAAGAAAATTGAATAAAGTTATCTTTATTAATATAACTAAAGTAAAATAAGCTAACGAATACAAATGTCAACATATATGTAAAACTTAGGTTACATTGATAATATAGCCGAAAACAGCTTGTAAGTATTCGTTCGCCACATAATAATAAACATATCATTCAGATAATATATAAAAAACGTTTAACAAGCGTCTTACGTATCAAATAAACAATCCGAAACGCGACCTTCGATTTATACCACTCAATACACGTATAACGAAGATTTTTGTTTTTACTAACGTATTATTTACGAATAATACCGACTAGAACTCGCAAACTAAATTCATTCTTATTCTTGATAATAAATTACCGGTTAAAAACGAATTTACTCTTTTTCAATTATTATCTATTAAAGTTTAACCAAGTATAAATGGGTTATTCGCAACGTTTTAATCTCTGAAATTTATACAGTTAAAAGATTCAACTCCAAAATTACTATACCGATAGCAGCCCAGATAATTATTTAAAACCTTGGCTTAAAACCTATTTCTCTAATAATTTGCATTAATTCGTTTTCCCTTTACAAATAATTTGTTAAACTAGGTATTACAAATGAAAAACACTCTAAAATCGATATCATAACCTTACGCAAATCGTACGAGCGCCGCAAAATTGAGATGATAAGGTAAATCAATAGAATATCAAACCTAACGAATACGATAACTCAAAGCACCCCAAATAGAGCAAAAAAAAACAAAAAAACGCTCGTATTAACAAGTACTTTTACGTTAGCGTTATTGAAAAGATTTTATGACCTTATCCTAATTCAACATTTAACGCTTAGTAATTAATACTTCGTCTTTATTTTGCCTATTCATACTGCTCCTACAATTTTATACAATTTAAATTTGCTTTTAAAGCCGCTTTTTATATATTATTGGGTTTCATTTCTACTATTCCAACCTTATAAAAAAAAATTCCATTTTTATCTTTATAATATATTACTTATGTTACGAAGTTAAGCAACAATTCTATTACTATATAAAAAACTATTTTGAGGTCCTACGAACTGAAATCAACCTGAAGATAAATAGTGAGTTGTTGCCAAAAGTGGAGGAGTGAAACAGCGCCGCGTCGTTGTCGTTATCGTCTTCATTATCATTTTCCTCGCCGTCCTCACCTCCGCCATTACTATTAGTACTACTATCATTATCGCTATTAACGCCGCTACCGAAGTCTCCTGAGGAAAAGACTCACGCCTTAGGCTAGCTACTTTGTGGCAGGAGCGCGAATAGGGTCTTCATTCTCCTCGCAAAGACGCGTGATGAAATAGTTGAACTCGCCTATGTAATAAATACGTAGTCTCGCTTTCTAGGCGGAAATAGCGATTGTCGTTTCCTTAAACCACCGGTAAACACTTACTACCAATTGAAATCGGTTTATATTAGCTATTACAAAAGTAATTCTTTTGAATACGCAGAAAAAAGGGTATTGAAATAATAGGTACTGGTTATTCGCGGCTATAATTACGAATTGAAAGTAAACTTTCCCTTAAAACTGCGTACAAGTAATAAAACCTCGGTCTATGGCCTTAAAACTACTGAAACGAAGGCATATCCGCTACTAATCCACTTGTAACGGTAAGAATAGGCCGACTAACCCCCTATTTAACGGTAATCACCAATAAACTTACCCGAGACCACTAAAGCAACATACGACACGTAAGGTGTATCAATTAGCGACCCAAAAACGAAAACTTGGGTATAACGTTCCAACGATTTACGCGCTAAAGAAGCTTTGCAACGTACCCTAACAATCTGCAACTTGAGGTGCCGGTCTAAATTGGCTGCCTCAACTTTATTCATAAAGATATTGGTATAACAAAAATTAAACTGGAAATGAATAATATGAACCGCGTTATAACGCAACTAAATTACGCTTTGAACGGCGGAAAGTAGCCGTTATAAGTAAAAGAGTTTTCACCCATAACGAAAGGGAAAGGTTAATAACCTTAAAAATCTTCCACTCCTCCCCTTAGGTGGTAAGTAGAGGAGGGGAAGGAGAAAAAAAGGAAAAGGGTTAAGGGCCTTATTGGTGGCGGAGAAGAAGGGGAAGCCCCCTCAAAAAGTCGGAAATCGATGATATACTACTCGAGGAGACAGGGTTAAAGGTAATGCTGGCGGCGTTACGGCGGGCAACAACAGCGGAAGCCTCCTCTCGCTTACGCTAATGCGCCTAACAACGCCTGAAAAAGCAATTTTTATAAGTTATATATTTTCGAAAGCGGTTAAAACATGGCTTTCGTCAAGTAACCTATCTATAAGAGCAATAGGTATAATGTAATAAAACAGTGGTTTGGTTATTTATAAACTTACTCATTTATTAAAAACTTACGTTACAAAGAAGAGGTTCATCGTTAAAAGGAAAAATAAGAAGTTTTATCTAAACTGATCTAATGAATATTTTTAAACTAACTCTAAACATGTAACATCGACAATCATACTTATATAATTACATCCCTAAGAAATTCAATAGCTATACCGCTATTAGTAACCATACCGCTATTAATGACCATACCACTACTAATTTCCTAAACTAACTAGGGTTTACACTACAATTACTATGAGAATTTTTAATTCGAACCTTTACAATTTTATACCGCAATTACTATCGCTGTTAAAACTATGAATTCAAACTATAAGAACGTTATATTACAAATCGAATTATTACTACAAAATTACGAAAACAAACTCTACTGCAAACTAAACTATCATTTTTAAATTTCGGAAGCAAGCCATAGTACAAACCAAACTGTTCCTAGTGTATTATGATATAAACTGTAGCATGAACTAAACTATTACTATTGAATTACGGATACAGGCCGCGCCGAAAAAAAGAAAAGATTACTCATATAGATATTATTATATATCTTTAAAGTTAGTAAGTAATTACATTAAAAATTACACCTTTATAAAGTACACAGTAATATGATACTCTATAAGATACATTCCTACAAAGTGCATAATAACATGCTTCTACCCAAAAGTGGCATTTGAAAAGTGCACGATAAAATGCTATTGCTCAGAAAAAGAGATTGGCAAAATGCATAGTAAAGTGCAACTGCCTGGGTGAAAGCTTATAAGCTCCCACCTAAGGCATTGACTCTTTGGATACCTCTTATAGCTTTAATATTACTATCTACTTCAATATACACTACCAATTTTATGATTACTCTTCTACTGTTATCTTTGCGTTAACGTACCTAGTACAATAAACCTTACCGACAAATAATCCAACGATTGATTTTTCACTACATTTTACGTTAATATTATAAGGTAATAAATCTTACCAACATCAATTAGTAGCCGATTCGATCAACTACAAATAGCCCAAGATAAAAATCATAAGTTAAATACTTATAACATAATACAATGATAATTTTAACTATGTGTATTTCAATACTATGATTTATGAAAATCTTACAGAAATATAAATATACGCTTAAACACTGTTAAAACCCAAAAAGTAAAAAGACTATGAAATTAAAAATAACTTCAAAAATACAGCTTCAATACGATGTTATCAACTCTATTCGCAATTTGTATATTAAAAGCCTCGTTACGCTATGTGTTAACTCTTTTTAACGTTTTAAATATACTTGGGCACTTTTTAAGAAACGTCTTATCACGTATTAAACTATGTAAACCAAATCTACCAAATTTTGAACCCTTTAATTAATACTTTTCCGAAAAAAAAAGCAGTATTTAAACCGTTTACTAAGTTTTAAAAGGCATTTATAATATCTTTATGCTTTGAAAATAATATCCGAATCGCGTATCAAATATATACCACGCGTCTTAAGTATATTTCTAAACACTTCGGCAAATTTCGAAAACGCTAAATATAACATTCGAAACGCTTATTACACTAAACCTTACACGCTATCCCAAACTTCATCAATATATTTCCCCACTTTTCTTCCCCCGTTTTCTTTCTTGCACTTGCCTTTTTTCTTCCGCCTTAACTTACACCGTTTGCTTCAATTACTATTTACAGTATTGAAATTTAATAGCTACTTAGCTAGTATAGAATTTTTCAATTGATAAACAGCTAACTTGAAACGCGCAACCAATTTGTAGTAATGCTTTATTTTAATTTCATTCATATTATTAAGCGTTAAATGCCTTAATTCAAACGTTTTGTTATATTTTTATCTATCTTCATTTGGATATTATAAGCTTAGTTTAAACAGTTTTATTTTTTACATTTATATTTACTGTTTCATTCCAAAACTTCCTTAAAATCAACATTTCAAGAGTATTCAAATTTTAACTATTAGGTTATATCAACCTTTACATTGCTTTGGTAATCTTGGTGAACGCCTAAATTAGATTTTAAAACGTTCCGATATATTTCGTCTTTATGTAATTATGGCTTTATGAACGATAGACCTGACGGAAATTAACCAATATATAAATAATTTAATGCAGAATACATGACTTCGTAAAACCGCATTGAAAAATTTCAACATTACTTTGTAGAATCATAAAATTAAAGCGCCGGTGTAAACGTAAGCCCCTTGTATAAGAAATATATACGTTTTTAACATGATTTTCAACTATTATAATGGAGGTATTGAAAAGCGCGACTTATTCAATTATTTCCGAAAGGATTTTACAAACTAGACGCCGGATATGTAGTATATAGGAAACGGTACAATCTTAAGAATTATAAGAAGATAATTACGAAGAAAATGTATTAATACGACCAGTAGCAATAACAGATGTATCGTAGAAGCCTTAATATTATTGGCCTGGTTTATTCAAATGTTAAAATAAATCGATTATAAAGTTATAGACATAAAATTGGTAAAGTGATAATTGTTGAAAAAGCGCTAAAACCTACTTATTAAAATAATGGATAAGGGGAAATAAGAACAAACTTCTCAAATATAGGGTTTAAAGCATTGAACAAGGTTAAAGGTACATGATGAAAAGTAATCGAAACTTGAGAAATTGATAGATGAGAAGGAAGGACTATGAAGGTTATTTACTACTTGGGTCGAACACAAACCCTTTTTCAAACGTACTTTTGAAAAAGTACGTAAACCAAAACACTCACCGGATACAATTAACGCCAGTTTTGGCCGTAACAAAAGACGCCTAAATAAGGAAAACAGCACTTTTAGAAACAAGATAAGCGACGCTAAATAACAATCCGAACCTTAAAAACCAATACCTACTAACCAAGACCCTTACCGCCATCTCCCTCTATATCGATTCTTCACTAATAAAACGACCCTACGAAACTTACCAACTTTTTTAAGTTATAAGATAAAGATGAAAACTATAATAACGAACTTCACAATATTTTCGATAATAATATTCGTTTAATATTAAATATTTTTAATAACTAGATATGAATTACTGTTCCTTTTTTATAGTTTTTCCTCATATATTAACTAAAAAAATTATATATATGTATATATCAACTTAACAAAATGAATATATTTGCGGAATATTATAATGGTTTGTACATATATTTCTATACGGAAATCAATCAGAAGCTTTGTAACAAAAACTTGACTGGTATTATTTTGGAATCCGTAAGAAACTAGTGTAAAACAGTTTATAGGACCTTATAGGAGGTGTTTACCACAGCATTAGCGAAGTTTCAAAAATGGCAAGCGATTTTTAAACCGAAGCATCAAGGGAAGAATATTTATATAAATAGTTATGCAAATATACTATAGTAACCTAAAATTTGATTTTAGGTTGTTTATACCGTAAAAGAACTTAAAGGCTTTTTATACGAGCTTAAAAACGTCGTTTAAAACCTCAATACAACAACAAACGAACTTTGGATTAACTTTGGTAACCGCGAACGCTAAAGACGAGGGCGCGTAAATTACGAAAACGGACATTTTTAAGACATTTTACTAGGGTTGAAATGGACGATTGAAGGTGTACCAAATGCATAAATAATATAAACGTCCCAAATACAACTATAGAAATGAAAGACACTAAAACAAAACCCCGGAAACCAAAAAAAACCAACTCTTAACAAAAACGCCTTTATAACTAAATATAAAACTTACTACATATACCAATATACCCACGTAAAAGTATACAAAACTTTACGGTTTTTTTTTTCTAAGAAAAAGTTGTATCATATGTAATAAGGTCGGCTTTTAGTCGATTATACATCTGGTACACGAATAAATTCAGGTAAAATTATAATTTTAAGTCGATTACCCCCATGGATACCCAACGAAAGCTGATTTTGCAACGTATATAGCTGATATCAAAGTGTTACAAGGAAATTTCGACGTTTACCTTTACGAGTATACCTTTAGAAAGAACGTCTTAAAGGAAGAAAAAACTTACGTAACGATCTAGAATAAGTAAATGGATTAGCAAGTGTTTACAAGCTTCTAAAATGTTTTATTTTTGTGTAAAGTAGGTTTTAATAGTGAAAGTAAATCGTTGGACGCGTATATAGCGTTGCAATTTAATTCTTTTTATAGGTATAGTATCTGGTTCCAGTGTATTATCCCAAATACCGGCGTAGTGAAAATCTAGACCGCGAGAAAACGATAATTCAACGCTTTTATAGTGAAGTTTCCCAATTTTTAACTCGAATAAGTAAAAAAATATCGGGAAGTTTTTTTTAGTAAATGGAAAACATCGTTATTTAGTATAGTTGTTGTGAATATACGATTTTGCCCAGTTACGTTTTACGTGATAAACTTTATAACACTATTTTTATTATTATTAGCTAATATTAGTAGGTTCGAAATTAAGGTTCGAAATACAATAAACCAACTCTTCCGCGTTTCGAATGGTATATTCATTCTGTTTCATTCAAAGTTAAAATACCTATGGCTTTTCTTAGAAGTTTCAATAATTAAATACATTTACCTAAACGTAGCCGTAATTCAGGATGTTATACTGAAGATTAAAATATCTGGCTGCGAAGCACTTTTTGTGACTGTTTTACGTAATAAGATACATGAATGTAACAGAAAAAACACTAAAGGTTGTTTAGAAATTCCATCACGAGTGTTAATTATATTCTTAGTCTATACAACGGTTTAAATCCCGGTTTTCAAACGATGTATATTTTAATTACCTGGTCATTAAGAATATCATGTACCTTAACAGATAACCTATATTATATGTTGTTAACGTAACAGTAGTATTTAAAGCTGCAAAGTTTATCCTATGAATAACAGTTAAAGCCGTAAATACCACTTCTGGTTGGAGTAGCCTAATCTTAGCACTCTTTGTCTTTAGAGCTAACCTTAAACTCTATAAAAATTTGGTACCGTCACCAGTTACGGTATAGAGAGCACATATTGTAATGAAAGTTATAATAGCATTACGTTTTTTATGGGCTACGAATGATTTTTTGCAAGTATTAGCTATAACAAACAAGGTACGTAAAACTAGCGTTTCATACTTATTATTATGATTTAAAGTCATGATTAAAAAAAATAAAAGATGAATGGATTGCTTTTTAAATGATCAACGGGTCTCAAGGCTATGATATGCCTGTGAATTAGCTGAACGATACGAGTTTATTGCGCTAGACAATAGCGCAAGAGTATAAAAACAAAAAGGTAAACGATAACATCCTAAAATCATAATGTGATAAGTGATATTAACCAAACCATGTTTATAATAACGAATCTAAACCTTTCCCAAAACTTACATACCTTCCGGATACATCTTTATAACCTTCATTACTTTATAAAACAGGTTACTTTATATAAGGAGATCCGGTACCACGTTGTCGAAAGCGTTTGCTTAGTTCGAAGAATAGGAAACAATTTATAGCCGTTGTCATAAACTTCTTTATTACCTGAAAGGAAACAGTAGACCGTAAATTAAGTATGAAACTCTCTAACTAAGGTATTATTAGAATTTCGGATGGTCTTTTGAAATAGTTAACTTATCAGAAAATCACCACTTTAATTGAATAAATAGTTTTTAGGTTTGAAAAGTTCACCTTCACAATTTACAAAATTTACAAAATCTTTCCTACCTGATTAGTTTACTAGTTAAAAAATCAAACCAGAAAGCCTTATAAAAAAGTCGCTTTGTGTTTAATATTATAATATTGTTGGTAAAAATGATATTATAACCTAATCGCCTACTTTGTACAGAGCGAACTATCGTTTGTTTCGAGTGTTTAACGTTTTCTTTTGCATCTTTTATAGCCTTCGTATCAAACTTTGAAATATTACATAAACTTATATAAAATTAAAGAAACATTTTAAATGATATATTTATATTTATACACTGATGAAGCTTCAAAAGTATTATTTACCCGGAACGATTTTATATATTATGAAATTACTTTAAATATTCTTTAAGTTTGTCGTGTATTGGTATAATACCTATCAAAGGCATTATAAGAAGTTATTCAGAATAGTTAACTTAATTTTCGACTCATAAATATTGGGTTTTACAGTAATTTTGAAATGATTTTTACTTATCGAAATGTAATAGACAATATATTTATATTGTGTTATACGTTAGTTTCCGCTGTAAAATAGAAGAAACTTTAAAAGGCCGGTTTAAAAGCGAAACTTAAGGTGTATCAAGCAGAGGACCGTTTAATTGATTTTAACGGTGCAATAACTATATTTCAAAACAATATTCCAAGCCTTATACAAAAAGAGTAATTAGATAAAGTTTCTTCTGTTAATTCAAATAGTACAGAACAACAATTTAACGAGTATAAAGATTAACGTATACGCAAAACTTAGGTTATATCGGTTCTATAACTAAAAACCGCGTTGGACTTTCCTATTGCTATACAAGATTAGGCGAACCCGTCTGATACTATATACAGAGCGTTTAACAAGCGCTTAACTTAGCAAATAAGAAATTCAAAACACGGTTTAATTTTTGTACCGCTCAATATACGTATGATAAAACTTGTTGTTTTTAATAATAAATCCTTCGTAAATAATACCCATTATAGCTTATAAAAAGAATTTGTGTTCATTTCAAATAAAGGAATACCGGTTCGAAACGAATTTATATTACATGGTAACGTCATATATTGGAGCGTAACTACGTATAAAGAGGTTACTCGAAGTATTTAAGCCACTAAATTTATAATATGGTTGAAGGATTCGACACCAGAATTATTATGATGATAACGGTCCGGATAATTATTTCAAACCTTAATTTGAATATTTTTTTCTAGTGATTTACACTGACTCTTTTTCGCTTTACGAATATCGCATCGAATTCGGTACTACGAACGAAAGGCGTTTTATAATCGATATTTTAGCCTTTCGTGAATCTTACGATCGCCGAGAAATTGAAGAAATAAAGTGGATTGTCAGAAAATCAAAACCGGCGGATGCAATGACTAAGGTCGTTCCGAATAAAGCATTAAAAGCGTTTGTATTTGCAAGCACACTTTTTGTTAGAGTTATTAGAAAGGTTTGAAAACTGTAACCTAGTTAAACATTTTTGTATATTATATTTGTCACTTTATTTTTATATTGCTAATTTTATCGCTTTTTATATTTTGTTGTCTTTTGGAATTTACTATTCGCGTCGCTTTCATTGTATAATTAACCTTTTCATATACTATCTACGCTACCTCGAATATATTATTACATTTTGATTTTACTGTTGATTGCTTTACTAAAATATTTTTCACTTTTTACCTATTGTATTTGTTATTTACGTTACGATGTTTCTAAAAAGGTAATTTTATCATTAAATGAATAACTACAGTATGGCCGGATAAACTGCCAAACGTAAAAACATGAAGTGAATTGCTGTTAAATGGCGAGTAGGAGGGAAAGGTTGCGTTTTCTTCTTCCTTATTTTTCTTCTTCGCTTTCGTCCTTATTGTCCTCGCCATTGTTACAATTAACGTTACCACTATTATTATTATTGATGTCGCTGTCGGCGTTGTTTCTAGGAGGAGGGCCTTGCGCCTTAAGTCATATATCTTTAGGTGAAGAGCGCGGGGTTTTTTCACTCTTTTTACGATAATGCGCGATAATTTTATCGAATTCGCCTACGTAGAATTTATGGAGGCTTGGTTTCACGTGGAAGTAGCGGTTGCTGTTTCCTTAGGTCGCTGGTTAGCGCCTATTACTAATGAGTATTGGTTTGTTTTACGTATTACAAAAGTGTTTGTTTTTGAAAGTACCCCGATTAGGGTACTAGAATAATGGGTAATAATTGGTCGCGGTTAGGATTTAGATTTTAAAAAGTACGTAATTTACCGGGGGGAGGGTCAATACGTAATAAGGCCTCGACTTACGGCTTTAAAATTACCGAAACGGGGGTATATCTGTTACCAATCCGTTTATAGCAGTGGTAACAGTCCAATCAACCCCCGTTTCAACGATAATAGTTAATGAATTTATCTGCGGCCGCGGACGTAATATAAGGTACATAAGGTTTGTTTATTAGCGGCTCAGAAATAAGAACCCTGGTGCGTTGTTTTAGTGCTTTATAAATTAAAAAGGCTTAGAGGTATACCTTCGCGAGATGTAGCTCGAGGCGGCAGGCGAATTCCACCTCCTTAGTTTCGTTTACAAAGATATTAATATGGTATAAGTCAAAGAGGAAATAAGTGATACGACCTATATTGTAATTAGACGATATTGTGTTTATATCGAAGGGAGGTTGCCATAGGTAATGGGGTTTTTTATTTATAATGAAAGAGTAAAGTCAATGATCTTAGGAGCCTTTCGTTACTCCCTTAGGAGGATGAGAAAAGGAGAGTAAGGGGAGAGGGAGAAAGGAGAGGAAGGGATAGTGGTTTAGTTAGTGGTGGTGGCGGGCGAAAAGATGAAAAGAAAAAGGGAAAAGACTTGGTTGACGGAGGCGGTAACGAAGGAGCTAAAGATAGAGGCTGGTATCAATAATATGTTACCCGAATTACAAGGTTAGCATTAGGTTAGCGGCGGGTGGGAGCAGCGGCCTCTTCTTTATATTTATGTTACAGCGTTAAAAGGCATCGTTAAAATTTATTTTTACGAGTAATTTGTTTTAAAAGGCGGTTATAATGTGATATTCATTTAATAAGCAACTCAAAAAAATCTGTTCAAATAGGTAATTGAGATAGTGAGGGTTTAGGCTTATATAAGTCGATTGGTTAATTGGGGATTCATTTCATAAGTGAAGACACGTCGTTAAATGAAAAAAAAGTTTTGCTTAAATCGATGGCGATGCATATTTTTGTATTATTTTTAAAATACGTAAAACCGACAATCACACCTTTGTAATTATACCCTTATAAGGATGAATAACCTTCTTAAATAATGCTGTTACTAATTACCTCAACTAACCAGAACTTCAACTATAATTATTATTAAAACTGCTAATGAAAATCACGAAACGAATTATATAATAATAATTATCGTTACTAAAACTTTTAATTAGAACCTCAAATGAATTATACCCTAAATACTGTTACTATTAAACGATCAAATAGGATTAGAATAAAATAAACTGTTATTATCAAATTATGGTTACAGAACATGTCGAAAAAAAGATTACCTATATGAATATTATTATATATCTCTATAGTTAATAAGCGGCCACATTGAAAAATGTACTCTTGTAGAGTGCACGGTAAATTGTCACATAATAAGGTATATTCTTGTAAAATGTATGATAGCATGCCACTACCTAAAAGGGATACTGGCAGAGTGTAGGGTAAATTGCCACTGCCCAGAAGGGAGATTAGTAAAATGCATGATAGAGTGATATTTCCTGGGTGAAAGCTTATAACTTTTACTTGAGGCGTGCATTTTCCGGATGCCTCTTCTCATCTCGATGAATTTATCTTCAATACTATCAATATTACGATTACTATTCCATTACCTTTTACGTTGACGTTACAAGGAAATAGACCTTACCGATGAATTTAGTATTTAAATAAGTAAGGCTGTTACGACGAATGTCTTTGCAAAGTATTCATATTAGGCGTATCAATTCCTTTTTTTTATCGTTGTATTTGTAGCAATAATGTAATGGAATTATCTATTATACGCCATACTGCCAACTTCCAGTTCGAAAAATCCTCGCGAAACTTTTCGAGTGCATTAAGTCCTTGAGTTTTCCAGTTTAAATATTGAAAAATAACGGTTATAACGTATGTATTTGTGATTCTCGGGTTCAAGTCTTTTACATGGGGCTTCGATATCCTACAAATTCAAATTAATAAGCCCTAAAACCTTTTTCGAACGCGTTGTATATCGAAAGAGAAAGTCTATATATTTGTTAACTTTAGTTAGGCTTATTGGTGGATTTATGGTTTCGGGAGAACAAAACGTATCGGAACGCTTTAAAAGCTGTTTTTGGAATTGTAAGCGCCTTGGAAGCTGTCTTCAGCCTTTTCAAAATGTACCAGAGCGCTTTGAAATCTGTTTTAGTCGTTGTTTAAATGTACTAGATCGCTATAAAAGCTGTTGTGACGTAATTGCTGGTATTCGAATACGTTTTGAATGGTGTATTTAACGGATTTCGAAAAAGAATAAAACGGAAAATGCAAGCGTGTAATATACAATTGGAATATAAATTAAATGTGGCAAAATGTTTTACATAAGTCGTTGAACGTTTGCTAATTTAATTGGAATAAAAATGAGATGAGATGTTAAATTATTTAACCGTTTTTAATCAAGTTATTAGTACTTAAAAGAATTGTATTGGTCAAGCGGTTGGTAAATTTAAATGTTGTAAATAACAACTTAAACAAGCGGTGTGCAAAAAGGCGAACGGGGAGAAAGTTTGGTATTTGGAGTGGGAAATGAGTGTGTAAGGGTTCGCATAGTGCGTAAAGGCGAGTTAAGATAGTGTAGAGGCGCAGGGTATTTCTTTAGGAGCTTGATGTATGTTAGTTAAGCGTTTAGAAATCTGTGTTGAGCGCTTTCAAATGTGTCGGAGCGCTTCGAAAGGTATCTTAGGCGCTCGGTATATATATATATAGGTGTTTCAAAAGCTGCTTTTAAGGCTTGAGGTAATGCTAAGGGCGCCCCAAAAGTTATTTTAGCATTTCCTGAAGTATTAGTAACCGGTTTAGATATTATGTTATGCGTTTTTCAAATTTGCCGAAAAGGTATAAAGGTTGTTTTAGGCGTTTTTCCGGTTTTCCGAAACGCCTTAAAAGTTAATTCCGGATAGGTTTCAGTGAACGGTTCCGAAACTTTATCCCTTACGTAGCCGATACATAATGGGACGTTTTTTAAAAAGTATCCGGATACATTCAAAACGCTAATTAAGTAAACAAATAGCGTAATAAGGCTTTTTATGATTAAATGGTATTTATCGAATTGGTAATTTTGTATATAATTTATTCTTTTTCAAGGTACTCTGCGTTTCAAAGTCTTTTTACACTACCGTATATTTCTTGTGAAGCGTAGTATTAAAATATAAAATAATTAGGACTGCCATAATATCCCGTTATGAGTATTGAAGTAGGGTTCGTATTTTTTCCCTAAATTATTTGTAATTGATAGAGTCGGCTACTAATTAATATCGGTAAGGTTTTTTATACGTTAAATTCCAAAAAAAAGAAAGCATTTGAAGTATTAATAATCGATTTTTTCAAGGAAGAAAAATCATTCGTAGAGTACACGTTTTGTGTGAAAGCTTATAAGTTCTCACCTGGAGCGTGGTACTCTACCATATACTCTATCAACATCCCTCCTAGATTGTGAGACGCTACCATATACTCTGTAAAAGTGAATCCTGCAGCGTGGAACGTGATTATACACTATGCAAGAGTGCATCCTAAAGCGTAACCGCTTACTAACTATGGGGATATATAATTGTATACGCAAAACCAGCTATTATTCTATAGACCTTTAAAGTTAGTACGTTTTTTATATTTTTTTTACATTTAACGAAAATGCAATGATTTAGGCTTCCCTCAATATTTAAATGGTTTTTCTACCTTCATTCATTAATGAGGGTTATCAAGATTCCAATTTACAATAATGAGTTTATGTTATTGATGAAAAAGCTGTCTGTAAATATTGTGAATTTAGCTTCCAAAAAGTTAATTTGGTTTATACTCATTACTATATTCATATTCTTCATCTTCCATTTTAGCCTTTTGTTCACTAGATTGAAGTCTTTACCCATTAGACTTTATATTTATAGAGTAATTGATAAATTGTATAATTCCTTCGCTTAATATATATTAGCCGTGTAATTGCTACGTGCGTGTTATTTTAAATACCGTTAAGCCTTAGATACGTTTTTTTCATCAATTTTATTCAAGTCAATTTTTTAGCCCATTCAACAGAAATTAAGGCAAGTATTGATACCAAGTATACGAATAAACGATTTGTTAAAATTGAATTTATTATCTTTCACCAAAGTTGTAACCGGCTTGCATTTTCAAAACTTCAATTCCTTAATTAGTTTTTATTTCGATACTTTCGAGTTAGTAATTTTAACGAAAAGGGTATCATATTTTTGTATACCTATGAAACAATTTTTTTCATACAATGTAACCAGCTAACACGAGTCGTAAGTCAAAGATTTTATACCTAGCTTCGATTCAAATTGTAACTGATAGGCCATGAGCTAATGGACGTTTTTTTTAGCCGGTTTATATAGTAGCCTTACATATCTCATGGTTGTTCTCGGAGTGTATTTATAACTAAAGTTTTGTAATAGTTTTAGTTGAAAGATCCATTATAAATCGGTTATTCATTACTTATATAGTTGAATTATATCCCAGTTATTAAAGGTTAAATTTACCTTTAGTTTTTATTTGTAAATCTGATGATAAAACTACTAGTATACGTTAACTGATTTTCTTAATCATAGGCGATTATATAACGATTCATTTTTTTTAACTTCATTACCATATCCTTAAACGATTCAACGTAACTTTTAATACAGCCGCCCTGAGGTTTTACCTTTGATTTTTTGTATAATCCTCGACTTTAAAATCGTGATATTTGGATTTTAGAGGTTGAAGTCGTGTTCAAGGACAAATTGTATTACTCCTTGAGTTAAAAATCTATTAATATTGACCTTATCGTTTTTCTTCCAAGATTTACGAAAGGTTTCGATAAAGATTTTATACCCTGAGTTTCAAGATCAAGTTTCAATCGTTCTTTTCTATTTATTAACCCAAGTAGTATCGTGAATATAACCTGGTGTGAATTTTTTTACTTTGAAATTCCCCTTTTTTATATAGTAGGTTATATCGGAAACGTTTTATTCATTTACGGATCACGGGATAGTGAGGGTTATGTTAACTAATTCTCTTAGTTTAAAGGTTTTTATGGTTATTATTAGTCGCCCTGAAGTAGGTTTTGACCTCAATTATATGAAAAGTTGCGGAATCTCAACAATTTTAACAATCATTTTAGGTTTAACAATATTCAAGATTTTTAATAGGCTATCTTATTTTCCTAGCTCCCGTTAAACAAGAACTTCACTTTTTAATATCAATGTAATTACGTCTATAGTTGTAAGATTGTTTCTGGTGTTAAGAGTATCGTTAACTTAAGGTTGTGACTATTCTTTTTATACTATCCTTAAAGCTTTGCCATAGGTTATAGCCCCTTTTTGAATACTTATTTATGGAGTAAATTTACTCATCAAACCTGAGTATTATTTAAAAACCAGCAGAGTTGGCACCGAGTCGTTAGATCTCATAGTGTTATTCAGGCCTTTTACCGTTATTCAAAGACATAACTCCTGGTTTGGAAAGCTTTTAATCTCCAAAATAAGGATATCGTAAGTTTTACAAAGTAGTGTGTATATCTTTTCGATCCTTCCAATGCTTTAGTGGGTATTAACAATCACTTATTTGTACTAAATCCATATTATTTTGATATCAATTTTAAAATTCGCCGCTGTAAAATTGGTACCAGTATCGTAAACGATAATATTAGGTATTTCTAAATAAGTGTTGATTTATAATATCCTTAGCGTTTTCCAAATATCTTTCTCTGATAAAGATTGAAGGATTCTTTCTCTAGAAAACAAAGCTTCAGAATTGATAATTTGAATAATAAGCTTATTTTGAAGTAAAATACATTTACAAAAATTTCCCAATTCAAATTTTATTTTTTCAATATAAATTTGAATTTGGTGGAGCTTGAGCTTGTATTTCGTAATGGAAGCACAGCTTTTTAAGAACTTTTAAAACATAATATTCCAAGTTCTTATACAAGACTTTGTATAGCTTATCAAAGATCGAATAATTGAAACAACTTTATAGTTAACGTATCTCCAACTCCGTCAGGTTTAGTATTATTACCTCTGGGCCCTAAGGATAAAACCATAAATGCCCCTACTTAAAGGCAAAGAGAAACTTATAACCGGTTTCAACTAATTCTTCAATATTAATAAAAATATTAACGACAAGGATCTTCATATTTTTCGAATGAAAAATGAGCCAAAAATTTCATAATATGAAATGTCATCGGTTTGATAATATTTTAAATAATTTTGATCTTTAGTGACGGTAGTTGTTCGCCCGGATCGAAGCCAAATTTAGTTCTTCCAGTACCTTAGCAATAAATATTTGTAACAGTGATTTTTTCTGTTCGTAATACCGCTTATTGGAAATGAAATCTGACTAAGTTCTTCGCTGCCCCTGTATTTAGCATAATTACTTCAAAATATTGTTCATGTAACGATCGTAAAGTTTAAAGATATATAGTAGGTAAGGGGTTTCATTAAGGTAAAAGTAGGGGGTTTCACTACTTAAACGGTATAGGAAAGCATAGTCTGCTAATTAATAGGTTGCTCTAGGAGAAATATTTTTATACCACGTGACTTTTTTAAAGGTATCATTATCATTAATACCTTTTCGCCATCGTAGTTTACAATATAGTTTAAGTTACGTTACTTGGAAGTAATAGGGTATTGGATGTAATATATTACCTGTTATTGCTGGCGTTTAACTGGAGGGTATTGAGTCAATCAATAAAGGGACTTGCTAAAAATTTAACATCTTTTACGACTATAACGACGATAGTTTCTACGTTCAATAGATCCGCTTAAATATTGCCACCGTTAGCGTCAATATAGATGTGGCTTTTCATCTGAAAAACTTGAACCAGATTTGAGCACTAGGGTCATCCGTACTTGCGATCGATATAATGTATTATTATATGGTCTTTTTTATTTATGTTTCTGAAGTCATTAACTTGGGGTATATATTAAGCGAGTTCGTTGTTCGTCTTACTAAAAGTGTTATCAAGAATCTTAATTAGCTGAAAAGGTCTTTATAGGTGGTATTTGTGAGTTATAAGGCGTATTTGAATTCGTTGACATCTATAACTGCTGCCCTTACTTGTGCGTAAAGTGGAGCTTTGCTAACGTGTGCCTTTTTTATTGTTTGTTGGTATAGCATTAGCTTGTTAAACATTTGATTTTAAATATTTATCGGGTTTTCTTTTTTTATACTCATTATCGTCATTCAACTTTTTATAGCCCAGTTTGTATAATATTGTATAAGGTGGATGTCGTATTCGAAATATCTTTCTTTGCCGTTATAAATCTCACGGAAAGTTTTTACTTTTTTTTTCAAAAAGTTAGATAATAGTCTTTAGCGTAACTTATAAGTATTCTGGGAAATTGTAAGTGAAAGTAAGAGGGGAAAACTTTCATCTACTTGCAAATTTTTAGAAAGGGTATTATCTTCGTATCGAAAAGATTATAAGGCTTCCCGTTATACTTTTTTAATTGTTTCATACTTTTCGAAAGTATTTCAAAAGTTTGTAATTAATATTGACTAATTTGATAATTTTGGAGGAAAGGTCAAGATAGTAGTATTATTCGTTAATAGTATTTCCTAGTCCTTCCGAATCATCAGAATAGGGGTAATTGTTAGTCGTTGGTTCGAGGGGTAAAATCATGTAATAAAACTTATAGTAGGCTTATATGTATAATTGTACCTGCCGTGAGAATCATTACCGTAAAAGACTTAACAATTTTAAGGGAAAGTTTGAAAGGTAAGGGGGACTTGCCCGTAGAGAGGGTTTTAAAGGACTTGACAATCTTGCTTAATTAACCGGTGGATTGCGTTAATGTTAATACCCTTTACTACGTTGATAGACGCTGTTTTACGAGCTTTTCCGCCGTTCAAGGCTTACTCCGCGATGTTATGTAAAGTTGCTGGGCTGCCGAATACATTAATAAACCTTTTATCGTTGGTATGTAAAAATATTTGATTTAACTATGAATTGAGAGGAGGTCCCCTAAAAGGTACATAAGGCCGTTAAAGGTTTTCAACGCCTTTGTTTTTTTATCAAGGGTTTTGAGGATAAAGATTTTAAGGGTGGTCTTTGTATTAAGTTAGTTTAAAGAAAGCTTTTTCTAATTCTAATAGGGTTTTTGCTGGGATATAAATTCTGCGGCAAGTAACCTTTTTTTAATTTTTCTTTCACTATACGCTAGATTATCTTCACTATGTTCATTTTCTAATAGGTAAAGTATTGACGAAAGTCTTAAAAAGCACGGGTTCCACTGCCAAAGTCTTCATCGAGATCTATATCAAGGATTTACTAGCTAACGTAATTGATTAGATGTACTTCAATCAAAACTTGTTGATATCCTGAATTTATGGTTTTTTATCGTGATGGTTGGCGAAATATTTCTGAAGGCCTTAACTGACTTTATATATTTTAAACTAGGTGTCATTCTGACGTTTTGGCTTCTGTAGAAATTTGTGGTCAAGGGATCTAGTGATCAAACCAGTGATTTGGGAACGTAGGATTATGTGTTTTGGTGTAATGTCGTGTAGGAACTTGGCAACTTGGCGTTGAATCGCATGATGTGGCTTTTTTAGTATTACTTGGTAATTTCGTTTAGTATAGAGATTTGGGATACTGAAATTGCGTTGGGAAAGGGGAAAAAAGTAACGTAAATTCATGGTGTTTAGGGTAAAAGTTTAGCATAAAGAGTAAGATCGGAGGTTGTTTATTATTAGTGGTTGAATGGCGTAGGATTTAGTTGATTTTACAGTAGTAATGCCAATAGTAATGGTACTCATAAAAATACTGATTTATCTATTTACCAACTTAGTAATTTAAGGATCCTTTTTAAAAATGTGAATATTAACCGCTGAAAGTCTTAAATTACCAAGTTGATAAACAAATAAATCGGTATTGTTGTTTGTACCAGTACTATAGGCATTAATATTGTAAAAACAACTAAATCCTACGCTATTCGACCACCAACAACAAAGGATCGGTAAAGACTTCTTAGTGTTTTCAAAAATGATACTATCTCTACCTCCAAGCTGACGTAAAAACCGACGAATCCTAGAAGTCTTCTCTACTTACTGTTATAAAAACCGACGCAGTTTGTAAAGGCCCTTCGTAAAGATCTTTCATCTCCCTTGGTTGTTTTATAAAGTGTAACCAGAAAGTAGCTTTTTTTCTACTTAGATTATCTGTATTTAACGTAATAAGCACTGATAATTATTGGTAAGACTTTACATGTTGTAACGTTGTCGATTCGATTGGTCGAATTAACAGTAGTATTGCGTGGTCAATTAGTGGATGAGTTGTTCTTTGTTTGGCAGACTGCTAGCCGGTCTACACAGTAATTTATATGGTTAATTACTTGGCCTATACGCTAGTCTAAGGTGGACGTATACTTTACTTGACTTGCAGCTAATGCAGTAGATCCATCAAACAATACACTCAACTTGCGATTAGTATAGTCAACTTTACATACAGAAAAGTTAACTTACTGCACTGCAAGTACTATTATTCCAACAACTACAAGAATGAAATGAAGGCAAACCCAATAAAATCTACAGCTAGTAAATACAGGAAAAATTGAGATTGGAAAATAGACTCTGAAGTAAAATTAAAAAATGGTACTTTAAACTATCTATAGATAACCATTAAGAAGGAATCATCCGCAACTTTTGTGAAAAGAGGTTAAGTGTTTGTAAAGTTAATGTAGGTAATATCTGCTTTACCGGGTACAAAAATGTAAAGGTAATAGTAGAAAAATTGTAGTGTATATGGAAGATAGATAGTTCAAAAGGGAAAAGAAGCATCCAGAGAATGCACGCCTCAGGTGAAAGCTTATAAGCTCTCATCTGGATAGTGGCACTTTACCATGTACTCTGCTAATCTCTCCTTTGAGCAGTGGTATTATACTATGCACCTTGCTAATATCCCTTATAGTCAGTTGGATTTTACCATATAATTTGTCAATGGCGATTTTAGGTAGTTGTTTGTTATCATACACTTTACTAAAATACAGCTTACAGTGTAGTGTGTTATCATACACTTTATAATAGTACAACTTACAATATGGCTGCTCACTAACTATAAAGATATATCACAATATCTATGCACGAAATCTTTGAGTTTTTCAGTGCAGTCTATATTTTGAACTTAGTAGCAACAATTTAATTTATCTCAATCTCAATTAATTGTTTAGTAATAACCATATTCATAATAAAATTCATTTAAGATTTTAATTAGTAATTTTAACAACAATAACGGTTACAATACAGTGTAAATTGTAAAGGTTTTAAGTATCAGTTTTAATAGTAATAATACTTATAATGTAAGCTTTAGTTAATTTATGTAATTGGTGGCGGTATTATACGTAAAGGTTGTTAAATACAATATGAGTATAGATATAAAGATATATTTATCGGTATTACGTATTTTAGGGTTAATATAAAAATATATATCTTTATCAACTGAAGTAGAACTTTTTTCCTTTCTATTTAACGACGCGCTTTTATTTGTAAGATAAGTCCTTGATTAATTGGCATATAAACGCCTAAGTCACCATTTCAATTAATTATTGGAACCGCTTTAAAGGTAGGCTATTTAACTAATACCGCGTTTTAACCGATTATAGAATAGCTTACTCGTAAGAATTGGGGCGTAAAATACCCTTTAACGAGTTAATGTAAGCGGGCGAAGGTTATAGTTACCGCGGCGCACTATAGCGTAGTTAATACGACTATTATCTCTAATAACTCGACCATATCATTAATTCTTAATTTCATTTTCGGTTACGCTGTTACCGCCGCTGCCGACTATGTTTTACCACTTTTCCTTTCTTTTCTCCCGCCGCCTCTGCCGAATAAGCCGCGACCCCCCTATTTCTTTTCCCCCTTTCCCCCTCCCCTTTTCCCTCCATTTTTTAGGGAAAAGAGTGGAAAAGCTTTAAGGTAATTAAACTTATCTTTTCGCTGTAAATAAAGATCCTATTACTTACGATAACCTTTTACGCCGTAAACGTAATATCGCGAAATTATAACGCGGTTCGTATTATCTATTTCCCCTTCAACTTATATTATACTGATTTTTTTAAACGAAGTCAAGGTAGTAGAAAGTATCTGTCGCCTCGAGTTACAGCTTAGAAAACTACGTCGCGAAGATTTTTCAACACGTATAGCGCTGAAAAGGTGTATCCAAGTTCGTGTTCCCGGGTCGCTAATAGATACGCCTTACATACTATATATTATATTTGCGGTTACAGATAAGTCTATTAACCATTACCGTTAAAACGGAAGTCAGTTGGCGCATTACTACCGTTACAAACAAACTAATCACGATTACGCCCCCGTTTTGGTAATTTTAAAGTTATAAGCCGAAACCCTATTACGAGATTCCCGTCTTCACGGTAAATTACCTACTTTTTTCCCTTGAAATCCTAGTCGCGACTAATCATTACCTACTATTTTAATACTTGATTAGAAGTAGTTTGTAAAATAACTACTTTCGTAATAAGTAAGATAAACCGATACTAATTAGTAGTAGATGTTAATCGGCAGCCAAAAAAAAGATAACCGCTATAACAGTCTGAAAAGCGGGCTAACGTATATACTATGTAAACTAATTCGACAACGTTATTGAGAATAATAGTGAGGAGGGTAACGATCCCCTGCGCCCCCTGATTAAGGGTATATGGCTCAAGGCACGGGATTTTCCTCGTAGCGATGACGATGGTGACGTCGATAATGGTAATGGCGGTAACACCGGCAGCGACGGCAGCGAGGGTAACGACGAAAATGACGAAAACGAGGGCGAAAATAACAACGTAATCCTTTTCTCCCCCTTCTCATTTGGTATCAATGAAATACCTTTTTTAAGGTGTGCCAGTTTATCTGACTTTATTATCATTCGCTATAAAATAATTAAATTGATTTTTTAAAAACTCGTAATATAAGTACAAATCATTAAAGGGAAAAAGCAAAAATAATTTTAGTAAAGTTACAGATGTCTAAAAATTAACAATATATCAAAAATGAAGTGAATGATAAATTTCAAGAGTAACTAAATATCAAAAGCCATATAAATACTTAATTAAAAAAGTATTCATATATTTAAAGCGACGTAAATAGCAGATTTAAAAAGCAACAAATCATAAAAATATATATAAATGAGTATTATAATAAGAAGTAATAAAAGTATTATATAAAATATTGAAGTAGGGCAAAGTCGTAAAACGTTTTTAATAACCCCAACAAGAGGTATATTTGTAAATATAAACATCTTTAGTACCTCATTCGAGGCGCCTTTGATTATTATATCAGTCGGGGTTAAACTTTTATGAACTTATTTTGTTCTATTAATTTCGAGGCGTTGTTACGACGCGTATGAAGTTTTAATATCGAATATAAGGCGATTTGTGTTTATGATACCGAATTTGATATGGTATTGGTTAGGGGAAAAGGAGTAAGGATAAATTACTAAAATAAGGGTTCAAAATTAAAGTTTAAAATATTTATCTGGACCGTTATCGTTCAAGTAATACCGGAGTCAAATCCTTCAACTATACTATGCATTTTAAAGGCGAAAACAGTCCGTATTACCCGTTTATACTTGGTTAAATTTTATATAATCACTACATTATAAATATTAAATACGTGTTCGGCTTTTATTTCATTATCATAAATAAATATAAATCCTATTTACGGATTATAATCAGTATCATTCGCGAAATAAAAACTATTAATCAAAATAAAACTCTTTATTATACGTATATCAAGTGGTTAAAAGCGAAAGTCTCGTTTTGAATTACTTATTTTTATGTAAATCGTTGTTAAAACGCTTTATATTTATTTTTGGACGAGTTCGTTTTATACTGATCAATAAAAAAAGTTAAACGCGGTTTTTAAATATACAACCAATATGACCTAAGTCCTATGTAAACGTTAATATTTATATTTCTTAATTTGTTTGGTACCATTTAGATTGATCAGAGTAATTTTATCTTATTCTTCCTTTCATAAAAGGTTTAAAATATGGTTCGGAAACGTGATTAATATACCGTTAAAGTCAATCAAATACTCTTTCGCTCTGTATACTTTATGTTTCGCTGTTTAACTAGCTTTTCAAAATTTCTATTTTTATAACAGAAAACTGTTGGAATGATACAACATGCAGTGCAGTAGGTTAACTTTACTTACAGTAAAATTGACTGAATTGCAAGTTGAGTGTATTGTTTGTGGACTTACCGCATTGGGTGTAAGTCGAGTGCAGTACGTTACAGTTCATACTAGGGAACGGGCCAAACAATTGGCTATACAAATTACTATGTAGACCAGCTAGTGGTCTCTCAAACCTAAAACAATATTTCCACTACTTGACCAATGTAATACTACTTTTACTCTGACTAAGACTACTTTCCAGTTGTTACGCTTTGCGTTATCGTTAGGGTCGAAGAAATATTCTTGTGAAGAGTCCTTGCTACTGTATCATTCTTTACGGCAGTACGTAAGGAAGACCTTTAGGCTGCTCCAGTCTTTACGGTAAACTAAAGGTAGCGACTGTATCGCTATTGAGGACACTAAGGAATCTTTACTAAAGATTCTTTTTGAAGACGTTGAAATTAACTATTAGAATTCTTAAATTTCGGCGAGTTAGTAAACTGCTAAGTTAGTATCACTGCGGGTATTACTACTAGAAAAACGATTAAGTCCCCACGCTAAATAACCTATAACAACAAACGACTTTTGACCTTACCTTTTATACCAAACCTTTGCCTCTCCTTTCCTTTTTAACTTTCCCCACGTTGAATTAATTACCAAAATCTCTATATTAAGCGAAAACACTATGAATCGCCAAGTTGCGCCGAAAAATACGCATCACGCGACTCCACGCTAAATCGTCAAGTTTTCACGCGACTTTACGCCAAAACAACAAGTCCTCACGCCTCAAATCACTAAGTTCTTCGTCTACAAAGTCTTACATCGCCCTCAATATTAAAATAACACCCACTTCAAAGATTCAGAAAGGGATTAATGCCCTGTGATACCTTTTTACGAAGCTATATAATAAAGACCTTTAGGGGTAATATATTAACGAAAAATTAACCAAAAACCACCTTATCCACTTCGTTGACTACACCATCGTAGATCATAGTAATACTAACGATACTAACTACGCCTTTAGCAACTTCCGTAATCTTTTTAACGACTAAATTATTGATATGTACACTTTAATCTAAAAGAGGATTAAAATAAAATTAAGGCAAAACTTAAGCGACGGAAAGTCTATATACGACGATGAGGAAATATAAGGCTGGCATAGAAAATTTTCGACTTAGCCTAGCGTTAAGAATATATTGAAAACCTATAACCTAAGAAAAAGGGTATTGAAGGACCTTACCACCCTTACACGCGATCTAAGGGACCCCTATTCCATCTCTTGCCAAGTTAAGCCTCTTTAAGCGCTAGTGATAAGGGGCTTATTAACTTGTTTGAAAGCCCAACACCCCCACGTAATAGCGCGTAGTAAGCCCTTAACGGTGGAAAAACGCGTAAAACAATGGCCGTCAACACGGCTAAAGGTATTGAAGTTGGTGCTTTACACCAGTTAATTAAATAAAATCGTCAAGCCTTTTAAAGCCGTTAGGTCGCCTGTCCCCCCAACATTTTACTTAAAATCGCCAAATCTTTTGAAAATCTTTCCATAACAGGTTTACTTATATGCGAAATCCTACCACAGGTCCTACCATGAGACTTTATCCCTCGTGCCAAACGATTAGTAATTACTATTAACACTGTACCTGGCAAGCTTTATAGCTTAAAATGCTAGGAAACACCATTAAAAATTGTGATAACTGTCGCGACCTACCCCCAAAATTTATCAAGATAGTTAATATTGAATATAAACTTTTTACGTGCTTCGCCACAGTTTAAAACGACGTAACAAATTATAACGGGAAGCCCTATAACCGTTTCGACACCAAGATAATTCCCTTTTTAAATATTTATAAGTGAATGGAGGCTCTCCCTTTAGGTTTTCACGTATTATTCCCTGAAATCCTTACAACGTACACCAGTGACTATTACTTAACTTTCTTTACCAGAACTACCACGTTTTACGAGATTAATGATAGCATTCGAATCCACTTCGAATATAATATCCACTTCACATAATACTATATAAACTGAGTTACTATACAGTAAACTTCAATAATAACGAAAGTGAAAGAGGAAATAATACTAATAAATATTTTTCACTAGATGCTTAACAAGCTAATGTTTTGCCAATAATCAATAACGAAAGCTCACGTTGGCGAAACCACACTTCGCAAACAGATACGGGTAATAGTTACGGATGTTAACGAGTTCGAATACGTTTTACAACGTACAGATATTACCTACGAATGCTTTTTTAGCCAATTACATTCCTGACTCACCACTATAATAACGTGTACACCAAACTTGTTTAATATATACCCCTAAGCCGGCAACTTCCCTAACGTAGATAAGAAAGACCTTATAGTAATTAGTTACGTTGACCGTAAATACGGTTACATGCGCCTTTAACGTCTAAAGTTTAGTTTATCGACCACAAATTGGAGGTAAACACTACTTTAACGCTAATAAGGTCAGGATTCAAGCGGATACATTAACCGTAAACACTATCATTATAATAGTAGCAAAAGATATTAGATTTGTGTCAAATCTAGTTGTTAGTTTACCCGATACCCCCCCGCCCAGCGAAAGAATAAAAAGGTAATATATTATATTAAATCCCTTACCCCCTTTAAACAGAATTCCTTAGATTAAATGGTGGACTTCGTAGGCGACGAGCAAATTAACGGAAATATTACCACTAAACAAATTATGTGATACGAAAATAATACTCCTGTTACGGCTTAGTAACTAGTTGACCACGCCTTCCTATACTGTTTAGGTAATGAAAACCCTTATCTTTACCCTAACCAAACTCCTAATCTCTTATATACCTTTAATTTTTGCGAATCTTACGCAGATTATACGGTTTAAGGTATTATACCAAACATAAGCGCAACAAGGTATTTAATAAGAAGTTATTAATAATACATAACACTACAAAAGAAAAATACTACAGCTATTGAAATTAATTGTTACAATGTAAGAAAAGCTAAACTTAACTTTAAGCTAGGTGAAAAAACTATCGTTATTAGGAATAATAGTAATTTAAACTGTTATGAGAACCATTACGTTTTCTATCCTTCAATCTACTCCCCTTTTTCTTTTTTTCTTAAAGGATATAAAGACTCTCGGTGTTAACGTCGACGTTAATATAAAATAAATAGTTAAAAACTGCCAGAGGTTTCCCCTCGACTTTTAATAAAGATACTTATAGTTTTATTTTTAAAACCCAGAAGCAGCTGCATTGAACCTAACGCAACCGGAAATACGTTAACTACACCGGTGTTTTAAACCTCCAGCCTCTAACAAGCAATATAAAATCCTAGAATTCGCAAGATATGAAAACATGAAATATTCTTCCTGAAAAGTTATTAAAAGATATTATTATTATTACCATATGTATATCAAACCCCCCCATAAATTTAAATTTATATTAAAAAATGATGTAAATTTTGATTATAGGATGTTCATTAACTTATTTTACTTGGATAATAAGCTTGTTTTCTTTGTCGTTAATTCCGCAACCGTTTTTCACTAAAATAAGTTTTTAAAGTTCCTTTCGGTAAAAGATACGTAGGAAATGCTAATAATGCCATAAATTAGCATGTACCTAAGCCTACTTAATATCATCGTCCACGATACTGACACCAACTCTATGGTGGAAGATTTTTAAAACAACTCTAAAATAATAAATATCCAGTATAAACAGGTATCTGTAGAAGTCTATTAAAAAAATTAAGAAAGTTAAAAAAACATACGTACTACTTTACCAAACGTATAATATCTTTACTTTAAAAATTAAAAGCTTTATAGATCCGAAAGTACGGCATTAAATAACGGTTAAATGCCTAAATGATATTATAAGCTTTAACTACCAAGTGTTAATGCTATTAGCTTTTGGAGCATACTTACTCCTAACGATTAAATATCCGCTTTCGAAAAGTACTTAAAAGCGTATTACGGCTAACAGCAAAGATTTTATAGAATTATGAAGGAAATTAGCATGCTGACAAATTAAAAATACCCTTAACACTATGAAAGGCCCCTTAATAATCTATATACTTACTTTACCGTTATAAAATAAAGTCTTCATATATTAAAAGACAGGTAAATAAAAAGGCTTATATAAAATCTTTAGTATCTCGAACTCTAAAGTAATTATTAAAATTACTAACGGTCCTATATCTTTACTAATTGTTTAAATCAAGCCTTATATCAAGGCTATTTACTATAAAGACCCTTAAACCAAGTAACTGAGCTAATACGAACGTCCTCTACCCGTTATCAACAAGTACATAAAACACCGCCGAAGTAAACGAACCCCGAAAAAGGAAAGAAAAAAGAAGAAAAGAAATATACACCAGGTCGTATCTAAAATACTACTCCAGTAAGAAAAAGAAAAGAAAAATGACGAAAACTTAGTACTAAAGCTCCGAATATAAGGAATTATTAAAACCTCCGGTAAACCTTTTAAGAATAGAAATAAAGTCGAAATCAACGGCCTATTAACTCGACGGGTTGTACAATTCGTACCGAAAACCGATTTTAACCTTTAAACCCAAAATATTACGATTTTTAAATTGAGAATTATTTACGAAGTCAAAGGTGAAACCGCGGGGCGGCTGTACTAAAAGTCACGCCTAATCGCCTAGAGATACAGCGATAAAAGTGAAAACTGAATCCTTATGTAATCGTTAACAATTTAGAAGATTAAGCAGCGTTTAATAGTTGTTAAAACGACAAGTTTACTAGCTAAAACTAAGGGAAAGTTTACGCTTAATAGCCGAAATATAACGCAAGCCTATAGGCAATTAGTAACGGATTCATAAAAGATTATATTATGAAAGTTACTATAGAAACTACGTAATACCTACCTTTTAAAGACGGCAATACAATATATTGAACTATCATACGGATTATTTAAAGTAAGAGTTTATTATTTTTGAACTTACGAGTTATAATTTAAATTACTGCGAATGATAAACTCGTTAATATTTGACAAGTCCCTACTGGTAACGTAGAAACAGGATAGCTACGTAGTAAAAATATAAATTAAAGATATACTTTTCGTTAGAACGGCTAGCTTTATAGTTTTTAAACAGCAAACGATTAACGATTTTAAATTCTAAAATTGCAAACCTATAACGATGTTAGCAGAAAACAGTCAACTTAACTTCAATAGATCGTTAATCCGTATACTTAGTGTTAATACCGGCTTTAGCTTTCGCCAAAAGCGCCAAGACACTATTGTAGCTATAATAGATAATACTAACGTAACTAAAACCCAATGATACCTTAATCAACGTACCCGTAGCAGATATATTACTATATTATATGAACTAAAAGTATCGTACGACTAATTTATCACGATATAAGCATAAAATACAAACGCTATATATTTTGATAAGATAAATGAAAGGTTCTAGTAGTAAATTGGGAACCTGGAACAAAGAATTAACAAAGTCCCAATTAATCTGTAAAGGGCTAAGTTCATGATCTTCACGAACGGGTCTTTTATAAACAATACCGACTTATCTTTACAAATAGACTTTTTAATAACCTTCATTAAATAAGATAAGCAAAGGGACCAATTTAGCATTATCGGCAATCTAATATATTAAACCTTCGTTAAATGTAAAAGAATTACACAAAACGTATGAACTTCGAAGGTCTTCGATATAATAACAGGTTTTAACATAGTTATATTGTTGTAAAAGATCTTTAACCTTATTACCATGTGAATGAAGATTACTCCTATCCTGATAGTAATTTATACCGATTTAAAAAGCTCATTCGAATACCTTTCCAAGCTCAAAACCACTAGTGAAAAACGCTTCATAATCGTCATGATAATATTACGTAAAACTCATAAAGGGAGTAATATTAAAAAGTTCCTATCAATTAACGGAAAAGAAAATCCTATCAATTTTATAATGAAGGTAGTGCCAAATGAAGCCTTGAAAAGGTTTATAAACAGTGATAGACTAATTATACGTATTAAGGGCTACGTTAATAGGCCGCCTAGCAAACCCAAATCATGTGCCAGCGACCAGGGTTGTGGTAACAAAATAGAAGAATTCCATGGAAGTAAAGGCTATAACAGCTATCTATTTGACTGATACGGTTAAAGTGGAGGCTTATGAAAGCTTGTGGTAGAAGAATTTTTTATGGGAGTTGATAAACTTGAATCTCGGACTAATGGAGCAATTAAGGTCAAATGGGGTCAATTTTCATATGATTAGATGTAATTCAATACGAAAGTTAATTGGAATTAATAGGGGATTGGAAAGTTAACTATACTAGCGTATACATATAAACTAAAAAGCTGCTAGTGTTAGAATAGTATGATATGAAATGTAATAGATCAACTTTACTTATATTAAAGTTGTCTGAATTACAAGTTAAGTGTATTATTTGTACGGACTTGTTGCATTAAGTGTAAGTCGAATGCAGTACGTTACACTTCACAATAGGGCACGGGCCAAGCAATTGGCAATACAAACTACTGTGCAAACCAGCTAGCGGTCTGCAAAACCTAGAACAATACATCTACCACTTGACCAATGCAATACTTCTGTTACTTCAACCACGATTTGAATAGACAACGTCGCAACGATCTAAAGACCTACCAACAAAAACGACATATTATATAATATAAGTATATCATCCGTTTATATTCAAAAAAAGTATAAATCCTTTAAAGCGTGGTGTTAAAACTAATAGGCATGGGTCGAAAGTCGAATGAGCTATTCCAAACCACTTTTTATAATATCTTTAATAGGTATTATACCAGTATACCCTAAATTTAACGAATCCTTTTAGTGGTTTCAAAGTACATAAGATCGTTTCGAGTAGATATTACTTTCGGACATAACAAGTATATAAGCGTAAATACATTATTTGGGATTATTTTATAATGATATACAAACCTATAGAATATTACCAAACTTAATACGAAGGTTAAAAGGGGTATGTAAAGAGACATTAAAATTTAAAATTAGACTATAACTTGCTCGTTATTAAGTAAACTATTAGGTTACAATATTCTTTTTATTAACGCTATCGTACTCCTTAACTGCAAAGCGATTATTTTTATAAGGATTTTTTTTTCTTTTATCTCGTGAACTAAACGGGTATAAAAAGTTCTATAAGCGTCCTAAATTAATTGGTTAAGCCTTTCGAGTCAAAAAACGTCCTATTAGATAAGAGAGTAAATTTTCCTATATATTAACTATTTCAAAAAATTACCCGAAACTATAATAATGACTTCACTACGAAGTTTTATATTTAACTTACGGTACGTCATCTCCTTTCAGATATTCAAAAATTTTACGATAAATGTTTTGAAGCTTTCTCTATCCTTTTAACCAAATGGACGCCCTCAACGATAGGGTTTAGGTTCAGCTCATATAAATTAGCCGGTTTTATAAAGAAACAGAGGTTGTAATGTTGAAGTTAAGGGGTGTATAGGGTTCGAAACCGGTTCAGATTCGTCATTATAAGAATAATATGGCTAATACCACTTTGAGGATTGCATTTTTTAAACTATTATAGTTTACCTTTGACTTTTTATACCTTTGTACTATCATTTGAGAGAAAAAACGATTTTTTCGCAATTCCATTGATACATCATGATTTGTAAACCAGTTAATCTGTTAAGAGCTAATTTAGCTGTTTTTCATTCTCTAAACTAGAAATTCAAACTATAATAATATGTTGAAAACGCCAGTTTTATGCGGGCTGTTTTTTATAACTAATATTTTTGAAACATTATGTTTAGATAGCAAAGAACGCACTGCTACCATAGATTTTGCCACCATATTCGCCCTTTATACCGTAGTTGGTAATAATGCTGAGTTCATATAGATCCTAGGGTAAATACCGAAAATAAGCAGTGATAAAATTAGCTTATTCAAGCCAAAAATGTAATTTCTAGCGCTTACCACTATTTGTAAGATTAACTCTATAAAACTGGCACCTTTAGGATTTTTTAATAATATCGTATACTTTTTTTCAAGGTTCGTAATACCGTCTGTATTTATTGATCCCACAAAGCTTCTTTCCAAGTATTTGCCTATACATACTTCCGGAGATTTTAACATTAATTCGTTATTTAATCGAATTGAAAGTTGTACTTATATCGTGGGTAATCCAATCCGGAGGCCCTAAATAGATATTTTTTTAGTAGTTTACCAAAGAACCTTAGTAATTCGTAGCAAAAGCGTTTCGCGTAAACTTCGCGGCTTCAAATGTTATTGTTATATCTACTCTGTATAGAATATGCCAGTTGTCAAGGTAGGTTATATTTATATAAACCTCGTAATGGAAATCTAAATCGGTTTAAAGATGGAATTTAAACCTTCGTAAAGCTTACGAGTATCATTGGTACGAGTAATAAAAATTTCCGATAGCATTTAATACTTTTTTCCCTTTATTTACATATCCTGTTACGTAAGGTAACTATAAAAAACATTCCGCAACCGAATGTCTAAATTTTCGGTATAGCATCCTTCGTTCTTACTACGTTATGTGAAGAGCTTTAATTAAACGTATTTTTGAGAAAACCTATAAATATCCAAATTTTAAATAATGCGGTACGAATATACTATTCGAAACACGAACGAGTTCATAGATCATATTTCAAAACCTAATACCTAGCTTATTTGTATTATTTAATAATAATAAAAAGAACTTTTTAAAAATTGTTTCGTAAAACTTAACCCGGTCGAATCTTAAACTTATAACGATTATACCAAGTTACGATGATTTTCTTTTATGAAATAAAAGATTTCTGTATTTTGCTATTCGGTCAAATTGAAATGTGGAAAAATCCGTTACGAAAACATCAAATTATCGCTTCCCGGCAATCAAAATTTATATCATACTGGTATCTAGCATGATACCTTAAAACCGGTTGCCGTACCTATCAAAAAGTTTAAATTACGACGTTATATAGGCGTTCAACGCAGCGTTTTCACTATTCAAGCCTATGTTATACAAAAATAAAGCATTTTATAAGCCTATAAATACTCGATAATCAGTTTCCTTATCTAGGCTTATTACGTATATTTCGTCTTTCGAGTCGTTTTCTATAAAGCTATACTTATAAGGGTAAATATCAAAATCGGTTTTAACCAATCACTATCGCCTATAAATATTGTAAAATAGGTTTCAGTTTGGTATTCGAGTGAGTAATCGGCTTAAAATCATTGTTTTACCCGATCAGTTTGTATACCAAATGATTAGTCGATTAATAAACGACTTTTTCATATATAATACATCGTTTTTGAGAGCCTAAAAAGCTTGAACTACTTTTCTGCAGGTATCTCAATATACGTGGTAAATTTCGCGCTTTATTATAAGGTTGTTCCTACTAATAATTTCTTTTCCCTCGGTTTCCCGAGCTTCCTTTATAATATTAATCAGCTCTATATCCGTATTTGAGGTTTTGATATTCCTTATACCTCGGGTATACTCTAAGTTACCGATTAAAAACGTACTAAATTGTTTTAGCAATGTTTTTTCTAGTAATTTACCTCTCATCTTTAGGCTTCTTGACTACAAATGCTCATCTGGAACTAGCCTATCTGCATATCTAGGTTTAAAATAATATTTTTAAACTTATATAAAAATCATTCGGATTATTTTTCGATTTCAATAACGTAAGGTTCAAGTTTTGATTTCTATCATACACCTTTGTAACTATTTAGATAACCAGTTCGTCTCCTTTATACTTTAGTTTAAATTATATTTGAAATTTCAAGAATTTTGCTGGTGAGGCGATAAACACTTTTTATAGGTTTCTTTTGATATTTTCACGCTAATTTCTTTCCTATTTTCAAGTCATACTTATAAAATTCCTATCGTAAAGTTCTTAATTTTTTTGCCATATCGAGATAGATTTTCCAACGGTTATAATAATGTGTAAATCTATGTATTTACGTAAAGTATTAAATATATTACTTTTTCACTTTTCAATTATTATACTAGGTAAAATTATATGGAATTACAAAGGTTTAATATCTAGGTTTTTATATGTATTGAATATTACACGTATTTCATTTTCGAGTATATCGTAAAATTTACTATTATAGTTTCTTTCCTTACTTTATTACTCGAGAAAGTTGGCAAACTTTGTAGGGGCGTTTTTATTAGTATGGAACCGATGTGGCAAGAAATTGAAATAAAAGTCATAATTGATAGTTATTTGTTTGTAATGCTCGTATTATTATTTAACGCCACTTATTTTATCTTACAAAGTGCTGTTTTACTTATTTATGTTGTTCTTATTATGGACGAAAGAAACTTTAATTGTATTAGGGGAGTAATTTTACTTATATCTTTTTTAAAAGTACGTTTCAAAAAGTAACCGTATTCGTTCCGAGTAGTGGATAATATTCGTTGCGTTTCTTCCTTTTTTACTAATTATTTAAGCTTCGTATATCTTTCGAGGAGCGCGGTTAGTTTTTTGGAGCATTTTAAACTTTGAATTCGTAAGATATTTTAAGGTTTCTTCCATATTTCCCTATAGTATATTAATGACGTTCCGCTAGCCATTAATCTTTTTTAATTTTTACTCATGACACCTTTGTATTTTTCGAATCTGGTATTCGTCAAATTAGGCCATAACAAAGGGGGTTTGTATTATACGGCCGTTTCTACCTCATAATATATTAATTTTCTCGCTCCGTAACTATATCCGTAATACTTTGAAAATCAAATTGTATACGGTATACAATATTTACAACATTTATTTGAAATTTTGTCGCTAATAATATGAACACGCCGGTCCCTCAAGAATTTTTCTTTTCAATAGCTAAAAATTTCGTTCGTAACATACGTATTCAATATCTAAAGATACAAGGTTTTCGCTAGTACTTTGAAAGTAGTATCCTATATTTTTAGGTTTATAAACCGTTGAAATATTCTTGAAAACGTTATATATTAAAATAAGAGGTTTATATATTCGTTCACCTTATTTCAATGTGTTTTGGATGGATTTATAATTACGAAAATACGAAGTATATTGGAGCGATTTGAAAGCTGGTTTGACAGCTTGTAAAAATTGCTGGAGCGGTGTAAATATATTATAACGTAATTGTTAAGATTTAGATGCGCTTAAAATTTTATGTTGAAGGGAGTTTTTAAATGAAATTGAAAAATATTGTACGAAATGGAGAGGCTTAAATAAAAGCGTACAATATGTAAATAAAAAGTAAATGAAATGTAACAAAACGTTCAAAGAAAGGCGTTTGACGCTTTTTAATATAAATGAAATATAAATAAATCGTATGTACAAACTAGTTGAGTGTTTTTAATTAGAGTTTTAACGCTTTAAAAGTATTATACTAGCTAAATAACTAGTAAACTTAAACGTCGAAAATAGTAATTTAAATGAGCGGTGTAATTTAGGGCAAATGAAGGAAGGTAAATGTGGGGGGGTAAACGGAGAGAAAAAGGTGGGGAGGTAATCGTAAGGTTCAGTAGGGTAAGCGCTTCGAATGTTATGCTTAACGTTCGCGAAATGTACCGGAGCATTTCAAAATATGTTCCAGGTGCGTGGTAAGTATTTGGTAAACGAGTAGGATATTGGTTTTAGGGTGTGATGTAATTATAAAGGCGTTTTAAAATTTATATTTTAATCGCTTTCGAAGTTTTCAAACGGTTCGTATATTATTTTCAATCTAATAGGTTTAAATGAAGGATTTCTAAACTTCAATATATTTAACTTACGAAGCTTAATACGGTATAAAACATTTTTCTAAATGTACTCGAATACGTTTAAAATTCCAACTGAGTTAATAATAACATAATGGTATTTTTAATAATTAAGGCACTAATCTAGTTAATAATATCGTATTAAAGCTGTTCTTTTCAAAGTTATTTGGTCCTTGTAGTCGTTTTATGTTTTGGCGCATTTTTATATAGTGTAATGTTAAAATACGGATAATTAGAATCGTCATATTATCTCTTTAAAGGTATTTAATTTAGGTTCATCTTTTCTTCTCTATGTTATTTATGATTGATTGAGTCAGTTATTAATCAGTACTAGTAAAGTATATTTTACAAGGTACGTTAATGTAAAGATAATAGTAAAAAGATTATGATGTATATTAAAGATAGATAGTTTAAAATGGAGAAGAGGTATTCAGATAATATACGCCTTAGGTAAAAGCTTATTATTTTTCACTAGAGTAGTAACAATTTACCAAAAAAATTGCGAATATCCCTCCTGGGCAGTTGCATTTCACTATACACTTTGTGAATGCCCTTTTCGAACAGTAGAATTCTACTATACACTTTGTTAATGCCCCTTCTAGGTGATGTCTCCCTATCATGCACTCTATAAGAATGCACCTTACAACATAACATGTTACCATGCACACTGCAAGAGTGCAACTTGCAGCGTGACCGCTTACCAACTATAGAAATATATAATAATATCAACAGATAATATGCAGCCAACGATTACAATATAAATGTTTGCATAACATTCAAGTTCAGTGCAGTCAAATTTGACTTTACTTGCCGCAAGTCAATTGCAGTAAAATATTCAATTCAATATGGAATAAAAACCAAACAATTTCCCATACAAATTAGTGTGCAGGACAATTAGCGGTTTACTAAATTTAGGAGAAAGAATAATACACCATCTAATCTTTGCAATATTCTTGTTACTTCAGCCACACTTTAAATCGATAGCTTTATGAGGTTTAAAAGCTTAATAATACTAATCAATGCTTATTATATTAAGAAACGATAAGCTAAGTATAATGAAATGCTATTTTCTGGTTACACTTTGTATTGTAAGGTAAAAGAAAAGATTTTTGCGAAATAATTTTATGAATTGCGTCTTTTTTTTACGGCGGTAAGTAAAGAAGTCGCATAGATTGCATTAGTTTTTTAAATTAGTTGAAAAGTCGCAATGGTGTCGTTATTGAAAATATCAAAATATCTATATTCAATCAGTTTGAATGAAAAAGTTTGAGATTAACCATCAAAAGTCACAAATACTTAAGAAGATATTCCTAAATTCATTATATAAAGTCTACGTAATAGTTAAATATAATAAAGAATATTTTGTTTTAACTTTAGACGTTGCAACGTTATCGATTTGAGATGTGATCGAAAGAATAGTATTATTGTATGGTTTAGTAGTGGATATATCATTCTATATTTAGCAGACCGCTAACCAGTCTGCCTACGAACTATTTATAGCTAATTGCATGGCATGTACCCTAGTGTAAAATAAGCGCATACTGAATTTGACTTTATAGTGGACCCACAAAAAATACACTGAACTTGCAATCAGTATAATCAACTTCACTATAAGTAAAGTTGACTTATTGCACTGCAATTACTACTATTCCAATATTAGCGGCTTTTTATTTTGTGTGCTTACGATAATATGGTCAACTAATTGTTTCCGGTTACCACTGAATTACTTCTTTATTAACCAACCAGATCCCTGCTAATTCCACAGCTAAATTGACTCAAATTACCCCACGGTTCCGAGTTTTCACTTAATCAATTCCCATAATCAAGTTTTTCATCACAAATCAATGTAAATATTCAGTTTAACTATGTTAATTAATTAAGTCGCCGGCCTTAATTTCTTGGTAGTTATTCAGTTTACCAGGGTATTCCTTTTTACTGGAACGTGACTTGACCTTTTTAAGTGACCTGTTAACGTAGAATTTATTTCGTATAGTCCGCCTATTATTGTCTACGAACCTCTCGAAGGCTTTGCTTAATAACGATTTAGTAATAACATCAGAAAAATTTATTTTGCCTTCAATACATTAGAATTTCTTAAACCTTTTACCTTTGTAGGCTTTACGAAGTACTATTACATCAATCATTAGGCGTTTTTCGCTGTTAATTCCGAATTTAGGAAGGTATTTAAACCAACTCCCCGAATCTTTATAAATAATTACCGGGATAACAGGAATTCTCAGTTTCTTGATAACGATGTTACAAGTTTCTCATATCATTATACCTATATTAAAAACGATTATTATACTATCAATCTCTCAAGCTAACGCTTTTCGTATGATTATTTGATATTTAACTAATGTTTAATCAATCCCGTAATATAAAATTGATTTTTCTATGTTCTGTTTATATTGACGATGGTTATAAAAACTCCGAATTTCTAACTACAAGTTTTTGTTATTGGCGAAAAAGCTACCCGTAAAAATTATCAACTTAGCCCTCGATAGGTTAATCAAGACTATATTGATCCCCCGATCCAGATTACTTATTTGACACCTCAGCCTCCTATCTAAACGATTAAGGTCTTTATCTGTTAGGTTTTGTGTTTATATTGTAATTAATAGGTCTTAAAATGCCCCCGATTGACATAAAGTGGCGATGCAATTGTTACGGGCGTGTTATTCCAGGTACCGTTAAGCCTTGGCCACGTTAATCATATTAATTGTGTACAAGTTAAAGCCCTAGCCCTTTTGGCGAAAATTAAGGCAAGTATTTTTAACACTATATATACGGATTAAAGATTCGTTGAAATTAGAATGTTTATCATTTTCCAAAGTTACGTTCAGTTTGTAATCTCAGAACTTTAAATACTAAATCGCCTGTTATTCCGATGTTACAAAAATATTAGTTCCAACAAAATAGGTATAGTTAGTTTACATACCTTCTAAGTTGAAATCTTGATTTCAACCTTACGTAATAAGCAAAAACAGGTTGTAAGTTAAGGATTTTATACCTAGATTAGAATTAAAGTACGATTAATAAGTGAGAAATGAATGGACGCCTGTTTTATAAATTCTGTATAGTAGCTTAATATATAGTATAACCATTCTCGAAAAGTATTTATTACGGAGTTTTTCTGGTAATTTTGATGAGACCATCTTTTATAAATCAATTACTATCTGCGAGTACGTTTGTGTTATATCACGGATATAAAAGTAAGCTTTCTATGTGTCTTAGTAAACAAAATTATTAATAAAGAGACCGCAAAACGTTAGCTGATTTTCCTAATTGTTAGCGATTATATAGGAATTTAGTTTTTTCTTTTATTATTGTATTTTTAAGCTATTATGCATAACTTTTCGTACGGCAGCACCGTGGTTTCAATTTTGACCTCGTAAATAATTTTCGACTTTAAGATCATCATTTTTGTGTTTTAAATATTAAAATAGCGTTTGAATACAAATTTCATAACTCTTCTAATAAGAAGTCTATTAATTTCGACTTTATTGATTTCCTAAAAAGGTTTGCCAAAGGATTTGACAACGCGTTGTACCCGAATTTTTACACCTGAGTCTTAGTTTTCCTTCTCTTTTCTACTAATCCGAATAGTATAATAAATCCGAACTGGTATTTATTCCTCATCCTTAACTTTCCTTTTATTAAGTGGTTGAACACGCTATTAACATTTTATCGGCTTATCGATTACGAGAAGGGGTTGATATTAACTGATTAGCTTAGCTTAAGGATCTTTATCTTTATTGTTATCGTTATCATTATTGTTAATCGCCTTAATATAGGGTTTAATTTGAGTTGTATGGAATGTCGTAAAACTGCTAGTAGTTTTAACTACTACTTTAGAGCAACCGATACCTGAAATCTTAAATAGACCATCCTATTTACCTGATTCTTGCTATATAAAAACTTTACTTTATAATGGTAAACAAATCACATAGATCGTTGTGAAGCCATTTTTGGTGTTAAAGTTATTATTAATTTAACACTGTACCGATTCCTTCCGTAATTCCTTCAAAGCGTTTCTGTACGCTTTAACACATTTTAGGAACTTGTTAATAGTGGAGATTCACTCCTTAAACGAATATATACTCCTAAAACTAGAAAAGTTGATACAAAGCCGTCAGTAACCATAATATCATTTAGTCTCTTTACCACCATATGAAAACGTGCCTCTTGGTCTGTAAACGTTTCAATTTCCAAGTAAATGTTGGTAGGTCTTAGACGTTGCAACGTTGTCGATTCGAATTGTGGTCGAAGTAACAGTAGTATTGCAGTAGTCAGATGGTGGATGTATTGTTCTAGGTTTGTGTTATGACCCAAGCACGTTGGCGAGTCAGGAAACAGGCCAGCATGCAGCTAAGCTACCGAGAGCCTGAAGTCCAACACATCAGGCGGGGAACATCTCTTTGTCAGCACCAGACTAGGCAACCCTCCAGGGTTAGGGTTATCTAGATCACAAGTGCTCACTGAGCCTCAGTGAGCACCAGTGAGCCTCAGTGAGCACCGGTGAGCCTCAGTACTGAAGATGGTATGAAGGCCATAGGATATAAGGACACGGTCAGCACCACATAGATAGTATTTCCTTCATAGCTCTTCAGTTGTCAATCTAAGTATTCAGTCTCAGTATATTCTGAATAGCCTCACAGCTTTTGATCATTACTTGCACGGTTGCGATATTGTTCACTCAGCACCTCTGCTACCTTCTTGATAACATAAACCCTCTGACACCTTCTATATACTCACGGGTATTTAGTGTGATCATTACAGTTTGGCAGACCGCTAGCCGGTCTGCACTATAATATGTATGGCCAATTGCTTGGCCCGTGCCCTAGAGTGAAGTGCAGCGTACTGCACTCGACTTACACCCGATGAAGTAAGTCTCCACAAAGTAATATACTTGCAGTAAAGTCAACTTTACTGTCAGTAAAGTTGATTTACTGCACTGCATGTAATATTATTCCAACAGTCAAGATATTTTACGACTTACGAAATAATACGTATATCGTTTCAATCTTTTCCATACTTTGGTACACCTTCAAAGGTATTTGTTTACGTTAAATTCTTATTATTTTCGCGTCCGTTCGGAATTCCGTTATTGTGAAATTAATGGAGGTATTGTAAACAACAATGTTGGGTAAATCTAAATACGTGTTAATTCACAATATTTTGACCATTTTCAATATACCATTCGCTGACAAAGACTTAAGGAACTTGGTTCTGTCAAACGAGGTTACAAAGTTAATAATGTGAATAATAAGCTTGGAGTCAAAGTAAAATATATTGACGAAAATCGTGTAATTGAAATTTTCGTTGTTTTTGAATATAAATTTAAATCTTCATGTGATTTGTATATAGATTTGTCAATAATAGCAAAGTTTTTTTATTAAGTCTCAAAGCAAAGTATTCTACATTTTATACCGTGCGGATTTAAAGACTTTATGTAGCCTAATAGCGGAGAGGTGATTAAAGCGCCGGTATATTTAACGTATCTTTAACTCTGTTAGGCTTCGTTCTATTGCCTTTGAGTCTTACAAATAAAACTAAATGTATACTTACGTAAAGACAAAAAGAATCTTTTAGCTGGTTTTAACCATTATTCAATATTAATGTCGATATTAATGCCAAAGATTCTCATATCTATTTGGTAAAAGAAAAAAAGGGTAAGAGACTTAAAGATATGAAACGTGATTATTTAAAAAATAATTTAAACAAGCGTTGTCCCTAATGACGATAGTTATATAGCTGAACCAAAACCAATGTTAAGTTTATCAACATTTTAATATATAATTTCCGCAGCAATGGTACTTTCTTTTCTCAGTTCCATACACTGCAAATATCATCCTATTAAGGTTTTTGCCCCCCTTCTATATAGTATAATATTTCAAAACGTATAGTTTACGTAGCGATAGTTAAGGTTAAAGATATATGAGGGGTAAGGGTTTTGATTAGAACAAATATGAGAGTTTTTTCTACTTAAGCGGTACAGAAAAACGTTGTTGACTAATCATTAAGCTGTTTCAGGAATAGTATCTTTATACTACGTAAATTTCTTCGATACAATCATATCTTTCATAACGACACTTTAACCCTAGGAATCTACAATATGATTGAATTAATCTTACCTAGAAAAAGTCAGGTATCAGACGTAGTATATTACCTATTATTTATTACATTTGACTAGAAAGTAATGAGTCGACTAATAACAGAGTTTACTACAAATATAATATCTGTTACCACTATTACTGGGATAATTTTTAAAATTAACAGGTCCGTTTAATCTTTGCCGTCGTTAATACTAATATGGTTATAGCTTTCTATTTGAAGACCTTAAGCTAAATCTTAAATATTTGCGCCGCTTGTATTTGCGATCAATGTAATATGTTGTTGTGTAGTCTTTTCTAAATCAATCGCTAAAGCCATGAACTAAAAGGTATATACGGAGAGAATGCGGCGTTTGGGCCATTATGGTTGTAATCGAAAATCATAATTAGCTGAAAACCCCTTCATAGATGGCATCTATGCGTTGTAAAGAGAATTCGAACTCTCTGACACCCGTAAATACTACCTGTACTTATTCGTGTAACGTGATTTACTTGGTATAAGCCTTGACTATTACCTGTTAGCATAATATAAATTTATATAACATTTAATTAAGGATATATATCAAAGTTTCCTCTCATTTCCTATTAAAAATTATCGTCATCTACCTCATCAAAGCCTAATTTGTGTAATGTTACGTTAGGTAAACGTCCTATTCGAAGTAAATCTTCATAATATTGTAAATCTCTCGAAACGTTTTTACTTGTTTTAGGAAAGTTAAGTAATAATCATTGGAGTGACTTGTAACGATTCCAGTGAATAATAAGTTAAAACCAAAAGAAAAAACTTCTATTCACCTACAGATATTTAATGGGGGTATTATTTTCCAGTTGATAATATTGTAATGATTAACTTCATATTTCTTTACGTCTTTTCAAATATTCGCAAATTGAGTAAAAAGATTGTAATTCATATTGACTATTTTGATGTGTCTAGGAGGAAGGTCGCGATAGTTGTTCTAGTTATCGATAGGTTTTCCCGCTAATTGAAGCTTTAAAGCCTTTGAGTCGCGATGATAAAGATAGCTGGCAGTCGCCTGAGCCGAAAGCTAAAGTTTTGTGATAAAATATATGGTGGGCTTGCGTATGAAGCTGTATCTATAGTAAAAGACTCCGTCTTAAAAAAATTGACGATTTTGTAAAAAAAAAAGTTTGAGATGCAAAAGAAATTGAGCCGTAAGAAGGGTTTCAAGGGATTTTAAGATTTTATTTAATTAACCTGTAGATAGCTCCGTCGTTAATTCCTTTTACCACGTTGGTAATTATTACTCCACGTGCTCTACCGCCGATAAAGGTGTACTCCGCACCATAACATAAAGATATTAACCTGTTAAACAAATCAATAGATTCTTCATTGTTAACGTATTAAAAATGGTGTTAAAGGGAAGGTTAAAGACTTGATTTAACTGGAAATTAAAGGGTGGTCCCTTAAAACATGTATAAAGGTGTTAAAAATCTTTAACGCCCTTATCTTTTCCTTGTGAATCTTAAGGTTAAGGCTTTCAAAGGATTTTTTTAAGTTAAACCAATTCGAAAAACGTTTGTGCTAATTTTTTTAAATTCTTCTCTAGCATTTCGATTCGTCAACGGACGAGCTTTGCCTTCAACTTATTCTTAATTACTTTTTGAATTTCCTTTCACATATTAATAGTCCAATCATCGAAAAACTTACGAAAGGTAGAAAAAAAGCGTTTGTTACGGTTGGACTCGCCATTTTCTGGATATATAATATAATAACCAACGAATTTAATAAAATACCCTTTAGTTAATTTTATGAACATACTTTTCTTCAAGTTGTTTATTGAAATGATTTAAAAAACAGGCCCAAGAGCTTTGATTACCTTCTTCTCAATAGAATCTATAATTACTTCAAAGTCAGCGCTAATAGTATCTATTTTGACGTTTTAGTTAATATAAAATTTAGTGTTTTGGCGTGGAAAAAGTAAAACTTGGTGATTTGAGCCAAGAAACTTGATAATTTTGAAGCGGAGAGACTTAGCGATTTAACGTGAAGTCGCGAAAAGTGTCTTTTTGGCGCTACTTGGCGATTCATAGTGTTTTCTTTTAGTATAACTATCGTAATGATCAACGAATATAGTGTAAGGAGATTAAAAAAGTGGTGGAGAAGGAAATTTGATAATTAAGGCGAAGTCTGGTATAGGAGGTAGGATCGAAGATTGTTTATTGTTGTTATTTATCGTGTGACTTGGTCTTTTTTACAATAGTATCACCCGTCGTAATACCAAGTTAGCCATTTTCCAAATTGAATATCTTTAAGACTTTGAATGGTTAATCTTAACGATTTTGAAAAAAAAAAAAAAAAAGGATTCATAAGGATTTTTTGGTGTTTTTTTCAGTAACGATAACTTTATTTACTTCCAGATTACTGTTGTGAATTTAAGTAAACCAAAATTCTTCTTTATTTACTACTGTTTTAGACTAATGTGGACTAATGTGGTACTAATGAAGGCCTTTCACAATAGTTTTTTCCTCTACCTTATAATTTCATAAAACGTAACCGGAAAGTATCCTCATTTTCTACTTAGAAAATCTGTGCTTAATCTAATAAGCACTGATTAGTATTGGTAGGACTCTAGACGTTTCAATGTTGTAGATTCGAGATGTGCTTGAAGTAACAGTAGTATTGTATAGTCAAGTGGTGGATGAAATGTTTTCGGTTTGGCAGACCGCTAGCCATTTTGCATACTAATTTGTATGGCTAATTTCTTAGAACGTGCCCTAGTATGAAGTGGGCGCATACTGTACTTGACTTTACAGTAGACCTACAAAACAATATACTCAACTTGCAGTTAGTAAAGTCAACTTTACTTACAGTAAGGTTGACTTACTGCATTGTAATGAGTATTACTCCAACAGAATAGGTTAATACTAACAGGAATAATCATTTCATTATTTAAAGCTAATTAGTCGCTAGATAATAAACGGTATTAATCAAATTTAATATAGACAATGAAAGAACGTAAATATATCAGAATTTCCTGGTTAGCTCGTTTGATGGCGTCGTCCTTCCTAGGGTTGAATACAGTACTCAAATGCTACTCCATCCCCGTTAAATTATTAAGATGTTTCCAAAAGCCACACGTTTAATTTTAGCCTCAATCGTTTCCTATAGTACGTGGGAACCCGTAAAACTGCTAGTCGCAGTTTATGAATCGTTTTAAATATGTTCCAACGTTTATAATTTCTACGGCTTTTAAGGTAACGGTTTTCTTCAAGCTATCCGTGATCATTATTATGTAGAGTAGGTTGTCAGCTTTATTTGAAAGAATTTCGATTATAAAGTTTATAAAACACTCGTTTAAAATTTGTTTGGAAACCTTTAGATGCTTGAAAATATCTTTTAAACGATATTACTAATGATTTATCTTCTTATAAACATTATAATTATGATAAAAAAGTTAAATAATACGGTATAACACGAATTAATAGTATAGTTCGAATAATATAACGATAATATTGTTTTAGCCCGGGTAGCTAATGATAAGCGAATAGTATGTAATTCAAATAAAGGCAGTAAAAAATGGCTCGTAAGCGGAAGCACAAATACGGTTATAAAAACGCAAAATTCTGGTAGGCCTTTATCGTTGCAACGTAGTCAATTAGAATCTCAGATAGAAGTAACTGGTGTATTGCATTGAAAGTAGTGATATTATTACTTCTAAATTTGGTAGATCGCTAACCGGTTTGCAAACTAATTTGTATTCTCAATTGTATAGCCTGTACCCCAACCTGAAGCAGGTACCTACTATATTTGAATTGCAATCAATGAAGTTCAATCCCACAAACCACAGTTGATTAGAAGTCAATATAATCAACCAACTATAATTTGACTTGACTTTTCTATACTACAACTAAATGCTGTTTTAATACTAGCGACTTTATGTTTTGGTATGCGTACGCTAGTATAAATAATCACTAAATTTTATCCGGAAGTAGTAACATAGAAGTTGTAATATATTATTCATTGTTTATAATATGTTTCCAAAAATGTCCACGTAATTAATAACCAGAATCATTACAAATATCATACCTTTTATTATTATTACAACGATAATTTTTATGGTTAGTAGATCTGTTCTAGTCTTGATCTTATTGTTAATTTTCATTTAACTATTACTTTCATTTCAATGACTTTACACTAGGTTTCAAACGTTAGAGCTTTTCTTATTAATGATTAATCTAACGTTTTATCGTATAGTTTTCGTCATCATAATCGAAAAAGTCATTATCTTAAAGATATATACTGATCGATATTAGTATGTGAATTATTATAATTGTAAACAAGGATCTTAATTGGTTCAAAAAATTTATAGGTGGTATTTAGGCGTTATAAGACATATTTGCATCTGTGAATTCCCGTAACGGTTACCCGTACGTATTTTCAAAATGTAGTTTCGTTAACGTAAACTTTTCTCATTACTTATTAACATAATATTAACTTGTTAAGTATTTGGTTAAAAACATCCATTAATATTTCCTCGTCCTTTTTTCTTAAGTATTATTATCTTTTACCTCATCGTAACCTAATCCGTGTAGTATTGCATAGGATGTATGTTGTATTTAAATTAGCTTTTTATGTTACCGTGGATTTCCTAGAAAGGTTTTACCCTTGTTAAAAGGTTTATGTAATAGTATTTTGTGTAATATTCGTATTTTAGGAAACAGTAAATGAAAACTTAAAGGAATAACTTCTATCTACTTCCAAATATTAGAGATGGGTCTCATATTTATATTAATCAGATTATAGGGTTTTCTATTTTAAATTTCTATATTTTTCCATATTTTTGGGAAGTTTGTAGGGAGTTTGTAATTAATGTTGACTATTTTGACTGGGTTGAAGGGAAGATTACGATATTTGTTACAATCAACTATAATGTTTCCTAGTGTTTTAACATTACGATGATAAAGATAATTGCCAGTCGTTTAGCCTGTGGGTTAAATTCTTGTGGTAAGACCTATAGTGTGTTTTCCCGTGTAGACGTATTTGCTGTGGAAATCTTTTCTTTAAGAAACTTGATGATTTTGGGAAAATTTTAACAATTTTAAGGAAAAGTTTAAGAGGTAAGAGGGGTTTGACAATCGTAGAGAAGGTTGGGGAGACTTTAAAATATTTTTCAATTGACTGATAGATAGCGCCAACGTTAATTCCTCTTACCCTATTTTCAACCATTTCTTTATATACTTTGTCACCACTTAGTGCGTATTTTGCGTGATCGCGGGGAGGTATTGGACTACAGAGTACATTAACAGGTTTGTCATTGTCGTATAAAGAATTGCTGTTGACGGAGAGGTTACAGACTTTACTTAAGTAGAGATTAGTTAGTTGTTACCCCCTAAAACGTATATAAGGGCGTTGAAGGTCTTTAATTCCTTTTTCTTTGCCTTGTTGGTTTTAAGGATTAGAATTAGGATTTTACGGGTAATTACTGATCTATGCCAGTTTGAAGAAGGTTTTTACTAGTTTTAATAGAGTCTTTTCTGAAACGTAGATACCATGTCGATTAACCTTCTTTTTTAGCTTAGCTTTGATACCCCTTTTGAATTATATTCCGCATATCAATTATAAAGTGGTTAAAAAACTCACGATAATTTTGAACAGCACGGGCGTTGCAACCAAACTTTTTGCCGGCGTTTGACTCGAAGATGTACCAGCCTATGTAATTATTCAAGATCTTTCTAGTAAACCTTTCATCTGATTTTTTTCTTAGGAGGGTTTGATTGAAATGAGTAATAAATATGAATCCGAGGTTTTTCATTTCTTTTATAAGCTCTTACTCAAAAACTATCTTTAAATTGAAGGGATTTGACGATTTATGGGCGTGAGGATTTGGCAATTGAAAGGCGTAAGGACTTGGAAATTTGACGTGGAGTTGTGCAACGTGAAATTTTTATCGCAACTTGGCGATTTTTAATATTTTTGCTCAGAGTAACGACATTGATGATTAACGATCTCTCAATGTAGGAGGAAGGGGAAAAATGATGTTGAGCGCAAAATTTGGTGTAAAAAGAAGATCGAAGATTGTTTTTTGTTATTATTAGTGGTTAAACGACGTAGAACATGATCGTTTGTACAGTAGTATTACTTTTTATAATAATAACTTAGACGTTTTCCAAATTAACGATTTTGAAGACTATAAACGTTTAATCTTAATGTCTTTAAAAAGGATCAGATAAAGATTTTTTGGTGTTTTTGAATCAAGATACCATCGCTACCTCTAAATTAACATGAAAAACTGACTTAATTCAGAGGTGTTCTTTACTAACTGCCATGAAAAACCGACGTGGTAGTAGACGCTCTTCGTAAAAATCTTTCCTCTACCTTCATATTATACAAAGTATAACTGGAAAGTAGCTTTTTCATTAACCTAACCAATTTATACTTAGCTCAATAAACACTTATTAGTATTAATATGCATTACTAATAATAAGCCTTTAGACGTTACAATGTTATCGATTCGAATCGGTCGAAGTAACAGTAGTATTACATAATTAAGGGGTAAATGTATTGTTCCAGGTTTGTAAAACTGCTAGCTAGTCTGCACACTGATTTTTATGGCCAATTGTTTACCCTGTTCCCTAGTCTAAAGTGGGCATATACTGTACTTGTCGGTAAAGTCGCTGCCTATTTACATGAGCCTGAAGAGTAGAAGATTAATCGTAAGATTGGTAATATATTGATGATAGATATTTAAGAAGAAAAAAAACGCATCCGGAGAATGTACACCTCAAGTGAAATCTTATAAACTCTCACCTGGAGTGTGGCATTCTACCATATATATTGTTAATGTCTTTTCTAGGCTATAGCACTTTAGTATACACTCTGCAAAAATACACCTTATAAAGTGACATATTATCGTATACTTTGCAAAAGTATATCCCATAACGTGAAACGTTACCATACATTTTATAAGAGTGTACCATATAATGTAACCTATTACTAATTTTAGAGATATATAATCATATCTATACAAGTAACCTTTTTAAGTACGTTTTATATCTGTAATTTGGTAATAACAGTATAATTTGTTAGAAATCTCAATTAATAGTTTAATAATTATAGTGGTTATCATATAGTTAGTTCAAAGTTCTAATTCAAAGTTTTAATAACGATAATAGTTATAATATAATTTATTCAAATTTTTAATTTATTAAACTAACGATAGCATTATAATTACTAATGGTGTTGGTAGGCTTTGGACGTTGCAACGTTTTCGATTTGATTGGTTGAAGTAATAGTAGTATTGCGTGGTCTTATAGTGGATGTATTGTTCTAGGTTTGATAGACCGCCAGCCAGTCTACACTGTAATTTGTATGGTCAATTGCTTGGCCCGTTCCTTAAAGTGAAGTGCAGCGTACTGCACTCGACTTACACCCAATACGGTAAGTCCGTACAAAGCAATACACTTTGTAATACGGTCAACTTTACTGTAAGTAAAGTTAACCTACTACACTATATATAATACTATTCCAACACTGGCGGCTTTTTAGTTTGTACGCGTACGCCAGTGTGGCTAACCAATCTTTTCCTGTTACCACTGAATTGTCTTCTCGTCAATTAGCCAGACACCCTATCAATTTCAGTTGACTTTTATACTAAATTGCATGTACTTATATGCAAATTAATCCCATTTAGCTTTAATTGTTTCACCGCTCCGAAGCCTGTATTTATCAATTCCCACAAAAATTTCTTTCGCAATAGGTCTTTACAAGCCTTCACTTTAACTGTGTCACTCAAACAAATCACTGTCATTAATCTCTTGGTAGTTTTCCAATCTACCAGTACATCCCTGTCCGCCGCCACGTAATCTGAGCCTTTCGGGAGACCTATTAACGTAGCCCTCGATGCGTATAGTCAGCCTATTGCTATCCACAAACCTTTCCAGGGTCTTGTTTAACATCGTCTTCGTCATAACATTTACGGGGTTGTCTTTAATATCGATCCATAGAAACTCTTTAATCTCTCTCCCTTCGTAGGCTTTACGAAGTATCATTACGTCGATTATTAGGCGTTTTTCATTAGTGATTCCGAGCTTTAAAAGGCATTCGAAAAGGATCTTTAAGTCGGTACAAATCACTACCGGAATAAAGGGAACCTTTAGCTACCTGGTAATAAGGTTAAACGTTTTCCACAATATCATACCTACATTAGAACCTGCCATTATTTCGTAAACCTCCAAAGCTAATACGATTCGTATAATCCTTTTAAACTTAACGAAGGTCTAATGGATTAAGTTATCAATAATATTAAACTGGTTTTCCTATTTTTCTTCGTTAAAGAAAGTTATTAGAAAGCCAATTGATAAATATAAGTCGGTATTATTTGCAAAAGAACCGTTCGTAAAGTTCATTAGCTTAACTCTTAAAAAGTCGATTAGGACCATATTAATCCCGCGGTTCAGATTTCGTATTTTTTACTCAAACCTTTTATTTAGCTGGTTAAAGTCCTTATTCGTTAGCGCTTATACTTACATTATGATAAAAAAGTCGTAAAAGGTTTCCGATTAATATAAGGTAACGATATATCTACCTCGAATATATTATTCCAAGTACCGTTAGGCTCTAGCCTCGTTAGTCTTGTTTATTATAGCCAAAATAACACTCTAGTTACTTTGGCGAAAGCTAAGGCCGGCATTAACACTAATTATACGGATTGACGATTCATTAAAGTTAAATTGTATGTTTTCCATTAGCATTATCACTGGTTTGCAATTCCAAAACTTAAAGTCTTCAATCGCTTGTTATTTCAGTGCTATTAAGCCAGCCGTTCCGATAAAAAAGGTATCGTTAATTTACATACCCATCACGATGAATTCTTTTTTTACTTTATCAATAAATACGAATCGTAGGTTAAAAACTTCATCGCTAGCAGTAATTTAAAATACAATTAGTAAGTTTTGAACCAATAAACGCCTGTTTCAATTTGTCCGTAAAGTGACTTAATACATCGTATTACCGTACCTAGGGGGTAAATGGCACGGAGTTTCTATGGAAATTTTAGTAATATGATTTGTTATAAGTCCGTTGCTAATTACGTATAGGCTTACGTTATATTACGGCTATTAAACATAAACTTGCCTTTAATATTAGCTATTAAACTTGTTACCAAGGCTACACCGAACGCTAGTTGGTTTTTTTAAATCGTTGGAGATTGTATAATGTTTTAGTCTTTGCCTTTATTACTGTATCCCTAAGCGATTAGCCATATATTTTCGTATGGCTGCCCAGTGGTTTTACCTTGAACCTCGTAAATAATTCTCGACTTAAAGATTGTAACGTTTGAGTATTAAAAGTTGAAATCGGTTTTAGATATAAATTATATAACCCCTTAAGTTAGCAAGCCGTTAATTTCGACCTGATATCTCTTTTCAAAAGGCTTGTCAAAGTTCTTAATAATTCTTTATACCCGGAGCTTTATTACCAAGTATTTGTTATCCTTCTATTTCCTAGTTAACTAAGTAGTATTGTATATGCGGCCCAGGGTAATGATCATACTAAATACCCGTGAGTATATAGAAGGTGTCAGAGGGTTTATGTTATCAAGAAGATAGTAGAGGTACTAAGTGAACAATATCGCAACCGTGTAAGTAATGATCAAAAGCCGTGAGGCTATTCAGAATATACTGAGACTGAATACTTAGATTGACAACTGAAGAGCTATGAAGGAAATACTATCTATGTGGTGATGACCGTATCCTTATATATCCGTACCTTTATACCGTTTTCAGTACTGGATCCCTTGGATCAGTGCTGATCCCACTGATCCTAATCATATGATTGGCTTAGTCATTTCCACTAACAAAAGAAAGGTGTTCCCCGCCTGATGTGTTAAACTTAGGGCTCAGCTGCACACTGGCTTGCTTCCTAACCCGCTATTATGCTTGGGTCGTGACACCCGGTATATATTCTTTTTTTTAACATTGTTTTTCTTTTTGGGGGGTCGTTCGCGCCGGCGGTGTTTTATCGACTGATCGATAACGGGTAAAGCGAGTTATTATTAGCTCAGTTACTTAACTTAAAGGGATTGAGGGTTTTCAAATTTAATATCCATAATATAGGGCTTAACCTGGTTGGTTCGGAAAGGTATGAGACCGTTAATAGTTTCGATAATTATTTCGAAGTTTACAATACTTAATATTTCATACGGGCTCTTTCATTTGCCCAGCTTCTACCATACGAAGACTTTACTTTACAATAGAAAAGTAAATACATCTATGAATAATAGACCGTTCCTGGTGTTAAGGGAGTTATTAACCTAGCGGCGTGCCGATTCTCTTCGCAATTCCCTCAAAGCTTTGCTATAGGCCGCAACACGTTTTTAAATGCTTGCTAAAGACAGAGATTCACTCGTTATGCGTAGGTACGTTCCAAAGACCAGCAGCCTTGGCACCAGGCCGTTAAGGACTATAATGTCGTTCAAACCTTTTACTATTATCTATAAGCGTACCACCGGATCCGTAAAACCTTCAATTTCAAACTTAAGGATATTATACGCTAAGTGAAGCAGAGAGTATGCCCTCTTAACCTTTCCAATACTTCAGTAAGCTTTTACAGGTACCTGTTTACACTAAATACCTATTATTTTAGTATTTTCTTGAAATTCCGCCACCGCAAAGTTAGTGTTAACATCGTGGACGACGACGTCAAGTGGGCTCAGGTATGTGTCAATCCATAATATCCTTAATGTTTCCTACGTATCTTTTGTCGAAAAGGACTTTAAAAAATTAGCTCCATAAAAAGAGGTTGCAAAATCAACGACATAAAAGATAGACTTATTATCCAAATAAAACATATTAACGAAGATCTCGTAGTTAAAATCCTTATCGTTTTTGAATTTAAACTTAAATCTCTAAGGGGCTTAGTCATATGTTTGGCAATAGTGACAAAGTCTTTTAATGGCTTTTAAAGCAAAGTATTTCACATCGTTATACCCTACAAACTTTAAAACTTTATACAGCCTATTAAAGGCTAGATAGTTAAAACGCCGGTATAATTAACGCATCTTTAGCTCCGTTAATTTCAATACTATTACTTTCGGGCCTTAAAGATAAAAACATAGGTGCCCCTATGTAAGGGAAAGTAAAAACCTGTAACTGTTCTTAAACATTCCGTCTACATTAAATTCGATGTTGACGCAGATAGTCTTTATATCCTTTAGGCAAAGTAAAAAAGAGGTAGGGGACTTAAGGATATAAAACTTGATTACGTCTATAACAATTTAAATTATCGTTATCCCTAGTAACGATAGTTATTCGGCCGGGTAAAAGCTTACTTTAGCTTTACCTATATTATAATAATTAATCTCAATAGCTGTAATACTTTCCCTTCGTAATACCACGTACTACAAATAACTTTCTATTAAGTACCTTAATACCCCTATATCTGATATAATCCCTTAAAACGTATAGTTCGCATAACGATCGCGAAGGTTAAAGGTATATAAGGGGTTAAAAGCTTGGTTAAGGCAAAGATAAGGGTCTTTAACACCTAAATAGTATAAAAAGATGTAGTCGGCTAGTTATTAGGCCGCAATAGGAACAGTATCTTCTTCGTACCACTTAATCTGTTTAAAAGCGTTTAAGTTGTTAATTGGCTCATTGCTCTCGAAGTTTACGATTTCATTTAGGTAATTTCGTTTAAAAGAACTAGGGTCATAGGTGTTGTATACTACTTTTTTATTATTTCGCTTAACAGGGGGGTGCTGAGTTAACTAATAGCCGGACTAATTATAAATCCAACATGTCTTTCCATTATCACGACGATAATGTTAACTATTAGTAGTTAAGCGTAAAGCTTAACCTTATTGGAGCTATCGTAGGTATTGCCTCTAATCTGAAACCCAGGTTGATAGGCCTAACCTTAGACGTTATAGGCGCCTGTATTTGCGATTGACATAATTAACTACCGTAAGGTCTTCTTCTTCTACACCAAAGAAGTTGCTGGCTTAAATGTATATATCAAACGAGTTTGGTATACGTATCATTACAGTAGTAAACAAGGAACGTAACTGGTTAAAAAAGCCTTCGCAAATAGCATATAGACGTTATAAGGCGTATTTGAACTCGTTAACACCCGTAACTGCTACCTGTACCTTCTCGCGAAGTGTAGTTTTACCAACGTAGTCTTTCTCCATTACTTTTTAGCATCATATTAGCTTATAAATCATTTGGTTAAATACATTCATTAGCGTTTCCTCCTCTTTTTTTTTACTATTATTATAATCCACTTCATAGTAGCCTAATTTATATAGTATTATTTAAGGTAAACGTCTTACTAGAAATGACACTTTATGTCATCGTAAATTTCGTGAAACTTAATGGAGCCAATTAAAATGGTTGGATAATAATCCTTAATGTACCCTATAAGGATTCCGGAAAACAGTAAGTGAAAATAAAAATAAGAAACCTTCATCCACTTACAAATATTTAGAAAAGGCATTATCTTAATGTCGAAAAGGTTATACGACTTCTTATCATACTTTTATATATCATCTTAAATCTTGGAAAAATCCGTAAGGAGTTTATAATTAACATTAACTCTCCTAACAAGCATTAAAAAAGGTCGCGATAGTTATCCCAGCCTTAAATAGTATTTCTTAATGGTTTAAACCTTAATAGTTTCGAGGTATGGTATAAAGGATAATAGCCAGTCGCCTAACCCGAAGGGTAAAGTCCTATAGTAAAACCTGTAGTAATCCCGCGTACGTAGGCGAATTGGAAAGAAAAAGTTCTTTAAGGGACTTAACAATTAAATCGCTAAAAAGATATAAATACTTAAAGGTTTTGGGAAGCCTAACGATTTTACTAAATTGACTGGTATAGAACGCCAACATTAATACCTTTGGCCGCGTTGGCGGCCGCTGCTTCATATGCTTTGCTGCCACTAAAAGCGTACTCCGCGCTATCATGTAAGGGTACTAAATTTCCGAGCAAGGCAACAGGTTATTTATCGCCAGCGCGTAAAGAGGTTTAACTTAGTTAAAGGTAAGTTATCAGCTCCCTAAAACGCGTTTATAGGCGTTAAAATCCCTCAACACCTTTCCTTTTTCCCTAAGAGTCTTAAGGTTAAAGGTCTTAAAGGCTTCTTTCCAATTAAGCTAACTCGAAAAAAGTTTTTACCAGTTTAGTAAAACTTCCTTTTAATAATTAAATGCCTTAACTCTTAAACTCAGCCATTAATTTGAATTTACCGGTCTCCTAAATTACCTTCCACATACTAATAATCCAGTCGTCGAAAAATTCGCAATAATTACGGAAAGCGCGGTCAGAATTTTCACCACCGTTATATTTAAAAATTAAACAGCTAACGAAGTTAGTCAAGTGCTCTTCGGTTAATTCCTCATCGACATCGTATCCCCAAAAGTTGTGGTTATAATACTTGGTGAAAACTAATCCGAAGGCTTTAACTTTTTCCATAAATTCCTAGCTTAAAGCTATTTTAATGGTTTAGCTGGTATAAAACGTGTGGGACGTGTGAAGCGAGGGACTTGATAATCTTTAGGTGTAGAGACTTAGTGTTTTGGCGAAAATTCGTATGGAAACCTGGCGACTTGACGTTAGGTTGCGCGACGTAGCCTTTTTAACATAACTTGATGTTTTCGCTTAAAGCAGCGAACTTTACGATTATAGTGGCGTAGTGAGTGAAAAAATTAAAGTAGGGAAAAGGTTTAATATAAAAAGTAAGGTCGAAGGTTGTTTGTAAATAGTAAAGGGTGAAGGTTATTTCTATTTGGCTGTAGGACTTGGTTGTTTTTACAGTAATAACACCCGAAATAGTACTAACTTAGCCGTTTGCCAACTTGCCGAACTTTAAGACTTCTAATAGTCAATCTCAACGTTTTTCTTTAAAAAGGATTTGGTGAAGATTTCTTGGTGTTTTCGATAACGATACCATCGATACCTCTAAGCTACCGTGAAAACCGACGCAACAGTAAATGCCCTTCGCCAAAATATTTCATCTACACTAACCGCTATTATTGATGTAAAGCGTAACCGGAAAATTGCTTCTTCTTCTACTTAACTTATCTGTGATTAACATAATAAGCACTAATCAGTATTGGTAGGCCTTAAACATTACAACGTTGTCGATTCGATTGGTTGAAGTAACAGTAGTATTGCGTGGTCATATAGTGAATGTATTGTTCTAGGTTTGGCAGACCGCCAGCCGATCTGCACTGTAATTTGTATGGCCAATTGCTTGGCCCGTACCCTAGAGTGAAGTGCAACGTACTACCCTCGACTTACACTCAATGCAGTAAGTCCATACAAAGAAATACACTTTTCAGTACGGTCAACTTTACTATAAGTAAAGTTGACCTACTGCACTGCATATAATACTATTCCAACAAATGATAATATTTTAGGTTTTAAAAGGTTGGTCAAAAAGGTTGTTAATCCCAATGAAGTATGATTACAAATCTATAACTATCGATATTACGTATTTTAAGGTCAGTATAAAAATATGATATTATTGATTTGGGCAAAACTTTTTTTCTTTTTATTTAAACAATGTATCTTTACTTATAAAGTAAATCTTCAATTAATTATTAGCATTTACAGGCCTAAACCACTAATCTCCAATTGATTATCTAAACTGTTCATATAAGTTAGTTACTGAACTCATACTATATTTTAACTATTGCATAAATGAATACCCCATAAAAACAGGTTTTAACAGCACCATTGAATATATCAACACAAACGTAAAAGGGCCGCCGCTAACCAAACCCTAACCCTCAGAATTCTTGAAACATTTCATTAAACACAGTCTATATTTATTGGCTCCCCCGTCGCTGTCGCCGATTAAATCTTTACCATTTTTCCTCTTTTCTCGTCGCCCGCCTCCAACCAAACCTCTACCTCCACTTCTCCTCTCTTTCTCACTCTCCGCTCCTTCCCCCACCCCCCCCCGAAAAAAGAAAGAAGGGCTCCTAAGGTTATTAAACTTATTTTCCCACTGTAAATAAAGAACCCTACTACTTATAACGACCTCCCGCTAACGTGAAAATAATATCGCTAAATTATAACAAGGTTTGTATTACTTATTTCTCCCTTCATTTATGCCATAATAATATCCTTATAAATAAAGCAAAAGCAGCGAAACGCGCCCACTACCTCGAGTTACAACTCTCGAGGGTACATCGCGAAGCCTCTTTAACGCGTTAAACGCTAAAAATATGTACCCGGGTTCACATCCTCGGGCCATTAATAGATACGCCTTATATGCTATACATTACATTCGCCGCTGCAGGTAGATTCATTTATTATTGCCGTAAAAACGGGGGTCCCTCGGCCCGTTACCACCGTTATAGACGGATTGATAATGAATACGCCCCTATTTCGGTATTTTTTAAAGCCGTAAGCTAAAGCCTTACTATGTACCTACCATTCGGACAATAAATAATATATTACGTTAATTCGTAATTTCAACCGCGACCAATTATTGTTCGCTCTTTTAATACCTTATTTAAGGCTTTCTTAAAAAAACAACCACTTTTGTAAAACCTGAAACAAGCTGAAGCTAACTAATATTATACTTTAACCAGCAACTTAACAAATGGTAGTCGTTATTACTGCCGAATAAACAGGCTTACGCATATACTACGCAGGTGAATTAAATATCGTTATCACGCGTCGTAAGGAAGGTAAAAACCCTTTGCGACCCTTACCCAAGGGTATATAACCTAAGATGCAGGGCTCTCTTCGTGGAGGCGACGCCGATAACGAAGTTAAAAGTAATAGTAACGGTAGTGTCAGCAACTATGGCGGCGACAGCGGCGATAACGATGACAGCAATAACAACAAGGACGAGGATTAGAATAAGGGGTGGGAAAAGACGTAAACTCCGCCCCACCCCCCTTGGCCTTTTGGCAACGACTAACTACATCTTTTTATATTTTCCGGCTTATCCGGCCTCATTACAACTAACTATACAGTAATGAAATTCCTATTCTTAAAACCATCGTAATATAAGTCATAAATATTAAAAGTAAAAATTGAAAATGTGTTGATAAAGTTGTAAATAACAATCATGAAAAGTAACAGCATATGAAAGAAGTTGTAAACAGAAAATATAAAAAATGAAAATATATGAAAAGCAGTGTAAATAGTAAATTCAAAAAATTAATAACATGTTGGAGGTAGTATAAATAGCCTATTTCAAGGGGAAACAAAAATATGAAGTATAAAATAAACAAAACAGACGAAAATTAATACTCCTATCTAAGATTGAGTCGTAAAATATTTTTAACAAAGTTAACGTAAAAAGTACTTATAAATACAAGCGCTTTGAATATTTTATTCGGGGCGCCTCTGATTATTATATCTGATGGGTTCGAATTTCCGTTAATTTATCTCGTCCTTTTAATTTCGCGACGCTTATACGACTCGCGTAAAACTATAATATTGATTTTAAAGCATTTACTATTGGTAATACCGAGTTTAAAAAAGTATTCGTAAATTTAAAAAAAGTTAATACAAATTACCATTAAAAAGTTTTTCAAACCAAGGTTTAACATAATCATCTGAACCGTTATCTCCATAGTAATTCCGGAATCAAATCCTCCAACTATACTATAAATATTAAAAGTCAAAACGCTACGAATAACCCATTGACATTTCATAAAGTTTGAATAAATATCGTTCCTATAAAAGATAAGTTTATTCCGGGTTGGTATTTCTTAACCGATGATAATCATAAACCCAATTTAGGAATTACAATCGCTATTATTTACCAAAGATCTGTTAATAAAAATAAATAGTTTCGCTATATTTATATCGAACGGTAGAAATTAAAAGACGCGTTTCAGGTTGTTAATTTGCTATGCGACGCGTTTATTAAACTCTCTATTATCTTTATCCAACGGGTTTATCTAACATTACTTAGCGATGAAAAGGTTAAACGCCGCTTCTAATTATACGACTGATATAACCCAAACTCCTCGTATACGTTAATATCTTTACTCTTCAGCTCTTTTTACGCTAGCTGAATCAATAAATGTAACTTTATATAATTAACCTTCTTGTACAAGCTTCAGAATATCCTTTTAAAATGTGATTATTACACCGATGAAATCGACTATGTGGTATTCTGATAGAAGCACTTTAGGTTTTGCTTTTAGGCCGGCTTCTTAAAGTTTCCTTTTTTATGCAGTAGAAAACAACGAATTATACAATATGAAATTATTGTCCGTTGTTATTCAAATGAGTGTAAATACTTTGAAACATATTGTCAAAACCAATAAGTATAAGGCAAAGATTGAACTAGCTATTCCGAAAACGCTCCTTATAATACTTTTAACAAATATTATACTAATATCGCCCTGGCTCAACAAGGACATAAAATGGGTTTAACATAATTAAAACGCTTTAAAAGTAGTTTTAATCGCTTCCGAAATGTATTTAAGTGGTTTGTATGCTATGTTTTGGTAGGATAAGTCCTGAAAAATGGGTCCGAAACTTGATCATTTATGGTAGTAAATACGTAATAAAACACTCTCCAAAAAGTGCTTGGATACAATCGAAACGCTAACTAAGTTAGCGGATAATGAAATGAGGCTTTTAATAATTTAAGGATACCAACCGAGTTGATGATTTTGTATTAAAGTTTTTTTTTTTTTTTTTTTTTTTTTTAAGTTTCTTTACTTTACAATATTTCCACATTTGCGTATGTTTTTTTATAAAGCGTAGTATTAAAATACGTATAGTTAAAAGCGTTACAACATTTTATTATAGGTAATTAACTTAGGTTTGTCTCTTTTTTCTTAGGTTATTTATAGTCTATCGAGTCGGCTAATCATTAATATCATTAAATATTTTACCCATTTAGGTAAATGTGAAGACTGAAAGAATAATCGTAAAATTGGTAATTTATTAATAATAAATATTCAAAAAGGGAAAACAGGCATCCGGAAAGTGCATGCCCCAGATGATACATTATAAGCTTTCACTCGGAGCGTGACACTTTACCATACACCATGTAATGTCCTTTTTGAGCCGTGGCATGCTATCATACACTCTGCAAGAGTGCACCTTGCAGCGTGACACATTATCGTGCACTCTGTAAAAGTGTATCTTTCAGTATGGTACATGACTATGCATTCTGCAAGAGTGCACCTTGCAGCGTGATCGCTTACTAACTATAGGAATATATAATCATATCCATAATACTTGAATTTACAGTATACCCATAGAATCATACACTCAGATTATAGCTAGTACACTCAACTTACTTTATAGTATAGTCAACTAACTGAATTACAATTACTACTGTTTCAAAATTCATCGGAATTAATATATATATCTATATTCATAAATAATTGTGGGTTTACTTTTATCAATTTACTCAACTTGTTATCGATACTTCGAACCACATAACAATATCCTTCATTACTTTTAAATATATTTCTTAACCATTCGTTTAATGTTTCATTCACAATTTCAACCAAAACTCCCTCGTTAGCTAAATTCTACGCCTTTTGTTTTGTAATGGAAAATATGGCTACCACTCGAAAAGATGGACACAAGTCGAACCACGATATCTTCATAAAATATATCAATTATACGCTATATAATGCACAAAATATTATTGCCTTTTTAATAATAGCAACCTAAATTGATATGTTATTTACTCATTTAATAATTAAGACGGAGTCATTCATGAACGATGTCTTTTATTTCGGTTTTAGGTATCGAACACAAAATACGCCTTAAGCAGCATTTTGATAATCCAATTTATATTAAATATTAGAGTCAAAGAGGTATATATATAACATAAACTCCTGACGAATACACAAATAGTATAAAATCAATCTAGAACGCACGTATTTACGCTACTTATTAATCATTTTATTGTCATTATAAAACATTAAACGTATTTACTCTTGATATTATAGCAAAACTTAAAAAAATCATATAATATACAATAATTACAACGAAAATATGTTTATTTTAAAGTAAATTTAAGATAAATTTTAGTAAAGCTTATATATAGAAATTAATTACTAGTAAATATGAAATGAGTAGACTTAAAATACAGATTTGTCCAGGATTTTCTTATTGATTGTACCAATAATTTAAGTGTTAACATTAGCGAAGGATGGCGGCGAATTATAAATAAGTAAATGAAAAGGGAGAAACCTATTGAATCTCCAAAGAAAAGTAGTTGTCATTATTGAAAAGATGAGGAAATTTACACATATGAATACTGAAAGCAGGGGAAAGGGGTTATTTATAGGGTTAGAACAGTGTTAACGCTGATACTAACGGTAGAAACACCGGTGTTTTTCAAAATACGTTTAGGTATTCCACGCTTGACGACAGTAACGCCGGCACTTTCCACAATGCGTTGAGGCATTTTATACCACTCGTTGACAAGGTACCTACTATTATAAATCTTCTACAACACGCGAAGTTTTACCGGTTAGGACGACAGCCTTTTATAATACATTATATTATTTTACATTTAACAGCGAGAACGCCGGCCTTTTACAATGCGCCAAGGAATTCTACATATAACGGTAAGAATACCAGAGATACAGAGGTGATGTTACAAACTAGTGCTTGAGCTAGTGGTAGCTAAAGACCTAGCCCTAACAATTACAACACTTGCATGATATTTGTAAATTGCTCCCAAATATGATATCCTTAACAAGGACTTCTCCTCCCTCTTCATCGATGATTATAGAATGTAACTGACTACTTTAAATGACAGCGTTATCTTAGTTCATTTACAGTTATATATAGATATTTAACGCTTATAACTAATGATTCATCTACGGGGTTTAATATGGAAATAAACTGGAGTTACAGGACAAATATCTTGAGTTAAAATCTGATTCGAGTGTACAATAGATAGGCATAAATAGAGGAATACCTGTTAACAATGGTTTAAATTGATATTGTTACCCGAAAACAATATTATAATACGTATTAACGCAACACAAAATTAAAGTTGCTAATGTTGACATAATCATTAACTATAATAGTTTGCACTTTCATTGAGGTAGACCTATTTAATATAGGGTACAGCTAAGTTGTATCATATACAAATAAAAATAAACATTGACTAGTAACCTACTTAACTTAGAACTTATATACAACTTTAATCAAGGCTACACTACTAGTTACTTGAAACATAATGATTCCAATCAACTATCATGACAACAAATAAAGCCTCATTGATAAATTCATAAACAGTATATATACTAAGATATAACTCGGTAAAATAAGCTAAGAATATTTCATTTACCAAAATTGAGCGGTTGTATCGAAATGATAAATAATCGATATATCAAGTAAACGTCATACGACTCTAGCAAAAATCAACAATATAACAGAGAAGATCAAATTGAACCTAATGAATATAATATTATTTACGTAACACAAGATTATTTGTAAGTTTCTACCTAAAGCAAATATCCCAAAAAGAAAATAAAAGCTACTAGGAAAATTGAATGCCTACTAAACCGAATAAACCCTTATACTAAACTATAAGTCTATATTTTTCATCCCGGATATATAAGCAAACCATCCATAAAAACTATGATTGTTTTATATATAATAAATAAAAATACCAAAATACGCAGCAAAAAAAGAGACCATATCATCCTTTATAATAGTATCTTCTTTCAAATTATGAAAATATTTAAGTGATTATGAAGACTAAAAATAAAAACAAAAAATTTCAATTATAAGGATGAAATAAGAAAGTAATATAAAGTATAATTATCAACTTCCAACATTTGTTAGCGCTGATATATATTGAATTTTAAAAGTGTATTCGAAATGTCGAATTTACAACCATAGAAAGATCTTAAGAAATAAGATAAATTTGGAAATTTGAAGGGCGGTATCTTTGTTTTAATGAAATTGAAAAAATATAAATCTCATATCGAAAAACAATACAGATATATTGATAGAAGGAAGTAATTAATTTATTAAGTCCTATAGGGGCGAATTCCCCCCATATAATTCGTTTAATTGCCCAAAATAATAATTTTACACCAAAATTTATAGTGAATTTATATAATAAAATATCTCAGACAATGTTCAAAAGATGTCAGTAAGGTTTTTATGACGCATAATACACTTTGAAAAAGTATAGCGTGCAACAGGATACTTTATCGTATACTGTATAGGAGTACACCTCATAATGTAATATATTTCTATATTACGTAAATATATGAACTATAAAAATATATAATAATATTTATGTAGACAATCTTTTCATCTTTTTTTATACTTCCTATGTCTAGTTTAACAGTGATAATATAATTATGTTAAGTCCATATCCGTAGTTTTGTAATAATAATGTAATGATAATAAATTTCCTTTAAATTTTGAAAGGATTTAATTGATTATAAAGACCGAAAATGAAAAAGAATTCATTTTTAATTATAGAGACGAAATAAGAAAGTAATATAAAGTATAAATATCAACTTCAAACCTTTGTTATCGCTTCTATACATAGAATTTTAAAAGTGTATTCAAAATGACGAATTTAAAACCGTAGAAAGATATTAAGATATGAGGTAAATTTGGAAAGTTAAAGGGCGATATATTTGTTTTCACGAAATCAAGGAAATATAAATCTTATATCGAAAAAAATACAAATATATATACAAACGGAAGTAATCTATACACGAATTTCTACAAGGGCGGATTCCCCTATATAATCCAATAAATCGCCAAGAAAAATAAATTTATACTAAAATTAATAATAAATTTGCGAAATAAAATATGTTGAAAAATGTTTAAAAGCTGTCGGTAAAGTCTCTACCGAATTTAATTCAACTTAAAAGAGTAGAAGAGTAATCTTAAAGATAGATGAGTTGGGAATAAGCATTCATAGAGTGTACGCTACAAAGAGGAGGTTTTAAACCTTTCATTCAGGCAGTGTTACCTTGCTATACACTTTAGAACGCCCCTTTTAAACCGCGCCACGTATAATGCACTCTGCAAAAGTGAAGCCTGTAACGTAATACGTTATCGTACACTCTAAAAGAGTACACCTTGTAATGTAATACATTTCTACTTGACCTATGTATACCAAATATGAAAATATATAATAATATCTATATAGGCAATCATTTTGTTGTTCTTTATATACATTATATCTATAGTTTAATAGTGATAATATGATTATGATAAGTTCGTATCCGTAGTTTTGTAATAATAATATAATTTTAATAAATCTGTATCCGTAGTTTTATAGTAATAATATAGTTACAGTACAAATTATAAAGGTTTAAATTAATAGTTTTTATAATAATCATATAGTTACGGTACAAATTGTAAAGATTCGAATTGATAGTTTTTAGCCGCGGTAATAGGTGTAATAAGGGATTGGTTAATGTAATTAATCGGTAACTATATAGTTATTAATAATGTTTATTATTATTTCCGATAAGGGTATGCTTTCGTGGTATTATGGGGGTAATTACATAAATTTAATGACGCCATTATATTTTTGAAGTTAACATAAAAGATATATCGTAATTAATTTGAGTGAAACCTTTTTGTTTCTATTTTTTACAACGCGTATTCAAAGGTAATATAAGTCTCAGTTTTAATTAAATTTAATTCCCTATTTCAATTGACTATTTTAAAACGCTTCGTTAAATAAGTTACTTAACTAATACCTTTAAATTAACCTCAGTTTTAAATAAATGCCGCGTAAAAATAGGACTACTAGGCGTCGTTTGACGCGTAAGCACCGACGCGCCACCACCGCCGCTGCTACTACCACCGCCGCCCCTAACAACCCCCCCTCCTTGAGTACTATCTCCTTTATCGCTGCCTCTCCCCCGGCTTCACCGTCCGCCACCGCCGCCGCTCACGTTACTACCCCCTTTTCTTTTCCTTTTCCCTCCCCCTTCTCCCATAGCTTTTAAAAGAAGAAGCGAAAAGTTCTTAGAATGATAAAACTTACCCTTTCCCCACGGGTAAAAACCCCCGTATCCTCGGGGACCACTTTACGCCGTAAACGTAACTTAGTAAAGCTATACTGCGATTTATACTTATCAAATTTATCCGTCCCTTTCTTCTTTAATATTTTTATAAACGAGGAAGTCGAGGCAAACCTCTTTGTACCTTTCGAGTTACATATCATTAGGATACGTTATAAATTCTTTTTAACGCGTAATGCGTTAAAAAGATGTACCTCGGTCCGTAACCTCGGTCCGTTAATAGATACTCCCTATGTGTCGTATATAGTATCCGCGGCCGCGGGTAAACCTATTAACTATTGTTAAGAAATCAGGGGTCGTTCGGCTTATTACCACCATTAAAAACGGATTAACAATGAATACGCCCCCTTTTTATTAATCTTAGGTCCGTAAACCAAAGTCGTATTACATGTCCGTCGACTTTATAGTATATTCGCTTTGAAAACTATAATTTTCACCGTGAATTTAATCTTATACTTCCTAAATACGCCGCTTGAGGTTCTTTATAAAGTAATTATTATTATAAGTAATTCAAACAAGCCGATAATTATTAGTAATAAACTTTAACCGGAGAATTAAAAATTTGGCAATCGTTATTACCGCCTGGAATCAGGGCCTATGTATATATTACGTAGACCATTTGACGACGTTATTTCGCGTCGCCGTAAGAAGGTTAACCCCTACCCCCCCATCTTTACCTAAAGGCATACGGCCTAAGGCGCGAGGCTACCTCTTCGATAACTCTAGTAGTGGCGTCGATAGCGGTAATAGTGGTGGCGCTAACATAAAGGAGGAAGTCGACAAAGAGTATAGTAAGAACGCGACGACGTCATCTTTTACCTTTCTTGTTTATAATGCTAAATTACACGGGATATTCGTAAAACGAAAAGGAGTTAATATATATAACGAAAGGGATAGGTTTTAAAGTAAAGTTGAAAATAATTATCTGGATTATTACTGCTATAATGATTTTCGAATCGAAACCTTCAACCATGCCATAAATTTCCGAAGCCATGACGCTTTATATAACCCATTTATATATAGTCGAACTTTAATAAATAATGTTTTTACAAAGAGTAAACCCGTTTGAGGCTAATATTTAGTTACCAAAAACCAAAAAAGAGCCTATTTACGAACTATAGTTATTATTATTAGGGAAAAAAGCATTGGTAGAAACAAATAGCTTCATAGTACGTATATCCAACAATATAATTATGAACCACGGTTTTGATTATATATTTACCACGAAAATCGTTCATTCAACGCCTTATATATATTGTTTCACAGGGTGGTTTAATATTACGCGGCGACCGAAATGTCGAATATCGCTTCGAGTTGTAATAGTAAAACAATTTAAACGTCACTTACGCGCTAGCATCTATATTCGTCGGATCGTTTTACGTTATCCAAAACGATAAGATCAACTTTATTTAACTTCCCTTTTTGCGTAAGGCCCAAAACGTCGTTCCAAAAATTGATGATAACGCTATTAAAGTCGTTTATATAGTTTTCCATCAGGTACGTTTTTGGTTTTGCCTTTAAGCCGGCCTCCAAAAGCTTCCTTTTTTCAAATACAGAAAATGAGGCGTTATATAACGTCAATATGTTGTCCGTTTACATACCCGTTAATGTAAATCCATTAAAATGGGCTATCAAAACCAATAGGTACAGGTTAAAAGTTAAGTTAGCTATTCCGAACCGCTCCTTATAATGTCTTTAATGGGTATTATATTAGTAAATACCAACTTTAACTAAGTCGTAAAACGGTTTAATAATACGAAAAATTGTTTTAAATATGTAGTATTTTTTATGATCTATAGGTATATCGGCATAAATATATTATTTAAGCTACCCCTTAAATTACATATAAGCCTACGTAATATTACAAAATGTGATAAACAAATTATAAAGGGTATCAAAAATGGTTGCGAATATAAAAAATAAACCATGGTTTGCCCGTTATAAGGTAGACAATTAGGTTATAATATCTTTTTATCGTTATCGTTATATCTTTTTATAATTCGGTATATCTTTTCGTATGGGTTTCTGGTTTAATTTTTAACCTCGTATACGAGGCGAGTAGGAAAAATTCTATAAACGCCGTAAACCATTAGATTAAACCGTTTAAAACGAAAAAACGCCTTAGTCGATTAAAATAGAGATTTCAATTTAGGTGGATTATTTGAACAGTGAGTTTAGCGCGATAATAATACCTTTGAGGTGAAGCTTCAAACTAAACTCGCGGTTTTTCATTTCCTTTTAAGTAATAAAGAATTTACGATAAAGTTTGTAGGGCATTTTTTGGGGTTTAAACTAAAAAGGCGACCCCAGCAGTAAAGTGCTAGTGGTATTGGTATAAAAGAACCGCTTTCATATATTAATAGCAAGTTGAAAATACGATTCGGGGATTTTTATAGAATTAAAAGCGGTTTGGATTCGTCGTTTTAAAAGTGGCTTCGTCATCGGTTTTAGTCGGACTATAGTTTTGGACCGCTTTTTTTTACCTTTTTTCTTTTGTACTCCTGTACCATTATTTAGCGGAACGAACTTACACCGTTTTGTAAATTAACGAGTATATTATAGTCTTCAAATTCGTTAATCTTTTGAAATTCAGTTCATCTGTGCTTAAATTTCCAAATTAGGACCTTAAAGTATAATAGTAAATTTAAAACGCTAGTCTTATATAGACTATTCCTTGTAGTTAGCGCTTTTAAAACGTCGTTCATATCCCGTAGGAAACGCAAAGTTACCATAGATTTCGCTATAATATTTGCCCTTTACACTGTAGTTAGTGATGATGTAGAGTTTATATAGAGTTTTAGGTAGATATTAAAAAATAAGGAGCGTAAGGATTAACCTACTCGACCTGAAAGAGATATGAATGGCGTTAACCGCTATTTATAAGATAAACTCCTTAGAACCGATACCCTTTAACTTTTTAAATATTATTATATACGTTATGTTAAACGGTTTATAATATATTTTACACTTGCCAATTCTTTATAATAATTTTACTAGTATTTATTTATTTTTATTACCGATGATTATAACTTTAATACGCCACTTAATAAAGTCGAATGCCATTTTATCGTCGTAGTTAATCCAGTCAGAAGGCCGTAAATCAACGTTGAATTAATAGTTAATCAAAACATATGAATAATTTGTAGCGAAAGCAATACGTATAAACTTAAAGGTTTGGAATAATATTACCGCATCGATGACGTATAGTACCGGCTAGTTATCTAAATATATAATATCTATAGTTTCCTCATAATTAAAGTCTACGTTTTTTTCAAGACGGAATGGAAATCGTGGTAGGGTTGGTAAATATAGCTGGTATTGATAATAAAACTTTTTGATAGCTTTTAATATATTTTTTATTATATACATTCAACTCGCTAAGTAAAATAACAGTAAAAAGCGTTTTATAGTTGGGTATCCGAATCGGCGGTATAATATCTACAATTCCAGCTACTTTAAATCAATAGCTTTCATAGTACATGCTTTGGGAAAAAAAATTATAAATAGTCGAACTTAAGTCGAAGCAGTACGAATACGTTATTTACGGCGTGGATAAATTGTTAAGTCGTATTCCGGACCTTAATTTTGAACTTTTTTATATTCATTAAATAAATTAGGAAAAACGTTTTAAAATTTATTACGTAAAACTTGACTGGTCCGAATCGCATGTTTATAACAACTGTTTTAAGCGATGACGTTTTACCTTCACCGAATAAAATTTTTCGATATTTTCCTATTTGGTCGAATTAAAACTTCGGTAATTTCGCCGCAAACGTGTCGAATTATCGTTTTCCAGCCGTTCAAATTTTATCCGCGCTGGTATTAGGTATAATACCTTAAAATCGATTACCGTACCTATTTCAAAGCGTAAATTACGACGCCATATATACGTTTAACACTTCGTTTTCGTAGTACAAGCCTATATTATATAGGAAGGAGGCGTTTTATAGTCTTGTGAAAATGCGTTAGATGGTGCCGTCGTTTTGAGCCGTTAGGTAAACATTATTACCTTTAAAGCCTTTTTCTCCAGAGGTGTATTCGTAAAGGTAGATGTTAAGTTTATTTTGTACTTTTTTCTACTCGATTACATATACTGTAAAATGAGCTTTTATCCGGTCCTTGAGTATATAATCGGCCTGAAACTATTATTTGGTCTGAATTTACTCGTGTATTAGGTGGTTAGTAAATTAGTAGTCGATCTTTCCGTATTTAATACAACGCGTTTACAAACCTATAGGGCTATGTATATATTTTCGTAAGTATTATTATAAATACGATACGTTTCGTCTCTAACTGTAAGATTTTCCTCGATAATAACTGTTTTGTCCTTTATTTCCAGGGCTCTCTCCTTAAATCCTTTTTTACTAGTAGTTGTATTTCGGACCCTTGTTTTACTTTAGGTATAATTTAAACCTTTGATTAAAAACGTAATAAATAGTTTCGATAAAGTTCACTTTAGTAATTTGGTTTTTGCCTTTAGTCGTATCGGCCATGAATACTATTTCGAGGCTCTCCTATCGACATATTAAGATTTTGAACAATGTTTCAAAACTTATATGAAAGGATTTTTAATTCTTTTCAGATTTAAATAATATAAGGTCAAAATTTGGGTGTCTACGATATACTTTTATTATTATTTATATAAATAATTTATCATCTTTCAAATATGGTTCAAAGACTTCCTAGTACTTTTAGAACTTCATTAATAAAACTTTAAACACCTTATATAGGTTTTTATTAATGTTTGTACGTTACGGTTTTACTGATTTCCAAGTTATATTAATCCAATCACTAGCGTAAAACTTGTGCTTAATTTCTATATCGAAATATAATCTTAGGCGGCTATAACACTTCGTAAATATGTTTAGTTGCGTAAAGTTATTCGTATGCTATTCCTTAACATATTTAAATAGTATACCGGGTAAAACAACGTAAAATTGAAACGGTTCGATATTTAGTTTTTTATACGTATTGAATATTACACGTATTTTATTATCGAGTAAGTCGTATGATTTACCATTATAATTATTATCCTTATCCTAAAATGTGACGAAATTGTGAAATTTATAAAGTCTCTTTTATTAATAGGGAAACGATATAGTAAAAAGCTACGTTATGGGTCGTAATTAGTGGATATTAGTCCGTAAGATACGTATTAGCTTTTTATGCTGCTTATTATTTTTTGGAAAGAGTTGTTTTCGGTTTTTCAGCGGCTCTCATTACGGTCGAACGGGTATTAACCGTATTTATAGAATAGTTTAGTATTTACTTTTCCTCTATAGTATATACCGGTATAGGGTTATATTATACCCGTATAGTAAATAATAATTATAATCTTTTTTCTTTTTTTCGAGCTTCGTAGTTCTGATTTAAGGTACGGATATAATATGGGATCATCACACGCCCTACGTTCGTATATTATACCCATTTTACCGTTTCGTCCGTATATTTTTACCACCCATTTCTCATATTCCGTTAAATAATATTCTTTTATTAATTCCGTCTAATATGCATCTTTATTTTCCTAGTTTAATTAGTTGATAAGTCGTGTTATTTTGAATAAAGATTTTATAAAACGGCTGTTCCTACCTCTTAGAATATCAATTCCTTTATTTTTCAGTTGAATTCATAAGGTTTTGACAATAAAAGAGTTTACTGTTCGTTATATGCCGAATGTCTAGCTCGAAAATATTTTATGGAAATTATCCAATATATCAGGTCTTTAGGTTTTTTCCTCCTAATAGCGAAAAATTACGGCTAAGATATATATGTTTGCCATATATAAGTCTAATTCATTATCTGGTATATCAATAGTATTGTTACAAAGGCTTATGTGTATTTCGTGTATTATAGCCTTTCTAATTCCTATATATTCGATTAAAAGGTCGAAGTAACTGTTGGCTTTCTCCAGCATTTTTAAATTAGAACTATAGCTATAGATGTTATTTCTATATGCACCTGTTATTTTAGATCGATGTAAATTGTCGGTTTTTAGTAATAGGTGAGATTGGAATACGCTTAAATTTTAGGGTAATTTGTTTTAAAATAAATAAAAAGCGTATTATCACATAAATACAAAGCAAATAAAATAAGTAAAGCGGTTGAAATGAAGCCTTTAACATTTTCCAGTTTAAATAAAATTCAAATACCACGTAAATAAAGTGTAACTATAAACTAATTAAACGTTTAAAATTAATTTTATTAGTGTTTACCAATGACATAACAACCAAACGGCTAGGAAAAACTTCAACATCGTAAATACTCAACTTAAAATACACGGTGTAGGGCGAACGATTAGGAGACGGATAGGGCAATAGAAAAGGGGAAGGAAAGAGGAAGTGTATAGGTATGGATCCGGTGTGAAAATCTCGGTTTGTAATTGGTAAGCGGTTTGGATATCGAGTTATAGCCGCTTTTATTAGCTACGAACGGTTTATTTGTTCCGTCTATAGCCGTTTTTGGGTTTTGTAAGCGATGTTGATGTTACGTTTGTAACCGTTCCTAGGTTTCGTAAGCGGTTTAAATGTTACGTTTAAATTGAATAGATTCTAACGAAAGGTTTCGAAACTTAGTGGTTTTGGTTTATGTAGCCTAATGTATAATAAAACGATCTCTAAAAAGTGTCTGGATACATTAAAGCGTCAAAGAAGAGTTAATAATAATATAACAAGGCTTTGAATAAATAAAACGCTTAATAAAAGTTAATAATATCGTACTAAAATCGTTCTTTTTAAAATTACTTTGCTTTTATAATTTTCATATATATATTATGTAATTCTTGTAAAAACGTAGTATTAAAATACAAATAAATAGGACCGTTATAGTATCCCTTTATAGGTATTTAACTTATATTTATGTCTTCTTTCCTAGACTGTTTTTAGTCGACCGAGTCGACTACTAATTAGTGTCGATAAGAATTTTACCTATTTTACATAAACGTAAAAGAGTAAAAGAGTAATCGTAAAGATTAGTATTGTAGTAGCAAAGATAGATAAGTTGAGAAAAAGCATTTAGAGAGTGTACGCTACGGATATGAGGTTATAAACCTCTCATCCGGGCAGTGGCACTTTAATATACACTTTGGAACGCCCTTTATAGACCGCGCCACGCATGATGCACTCTGCAAGAGTGCAGCCTGCAGCCTGACACGTTATCATGCACTCTGCAGGACTGCACCTTGCAGTGTAGTGCACTGTCACTTGACCTATATATACTAACTATAAGGATATATAATAATATCCACAAAAGCAAACAAACCGGTATATAATGCGAAACAAAAAGATTTAAAAACATACGTTGTTAGATGAAACAATACACAATAAAAACTTGTGAGTTACTTATAAAAACAACATTGACAATAATCGATGTAGTTATAAAAAATCAAAGTACGTTAACAATTTAAAACCCCGATAAAATTAAATGAAAAAAGAAAAATAATTTACTGAATATAGCAAAACAGAAGGAATACTTATTCGCAAATACCTTTATAAGGGAAGAAAATAAAGAAACTATGGCGAATTTTCTTAAACATCGATTTGTTAATATTATAGGCCGTATTGTTCGGATTTATAATAACACCAATATGAAATATATAACAATACTTTATTAATAAGTTTATAAATATTGAACTATAAATTGCATTTAATACCTTTATACTATTATTCGAAAAGTAAACCAAAAAACTTCATACATTATAAAATCTCTTCCAATCTATATACCATTCTAACGTTAAAAAGAAAATAAGTGATTATCTGAAACAATGAAATTATACTAACAGGTTTCGGATTTTGGATATAATGGTAACAGTTTATATAAACGTTGTATTATACTTATTCTACCATTTAAATACAACGAAATAAAGAATCATAAGTCAAATGAATTGGTATTATAAATCAAAACCTAAACCATATACCCGAATTGTAAACGCTTGTATAATAAATAAGAGTACTCGAAATATTATAATCTCATCGATTTTAAATCTATTACAATTACTTTTAATAAGGATATAACAGTAATTCAACTCGTAAATGATAATAATAACTTGAATTGAGTAGAAGTACAATTAGGATCATTTCTTGTTATTTATATCTATACCTTTAAACGAACTTTATCATAGTATTTATAGGGTTAAAATATGTTTGAAAACGCTTACCGTGTTTTTTTAGGGGACACTGTTCGAATAAATAATATATTAGACATGAAAATTACTAGATTCATGAAAGCTCCATTTTATGTACGGCTATAATTTTAACCCAATGAAACTTGTAATCCCGCTTATGATAGAAATCAAATATTAAACTATATTAAGAAGTAACACTTGAAGTATATCCGAGTTTATAGTAATATGCTACACTAATAAACTACCTTCTCGTTAAACTCAGTAATACAAACCTTTGCAACCGTTCCGAACCCTCCCTGTTGGTTGCCCCTTTCGACCCCCTTTTTTTGTAACCAAAGAACGAACAACCTCAACGTAGTAGGTACGTAAGGGACCGCGGGGACCGCGGGTGTCTCGCGGCACTACATAGATGGCATGTCGAACAACAAATCACGGACTACTATGTACATCGGGTGGTCTCCTCATCCCGAAGCTCAAAGCGGTCCGTCTCGGTGCGCGAAACTGGCTGCTCCTGAAGCCGTCGTGGTTGTCAGTCATCTGCCGTCAGATGCACGATGCGCCCGCCGCCTATCGCAAGGCCCGCCGGAGATCCCCAGGTCATGCCATGTCATGCAGTAAAAGCCCACCGGCGGCCGCAGAACGAACGCCAA